>OY757236.1:23796039-24396039 GCA_963583995.1 Xylota segnis | reverse complement strand
CCGTCCGGACGCACGTGGGAGAAGAAATTCGGAGGTAACTAAATGAATATATTTTCCTGTGGTTGGTTCTGAATACATTTGTTCGTTGCTGCCTTTAAATTAAAAAAATAAAAAATATTAAAAAAAATTTATTTTTTTCAGATTTTTCCGAGGCACGCAGTCGCTCTCTTAACAGCCGTCCGGACTCGCCTGGGAGAAAAAATTCGGAGGTAAGTAAATGAATATATTTTTCTGTGGTCGGTTCTGAATACATTTGTTCGTTGCTGCTTTTAAATTAAAAAAAAATATAAAAAAAATTTATTTTTTCAGATTTCTCCGAGACAGTCAGTCAGTCGCTCTCTTAACAGCCGTCCGGACGAACGTGGGAGAAAAAATTCGGAGGTAAGTAAATGAATATATTTTTCTGTGGTCGGTTCTGAATACATTCGTTCGTTGCTGCCTTTAAATTAAAATAATAAAAAATATTAAAAAAAATTTATTTTTTCAGATTTCTCCGAGGCACGCAGTCGCTCTCTTAGCAGCCGTCCGGACGCACCTGGGAGAAAAAATTCGGAGGTAAGTAAATGAATATATTTTTCTGTGGTCGGTTCTGAATACATTCGTTCGTTGCTGCCTTTAAATTAAAAAAATAAAAAATATTAAAAAAAATTTATTTTTTCAGATTTTTCCGAGGCACGCAGTCGCTCTCTTAACAGCCGTCCGGACGCACGTGGGAGAAAAAATTCGGAGGTAAGTAAATGAATATATTTTTCTGTGGTTGGTTCTGAATACATTTGTTCGTTGCTGCTTTTAAATTAAAAAAAAATATAAAAAAAATTTATTTTTTCAGATTTCTCCGAGACAGTCAGTCAGTCGCTCTCTTAACAGCCGTCCGGACGCACGTGGGAGAAGAAATTCGGAGGTAACTAAATGAATATATTTTCCTGTGGTTGGTTCTGAATACATTTGTTCGTTGCTGCCTTTAAATTAAAAAAATAAAAAATATTAAAAAAAATTTATTTTTTCAGATTTCTCCGAGACAGTCAGTCAGTCGCTCTCTTAACAGCCGTCCGGACGCACGTGGGAGAAACAATTCGGAGGTAAGTAAATGAATATATTTTTCCGTGGTTGGTTCTGAATATATTTGATCGTTGCTGCCTTTGAATTAAAAAAATTTAAAAATTGTTTTTTTTTCAGATTTCTCCGAGGCACGCAGTCGCTCTCCTAGTAGCCATGAGGACGCACCTGGGAGAAAAAATTCGGAGGTAAGTAAATGAATATATTTTTCTGTGATTGGTTCAAAATACATTTGATCGTTGCTGCCTTTAAATTAAAAAAATAAAAAATATTAAACAAAATTTATTTTTTCAGATTTCTCCGAGACAGTCAGTCAGTCGCTCTCTTAACAGCCGTCCGGACTCGCCTGGGAGAAAAAATTCGGAGGTAAGTAAATGAATATATTTTTCTGTGGTCGGTTCTGAATACATTTGTTCGTTGCTGCTTTTAAATTAAAAAAAAATATAAAAAAAATTTATTTTTTCAGATTTCTCCGAGACAGTCAGTCAGTCGCTCTCTTAACAGCCGTCCGGACGCACGTGGGAGAAAAAATTCGGAGGTAAGTAAATGAATATATTTTTCTGTGGTCGGTTCTGAATACATTCGTTCGTTGCTGCCTTTAAATTAAAATAATAAAAAATATTAAAAAAAAATTATTTTTTTCAGATTTCTCCGAGGCACGCAGTCGCTCTCTTAGCAGCCGTCCGGACGCACGTGGGAGAAAAAATTCGGAGGTAACTAAATGAATATATTTTCCTGTGGTTGGTTCTGAATACATTTGTTCGTTGCTGCCTTTAAATTAAAAAAATAAAAAATATTAAAAAAATTTATTTTTTCAGATTTCTCCGAGACAGTCAGTCAGTCGCTCTCTTAACAGCCGTCCGGACGCACGTGGGAGAAACAATTCGGAGGTAAGTAAATGAATATATTTTTCCGTGGTTGGTTCTGAATACATTTGTTCGTTGCTGCCTTTAAATTAAAAAAATAAAAAATATTAAAAAAAATTTATTTTTTTCAGATTTTTCCGAGGCACGCAGTCGCTCTCTTAACAGCCGTCCGGACTCGCCTGGGAGAAAAAATTCGGAGGTAAGTAAATGAATATATTTTTCTGTGGTCGGTTCTGAATACATTTGTTCGTTGCTGCTTTTAAATTAAAAAAAAATAAAAAAAAAATTTATTTTTTCAGATTTCTCCGAGACAGTCAGTCAGTCGCTCTCTTAACAGCCGTCCGGACGCACGTGGGAGAAAAAATTCGGAGGTAAGTAAATGAATATATTTTTCTGTGGTCGGTTCTGAATACATTCGTTCGTTGCTGCCTTTAAATTAAAATAATAAAAAATATTAAAAAAAATTTATTTTTTCAGATTTCTCCGAGGCACGCAGTCGCTCTCTTAGCAGCCGTCCGGACGCACCTGGGAGAAAAAATTCGGAGGTAAGTAAATGAATATATTTTTCTGTGGTCGGTTCTGAATACATTCGTTCGTTGCTGCCTTTAAATTAAAAAAATAAAAAATATTAAAAAAAATTTATTTTTTCAGATTTTTCCGAGGCACGCAGTCGCTCTCTTAACAGCCGTCCGGACGCACGTGGGAGAAAAAATTCGGAGGTAAGTAAATGAATATATTTTTCTGTGGTCGGTTCTGAATACATTCGTTCGTTGCTGCCTTTAAATTAAAAAAATAAAAAATATTAAAAAAAAATGTATTTTTTCAGATTTCTCGGAGGCATGCAGTCGCTCTCTTAACAGCCGTCCGGACGCACGTGGGAGAAAAAATTCGGAGGTAAGTAAATGAATATATTTTTCTGTGGTTGGTTCTGAATACATTTGTTCGTTGCTGCCTTTAAATTAAAAAAATAAAAAATATTAAAAAAAAATGTATTTTTTCAGATTTCTCGGAGGCACGCAGTCGCTCTCTTAACAGCCGTCCGGACGCACGTGGGAGAAAAAATTCGGAGGTAAGTAAATGAATATATTTTTCTGTGGTTGGTTCTGAATACATTTGTTCGTTGCTGCTTTTAAATTAAAAAAAAATATAAAAAAAATTTATTTTTTCAGATTTCTCCGAGACAGTCAGTCAGTCGCTCTCTTAACAGCCGTCCGGACGCACGTGGGAGAAGAAATTCGGAGGTAACTAAATGAATATATTTTCCTGTGGTTGGTTCTGAATACATTTGTTCGTTGCTGCCTTTAAATTAAAAAAATAAAAAATATTAAAAAAAATTTATTTTTTCAGATTTCTCCGAGACAGTCAGTCAGTCGCTCTCTTAACAGCCGTCCGGACGCACGTGGGAGAAACAATTCGGAGGTAAGTAAATGAATATATTTTTCCGTGGTTGGTTCTGAATACATTTGTTCGTTGCTGCCTTTAAATTAAAAAAATAAAAAATATTAAAAAAAATTTATTTTTTTCAGATTTTTCTGAGGCACGCAGTCGCTCTCTTAACAGCCGTCCGGACTCGCCTGGGAGAAAAAATTCGGAGGTAAGTAAATGAATATATTTTCCTGTGGTTGGTTCTGAATACATTTGTTCGTTGCTGCCTTTAAATTAAAAAAATAAAAAAATATTAAAAAAAAATTTATTTTTTCAGATTTTTCCGAGGCACGCAGTCGCTCTCTTAACAGCCGTCCGGACGCACCTGGGAGAAGAAATTCGGAGGCAAGTAAATGAATATATTTTTCCGTGGTTGGTTCTGAATATATTTGATCGTTGCTGCCTTTGAATTAAAAAAATTTAAAAATTGTTTTTTTTTCAGATTTCTCCGAGGCACGCAGTCGCTCTCCTAGTAGCCATGAGGACGCACCTGGGAGAAAAAATTCGGAGGTAAGTAAATGAATATATTTTTCTGTGATTGGTTCAAAATACATTTGATCGTTGCTGCCTTTAAATTAAAAAAATAAAAAATATTAAACAAAATTTATTTTTTCAGATTTCTCCGAGACAGTCAGTCAGTCGCTCTCTTAACAGCCGTCCGGACTCGCCTGGGAGAAAAAATTCGGAGGTAAGTAAATGAATATATTTTTCTGTGGTCGGTTCTGAATACATTTGTTCGTTGCTGCTTTTAAATTAAAAAAAAATATAAAAAAAATTTATTTTTTCAGATTTCTCCGAGACAGTCAGTCAGTCGCTCTCTTAACAGCCGTCCGGACGCACGTGGGAGAAAAAATTCGGAGGTAAGTAAATGAATATATTTTTCTGTGGTCGGTTCTGAATACATTCGTTCGTTGCTGCCTTTAAATTAAAATAATAAAAAATATTAAAAAAAAATTATTTTTTTCAGATTTCTCCGAGGCACGCAGTCGCTCTCTTAGCAGCCGTCCGGACGCACGTGGGAGAAAAAATTCGGAGGTAACTAAATGAATATATTTTCCTGTGGTTGGTTCTGAATACATTTGTTCGTTGCTGCCTTTAAATTAAAAAAATAAAAAATATTAAAAAAAATTTATTTTTTCAGATTTCTCCGAGACAGTCAGTCAGTCGCTCTCTTAACAGCCGTCCGGACGCACGTGGGAGAAAAAATTCGGAGGTAAGTAAATGAATATATTTTTCCGTGGTTGGTTCTGAATACATTTGTTCGTTGCTGCCTTTAAATTAAAAAAATAAAAAATATTAAAAAAAATTTATTTTTTTCAGATTTTTCCGAGGCACGCAGTCGCTCTCTTAACAGCCGTCCGGACTCGCCTGGGAGAAAAAATTCGGAGGTAAGTAAATGAATATATTTTCCTGTGGTTGGTTCTGAATACATTTGTTCGTTGCTGCCTTTAAATTAAAAAAATAAAAAAATATTAAAAAAAAATTTATTTTTTCAGATTTTTCCGAGGCACGCAGTCGCTCTCTTAACAGCCGTCCGGACGCACCTGGGAGAAGAAATTCGGAGGTAACTAAATGAATATATTTTCCTGTGGTTGGTTCTGAATACATTTGTTCGTTGCTGCCTTTAAATTAAAAAAATAAAAAATATTAAAAAAAATTTATTTTTTTCAGATTTTTCCGAGGCACGCAGTCGCTCTCTTAACAGCCGTCCGGACGCACGTGGGAGAAAAAATTCGGAGGTAAGTAAATGAATATATTTTTCTGTGGTCGGTTCTGAATACATTCGTTCGTTGCTGCCTTTAAATTAAAATAATAAAAAATATAAAAAAAAAATTATTTTTTTCAGATTTCTCCGAGGCACGCAGTCGCTCTCTTAGCAGCCGTCCGGACGCACGTGGGAGAAAAAATTCGGAGGTAACTAAATGAATATATTTTCCTGTGGTTGGTTCTGAATACATTTGTTCGTTGCTGCCTTTAAATTAAAAAAATAAAAAATATTAAAAAAAATTTATTTTTTCAGATTTCTCCGAGACAGTCAGTCAGTCGCTCTCTTAACAGCCGTCCGGACGCACGTGGGAGAAAAAATTCGGAGGTAAGTAAATGAATATATTTTTCCGTGGTTGGTTCTGAATACATTTGTTCGTTGCTGCCTTTAAATTAAAAAAATAAAAAATATTAAAAAAAATTTATTTTTTTCAGATTTTTCCGAGGCACGCAGTCGCTCTCTTAACAGCCGTCCGGACTCGCCTGGGAGAAAAAATTCGGAGGTAAGTAAATGAATATATTTTCCTGTGGTTGGTTCTGAATACATTTGTTCGTTGCTGCCTTTAAATTAAAAAAAATATAAAAAAAATGTATTTGTTCAGATTTCTCCGAGGCACGCAGTCGCTCTCTTAGCAGCCGTCCGGACGCACCTGGGAGAAAAAATTCGGAGGTAACTAAATGAATATATTTTCCTGTGGTTGGTTCTGAATACATTTGTTCGTTGCTGCCTTTAAATTAAAAAAATAAAAAAAATATTAAAAAAAAATTTATTTTTTCAGATTTTTCCGAGGCACGCAGTCGCTCTCTTAACAGCCGTCCGGACGCACCTGGGAGAAACAATTCGGAGGTAAGTAAATGAATATATTTTTCTGTGGTTGGTTCTGAATACATTTGTTCGTTGCTGCCTTTAAATTAAAAAAATAAAAAATATTAAAAAAAATTTATTTTTTTCAGATTTCTCCGAGGCACGCAGTCGCTCTCTTAACAGCCGTCCGGACGCACGTGGGAGAAAAAATTCGGAGGTAACTAAATAAATATATTTTCCTGTGGTTGGTTCTGAATACATTTGTTCGTTGCTGCCTTTAAATTAAAAAAATATTAAAAATTGTTTTTTTTTCAGATTTTTCCGAGGCACGCAGTCGCTCTCTTAACAGCCGTCCGGACGCACCTGGGAGAAACAATTCGGAGGTAAGTAAATGAATATATTTTTCCGTGGTTGGTTCTGAATACATTTGTTCGTTGCTGCCTTTAAATTAAAAAAATAAAAAATATTAAAAAAAATTTATTTTTTTCAGATTTTTCCGAGGCACGCAGTCGCTCTCTTAACAGCCGTCCGGACTCGCCTGGGAGAAAAAATTCGGAGGTAAGTAAATGAATATATTTTCCTGTGGTTGGTTCTGAATACATTTGTTCGTTGCTGCCTTTAAATTAAAAAAATATTAAAAATTGTTTTTTTTTCAGATTTTTCCGAGGCACGCAGTCGCTCTCTTAACAGCCGTCCGGACGCACCTGGGAGAAAAAATTCGGAGGTAAGTAAATGAATATATTTTTCCGTGGTTGGTTCTGAATACATTTGTTCGTTGCTGCCTTTAAATTAAAAAAATAAAAAATATTAAAAAAAATTTATTTTTTTCAGATTTTTCCGAGGCACGCAGTCGCTCTCTTAACAGCCGTCCGGACGCACCTGCGAGAAAAACTCGGAGGTAGTAAGTAAGTGAATATATTTTTTTGTTGCTGAACATAAATGAAAAATTTAAATATAAATATTTTTTCAGATTTCTCCGTGAGAGTTGGTCGCTTCCGTAGTAGGCGCAGGGCGCTCGTGGGAAAAAAATTCGGAGTCGAGTAAAACAATATATTTTTGATTAAAAATTTAGAATTGAAACAATTTGTATCTTATGAATGTTTTCAGATTTGTACGAGATTCGTTCTGGATTTCATCGGATTATTATTATTGTTTTATTAAGAGTATTGTATATTTCTTTGTTTTTCGTTTCTGTTGAGCACAAAGTCCAAACACTTCACTGTAAAGAGCGCACAGTAAAATGGAACTTGTATTGGGAAAACTATCAAAGGAATATATCTGAAAATATCTATATTTTAATAAAATATTTATTTATTAGAAAATATTGTACAATATAAAATTATTAATTTTATTATTTTGTATTTATTTGTCTCAGCAATGCTCCCACTTATTGTACTCAATTCTGAGTGATTGTCCAGTCACTCGCACTCATTCTCAGTCATATACTGTATGTCGTGCTGAGCTGGTGATCAGTCGTCATTGGCACTCCGTCGTGATCGGTTGTGGGTCTTTGAGCTCCGCCGTCTTTGAGTTAGTCCATGGTGGCGTGGGTGGGTGGTGGGTGGTCGCCGGTCTCTCAACTCATGTACTCAATGGTAGTACTCTCCGGCGGTCGATCGGTCCGTCCGTATAGGGGGGTGCTCAGTCGTCATTGGCACTCCGTCGTGATCGGTTGTGGGTCTCCGAGGTCAGCCGTCTTTGAGTTAGTCCATGGTGGCGTGGGTGGGTGGTCGCCGGTCTCTCAACTCATGTACTCAATGGTAAAACTCTCCGGCGGTCGACCGGTCCGTCCGTATAGGGGGGTGCTCAGTCGTCATTGGCACTCCGTCGTGATCGGTTGTGGGTCTTCGAGCTCCGCCGTCTTTGAGTTAGTCCATGGTGGCGTGGGTGGGTGGTCGCCGGTCTCTCAACTCATGTACTCAATGGTAGTACTCTCCGGCGGTCGATCGGTCCGTCCGTATAGGGGGGTGCTCAGTCGTCATTGGCACTCCGTCGTGATCGGTTGTGGGTCTCCGAGGTCAGCCGTCTTTGAGTTAGTCCATGGTGGCGTGGGTGGGTGGTGGGTGGTCGCCGGTCTCTCAACTCATGTACTCAATGGTAGTACTCTCCGGCGGTCGATCGGTCCGTCCGTATAGGGGGGGTGCTCAGTCGTCATTGGCACTCCGTCGTGATCGGTTGTGGGTCTTCGAGCTCCGCCGTCTTTGAGTTAGTCCATGGTGGCGTGGGTGGGTGGTCGCCGGTCTCTCAACTCATGTACTCAATGGTAATACTCTCCGGCGGTCGACCGGTCCGTCCGTATAGGGGGGTGCTCAGTCGTCATTGGCACTCCGTCGTGATCTGTTGTGGGTCTCCGAGATCAGCCGTCTTTGAGTTAGTCCATGGTGGCGTGGGTGGGTGGTCGCCGGTCTCTCAACTCATGTACACAATGGTAGTACTCTTCCACGGTAGATCGGTTCGTCCGTATAGGGGGGTGCTCAGTCGTCATTGGCACTCCGTCGTCATCGAGTTAGTCCACGGGGAGTGGGTGGGTGGCGGGCGGTCGCCGGTATCTCAACTCTTGTACTCAATTGTAGTAGTCTCTCTGACGGTCGATCGGTCCTCAATAATACCCCAACCTGAGCGGTTGTAGATCATTGCACTTAGTCTTTGTTGTGCGTGGACATTTTCCGGTCGCCGGCTGGTTGGGCCTCGGGGTCGTTTACTCTATCAATCAGTTAGTTAGTTAGTCAGTCAGTCAGTCAGTCAGTTGTTGATAGAGTCTCGGATGTGGCACTGCAGTACTACGTCGCGTGTGATGTTGTGGTTGCAGCATGCTGAGCAATTAGAATCCAGGCAGAGCAGAACACCTTTTCCAGAACCAGGTATAGAACAAATCACAAAGGAGTAAAGGTACACTTTATATTTCTTTTAGTTTTTCCGTCAGCCCTTTCAGAAATATAACTTTACATATGTAGACATTACTTCACTGAATATCTATGCCATGTTTAATAATTTACAGATCCAAACTGCTTTTATTTTTCGACTTCTCTATCAATTTTGAACTCAGATCTATACCCTGATACTCGTAATTCATATTCACTTTTGCATTTTAAATGATTATCCTTACATTAGATACTCATACATCCGCAAGACTATTTAAATAGTTTTCTGTTTCAAAACAAAAGTATTTTTGTAGTATTTTGTAGTTAGTAGCATTTTTTTTTTTCTGATTCACTATCCATGCTTGCATTGCCAAATCGGTATTTTAATAGTCTTTTTGCATTTAATTACTTCATGATTTGCATATTAAGATTCTTGATTTTGTTAACGTAGTACCTTGAGCGGAGTGCTAGAATTTATGCCTCAATCCCAAAAAATCAAATGCTTTTCACCACGGTAGTGCGGTTGGACTCGTCGGTAGACAACCACCTATCCTGTCTAAGAAACATATTGTTTTGGTCAATGTTAACCGAGGCTTTGTAATTCCTAATGTGATTACCATGCTTCCACGTGCCTTGGATTAAAGACTGCACGTACGAGTCTACGTGCATAGTCGTGCCACAGCTTCGAAGACCGAAGATGTTAATACGTAGTAACATATTTCATTTTCGGAGTTTGGTCCAGCGCTATTCACATAGGCTTCTACTTGGGATCTCCACCCCGAGACGCGTGCGGAATCATTGAAATCGCATCTGCTTTTTGCAGTGGGGATTGCACAGCTTCGACTAACGTTGAACAAGAATAATATATCTAGATAGAATAGGCGAACGGCTACTCTCGATCCCAACCACAATACCCGGGGAAGAAGCATTCAATTCTGGAGTTGAACATATACTTTCTCTAGACATTAAGAATTCCATCAAAACATTTGCACTTGCATAAGTATTTAATTTTCATATTAACTTGCGCCACTAGCATTGCAAGCATACACTACGAACAGTAGGGACTCTCTTTCCTTATTCCCTACGAACTGTAGGGAGGATTTTAGGCAACATATACATATTTTCTTATTCCCTCCCTGCGAACTGTAGGGAGGATTTTAGGCAACATACCCAAATTTTCCTTATTCCCTCCCTGCGAACTGTAGGGAGGATTTTAGGCAACATATACATATTTTCTTATTCCCTCCCTGCGAACTGTAGGGAGGATTTTAGGCAACACACCCAAATTTTTCCTTATTCCCTTGCTACACACTGCATGGAGGCTTTTAGGTTATTCCCTTGCTGCAAATTGTATGAAGAGTTTTTTCGAGTCCTACTTACCTTTTGTCTTAAGATATTCACCTCATCGGTTACTTTTCCACTATGTTCGTGTAAGCCGTTGATGGGGATCGGTTCGGGAAGCCTTATTTACATTCAAGGGCACCGGTGCTGTGCATTCTATTGCAAAACTTACTTAACCTTGCATTCGTTTAAGTGGGATACATATACATATTTCGATTAACAATACTTATGGGTAGAGGGTCCTTCGAATTTGGTTGCCTTTATATTTCATATACATGCTACAGATACTCAAATACGCGTGATAGATACTTGCATCACAGTGTTATTTACTCATACAAATTGCAGGGGGAATATTAGTAGGATATTAGGCCCTTTCACTTCTTTTCTTTCTTGTTTTTTCTCTTTTCAGGACTTATTCCCCTTCAGCGAACTGTTGGAGGGATTTTAGGTGTCTGTATTCCCTTCCTGCGAACTGTAGGGAGGCTTTTAGGAGCTATTTATTCCCTCCATGCTAATTTTAATTTAACCATTCTTTTCACGGGTATCGCTTTCAATTATATTCGAGAAGCTCAAATTGACAGGCGGGATGACATTGCGTTATATAACGTGCGCGGGTCGATTATTTCGGATAGTTAGGATAGTTAGGATAGTTAGTTAAATAGTTAGATATTTACAGATATAGGCAGCTAGGCTAGGTTTGTAGGAAGCTGAGACAGAATATGTACGTAGCTAAGCTTAGGGAAGGGCAACGTGGGGAAGAAGATATACGCGTTTTAGATTGTTTAGTTAGTTAGCTTCCTTGAGTGAGGTATTATGTAGTTAGGTATTAGCTAGGATTAGGTGTGACTTTCTCTTGACGAACGGTTGTAAGAGGGACGACCCTTAAGGTTGCTCCCCATACTGACTGACATAGATTTGTCACTTGCAGGACAGCGTAGGGTGTAGCTTTCCTAGTTAGGTAGTTTAGATAGTTTAGATAGTTTAGATAGTTTAGATAGTTAGGGTTATTTCCCCTCTATGGACTGTAGAGGGAAGGCCATCGTGGCGTTGCAGATATTCGCGATTAAGTTAGATTTCTTAGTTAGTTAGGTAGGGTAGTGAGTTAGGCTTATTTCCCCTCTACGGACTGTAGAGGGAAGGCCATCGTGGCGTTGCAGATACTCGTGATTAGGTTAGATTTCTTAGTTAGTTAGGTAGGGTAGTGAGTTAGGCTTATTTCCCCTCTATGGACTGTAGAGGGAAGGCCATCGTGGCGTTGCAGATACTCGCGATTAGGTTAGATTTCTTAGTTAGTTAGGTAGGGTAGTGAGTTAGGCTTATTTCCCCTCTACGGACTGTAGAGGGAAGGCCATCGTGGCGCTGCAGATACTCGCGATTAGGTTAGATTTCTTAGTTAGTTAGGTAGGGTAGTGAGTTAGGCTTATTTCCCCTCTACGGACTGTAGAGGGAAGGCCATCGTGGCGCTGCAGATACTCGCGATTAGGTTAGATTTCTTAGTTAGTTAGGTAGGGTAGTGAGTTAGGCTTATTTCCCCTCTACGGACTGTAGAGGGAAGGCCACCGTGGCGTTGCAGATACTCGCGATTAGGTTAGATTTCTTAGTTAGTTAGGTAGGGTAGTGAGTTAGGCTTATTTCCCCTCTACGGACTGTAGAGGGAAGGCCATCGTGGCGTTGCAGATACTCGTGATTAGGTTAGAATTCTTAGTTAGTTAGGTAGGGTAGTGAGTTAGGCTTATTTCCCCTCTATGGACTGTAGAGGGAAGGCCATCGTGGCGTTGCAGAAACTCGCGATTAGGATAGATTTCTTAGTTAGATAGGTAGGGTAGTGAGTTAGGCTTATTTCCCCTCTATGGACTGTAGAGGGAAGGCCATCGTGGCGTTGCAGAAACTCGCGATTAGGATAGATTTCTTAGTTAGTTAGGTAGGGTAGTGAGTTAGGCTTATTTCCCCTCTATGGACTGTAGAGGGAAGGCCACCGTGGCGCTGCAGATACTCGCGATTAGGTTAGATTTCTTAGTTAGTTAGGTAGGGTAGTGAGTTAGGCTTATTTCCCCTCTATGGACTGTAGAGGGAAGGCCATCGTGGCGTTGCAGAAACTCGCGATTAGGATAGATTTCTTAGTTAGTTAGTTAGGGTAGTGAGTTAGGCTTATTTCCCCTCTATGGACTGTAGAGGGAAGGCCATCGTGGCGTTGCAGAAACTCGCGATTAGGATAGATTTCTTAGTTAGATAGGTAGGGTAGTGAGTTAGGCTTATTTCCCCCCTACGGACTGTAGAGGGAAGGCCATCGTGGCGCTGCAGATACTCGCGATTAGGTTAGATTTCTTAGTTAGTTAGGTAGGGTAGTGAGTTAGGCTTATTTCCCCTCTATGGACTGTAGAGGGAAGGCCATCGTGGCGCTGCAGATACTCGCGATTAGGTTAGATTTCTTAGTTAGTTAGGTAGGGTAGTGAGTTAGGCTTATTTCCCCTCTATGGACTGTAGAGGGAAGGCCATCGTGGCGTTGCAGAAACTCGCGATTAGGATAGATTTCTTAGTTAGATAGGTAGGGTAGTGAGTTAGGCTTATTTCCCCTCTATGGACTGTAGAGGGAAGGCCATCGTGGCGTTGCAGAAACTCGCGATTAGGATAGATTTCTTAGTTAGTTAGGTAGGGTAGTGAGTTAGGCTTATTTCCCCTCTATGGACTGTAGAGGGAAGGCCATCGTGGCGCTGCAGATACTCGCGATTAGGTTAGATTTCTTAGTTAGTTAGGTAGGGTAGTGAGTTAGGCTTATTTCCCCTCTATGGACTGTAGAGGGAAGGCCATCGTGGCGTTGCAGAAACTCGCGATTAGGATAGATTTCTTAGTTAGATAGGTAGGGTAGTGAGTTAGGCTTATTTCCCCTCTATGGACTGTAGAGGGAAGGCCATCGTGGCGTTGCAGAAACTCGCGATTAGGATAGATTTCTTAGTTAGTTAGGTAGGGTAGTGAGTTAGGCTTATTTCCCCTCTATGGACTGTAGAGGGAAGGCCATCGTGGCGTTGCAGAAACTCGCGATTAGGATAGATTTCTTAGTTAGTTAGGTAGGGTAGTGAGTTAGGCTTTTTTCCCCTCTATGGACTGTAGAGGGAAGGCCATCGTGGCGTTGCAGAAACTCGCGATTAGGATAGATTTCTTAGTTAGTTAGGTAGGGTAGGGAGTTAGGCATATTTCGGATAGTAAGGATAGTTAGGATAGTTAGGTAGTTAGATTAGGTTTGTAGGGAGCTGAGACAGAATATGTATGTAGTTAAGATTAGGGAAGGGCAACGTGGGGAAGAAGATATACGCGTTTCAGATTGTTTAGTTAGTTAGCTTCCTTGAGTGAGATATTAGGTAGTTAGGTATTAGCTAGGATTAGGTGTGACTTTCTCTTGACGAACGGTTGTAAGAGGGACGACCCTTAAGGTTGCTCCCCATACTGACTGACGGAGATTTGTCACTTGCAGGACAGCGTAGGGCTTAGATTTGCTAGTTAGGTAGTTTAGTTTGTTAGCATTATCTCGTATCTCGTTAGATAGGAACTATTTAGATAGAAGTTGAGTGAGGTATTAGGTAGTTAGGTATTAGCTAGGAATAGGTGTGACTCTCTCTTGACGAACGGTTGTAAGAGGGACGACCCTTAAGGTTGCTCCCCATACTGACTGACGGAGATTTGTCACTTGCAGGACAGCGTAGGGCTTAGCTTTGCTAGTTAGGTAGTTTAGTTTGTTAGCATTATCTCGTATCTCGTTAGATAGGAACTATTTAGATAGAAGTTGAGTGAGGTATTAGGTAGTTAGGTATTAGCTAGGAATAGGTGTGACTCTCTCTTGACGAACGGTTGTAAGAGGGACGACCCTTAAGGTTGCTCCCCATACTGACTGACGGAGATTTGTCACTTGCAGGATAGTGTAGGGCTTAGCTTTGCTAGTTAGGTAGTTTAGTTTGTTAGCATTATCTCGTATCTCGTTAGATAGGAACTATTTAGATAGAAGTTGAGTGAGGTATTAGGTAGTTAGGTATTAGCTAGGAATAGGTGTGACTCTCTCTTGACGAACGGTTGTAAGAGGGACGACCCTTAAGGTTGCTCCCCATACTGACTGACGGAGATTTGTCACTTGCAGGACAGCGTAGGGTTTAGCTTTGCTAGTTAGGTAGTTTAGATAGTTTAGATAGTTAGGGTTATTTCCCCTCTATGGACTGTAGAGGGAAGGCCATCGTGGCGTTGCAGAAACTCGCGATTAGGATAGATTTCTTAGTTAGTTAGGTAGGGTAGTGAGTTAGGCTTATTTCCCCTCTATGGACTGTAGAGGGAAGGCCATCGTGGCGTTGCAGAAACTCGCGATTAGGATAGATTTCTTAGTTAGTTAGGTAGGGTAGTGAGTTAGGCTTATTTCCCCTCTATGGACTGTAGAGGGAAGGCCATCGTGGCGCTGCAGATACTCGCGATTAGGTTAGATTTCTTAGTTAGTTAGGTAGGGTAGTGAGTTAGGCTTATTTCCCCTCTATGGACTGTAGAGGGAAGGCCATCGTGGCGCTGCAGATACTCGCGATTAGGTTAGATTTCTTAGTTAGTTAGGTAGGGTAGTGAGTTAGGCTTATTTCCCCTCTATGGACTGTAGAGGGAAGGCCATCGTGGCGCTGCAGATACTCGCGATTAGGTTAGATTTCTTAGTTAGTGAGGTAGGGTAGTGAGTTAGGCTTATTTCCCCTCTATGGACTGTAGAGGGAAGGCCATCGTGGCGTTGCAGAAACTCGCGATTAGGATAGATTTCTTAGTTAGTTAGGTAGGGTAGTGAGTTAGGCTTTTTTCCCCTCTATGGACTGTAGAGGGAAGGCCATCGTGGCGTTGCAGAAACTCGCGATTAGGATAGATTTCTTAGTTAGATAGGTAGGGTAGTGAGTTAGGCTTATTTCCCCTCTATGGACTGTAGAGGGAAGGCCATCGTGGCGTTGCAGAAACTCGCGATTAGGATAGATTTCTTAGTTAGTTAGGTAGGGTAGTGAGTTAGGCTTTTTTCCCCTCTATGGACTGTAGAGGGAAGGCCATCGTGGCGTTGCAGAAACTCGCGATTAGGATAGATTTCTTAGTTAGATAGGTAGGGTAGTGAGTTAGGCTTATTTCCCCTCTATGGACTGTAGAGGGAAGGCCATCGTGGCGTTGCAGAAACTCGCGATTAGGATAGATTTCTTAGTTAGTTAGGTAGGGTAGTGAGTTAGGCTTATTTCCCCTCTATGGACTGTAGAGGGAAGGCCACCGTGGCGCTGCAGATACTCGCGATTAGGTTAGATTTCTTAGTTAGTTAGGTAGGGTAGTGAGTTAGGCTTATTTCCCCTCTATGGACTGTAGAGGGAAGGCCATCGTGGCGCTGCAGATACTCGCGATTAGGTTAGATTTCTTAGTTAGTTAGGTAGGGTAGTGAGTTAGGCTTATTTCCCCTCTATGGACTGTAGAGGGAAGGCCATCGTGGCGCTGCAGATACTCGCGATTAGGTTAGATTTCTTAGTTAGTTAGGTAGGGTAGTGAGTTAGGCTTATTTCCCCTCTATGGACTGTAGAGGGAAGGCCATCGTGGCGTTGCAGAAACTCGCGATTAGGATAGATTTCTTAGTTAGATAGGTAGGGTAGTGAGTTAGGCTTATTTCCCCTCTATGGACTGTAGAGGGAAGGCCATCGTGGCGTTGCAGAAACTCGCGATTAGGATAGATTTCTTAGTTAGTTAGGTAGGGTAGTGAGTTAGGCTTATTTCCCCTCTATGGACTGTAGAGGGAAGGCCATCGTGGCGCTGCAGATACTCGCGATTAGGTTAGATTTCTTAGTTAGTTAGGTAGGGTAGTGAGTTAGGCTTATTTCCCCTCTATGGACTGTAGAGGGAAGGCCATCGTGGCGTTGCAGAAACTCGCGATTAGGATAGATTTCTTAGTTAGATAGGTAGGGTAGTGAGTTAGGCTTATTTCCCCTCTATGGACTGTAGAGGGAAGGCCATCGTGGCGTTGCAGAAACTCGCGATTAGGATAGATTTCTTAGTTAGTTAGGTAGGGTAGTGAGTTAGGCTTATTTCCCCTCTATGGACTGTAGAGGGAAGGCCATCGTGGCGCTGCAGATACTCGCGATTAGGTTAGATTTCTTAGTTAGTTAGGTAGGGTAGTGAGTTAGGCTTATTTCCCCTCTATGGACTGTAGAGGGAAGGCCATCGTGGCGCTGCAGATACTCGCGATTAGGTTAGATTTCTTAGTTAGTGAGGTAGGGTAGTGAGTTAGGCTTATTTCCCCTCTATGGACTGTAGAGGGAAGGCCATCGTGGCGTTGCAGAAACTCGCGATTAGGATAGATTTCTTAGTTAGTTAGGTAGGGTAGTGAGTTAGGCTTTTTTCCCCTCTATGGACTGTAGAGGGAAGGCCATCGTGGCGTTGCAGAAACTCGCGATTAGGATAGATTTCTTAGTTAGTTAGGTAGGGTAGGGAGTTAGGCATATTTCGGATAGTAAGGATAGTTAGGATAGTTAGGTAGTTAGATTAGGTTTGTAGGGAGCTGAGACAGAATATGTATGTAGTTAAGATTAGGGAAGGGCAACGTGGGGAAGAAGATATACGCGTTTCAGATTGTTTAGTTAGTTAGCTTCCTTGAGTGAGATATTAGGTAGTTAGGTATTAGCTAGGATTAGGTGTGACTTTCTCTTGACGAACGGTTGTAAGAGGGACGACCCTTAAGGTTGCTCCCCATACTGACTGACGGAGATTTGTCACTTGCAGGACAGCGTAGGGCTTAGATTTGCTAGTTAGGTAGTTTAGTTTGTTAGCATTATCTCGTATCTCGTTAGATAGGAACTATTTAGATAGAAGTTGAGTGAGGTATTAGGTAGTTAGGTATTAGCTAGGAATAGGTGTGACTCTCTCTTGACGAACGGTTGTAAGAGGGACGACCCTTAAGGTTGCTCCCCATACTGACTGACGGAGATTTGTCACTTGCAGGACAGCGTAGGGCTTAGCTTTGCTAGTTAGGTAGTTTAGTTTGTTAGCATTATCTCGTATCTCGTTAGATAGGAACTATTTAGATAGAAGTTGAGTGAGGTATTAGGTAGTTAGGTATTAGCTAGGAATAGGTGTGACTCTCTCTTGACGAACGGTTGTAAGAGGGACGACCCTTAAGGTTGCTCCCCATACTGACTGACGGAGATTTGTCACTTGCAGGATAGTGTAGGGCTTAGCTTTGCTAGTTAGGTAGTTTAGTTTGTTAGCATTATCTCGTATCTCGTTAGATAGGAACTATTTAGATAGAAGTTGAGTGAGGTATTAGGTAGTTAGGTATTAGCTAGGAATAGGTGTGACTCTCTCTTGACGAACGGTTGTAAGAGGGACGACCCTTAAGGTTGCTCCCCATACTGACTGACGGAGATTTGTCACTTGCAGGACAGCGTAGGGTTTAGCTTTGCTAGTTAGGTAGTTTAGATAGTTTAGATAGTTAGGGTTATTTCCCCTCTATGGACTGTAGAGGGAAGGCCATCGTGGCGTTGCAGAAACTCGCGATTAGGATAGATTTCTTAGTTAGTTAGGTAGGGTAGTGAGTTAGGCTTATTTCCCCTCTATGGACTGTAGAGGGAAGGCCATCGTGGCGTTGCAGAAACTCGCGATTAGGATAGATTTCTTAGTTAGTTAGGTAGGGTAGTGAGTTAGGCTTATTTCCCCTCTATGGACTGTAGAGGGAAGGCCATCGTGGCGCTGCAGATACTCGCGATTAGGTTAGATTTCTTAGTTAGTTAGGTAGGGTAGTGAGTTAGGCTTATTTCCCCTCTATGGACTGTAGAGGGAAGGCCATCGTGGCGCTGCAGATACTCGCGATTAGGTTAGATTTCTTAGTTAGTTAGGTAGGGTAGTGAGTTAGGCTTATTTCCCCTCTATGGACTGTAGAGGGAAGGCCATCGTGGCGCTGCAGATACTCGCGATTAGGTTAGATTTCTTAGTTAGTTAGGTAGGGTAGTGAGTTAGGCTTATTTCCCCTCTATGGACTGTAGAGGGAAGGCCATCGTGGCGTTGCAGAAACTCGCGATTAGGATAGATTTCTTAGTTAGTTAGGTAGGGTAGTGAGTTAGGCTTTTTTCCCCTCTATGGACTGTAGAGGGAAGGCCATCGTGGCGTTGCAGAAACTCGCGATTAGGATAGATTTCTTAGTTAGATAGGTAGGGTAGTGAGTTAGGCTTATTTCCCCTCTATGGACTGTAGAGGGAAGGCCATCGTGGCGTTGCAGAAACTCGCGATTAGGATAGATTTCTTAGTTAGTTAGGTAGGGTAGTGAGTTAGGCTTTTTTCCCCTCTATGGACTGTAGAGGGAAGGCCATCGTGGCGTTGCAGAAACTCGCGATTAGGATAGATTTCTTAGTTAGATAGGTAGGGTAGTGAGTTAGGCTTATTTCCCCTCTATGGACTGTAGAGGGAAGGCCATCGTGGCGTTGCAGAAACTCGCGATTAGGATAGATTTCTTAGTTAGTTAGGTAGGGTAGTGAGTTAGGCTTATTTCCCCTCTATGGACTGTAGAGGGAAGGCCACCGTGGCGCTGCAGATACTCGCGATTAGGTTAGATTTCTTAGTTAGTTAGGTAGGGTAGTGAGTTAGGCTTATTTCCCCTCTATGGACTGTAGAGGGAAGGCCATCGTGGCGCTGCAGATACTCGCGATTAGGTTAGATTTCTTAGTTAGTTAGGTAGGGTAGTGAGTTAGGCTTATTTCCCCTCTATGGACTGTAGAGGGAAGGCCATCGTGGCGCTGCAGATACTCGCGATTAGGTTAGATTTCTTAGTTAGTTAGGTAGGGTAGTGAGTTAGGCTTATTTCCCCTCTATGGACTGTAGAGGGAAGGCCATCGTGGCGTTGCAGAAACTCGCGATTAGGATAGATTTCTTAGTTAGATAGGTAGGGTAGTGAGTTAGGCTTATTTCCCCTCTATGGACTGTAGAGGGAAGGCCATCGTGGCGTTGCAGAAACTCGCGATTAGGATAGATTTCTTAGTTAGTTAGGTAGGGTAGTGAGTTAGGCTTATTTCCCCTCTATGGACTGTAGAGGGAAGGCCATCGTGGCGCTGCAGATACTCGCGATTAGGTTAGATTTCTTAGTTAGTTAGGTAGGGTAGTGAGTTAGGCTTATTTCCCCTCTATGGACTGTAGAGGGAAGGCCATCGTGGCGTTGCAGAAACTCGCGATTAGGATAGATTTCTTAGTTAGATAGGTAGGGTAGTGAGTTAGGCTTATTTCCCCTCTATGGACTGTAGAGGGAAGGCCATCGTGGCGTTGCAGAAACTCGCGATTAGGATAGATTTCTTAGTTAGTTAGGTAGGGTAGTGAGTTAGGCTTATTTCCCCTCTATGGACTGTAGAGGGAAGGCCATCGTGGCGCTGCAGATACTCGCGATTAGGTTAGATTTCTTAGTTAGTGAGGTAGGGTAGTGAGTTAGGCTTATTTCCCCTCTATGGACTGTAGAGGGAAGGCCATCGTGGCGTTGCAGAAACTCGCGATTAGGATAGATTTCTTAGTTAGTTAGGTAGGGTAGTGAGTTAGGCTTTTTTCCCCTCTATGGACTGTAGAGGGAAGGCCATCGTGGCGTTGCAGAAACTCGCGATTAGGATAGATTTCTTAGTTAGTTAGGTAGGGTAGGGAGTTAGGCATATTTCGGATAGTAAGGATAGTTAGGATAGTTAGGTAGTTAGATTAGGTTTGTAGGGAGCTGAGACAGAATATGTATGTAGTTAAGATTAGGGAAGGGCAACGTGGGGAAGAAGATATACGCGTTTCAGATTGTTTAGTTAGTTAGCTTCCTTGAGTGAGATATTAGGTAGTTAGGTATTAGCTAGGATTAGGTGTGACTTTCTCTTGACGAACGGTTGTAAGAGGGACGACCCTTAAGGTTGCTCCCCATACTGACTGACGGAGATTTGTCACTTGCAGGACAGCGTAGGGCTTAGATTTGCTAGTTAGGTAGTTTAGTTTGTTAGCATTATCTCGTATCTCGTTAGATAGGAACTATTTAGATAGAAGTTGAGTGAGGTATTAGGTAGTTAGGTATTAGCTAGGAATAGGTGTGACTCTCTCTTGACGAACGGTTGTAAGAGGGACGACCCTTAAGGTTGCTCCCCATACTGACTGACGGAGATTTGTCACTTGCAGGACAGCGTAGGGCTTAGCTTTGCTAGTTAGGTAGTTTAGTTTGTTAGCATTATCTCGTATCTCGTTAGATAGGAACTATTTAGATAGAAGTTGAGTGAGGTATTAGGTAGTTAGGTATTAGCTAGGAATAGGTGTGACTCTCTCTTGACGAACGGTTGTAAGAGGGACGACCCTTAAGGTTGCTCCCCATACTGACTGACGGAGATTTGTCACTTGCAGGATAGTGTAGGGCTTAGCTTTGCTAGTTAGGTAGTTTAGTTTGTTAGCATTATCTCGTATCTCGTTAGATAGGAACTATTTAGATAGAAGTTGAGTGAGGTATTAGGTAGTTAGGTATTAGCTAGGAATAGGTGTGACTCTCTCTTGACGAACGGTTGTAAGAGGGACGACCCTTAAGGTTGCTCCCCATACTGACTGACGGAGATTTGTCACTTGCAGGACAGCGTAGGGTTTAGCTTTGCTAGTTAGGTAGTTTAGATAGTTTAGATAGTTAGGGTTATTTCCCCTCTATGGACTGTAGAGGGAAGGCCATCGTGGCGTTGCAGAAACTCGCGATTAGGATAGATTTCTTAGTTAGTTAGGTAGGGTAGTGAGTTAGGCTTATTTCCCCTCTATGGACTGTAGAGGGAAGGCCATCGTGGCGTTGCAGAAACTCGCGATTAGGATAGATTTCTTAGTTAGTTAGGTAGGGTAGTGAGTTAGGCTTATTTCCCCTCTATGGACTGTAGAGGGAAGGCCATCGTGGCGTTGCAGAAACTCGCGATTAGGATAGATTTCTTAGTTAGATAGGTAGGGTAGTGAGTTAGGCTTATTTCCCCTCTACGGACTGTAGATGGAAGGCCATCGTGGCGTTGCAGAAACTCGCGATTAGGTTAGATTTCTTAGTTAGTTAGGTAGGGTAGTGAGTTAGGCTTATTTCCCCTCTATGGACTGTAGAGGGAAGGCCATCGTGGCGCTGCAGATACTCGCGATTAGGTTAGATTTCTTAGTTAGTTAGGTAGGGTAGTGAGTTAGGCTTATTTCCCCTCTATGGACTGTAGAGGGAAGGCCATCGTGGCGTTGCAGAAACTCGCGATTAGGATAGATTTCTTAGTTAGATAGGTAGGGTAGTGAGTTAGGCTTATTTCCCCTCTATGGACTGTAGAGGGAAGGCCATCGTGGCGTTGCAGAAACTCGCGATTAGGATAGATTTCTTAGTTAGTTAGGTAGGGTAGTGAGTTAGGCTTATTTCCCCTCTATGGACTGTAGAGGGAAGGCCATCGTGGCGCTGCAGATACTCGCGATTAGGTTAGATTTCTTAGTTAGTTAGGTAGGGTAGTGAGTTAGGCTTATTTCCCCTCTATGGACTGTAGAGGGAAGGCCATCGTGGCGCAGCAGATACTCGCGATTAGGTTAGATTTCTTAGTTAGTTAGGTAGGGTAGTGAGTTAGGCTTATTTCCCCTCTATGGACTGTAGAGGGAAGGCCATCGTGGCGTTGCAGAAACTCGCGATTAGGATAGATTTCTTAGTTAGTTAGGTAGGGTAGGGAGTTAGGCATATTTCGGATAGTAAGGATAGTTAGGATAGTTAGGTAGTTAGATTAGGTTTGTAGGAAGCTGAGACAGAATATGTATGTAGTTAAGATTAGGGAAGGGCAACGTGGGGAAGAAGATATACGCGTTTCAAATTGTTTAGTTAGTTAGCTTCCTTGAGTGAGATATTAGGTAGTTAGGTATTAGCTAGGATTAGGTGTGACTTTCTCTTGACGAACGGTTGTAAGAGGGACGACCCTTAAGGTTGCTCCCCATACTGACTGACGGAGATTTGTCACTTGCAGGACAGCGTAGGGCTTAGATTTGCTAGTTAGGTAGTTTAGTTTGTTAGCATTATCTCGTATCTCGTTAGATAGGAACTATTTAGATAGAAGTTGAGTGAGGTATTAGGTAGTTAGGTATTAGCTAGGAATAGGTGTGACTCTCCCTTGACGAACGGTTGTAAGAGGGACGACCCTTAAGGTTGCTCCCCATACTGACTGACGGAGATTTGTCACTTGCAGGACAGCGTAGGGCTTAGCTTTGCTAGTTAGGTAGTTTAGTTTGTTAGCATTATCTCGTATCTCGTTAGATAGGAACTATTTAGATAGAAGTTGAGTGAGGTATTAGGTAGTTAGGTATTAGCTAGGAATAGGTGTGACTCTCTCTTGACGAACGGTTGTAAGAGGGACGACCCTTAAGGTTGCTCCCCATACTGACTGACGGAGATTTGTCACTTGCAGGATAGTGTAGGGATTAGCTTTGCTAGTTAGGTAGTTTAGTTTGTTAGCATTATCTCGTATCTCGTTAGATAGGAACTATTTAGATAGAAGTTGAGTGAGGTATTAGGTAGTTAGGTATTAGCTAGGAATAGGTGTGACTCTCTCTTGACGAACGGTTGTAAGAGGGACGACCCTTAAGGTTGCTCCCCATACTGACTGACGGAGATTTGTCACTTGCAGGACAGCGTAGGGCTTAGCTTTGCTAGTTAGGTAGTTTAGTTTGTTAGCATTATCTCGTATCTCGTTAGATAGGAACTATTTAGATAGAAGTTGAGTGAGGTATTAGGTAGTTAGGTATTAGCTAGGAATAGGTGTGACTCTCTCTTGACGAACGGTTGTAAGAGGGACGACCCTTAAGGTTGCTCCCCATACTGACTGACGGAGATTTGTCACTTGCAGGACAGCGTAGGGCTTAGCTTTGCTAGTTAGGTAGTTTAGTTTGTTAGCATTATCTCGTATCTCGTTAGATAGGAACTATTTAGATAGAAGTTGAGTGAGGTATTAGGTAGTTAGGTATTAGCTAGGAATAGGTGTGACTCTCTCTTGACGAACGGTTGTAAGAGGGACGACCCTTAAGGTTGCTCCCCATACTGACTGACGGAGATTTGTCACTTGCAGGACAGCGTAGGGTTTAGCTTTCCTAGTTAGGTAGTTTAGATAGTTTAGATAGTTAGGGTTATTTCCCCTCTATGGACTGTAGAGGGAAGGCCATCGTGGCGCTGCAGATACTCGCGATTAGGTTAGATTTCTTAGTTAGTTAGGTAGGGTAGTGAGTTAGGCTTATTTCCCCTCTATGGACTGTAGAGGGAAGGCCATCGTGGCGTTGCAGAAACTCGCGATTAGGATAGATTTCTTAGTTAGTTAGGTAGGGTAGTGAGTTAGGCTTATTTCCCCTCTATGGACTGTAGAGGGAAGGCCATCGTGGCGTTGCAGAAACTCGCGATTAGGATAGATTTCTTAGTTAGTTAGGTAGGGTAGTGAGTTAGGCTTATTTCCCCTCTATGGACTGTAGAGGGAAGGCCATCGTGGCGCTGCAGATACTCGCGATTAGGTTAGATTTCTTAGTTAGTTAGGTAGGGTAGTGAGTTAGGCTTATTTCCCCTCTATGGACTGTAGAGGGAAGGCCATCGTGGCGTTGCAGAAACTCGCGATTAGGTTAGATTTCTTAGTTAGTTAGGTAGGGTACTGAGTTAGGCTTATTTCCCCTCTATGGACTGTAGAGGGAAGGCCATCGTGGCGCTGCAGATACTCGCGATTAGGTTAGATTTCTTAGTTAGTTAGGTAGGGTAGTGAGTTAGGCTTATTTCCCCTCTATGGACTGTAGAGGGAAGGCCATCGTGGCGCTGCAGATACTCGCGATTAGGTTAGATTTCTTACTTAGTTAGGTAGGGTAGTGAGTTAGGCTTATTTCCCCTCTATGGACTGTAGAGGGAAGGCCATCGTGGCGTTGCAGAAACTCGCGATTAGGATAGATTTCTTAGTTAGTTAGGTAGGGTAGTGAGTTAGGCTTATTTCCCCTCTATGGACTGTAGAGGGAAGGCCATCGTGGCGCTGCAGATACTCGCGATTAGGTTAGATTTCTTACTTAGTTAGGTAGGGTAGTGAGTTAGGCTTATTTCCCCTCTATGGACTGTAGAGGGAAGGCCATCGTGGCGTTGCAGAAACTCGCGATTAGGATAGATTTCTTAGTTAGTTAGGTAGGGTAGTGAGTTAGGCTTATTTCCCCTCTATGGACTGTAGAGGGAAGGCCATCGTGGCGCTGCAGATACTCGCGATTAGGTTAGATTTCTTAGTTAGTTAGGTAGGGTAGTGAGTTAGGCTTATTTCCCCTCTATGGACTGTAGAGGGAAGGCCATCGTGGCGCTGCAGATACTCGCGATTAGGTTAGATTTCTTAGTTAGTTAGGTAGGGTAGTGAGTTAGGCTTATTTCCCCTCTATGGACTGTAGAGGGAAGGCCATCGTGGCGTTGCAGAAACTCGCGATTAGGTTAGATTTCTTAGTTAGTTAGGTAGGGTAGTGAGTTAGGCTTATTTCCCCTCTATGGACTGTAGAGGGAAGGCCATCGTGGCGTTGCAGAAACTCGCGATTAGGATAGATTTCTTAGTTAGTTAGGTAGGGTAGTGAGTTAGGCTTATTTCCCCTCTATGGACTGTAGAGGGAAGGCCATCGTGGCGCTGCAGATACTCGCGATTAGGTTAGATTTCTTACTTAGTTAGGTAGGGTAGTGAGTTAGGCTTATTTCCCCTCTATGGACTGTAGAGGGAAGGCCATCGTGGCGTTGCAGAAACTCGCGATTAGGATAGATTTCTTAGTTAGTTAGGTAGGGTAGTGAGTTAGGCTTATTTCCCCTCTATGGACTGTAGAGGGAAGGCCATCGTGGCGCTGCAGATACTCGCGATTAGGTTAGATTTCTTAGTTAGTTAGGTAGGGTAGTGAGTTAGGCTTATTTCCCCTCTATGGACTGTAGAGGGAAGGCCATCGTGGCGTTGCAGAAACTCGCGATTAGGATAGATTTCTTAGTTAGTTAGGTAGGGTAGTGAGTTAGGCTTATTTCCCCTCTATGGACTGTAGAGGGAAGGCCATCGTGGCGTTGCAGATACTCGCGATTAGGATAGATTTCTTAGTTAGTTAGGTAGGGTAGTGAGTTAGGCTTATTTCCCCTCTATGGACTGTAGAGGGAAGGCCATCGTGGCGCTGCAGATACTCGCGATTAGGTTAGATTTCTTAGTTAGTTAGGTAGGGTAGTGAGTTAGGCTTATTTCCCCTCTATGGACTGTAGAGGGAAGGCCATCGTGGCGTTGCAGAAACTCGCGATTAGGTTAGATTTCTTAGTTAGTTAGGTAGGGTAGTGAGTTAGGCTTATTTCCCCTCTACGGACTGTAGAGGGAAGGCCATCGTGGCGTTGCAGAAACTCGCGATCAGGATAGATTTCTTAGTTAGTTAGGTAGGGTAGTGAGTTAGGCTTATTTCCCCTCTATGGACTGTAGAGGGAAGGCCATCGTGGCGCTTCAGATACTCGCGATTAGGTTAGATTTCTTAGTTAGTTAGGTAGGGTAGTGAGTTAGGCTTATTTCCCCTCTATGGACTGTAGAGGGAAGGCCATCGTGGCGCTGCAGATACTCGCGATTAGGTTAGATTTCTTAGTTAGTTAGGTAGGGTAGTGAGTTAGGCTTATTTCCCCTCTATGGACTGTAGAGGGAAGGCCATCGTGGCGTTGCAGAAACTCGCGATTAGGATAGATTTCTTAGTTAGTTAGGTAGGGTAGTGAGTTAGGCTTATTTCCCCTCTATGGACTGTAGAGGGAAGGCCATCGTGGCGTTGCAGATACTCGCGATTAGGTTAGATTTCTTACTTAGTTAGGTAGGGTAGTGAGTTAGGCTTATTTCCCCTCTATGGACTGTAGAGGGAAGGCCATCGTGGCGTTGCAGAAACTCGCGATTAGGATAGATTTCTTAGTTAGTTAGGTAGGGTAGTGAGTTAGGGTAGTGAGTTAGGCTTATTTCCCCTCTATGGACTGTAGAGGGAAGGCCATCGTGGCGCTGCAGATACTCGCGATTAGGTTAGATTTCTTAGTTAGTTAGGTAGGGTAGTGAGTTAGGCTTATTTCCCCTCTATGGACTGTAGAGGGAAGGCCATCGTGGCGCTGCAGATACTCGCGATTAGGTTAGATTTCTTAGTTAGTTAGGTAGGGTAGTGAGTTAGGCTTATTTCCCCTCTATGGACTGTAGAGGGAAGGCCATCGTGGCGTTGCAGAAACTCGCGATTAGGATAGATTTCTTAGTTAGTTAGGTAGGGTAGTGAGTTAGGCTTATTTCCCCTCTATGGACTGTAGAGGGAAGGCCATCGTGGCGTTGCAGATACTCGCGATTAGGTTAGATTTCTTACTTAGTTAGGTAGGGTAGTGAGTTAGGCTTATTTCCCCTCTATGGACTGTAGAGGGAAGGCCATCGTGGCGTTGCAGAAACTCGCGATTAGGATAGATTTCTTAGTTAGTTAGGTAGGGTAGTGAGTTAGGCTTATTTCCCCTCTATGGACTGTAGAGGGAAGGCCATCGTGGCGCTGCAGATACTCGCGATTAGGTTAGATTTCTTAGTTAGTTAGGTAGGGTAGTGAGTTAGGCTTATTTCCCCTCTATGGACTGTAGAGGGAAGGCCATCGTGGCGTTGCAGAAACTCGCGATTAGGATAGATTTCTTAGTTAGTTAGGTAGGGTAGTGAGTTAGGCTTATTTCCCCTCTATGGACTGTAGAGGGAAGGCCATCGTGGCGCTGCAGATACTCGCGATTAGGTTAGATTTCTTAGTTAGTTAGGTAGGGTAGTGAGTTAGGCTTATTTCCCCTCTATGGACTGTAGAGGGAAGGCCATCGTGGCGCTGCAGATACTCGCGATTAGGTTAGATTTCTTAGTTAGTTAGGTAGGGTAGTGAGTTAGGCTTATTTCCCCTCTATGGACTGTAGAGGGAAGGCCATCGTGGCGTTGCAGAAACTCGCGATTAGGATAGATTTCTT
Source organism: Xylota segnis (assembly GCA_963583995.1). NCBI lineage: Eukaryota > Metazoa > Arthropoda > Insecta > Diptera > Syrphidae > Xylota > Xylota segnis. Next base: position 24,368,967 of record OY757236.1, on the reverse strand, counting down.
AGTTAGTTAGGTAGGGTAGTGAGTTAGGCTTATTTCCCCTCTATGGACTGTAGAGGGAAGGCCATCGTGGCGCTGCAGATACTCGCGATTAGGTTAGATTTCTTACTTAGTTAGGTAGGGTAGTGAGTTAGGCTTATTTCCCCTCTATGGACTGTAGAGGGAAGGCCATCGTGGCGTTGCAGAAACTCGCGATTAGGATAGATTTCTTAGTTAGTTAGGTAGGGTAGTGAGTTAGGCTTATTTCCCCTCTATGGACTGTAGAGGGAAGGCCATCGTGGCGCTGCAGATACTCGCGATTAGGTTAGATTTCTTAGTTAGTTAGGTAGGGTAGTGAGTTAGGCTTATTTCCCCTCTATGGACTGTAGAGGGAAGGCCATCGTGGCGTTGCAGAAACTCGCGATTAGGATAGATTTCTTAGTTAGTTAGGTAGGGTAGTGAGTTAGGCTTATTTCCCCTCTATGGACTGTAGAGGGAAGGCCATCGTGGCGTTGCAGAAACTCGCGATTAGGATAGATTTCTTAGTTAGTTAGGTAGGGTAGTGAGTTAGGCTTATTTCCCCTCTATGGACTGTAGAGGGAAGGCCATCGTGGCGCTGCAGATACTCGCGATTAGGTTAGATTTCTTAGTTAGTTAGGTAGGGTAGTGAGTTAGGCTTATTTCCCCTCTATGGACTGTAGAGGGAAGGCCATCGTGGCGTTGCAGAAACTCGCGATTAGGATAGATTTCTTAGTTAGTTAGGTAGGGTAGTGAGTTAGGCTTATTTCCCCTCTATGGACTGTAGAGGGAAGGCCATCGTGGCGTTGCAGATACTCGCGATTAGGATAGATTTCTTAGTTAGTTAGGTAGGGTAGTGAGTTAGGCTTATTTCCCCTCTATGGACTGTAGAGGGAAGGCCATCGTGGCGCTGCAGATACTCGCGATTAGGTTAGATTTCTTAGTTAGTTAGGTAGGGTAGTGAGTTAGGCTTATTTCCCCTCTATGGACTGTAGAGGGAAGGCCATCGTGGCGTTGCAGAAACTCGCGATTAGGTTAGATTTCTTAGTTAGTTAGGTAGGGTAGTGAGTTAGGCTTATTTCCCCTCTACGGACTGTAGAGGGAAGGCCATCGTGGCGTTGCAGAAACTCGCGATCAGGATAGATTTCTTAGTTAGTTAGGTAGGGTAGTGAGTTAGGCTTATTTCCCCTCTATGGACTGTAGAGGGAAGGCCATCGTGGCGTTGCAGAAACTCGCGATTAGGATAGATTTCTTAGTTAGTTAGGTAGGGTAGGGAGTTAGGCATATTTCGGATAGTAAGGATAGTTAGGATAGTTAGGTAGTTAGATTAGGTTTGTAGGAAGCTGAGACAGAATATGTATGTAGTTAAGATTAGGGAAGGGCAACGTGGGGAAGAAGATATACGCGTTTCAGATTGTTTAGTTAGTTAGCTTCCTTGAGTGAGATATTAGGTAGTTAGGTATTAGCTAGGATTAGGTGTGACTTTCTCTTGACGAACGGTTGTAAGAGGGACGACCCTTAAGGTTGCTCCCCATACTGACTGACGGAGATTTGTCACTTGCAGGACAGCGTAGGGCTTAGATTTGCTAGTTAGGTAGTTTAGTTTGTTAGCATTATCTCGTATCTCGTTAGATAGGAACTATTTAGATAGAAGTTGAGTGAGGTATTAGGTAGTTAGGTATTAGCTAGGAATAGGTGTGACTCTCTCTTGACGAACGGTTGTAAGAGGGACGACCCTTAAGGTTGCTCCCCATACTGACTGACGGAGATTTGTCACTTGCAGGACAGCGTAGGGCTTAGCTTTGCTAGTTAGGTAGTTTAGTTTGTTAGCATTATCTCGTATCTCGTTAGATAGGAACTATTTAGATAGAAGTTGAGTGAGGTATTAGGTAGTTAGGTATTAGCTAGGAATAGGTGTGACTCTCTCTTGACGAACGGTTGTAAGAGGGACGACCCTTAAGGTTGCTCCCCATACTGACTGACGGAGATTTGTCACTTGCAGGACAGCGTAGGGCTTAGCTTTGCTAGTTAGGTAGTTTAGTTTGTTAGCATTATCTCGTATCTCGTTAGATAGGAACTATTTAGATAGAAGTTGAGTGAGGTATTAGGTAGTTAGGTATTAGCTAGGAATAGGTGTGACTCTCTCTTGACGAACGGTTGTAAGAGGGACGACCCTTAAGGTTGCTCCCCATACTGACTGACGGAGATTTGTCACTTGCAGGACAGCTTAGCTTTGCTAGTTAGGTAGTTTAGTTTGTTAGCATTATCTCGTATCTCGTTAGATAGGAACTATTTAGATAGAAGTTGAGTGAGGTATTAGGTAGTTAGGTATTAGCTAGGATTAGGTGTGACTTTCTCTTGACGAACGGTTGTAAGAGGGACGACCCTTAAGGTTGCTCCCCATACTGACTGACGGAGATTTGTCACTTGCAGGACAGCGTAGGGCTTAGCTTTGCTAGTTAGGTAGTTTAGTTTGTTAGCATTATCTCGTATCTCGTTAGATAGGACCTATTTAGATAGAAGTTGAGTGAGGTATTAGGTAGTTAGGTATTAGCTAGGATTAGGTGTGACTTTCTCTTGACGAACGGTTGTAAGAAGGACGACCCTTAAGGTTGCTCCCCATACTGACTGACGGAGATTTGTCACTTGCAGGACAGCGTAGGGCTTAGCTTTGCTAGTTAGGTAGTTTAGTTTGTTAGCATTATCTCGTATCTCGTTAGATAGAAGTTGAGTGAGGTATTAGGTAGTTAGGTATTAGCTAGGAATAGGTGTGACTCTCTCTTGACGAACGGTTCTAAGAGGGACGACCCTTAAGGTTGCTCCCCATACTGACTGACGGAGATTTGTCACTTGCAGGATAGTGTAGGGATTAGCTTTGCTAGTTAGGTAGTATAGTTTGTTAGCATTATCTCGTATCTCGTTAGATAGGAACTATTTAGATAGAAGTTGAGTGAGGTATTAGGTAGTTAGGTATTAGCTAGGATTAGGTGTGACTTTCTCTTGACGAACGGTTGTAAGAGGGACGACCCTTAAGGTTGCTCCCCATACTGACTGACGGAGATTTGTCACTTGCAGGACAGCGTAGGGCTTAGCTTTGCTAGTTAGGTAGTTTAGTTTGTTAGCATTATCTCGTATCTCGTTAGATAGGAACTTTTTAGATAGAAGTTGAGTGAGGTATTAGGTAGTTAGGTATTAGCTAGGATTAGGTGTGACTTTCTCTTGACGAACGGTTGTAAGAGGGACGACCCTTAAGGTTGCTCCCCATACTGACTGACGGAGATTTGTCACTTGCAGGACAGCGTAGGGCTTAGCTTTGCTAGTTAGGTAGTTTAGTTTGTTAGCATTATCTCGTATCTCGTTAGATAGGAACTATTTAGATAGACGTTGAGTGAGGTATTAGGTAGTTAGGTATTAGCTAGGATTAGGTGTGACTTCTCTTGACGAACGGTTGTAAGAGGGACGACCCTTAAGGTTGCTCCCCATACTGACTGACGGAGATTTGTCACTTGCAGGACAGCGTAGGGCTTAGCTTTGCTAGTTAGGTAGTTTAGTTTGTTAGCATTATCTCGTATCTCGTTAGATAGGAACTTTTTAGATAGAAGTTGAGTGAGGTATTAGGTAGTTAGGTATTAGCTAGGATTAGGTGTGACTTTCTCTTGACGAACGGTTGTAAGAGGGACGACCCTTAAGGTTGCTCCCCATACTGACTGACGGAGATTTGTCACTTGCAGGACAGCGTAGGGCTTAGCTTTGCTAGTTAGGTAGTTTAGTTTGTTAGCATTATCTCGTATCTCGTTAGATAGGAACTTTTTAGATAGAAGTTGAGTGAGGTATTAGGTAGTTAGGTATTAGCTAGGATTAGGTGTGACTTTTTCCTGACGAACGGTTGTAAGAGGGACGACCCTTAAGGTTGCTCCCCATACTGACTGACGGAGATTTGTCACTTGCAGGACAGCGTAGGGTTTAGCTTTGCTAGTTAGGTAGTTTAGTTCGTTAGCATTATCTCGTATCTCGTTAGATAGGAACTATTTAGATAGAAGTTGAGTGAGGTATTAGGTAGTTAGGTATTAGCTAGGATTAGGTGTGACTTTCTCCTGACGAACGGTTGTAAGAGGGACGACCCTTAAGGTTGCTCCCCATACTGACTGACGGAGATTTGTCACTTGCAGGACAGCGTAGGGTTTAGCTTTCCTAGTTAGGTAGTTTAGATAGTTTAGATAGTTTAGATAGTTTAGAAAGTTTAGATAGTTTAGATAGTTAGGGTTATTTCCCCTCTATGGACTGTAGAGGGAAGGCCATCGTGGCGTTGCAGAAACTCGCGATTAGGATAGATTTCTTAGTTAGTTAGGTAGGGTAGTGAGTTAGGCTTATTTCCCCTCTATGGACTGTAGAGGGAAGGCCATCGTGGCATTGCAGATACTCGCGATTAGGTTAGATTTCTTAGTTAGTTAGGTAGGGTAGTGAGTTAGGCTTATTTCCCCTCTATGGACTGTAGAGGGAAGGCCATCGTGGCGTTGCAGATACTCGCGATTAGGTTAGATTTCTTAGTTAGTTAGGTAGGGCAGTGAGTTAGGCTTATTTCCCCTCTATGGACTGTAGAGGGAAGGCCGCCGTGGCGCTGCAGTTACTAGCGATTAGGTTAGATTTCTTAGTTAGTTAGGTAGGGTAGTGAGTTAGGCTTATTTCCCCTCTACGGACTGTAGAGGGAAGGCCATCGTGGCGCTGCGGATACTCGCGATTAGGTTAGATTTCTTAGTTAGTTAGGTAGGGTAGTGAGTTAGGCTTATTTCCCCTCTACGGACTGTAGAGGGAAGGCCATCGTGGCGCTGCAGATACTCGCGATTAGGTTAGATTTCTTAGTTAGTTAGGTAGGGTAGTGAGTTAGGCTTATTTCCCCTCTACGGACTGTAGAGGGAAGGCCATCGTGGCTTTGAATATACTCGCGATTAGGTTAGATTTCTTAGTTAGTTAGGTAGGGTAGTGAGTTAGGCTTATTTCCCCTCTACGGACTGTAGAGGGAAGGCCATCGTGGCGCTGCAGATACTCGCGATTAGGTTAGATTTCTTAGTTAGTTAGGTAGGGTAGTGAGTTAGGCTTATTTCCCCTCTACGGACTGTAGAGGGAAGGCCATAGTGGCGTTGCAGATACTCGCGATTAGGTTAGATTTCTTAGTTAGTTAGGTAGGGTAGTGAGTTAGGCTTATTTCCCCTCTATGGACTGTAGAGGGAAGGCCATCGTGGCGTTGCAGAAACTCGCGATTAGGATAGATTTCTTAGATAGTTAGGTAGGGTAGTGAGTTAGGCTTATTTCACCTCTACGGACTGTAGAGGGAAGGCCATCGTGGCGTTGCAGAAACTCGCGATTAGGATAGATTTCTTAGTTAGTTAGGTAGGGTAGTGAGTTAGGCTTATTTCCCCTCTACGGACTGTAGAGGGAAGGCCATCGTGGCGTTGCAGATACTCGCGATTAGGTTAGATTTCTTAGTTAGTTAGGTAGGGTAGTGAGTTAGGCTTATTTCCCCTCTATGGACTGTAGAGGGAAGGCCATCGTGGCGTTGCAGATACTCGCGATTAGGTTAGATTTCTTAGTTAGTTAGGTAGGGTAGTGAGTTAGGCTTATTTCCCCTCTACGGAATGTAGAGGGAAGGCCATCGTGGCGCTGCGGATACTCGCGATTAGGTTAGATTTCTTAGTTAGTTAGGTAGGGTAGTGAGTTAGGCTTATTTCCCCTCTACGGACTGTAGAGGGAAGGCCATCGTGGCGCTGCAGATACTCGCGATTAGGTTAGATTTCTTAGTTAGTTAGGTAGGGTAGTGAGTTAGGCTTATTTCCCCTCTACGGACTGTAGAGGGAAGGCCATCGTGGCGTTGCAGATACTCGCGATTAGGTTAGATTTCTTAGTTAGTTAGGTAGGGTAGTGAGTTAGGCTTATTTCCCCTCTACGGACTGTAGAGGGAAGGCCATCGTGGCGTTGCAGATACTCGCGATTAGGTTAGATTTCTTAGTTAGTTAGGTAGGGTAGTGAGTTAGGCTTATTTCCCCTCTACGGACTGTAGAGGGAAGGCCATCGTGGCGTTGCAGATACTCGCGATTAGGTTAGATTTCTTAGTTAGTTAGGTAGGGTAGTGAGTTAGGCTTATTTCCCCTCTACGGACTGTAGAGGGAAGGCCATCGTGGCGTTGCAGATACTCGCGATTAGGTTAGATTTCTTAGTTAGTTAGGTAGGGTAGTGAGTTAGGCTTATTTCCCCTCTATGGACTGTAGAGGGAAGGCCATCGTGGCGTTGCAGATACTCGCGATTAGGTTAGATTTCTTAGTTAGTTAGGTAGGGTAGTGAGTTAGGCTTATTTCCCCTCTACGGACTGTAGAGGGAAGGCCATCGTGGCGTTGCAGATACTCGCGATTAGGTTAGATTTCTTAGTTAGTTAGGTAGGGTAGTGAGTTAGGCTTATTTCCCCTCTATGGACTGTAGAGGGAAGGCCATCGTGGCGTTGCAGAAACTCGCGATTAGGATAGATTTCTTAGTTAGTTAGGTAGGGTAGTGAGTTAGGCTTATTTCCCCTCTACGGACTGTAGAGGGAAGGCCATCGTGGCGTTGCAGAAACTCGCGATTAGGATAGATTTCTTAGTTAGTTAGGTAGGGTAGTGAGTTAGGCTTATTTCCCCTCTACGGACTGTAGAGGGAAGGCCATCGTGGCGTTGCAGATACTCGCGATTAGGTTAGATTTCTTAGTTAGTTAGGTAGGGTAGTGAGTTAGGCTTATTTCCCCTCTATGGACTGTAGAGGGAAGGCCATCGTGGCGTTGCAGATACTCGCGATTAGGTTAGATTTCTTAGATAGTTAGGTAGGGTAGTGAGTTAGGCTTATTTCACCTCTACGGACTGTAGAGGGAAGGCCATCGTGGCGTTGCAGAAACTCGCGATTAGGATAGATTTCTTAGTTAGTTAGGTAGGGTAGTGAGTTAGGCTTATTTCCCCTCTACGGACTGTAGAGGGAAGGCCATCGTGGCGTTGCAGATACTCGCGATTAGGTTAGATTTCTTAGTTAGTTAGGTAGGGTAGTGAGTTAGGCTTATTTCCCCTCTATGGACTGTAGAGGGAAGGCCATCGTGGCGTTGCAGATACTCGCGATTAGGTTAGATTTCTTAGTTAGTTAGGTAGGGTAGTGAGTTAGGCTTATTTCCCCTCTACGGAATGTAGAGGGAAGGCCATCGTGGCGCTGCGGATACTCGCGATTAGGTTAGATTTCTTAGTTAGTTAGGTAGGGTAGTGAGTTAGGCTTATTTCCCCTCTACGGACTGTAGAGGGAAGGCCATCGTGGCGCTGCAGATACTCGCGATTAGGTTAGATTTCTTAGTTAGTTAGGTAGGGTAGTGAGTTAGGCTTATTTCCCCTCTACGGACTGTAGAGGGAAGGCCATCGTGGCGTTGCAGATACTCGCGATTAGGTTAGATTTCTTAGTTAGTTAGGTAGGGTAGTGAGTTAGGCTTATTTCCCCTCTACGGACTGTAGAGGGAAGGCCATCGTGGCGTTGCAGATACTCGCGATTAGGTTAGATTTCTTAGTTAGTTAGGTAGGGTAGTGAGTTAGGCTTATTTCCCCTCTACGGACTGTAGAGGGAAGGCCATCGTGGCGTTGCAGATACTCGCGATTAGGTTAGATTTCTTAGTTAGTTAGGTAGGGTAGTGAGTTAGGCTTATTTCCCCTCTACGGACTGTAGAGGGAAGGCCATCGTGGCGTTGCAGATACTCGCGATTAGGTTAGATTTCTTAGTTAGTTAGGTAGGGTAGTGAGTTAGGCTTATTTCCCCTCTATGGACTGTAGAGGGAAGGCCATCGTGGCGTTGCAGAAACTCGCGATTAGGATAGATTTCTTAGTTAGTTAGGTAGGGTAGTGAGTTAGGCTTATTTCCCCTCTACGGACTGTAGAGGGAAGGCCATCGTGGCGTTGCAGATACTCGCGATTAGGTTAGATTTCTTAGTTAGTTAGGTAGGGTAGTGAGTTAGGCTTATTTCCCCTCTATGGACTGTAGAGGGAAGGCCATCGTGGCGTTGCAGATACTCGCGATTAGGTTAGATTTCTTAGTTAGTTAGGTAGGGTAGTGAGTTAGGCTTATTTCCCCTCTACGGAATGTAGAGGGAAGGCCATCGTGGCGCTGCGGATACTCGCGATTAGGTTAGATTTCTTAGTTAGTTAGGTAGGGTAGTGAGTTAGGCTTATTTCCCCTCTACGGACTGTAGAGGGAAGGCCATCGTGGCGCTGCAGATACTCGCGATTAGGTTAGATTTCTTAGTTAGTTAGGTAGGGTAGTGAGTTAGGCTTATTTCCCCTCTACGGACTGTAGAGGGAAGGCCATCGTGGCGTTGCAGATACTCGCGATTAGGTTAGATTTCTTAGTTAGTTAGGTAGGGTAGTGAGTTAGGCTTATTTCCCCTCTACGGACTGTAGAGGGAAGGCCATCGTGGCGCTGCGGATACTCGCGATTAGGTTAGATTTCTTAGTTAGTTAGGTAGGTAGTGAGTTAGGCTTATTTCCCCTCTACGGACTGTAGAGGGAAGGCCATCGTGGCGCTGCAGATACTCGCGATTAGGTTAGATTTCTTAGTTAGTTAGGTAGGGTAGTGAGTTAGGCTTATTTCCCCTCTACGGACTGTAGAGGGAAGGCCATCGTGGCTTTGAATATACTCGCGATTAGGTTAGATTTCTTAGTTAGTTAGGTAGGGTAGTGAGTTAGGCTTATTTCCCCTCTACGGACTGTAGAGGGAAGGCCATCGTGGCGCTGCAGATACTCGCGATTAGGTTAGATTTCTTAGTTAGTTAGGTAGGGTAGTGAGTTAGGCTTATTTCCCCTCTACGGACTGTAGAGGGAAGGCCATCGTGGCTTTGAATATACTCGCGATTAGGTTAGATTTCTTAGTTAGTTAGGTAGGGTAGTGAGTTAGGCTTATTTCCCCTCTACGGACTGTAGAGGGAAGGCCATCGTGGCGTTGCAGATACTCGCGATTAGGTTAGATTTCTTAGTTAGTGAGGTAGGGTAGTGAGTTAGGTTTATTTCCCCTCTATGGACTGTAGAGGGAAGGCCATCGTGGCGTTGCAGATACTCGCGATTAGGTAAGATTTCTTAGTTAGTTAGGTAGGGTAGCGAGTTAGGCTTATTTCCCCTCTACGGACTGTAAAGGGAAGGCCATCGTGGCGTTGCAGATACTCGCGATTAGGTTAGATTTCTTAGTTTGTTAGGTAGGGTAGTGAGTTAGGCTTATTTCCCCTCTACGGACTGTAGAGGGAAGGCCATCGTGGCGTTGCAGATACTCGCGATTAGGTTAGATTTCTTAGTTAGTTAGGTAGGGTAGTGAGTTAGGCTTATTTCCCCTCTACGGACTGTAAAGGGAAGGCCATCGTGGCGTTGCAGATACTCGCGATTAGGTTAGATTTCTTAGTTTGTTAGGTAGGGTAGTGAGTTAGGCTTATTTCCCCTCTACGGACTGTAGAGGGAAGGCCATCGTGGCGTTGCAGATACTCGTGATTAGGTTAGATTTCTTAGTTAGTGAGGTAGGGTAGTGAGTTAGGTTTATTTCCCCTCTATGGACTGTAGAGGGAAGGCCGCCGTGGCGCTGCAGTTACTCGCGATTAGGTTAGATTTCTTAGTTAGTTAGGTAGGGTAGTGAGTTAGGCTTATTTCCCCTCTACGGACTGTAGAGGGAAGGCCATCGTGGCGCTGCGGATACTCGCGATTAGGTTAGATTTCTTAGTTAGTTAGGTAGGGTAGTGAGTTAGGCTTATTTCCCCTCTACGGACTGTAGAGGGAAGGCCATCGTGGCGCTGCAGATACTCGCGATTAGGTTAGATTTCTTAGTTAGTTAGGTAGGGTAGTGAGTTAGGCTTATTTCCCCTCTATGGACTGTAGAGGGAAGGCCATCGTGGCGTTGCAGATACTCGCGATTAGGTTAGATTTCTTAGTTAGTTAGGTATGGTAGTGAGTTAGGCTTATTTCCCCTCTACGGACTGTAGAGGGAAGGCCATCGTGGCGTTGCAGATACTCGCGATTAGGTTAGATTTCTTAGTTTGTTAGGTAGGGTAGTGAGTTAGGCTTATTTCCCCTCTACGGACTGTAGAGGGAAGGCCATCGTGGCGTTGCAGATACTCGCGATTAGGTTAGATTTCTTAGTTAGTGAGGTAGGGTAGTGAGTTAGGTTTATTTCCCCTCTATGGACTGTAGAGGGAAGGCCATCGTGGCGTTGCAGATACTCGCGATTAGGTAAGATTTCTTAGTTAGTTAGGTAGGGTAGTGAGTTAGGCTTATTTCCCCTCTACGGACTGTAGAGGGAAGGTCATCGTGGCGTTGCAGATACTCGCGATTAGGTTAGATTTCTTAGTTAGTTAGGTAGGGTAGTGAGTTAGGCTTATTTCCCCTCTATGGACTGTAGAGGGAAGGCCGCCGTGGCGCTGCAGTTACTCGCGATTAGGTTAGATTTCTTAGTTAGTTAGGTAGGGTAGTGAATTAGGCTTATTTCCCCTCTACGGACTGTAGAGGGAAGGCCATCGTGGCGCTGCAGATACTCGCGATTAGGTTAGATTTCTTAGTTAGTTAGGTAGGGTAGTGAGTTAGGCTTATTTCCCCTCTATGGACTGTAGAGGGAAGGCCATCGTGGCGTTGCAGATACTCGCGATTAGGTTAGATTTCTTAGTTAGTTAGGTAGGGTAGTGAGTTAGGCTTATTTCCCCTCTACGGACTGTAGAGGGAAGGCCATCGTGGCGCTGCGGATACTCGCGATTAGGTTAGATTTCTTAGTTAGTTAGGTAGGGTACTGAGTTAGGCTTATTTCCCCTCTACGGACTGTAGAGGGAAGGCCATCGTGGCGCTGCAGATACTCGCGATTAGGTTAGATTTCTTAGTTAGTTAGGTAGGGTAGTGAGTTAGGCTTATTTCCCCTCTACGGACTGTAGAGAGAAGGCCGCCGTGGCGCTGCAGTTACTCGCGATTAGGTTAGATTTCTTAGTTAGTTAGGTAGGGTAGTGAGTTAGGCTTATTTCCCCTCTACGGACTGTAGAGGGAAGGCCATCGTGGCGTTGCAGATACTCGCGATTAGGTTAGATTTCTTAGTTAGTTAGGTAGGGTAGTGAGTTAGGCTTATTTCCCCTCTACGGACTGTAGAGAGAAGGCCATCGTGGCGCTGCAGATACTCGCGATTAGGTTAGATTTCTTAGTTAGTTAGGTAGGGTAGTGAGTTAGGCTTATTTCCCCTCTACGGACTGTAGAGGGAAGGCCATCGTGGCGTTGCAGATACTCGCGATTAGGTTAGATTTCTTAGTTAGTTAGGTAGGGTAGTGAGTTAGGCTTATTTCCCCTCTACGGACTGTAGAGGGAAGGCCATCGTGGCGCTGCAGATACTCGCGATTAGGTTAGATTTCTTAGTTAGTTAGGTAGGGTATTGAGTTAGGCTTATTTCCCCTCTACGGACTGTAGAGGGAAGGCCATCGTGGCGCTGCGGATACTCGCGATTAGGATAGATTTCTTAGTTAGTTAGGTAGGGTAGTGAGTTAGGCTTATTTCCCCTCTACGGACTGTAGAGGGAAGGCCATCGTGGCGCTGCAGATACTCGCGATTAGGTTAGATTTCTTAGTTAGTTAGGTAGGGTAGTGAGTTAGGCTTATTTCCCCTCTACGGACTGTAGAGGGAAGGCCATCGTGGCGCTGCAGATACTCGCGATTAGGTTAGATTTCTTAGTTAGTTAGGTAGGGTAGTGAGTTAGGCTTATTTCCCCTCTACGGACTGTAGAGGGAAGGCCATCGTGGCGTTGCAGATACTCGCGATTAGGTTAGATTTCTTAGCTAGTTAGGTAGGGTAGTGAGTTAGGCTTATTTCCCCTCTACGGACTGTAGAGGGAAGGCCATCGTGGCGCTGCAGATACTCGCGATTAGGTTAGATTTCTTAGTTAGTTAGGTAGGGTAGTGAGTTAGGCTTATTTCCCCTCTACGGACTGTAGAGGGAAGGCCATCGTGGCGCTGCAGATACTCGCGATTAGGTTAGATTTCTTAGTTAGTTAGGTAGGGTAGTGAGTTAGGCTTATTTCCCCTCTACGGACTGTAGAGGGAAGGCCATCGTGGCGTTGCAGATACTCGCGATTAGGTTAGATTTCTTAGCTAGTTAGGTAGGGTAGTGAGTTAGGCTTATTTCCCCTCTACGGACTGTAGAGGGAAGGCCATCGTGGCGCTGCAGATACTCGCGATTAGGTTAGATTTCTTAGTTAGTTAGGTAGGGTAGTGAGTTAGGCTTATTTCCCCTCTACGGACTGTAGAGGGAAGGCCATCGTGGCGCTGCAGATACTCGCGATTAGGTTAGATTTCTTAGTTAGTTAGGTAGGGTAGTGAGTTAGGCTTATTTCCCCTCTATGGACTGTAGAGGGAAGGCCATCGTGGCGTTGCAGATACTCGCGATTAGGTTAGATTTCTTAGTTAGTTAGGTAGGGTAGTGAGTTAGGCTTATTTCCCCTCTATGGACTGTAGAGGGAAGGCCGCCGTGGCGCTGCAGTTACTCGCGATTAGGTTAGATTTCTTAGTTAGTTAGGTAGGGTAGTGAGTTAGGCTTATTTTCCCTCTACGGACTGTAGAGGGAAGGCCATCGTGGCGTTGCAGATACTCGCGATTAGGTTAGATTTCTTAGTTAGTGAGGTAGGGTAGTGAGTTAGGTTTATTTCCGCTCTATGGACTGTAGAGGGAAGGCCATCGTGGCGTTGCAGATACTCGCGATTAGGTAAGATTTCTTAGTTAGTTAGGTAGGGTAGTGAGTTAGGCTTATTTCCCCTCTGCGGACTGTAGAGGGAAGGCCGCCGTGGCGCTGCAGATACTCGCGATTAGGTTAGATTTCTTAGTTAGTTAGGTAGGGTAGTGAGTTAGGCTTATTTCCCCTCTACGGACTGTAGAGGGAAGGCCATCGTGGCGTTGCAGATACTCGCGATTAGGTTAGATTTCTTAGTTAGTTAGGTAGGGTAGTGAGTTAGGCTTATTTCCCCTCTATGTACTGTAGAGGGAAGGCCGCCGTGGCGCTGCAGTTACTCGCGATTAGGTTAGATTTCTTAGTTAGTTAGGTAGGGTAGTGAATTAGGCTTATTTCCCCTCTACGGACTGTAGAGGGAAGGCCATCGTGGCGTTGCAGATACTCGCGATTAGGTTAGATTTCTTAGTTAGTTAGGTAGGGTAGTGAGTTAGGCTTATTTCCCCTCTATGGACTGTAGAGGGAAGGCCATCGTGGCATTGCAGATACTCGCGATTAGGTTAGATTTCTTAGTTAGTTAGGTAGGGTAGTGAGTTAGGCTTATTTCCCCTCTACGGACTGTAGAGGGAAGGCCATCGTGGCGCTGCGGATACTCGCGATTAGGTTAGATTTCTTAGTTAGTTAGGTAGGGTAGGTAGTGAGTTAGGCTTATTTCCCCTCTACGGACTGTAGAGGGAAGGCCTTCGTGGCGCTGCAGATACTCGCGATTAGGTTAGATTTCTTAGTTAGTTAGGTAGGGTAGTGAGTTAGGCTTATTTCCCCTCTACGGACTGTAGAGGGAAGGCCATCGTGGCGCTGCGGATACTCGCGATTAGGTTAGATTTCTTAGTTAGTTAGGTAGGGTAGTGAGTTAGGCTTATTTCCCCTCTACGGACTGTAGAGGGAAGGCCATCGTGGCGTTGCAGATACTCGCGATTAGGTAAGATTTCTTAGTTAGTTAGTTAGGTAGGGTAGTGAGTTAGGCTTATTTCCCCTCTATGGACTGTAGAGGGAAGGCCATCGTGGCGTTGCAGACATTCGCGATTAGGTTAGATTTCTTAGTTAGTTAGGTAGGGTAGTGAGTTAGGCTTATTTCCCCTCTACGGACTGTAGAGGGAAGGCCATCGTGGCGTTGCAGATACTCGCGATTAGGTTAGATTTCTTAGTTAGTTAGGTAGGGTAGTGAGTTATACTTATTTCCCTTCTATGGACTGTAGATTGAAGGCCATCGTGGCGTTGCAGATACTCGCGATTAGGTTAGATTTCTTAGTTAGGTAGGGTAGTGAGTTAGGCTTATTTCCCCTCTACGGACTGTAGAGGGAAGGCCATCGTGGCGTTGCAGATACTCGCGATTAGGTTAGATTTCTTAGTTAGTTAGGTAGGGTAGTGAGTTAGGCTTATTTCCCCTCTACGGACTGTAGAGAGAAGGCCATCGTGGCGCTGCAGATACTCGCGATTAGGTTAGATTTCTTAGTTAGTTAGGTAGGGTAGTGAGTTAGGCTTATTTCCCCTCTACGGACTGTAGAGGGAAGGCCATCGTGGCGTTGCAGATACTCGCGATTAGGTTAGATTTCTTAGTTAGTTAGGTAGGGTAGTGAGTTAGGCTTATTTCCCCTCTATGGACTGTAGAGGGAAGGCCATCGTGGCGTTGCAGATACTCGCGATTAGGTTAGATTTCTTAGTTAGTTAGGTAGGGTAGTGAGTTAGGCTTAATTCCCCTCTACGGACTGTAGAGGGAAGGCCATCGTGGCGTTGCAGATACTCGCGATTAGGTTAGATTTCTTAGTTAGTTAGGTAGGGTAGTGAGTTAGGCTTATTTCCCCTCTACGGACTGTAGAGGGAAGGCCATCGTGGCGTTGCAGATACTCGCGATTAGGTTAGATTTCTTAGTTAGTTAGGTAGGGTAGTGAGTTAGGCTTATTTCCCCTCTACGGACTGTAGAGGGAAGGCCATCGTGGCGTTGCAGATACTCGCGATTAGGTTAGATTTCTTAGTTAGTTAGGTTGGGTAGTGAGTTAGGCTTATTTCCCCTCTACGGACTGTAGAGGGAAGGCCATCGTGGCGTTGCAGATACTCGCGATTAGGTTAGATTTCTTAGTTAGTTAGGTAGGGTAGTGAGTTAGGCTTATTTCCCCTCTACGGACTGTAGAGGGAAGGCCATCGTGGCGTTGCAGATACTCGCGATTAGGTTAGATTTCTTAGTTAGTTAGGTAGGGTAGGGAGTTAGGCATATTTCGGATAGTAAGGATAGTTAGGATAGTTAGGTAGTTAGATTAGGTTTGTAGGAAGCTGAGACAGAATATGTATGTAGTTAAGATTAGGGAAGGGCAACGTGGGGAAGAAGATATAAGCGTTTCAGATTGTTTAGTTAGTTAGCTTCCTTGAGTGAGATATTAGGTAGTTAGGTATTAGCTAGGATTAGGTGTGACTTTCTCTTGACGAACGGTTGTAAGAAGGACGACCCTTAAGGTTGCTCCCCATACTGACTGACGGAGATTTGTCACTTGCAGGACAGCGTAGAGCTTAGCTTTGCTAGTTAGGTAGTTTAGTTTGTCAGCATTATCTCGTATCTCGTTAAATAGGAACTATTTAGATAGAAGTTGAGTGAGGTATTTATTAGGTAGTTAGGTATTAGCTAGGATTAGGCGTGACTTTCTCCTGACGAACGGTTGTAAGAGGGACGACCCTTAAGGTTGCTCCCCATACTGACTGACGGAGATTTGTCACTTGCAGGACAGCGTAGGGCTTAGCTTTGCTAGTTAGATAGTTTAGTTTGTTAGCATTATCTCGTATCTCGTTAGATAGGACCTATTTAGATAGAAGTTGAGTGAGGTATTTATTAGGTAGTTAGGTATTAGCTAGGATTAGGTGTGACTTTCTCCTGACGAACGGTTGTAAGAGGGACGACCCTTAAGGTTGCTCCCCATACTGACTGACGGAGATTTGTCACTTGCAGGACAGCGTAGGGCTTAGCTTTGCTAGTTAGGTAGTTTAGTTTGTTAGCATTATCTCGTATCTCGTTAGATAGGAACTTTTTAGATAGAAGTTGAGTGAGGTATTAGGTAGTTAGGTATTAGCTAGGATTAGGTGTGACTTTTTCCTGACGAACGGTTGTAAGAGGGACGACCCTTAAGGTTGCTCCCCATACTGACTGACGGAGATTTGTCACTTGCAGGACAGCGTAGGGTTTAGCTTTGCTAGTTAGGTAGTTTAGTTTGTTAGCATTATCTCGTATCTCGTTAGATAGGAACTATTTAGATAGAAGTTGAGTGAGGTATTAGGTAGTTAGGTATTAGCTAGGATTAGGTGTGACTTTCTCCTGACGAACGGTTGTAAGAGGGACGACCCTTAAGGTTGCTCCCCATACTGACTGACGGAGATTCGTCGCTTGCAGGATAGTGTAGGGATTAGCTTTGCTAGTTAGGTAGTTTAGTTTGTTATCATTATCTCGTATCTCGTTAGATAGGAACTATTTAGATAGAAGTTGAGTGAGGTATTAGGTAGTTAGGTATTAGCTAGGATTAGGTGTGACTTTCTCCTGACGAACGGTTGTAAGAGGGACGACCCTTAAGGTTGCTCCCCATACTGACTGACGGAGATTTGTCACTTGCAGGACAGCGTAGGGCTTAGCTTTGCTAGTTAGGTAGTTTAGTTTGTTAGCATTATCTCGTATCTCGTTAGATAGGACCTATTTAGATAGAAGTTGAGTGAGGTATTTATTAGGTAGTTAGGTATTAGCTAGGATTAGGTGTGACTTTCTCCTGACGAACGGTTGTAAGAGGGACGACCCTTAAGGTTGCTCCCCATACTGACTGACGGAGATTTGTCACTTGCAGGACAGCGTAGGGTTTAGCTTTCCTAGTTAGGTAGTTTAGATAGTTTAGATAGTTTAGATAGTTTAGAAAGTTTAGATAGTTTAGATAGTTAGGGTTATTTCCCCTCTATGGACTGTAGAGGGAAGGCCATCGTGGCGTTGCAGAAACTCGCGATTAGGATAGATTTCTTAGTTAGTTAGGTAGGGTAGTGAGTTAGGCTTATTTCCCCTCTATGGACTGTAGAGGGAAGGCCATCGTGGCGTTGCAGATACTCGCGATTAGGTTAGATTTCTTAGTTAGTTAGGTAGGGTAGTGAGTTAGGCTTATTTCCCCTCTACGGACTGTAGAGGGAAGGCCATCGTGGCGTTGCAGACACTCGCGATTAGGTTAGATTTCTTAGTTAGTTAGGTAGGGTAGTGAGTTAGGCTTATTTCCCCTCTATGGACTGTAGAGGGAAGGCCATCGTGGCGTTGCAGATACTCGCGATTAGGTTAGATTTCTTAGTTAGTTAGGTAGGGTAGTGAGTTAGGCTTATTTCCCCTCTACGGACTGTAGAGGGAAGGCCATCGTGGCGTTGCAGATACTCGCGATTAGGTTAGATTTCTTAGTTAGTTAGGTAGGGTAGTGAGTTAGGCTTATTTCCCCTCTACGGACTGTAGAGGGAAGGCCATCGTGGCGTTGCAGATACTCGCGATTAGGTTAGATTTCTTAGTTAGTTAGGTAGGGTAGGGAGTTAGGCTTATTTCCCCTCTACGGACTGTAGAGGGAAGGCCATCGTGGCGTTGCAGATACTCGCGATTAGGTTAGATTTCTTAGTTAGTTAGGTAGGGTAGTGAGTTAGGCTTATTTCCCCTCTACGGACTGTAGAGGGAAGGCCATCGTGGCGTTGCAGATACTCGCGATTAGGTTAGATTTCTTAGTTAGTTAGGTAGGGTAGTGAGTTAGGCTTATTTCCCCTCTACGGACTGTAGAGGGAAGGCCATCGTGGCGTTGCAGATACTCGCGATTAGGTTGGATTTCTTAGTTAGTTAGGTAGGGCAGAGAGTTAGGCTTATTTCCCCTCTACAGATTGTAGAGGGAAGGTCACCGTGGCGGTGCAGATACTCGCGATTATTTTAGTGTCCATTGCATTGCGAGCGTTGGCTAACATTAACCTCAGTTAATTATACAAGAACAATGCTGTTTCTCTGATCTTATAGTAGATTGCCTCAACTCTCGTTGGAAGAAGCCAATCCGTCAGTTAGTGGGTCAGTTTCGTGGTACTGTTTGTTTGTTAAAGGTTTCGATGTATCATCAGTCCGTCAGTCAGCTGATGAGGCTGCACGTCTTTCGGTTGGTCAGTAGATCGATATTCCATGCGTCTGTAAGTTTGTAGGTGGTTTGGTGGCTGGTTGCGTCTGTGGGTGGGTTAGTGGGTCGTTCTGCCGGTCGGTTTGTCGGTCAGTGGGTTGTCGTTAAATTGGCGGATTGGTGGTGGACTGTCTGATAAACATCAGTAATTTCGAACGTCGCCTGGAATTCACAACAAACAGTAAAACCTTAAGGTAAGTATTTTTAGCTTTAATTCTATTTGCACGTCAACGAGAAGCATTCTTTTCATAACCGTTCTTTATGCTTAACGCCGTATTCGAAGGGCAAATTGCTATTTTCGAAACTTTCTTCTCAAGACAAATGTACTATCGGATGAAAATCCTCTTGCTTTCGGTAACTATTCATTCAAATAACACTCGGCGCTATATTCTGAAGTATTTAGGCTCCAAAGGGTATCCAGAGTCACGTTAAATAAACAAGTTAAAAGTAATCATTACAAACATCCAAGACGACTTATCTCCATTTTCATAATATTCAGGTTTATAAGATGGACTCCATACTTGTTTGTGTGTTCCATCAACCCCACCAATTAATCCTGGAATTTCTGACTTCGAAAAGAGATATTGTTCCTTGGCTCATCTTGAAATTGGTGTGTTCGGGACAAAATATTGTCTATTGATCTACAGACTTCTGCAATAGAACTCGGTGCTGTTTGCTGTGCCATGCCAATGTAGTAATCATGTCCTATTTGGTGCCGATAGCCTCCTTGTTCAAACTATAGTTAGATCTCAAAGGACTCGCAAGTCCATCCTTACTTACTTACTTACTTACTTAGGCACTACAGTTCGGGGTGAACCTGGGCCTCAACCAACAAGCCTCTCCAGTTAACCCGGTCCTCAGCTAACTGCATCCAGCTGAGCAATCCAAGTCGGTTGAGGTCTTGCTCTACTGCGTTGTCCCTCCGGATTTGATTCGAAGACTCTACGGGCCGGAGCATCTCTACATGTCCTAGCCATCTTAAACGACTGATGCGCATTTTTCTGACTAGGTCGATGTCGATGTACAGCTCGTATTGTTCGTCGTTGAATCTTCTCCTCCAAAGCCCGTCATCGCAAACGGAACCGAATATTAGACGAAGAATCTATCTCTCGAAGCGACTGAGGATCTCTTAATCCGCTTTAGACAAAGTAAATGCTTCAGCGCCATAAAATAGGACTGGGATGATCAGGAGAGTCTCCTTGGTTCTTCGGCCTAGGGCTTTGCTACTCAATTTCCTTCTTAGCCCAAAGAAACAGCTATTGGAAAGAGTTATTCGTCGTCTTATTTCTGCTGAGGTGTTATTTTCAGAGGTTATAGCAGAGCTGAGGTAGACGAAGTCCCTTACTACCTCTAAGTTGTAGCTGTCGATTGTGACGTTCTGTCCACCGTTAAACCCATTTTGGAAGCAAATAACACCATTCTTCGACAGGCGAAAGTTTTGAACAAAACTAAAATAACAAATATTAGTTAACGTTGATATGAATCCTTGTTACCAATCGAGTTTTACCTTTCATTCATCATGTTGTGGTCGTAAGCCTATAATACTAGGAAATCAATAAAAATTTCGATTAAGTACCCTGCACAAGAACTGACAATCATTGCATTTAAACTATAAAACGTACAGGAACCACAATCCGGTTGAATACTATACTGTTGTCTTCGTGTAAAAATATTATCGAGCATTGTATTGATCCCTCTTAGACATGTTTGCCTTCATCCAATCTGGGCTTCTTTTCATTTCCAACCATTATTCATTTCCAACGCAAGTCTGATAGCTACCACTAGCTAGAAACTGTCTTTCATTTCATTTAGGAGAAATGCTGGTTTTTTAATTGAAAGTAAATGATAAACTTATATCCGGTACCAGCTCTAAAGGATTCGAGGTATCACGAATTCCCCAACGCAGTCTGTCCATTTGCACAATTCTCTCTTCGTCGGAGACATCTGTAAAGAAGAAGAGTTCGATGCTACTAATAATGTGTTTTCCTTTGGAACTTTGCACCATTGATGGTAAGTGCAACAGATTTGTCTATAATTCGCTAAGGTCCTTGAAAGATATTTTTCGAGAGCGAGGTACCTGGTTCTGCCGAGACTTGGGCATTCTCTTCTACTTCTGTGTAGCCACAACCTCTGCTGAATCCCATTCTTCTAAAGTACGCACCCATTGGGTGGTGTCCTGTAAAGATACCAATTAGAAGGGGCGGCTGTGGTCTATTGAGTAATAGGAGTTCTCTGATCCTTTTATCGTTGTATTAGACCCAAAGTAGCATCTAAATGCGGAACGAGGAGAGTGCTCTCCAGCTTACTTAGAAAATGAGGGGGTTTACGGGCGGTTGGATCGAGTGATTCATTGGGATGTGGTTTGATTTTGAGACAGTTCTAGCCAGCCTATACGCCCCTTCATTTCCTTAAAAGCCTATTTGTGCGGGAGTCCATCGTAGCGTGATTCTGTGCCTATCTCTAAAGGATTTGAGTTCCTCTTTAAATGTTTTGAGTGGGTTGTGACGGAAGTCGTGACTTTGATGGGCACTTGGCTGTCTAAGTCCTTGGTATTGTTCATTTGATTGCGCTAGTAGTCCCTATACACGCCAAACGTTGGACTCTTGTGAGTGTGATCAGGTTTATGGCTTTTGTGGAACCAGGTAGCCTTATCGATGGCAGTATACACCCAGTTTAGCTTAAAAAGCTATTAAGGCTTCCTTCCTGTGTTCTAGAATGTTGTTCTTTTAGTTCAGCTTACGATCCCAGTATGCACCTAAAACACCTTGCTTTGACTGATACTTGGAATGGGGTTCCATTTAGACTTGGTGGCACAAAGTCGGGTATATTTCTCTTGTTTTGAATAGAAGAACGTAACAAACAGTCTTCCCTATAGACCTGTCGAGATAAGTATTTGTTTTAAGATCACTTAAAGGTATGCTTTGTATTCCTCCTTACCTAAGAAATTGGATAAACTGACGGGCGGCTTTCATTTAAGAAGAAGCCAAACCTAAGCGTTGGACGCCTCGTCAAAATAAAATTTTATTCGAACTAACTGATTATAAGGATTACATAATAACAAAATGCATGGTCCAGCCAACAAAGCCTTTAATTGTAGGTCATGTACCTAGGTGTGGCACTGAACTTAGCATAACTCTTAATGACCTTGTTGACGGCCTCCAGGAAGTCCTTTTCAGTGGCAACCTTTCGTCGTGCCCGAATGGCGAACATGCCGGCCTCAGTGCAGACCGATCTAATCTCAGCACCAGTCGAGTTGGGACACAAGCGAGCCAGCAACTCAAAACGAATATCTCGTTCGACAGACATAGAACGAGCGTGAATCCTAAATATATGTGAGCGGCCCTCCAAATCCGGCAGACCGAATTCGACTTTACGATCCAAACGACCGGGGCGCACAAGTGCCGGGTCCAGAGTGTCTGGCCTATTGGTTGCCATGAGCACCTTAATGTTTCCCCTGGGATCGAATCCATCTAACTGATTGATGAGTTCCAGCATAGTCCTCTGAACTTCGTTATCTCCTCCAGCGCCATCGTCAAAACGTGCCCCTCCAATTGCATCGATTTCATCGAAGAAAATCAAGCAAGCCTTCTTCGACCTCGCCATTTCGAATAGTTCTCGAACCATACGAGCTCCTTCGCCCACATACTTCTGCACCAGTTCGGAACCAATGACACGTATGAAGCATGCATCTGTGCGGTTAGCTACCGCTCGGGCACACAGAGTTTTTCCGGTACCAGGAGGGCCGAACAACAACACACCTTTTGGTGGTTCGATTCCCAGATTCACGAATTTCTCTGGGTGCAGCAGTGGGGTCTCAACGACTTCTCTAAGTTTTTCAATTTGCTCCTTGCAGCCACCAACATCGCTGTATGTGACATCAGGCTTGTCCTCCACCTGCATCATGGTCACGGTTGGGTCGATTTTTGGCGGAAGTGGGATATGAATCTGATACTTGTTGCGATCAACGCCAACACGCATTCCCTCCTCTATGTCTGTCGGTGCTACAGAATCGGCCAAATCTACGACGAACTTTGCGAATTGCTTCACATTGATGATGTATTTCGGGTCATCTGAGTCAGCGTTTATGATTTTGGTGCAGCGAGCCACTTGCAAAGGCTGTTCGTTCTGCAGAGTTTGCTTGTCAGCAGCTAAGTCCCACAGTGCGGGTGGAGCTAGTCCTGTGTCGCTCTCCTTTATGCCCGTCAGCTCGTTCACTTGTTTGATAGCTTTAAGGATGTCCTCCTCGATGGTTTTGATCGATTTGTGATACTGACTCTGGCCATAGGTTTTCAGTAACTCGATGTCGCCCTCGTCCAAGGATTTGATTTCTTTTTCCTCTTTCTCGTCGCTTTTAATGCGTCGTTGATCGGTTCCAAGGTAGTCCGGCATTTTTTTTTTATGAAATTGCAAAGTAAATTAAATTTTCGAGAATATTTCCTTCTTTGAGGAATTTTTTAATTTGCCTTGTCACCGGCTGTCAAAATAACAACTGTAAACAACAATAATGAAGTTAGATGCAGGTCTACTTAGTGAATATGTTTGTTTGGGACAGAAAGCAAAATATTTACGTTTCTCATTGAAATTGATGCAATGCGTCCGGGTGGAGCGATACAATAAACAATATAATACGTGACCTTGATCACGAAGCATGTTCTTGTAGGAATAGACTTGGAACTATCTGATCGACTGCGGACTTTTCTGACATAAAGCCGGAGGTACTGATGAGGGCGAATCATATTATTCAGAGAAACTGTCATATTTCACGACGTTTTGTCGATAGGAGTATGATTTCCCGTCATCAAGCGTAATCTCTAAATGCTGGTGGAATGTTTAAAAGGACGAACGATTTGGCTATAATCGTTTCAGATGAATGTGTCATTCTGGAAGGTTCGAGTGTGACCAATCGCGTTAGGCCATTAAATTCTTTTTGACAGAAACTGAAATCTTCAGATCCTAGTAGTACTGACCTCACATTCTAGTTTAAACTGCTCGGATCTGTACATGCCATATTCCACCATGAAGCCATTATACTTCTACTCACTGACTGGAGTATAATTTCTGCTCTTAGTGTACACCAATGAATCTCGCATCTTCCAACATCACTCACAAGCTCAATAGTAAGATGACCTATTTATTCGCCCAATGTTGGCTGACATGTCTTGGTTTCGTGGAAAAATAGTTTTATTTCTCACCGCCTGGTTGGCGGCAGTGTAAACTTTGATAGTTCTTTTCAACATGGCTTCTTCAGGTTGGTTCTTTCTTTTGACAATTCACAAAAAATTTCACTAAAAATCTCTAAATTTCAAATTCTTTTCACTATTTTATGAATGTGCATTTGAAACGCGATAAATTTATTAATAATTTCATTGAAAAAGTGTTTTCGTCCGTCATTTGTGTGCGAAATTGTGTTGAAATGAAAATTTCTGACATTTCATCCACGAATCGGTTCTGGTTTTTTGTTCCGCGTGGCTAAAGTAGAAGAGAGAAAAAAAAAAAAAAAAAAAATCGCGACTCACCCAGCCAACAATGAAAACTAATTAAATTCGTGAATTTTTCTTTCATTTCTCCCCCCAGGTAAAAAGGGTAAGAAGAATAAAGGGACTGCAATTTCCCTGCAGTCGTTCCTCGCGAACGGGGAAACCCAGGCTGGCGTCATTCAAGTCGCAAAGAAAGTCCGAAACTACGGCTTCGAAAGTGACGAAGATGATGGATCCTTGCCTCAGGTGTATCAATTGCCAACGGCACCACGAGCCAGTCGGGTCTTCGACGATGACTCCATACCGCATAAGCCGCCTTTCTTGGCGTATATTTCAAATTTGCCATTCGATGCCAACGAGGACGACATCGTTGAGTTCTTTTATCCGATTGAACTGGTGTCGCTGCGCTTGCCGCGCGAAGATGGTGAGACTGGACGCGTTCGTGGCTTCGGGTATGCTGAATTCGAGTCGCGCGACGACCTGATTCATGTGATCAGTTTGCCAGATCCGCTGGTGAAGAATCGTCGAGTCCGCATTGAGGTGTCCAACGAGAATGAACAGCAACAGAACCAGAGGCGTAACGCTGGCGATCGAAACAATCGACGGGGCTATGATGGTTTTGGTTCCGGCGAGAATCGTGAATCAACGAATTGGCGTCGTGACAAGGACAACGACGACAATGACAATGATGGTGGTGGTCGCCGTGGTGGTGGACGTAACTACGAGCGTAACTACGATCGTGGCGGTGGTGGTGGTGGTGGTTTCAATAGAGATCGTGCTCCTCGTGACGGTTCACAGGAGAAAGGTGGCTCTTGGCGCACTGGCGATCGACCGGCGTATGATTCGTCACCCCGTCGTCAGGGCGGTGGTGGTGGTGGTTTCGGCAACGATAGATTCCGTGATCGTGGTGATCGGGATCGTGGCGGCGATCGCGGTGACCGTGGCGGTGATCGTGGAGGCGATCGCGGCGACCGTGGAGACCGTGGAGATCGTGGAGACCGCTTCGAACGCGGAGAGGGAGGCAACAACCGACGGGATGAAGATGGTCCACAAGAGCGACCAAAGTTGAACTTGAAACCGAGGACACTGCCACTGCCTGAGATAGTCAGCAAACCAGAATCGGACGAACCGGTGAACTCTGACGCAGACCAGAAGGCAAGTTTTCACGATTCGGCATCTGATTCGGACACCAAGTCAAAGACATCACGTCCAGCTGGTATTCCGGCAGAGAAGGTATTCGGCTCGGCTAAGCCCGTAGACACAGCTGCCCGCGAAAAAGAAATCGAAGAACGTCTAGAGGAAGCGCGTCGCCAGGAGCGAATGCGCCGCGAACAAGATCAAAAGGAGCCCGACGATGTCCTTAGTGAAAAGGTCGCCGACATTCAACTAAACAAAGACGACAAAGAAACTAGGAATACAGCGATCAGTAGTTGGCGACGTAGAGACGATGATAGCGATAGCGGCAGAAAACAAAGTCCAGATCGAAGGGGCTCTGCACGCAGGCCTGGTGGTAAGTCGGAGCATGCCGCAGGAAATGCGTTTCTTTTATTCTAATTCTTTGTTTGCTTTCAGATGAGCGCCGTGGTCGAGATAATCGGGACTTTAATCGCGACAATAGAAATCGCGATAGGAACGACAGAAACGACAGGTAAGTGTGCGAGCACAGAGTTCTAGATTCTTCCACTTTCATTGGTTTATCTCTGATCTGGTGCATAATAGCCACCCCTAACTGATACGAGAACAATGATTTTTGTTTTTTTATTTATAAGTGCAGACTTTGAACTCCCTTGCCATTGTGGCGAGAAAGTGCAATGCGCTTTCTTTGTAACACAGAATGCCTCCGCGTTGAGGGTGATGGTGACTCATCTCACTCATTGAGAAGTTTTTATTTCACAAGGCAGTGATTTGTTTTCCATTTTTTTTTTCACTCGTGCTGTGCTGGAATTTATATTCTTCGCTGAAACAGACTGATAACATCTGGTCGACCTGTGATTCGAGTTTCTCACTCCATTCACGAGCGGCGTAGAATGTAATATTTCTGCTTTTGTTGCAGTTTTTTTCTCAATGATAACAAGTTATCGGCTAGGTGGAGGGAGTAGGTCATCGTCTGATTTAGCCTGATTAGAGTTGAGAGTTCCCTCTTACCAGAAGCTGTTTGTTTAACCTGAGAAGAAGTCCACTCAGTAAATCAAAAGAAACAAGGGATGTTTCAGATTAGTGTGCAAATAAAAAGGGTGCGACGGCAATGGTGTAGTGTTTTCCCCTCTGTACGGTTGCTTATTCAGGGGGAAGTGAATTTTTCCCAATTACTCTTCGTATCGCTTCGTTAGACGTCTGAAAATGCAACGTGTTTTATTTTTTGTTGTCTATTAACGAGGTTGACCTACTTTTTTAGTATTGGATTTTATGTGTGGACACAGTACATAGAAATGTATGTGCGTCTCAAGGTGTGACCTATATTTTCAGTGTCATTGGTTTGCTATGATGACTAACAACTGAATTGTGATGATGGTGGTCCATTGTATTGATTTTTTTTTTCTGAAAATAGCTTACATTTAGTCCATGAGCTTTGGGCGAAGGATAAAAATGCATTGTCTACGTCATCATGCGATTGGCTGAGTCAGTCAACTAGAGCGAGTGTTACTTGTACAGATCTAGTGAAACTAAGTGCAAGTGTACCTGTGTGGCCGTAGACTTAATTTTTTTTTATGGTTCGGTATTCGAACTAGACCTTCAAGTGTAGAGAACTGCTACGAAGTCTTACTTGTTTCGTCCACTTGTAGTACATACATACATGTTTTGTAGGACAGTTCTTCTATTCAACAACAGATGTGTATTTCTTTGGGAGCTGAACTCTATACGATAGTGGTTTGGTCTGCAAGTGAAATATATTCTTGGCGCTGTGTTTCAAATGGTTAGAGCGTTGGATTACGAAGCTCACGGTACGATCGTCAGACTACACCTTAAACATCCGAGAGTAGTTTAATTGTCATGAAAGAGATTCTCAAAAGTATTGTCTTTCGAACGTGGCGTTAAATAGTAGGTTCCTTCCATTCGTGTAAAGAACGCTTCATAGATCTGTTGTACCAAATATTAGTATTTGTCTCCAAAGATCCTTGGTTGGCATGCGTCTCTTGAGATGAACCTTGAGCTAGTAATAGTCCATTGAAGAGTACTTTACGTTAATGTTGCTGGGGTCGGATATGGATTGAAATTTAGTGCTGATGTGGAGTAAAGTGTCCGCTTCTCGTTTTGTCGAAGAACGTTACTGACAATTCGTGCATGCTTGGGATCAGTAGCAATGTGTCTGTATGTAGGCCCATAACTTGATTTGACTTTGCGAAAAGTAGGGGTTGTTCCTCCTCTAAATAGAAAATTCATTGTGAAAGCGTTGAGGGTGACTCCTCATAGTTCCTGTTCTGAGTGAACCCTCTTAAGGTTAGTTTGCTCTTTAGTTAAGTGGATTCAGTAGCGCAAAAAGTCGACTGTGTTGCTCTTCTTATGCGCCCTACCTAAGACTAGTTCTTCCTACTGCTCTGCATAGTCCCTCTAGGTTAGATTCAAAGACTCTGGGGGGCGAAGAACTCGTGTTTACTCGTTCTACATTCAGTCAAAATATCAGCGGAACTGAGTCATACAAGTGGCTCACCTATGTTGGTACATCTGTCATATATTTTGACGATGGGTTTGAGCACGATTTTGTTGACGACAGCCAAAAACGTTAGTTAACATCTTGTGCCATCAGCACTTTTATTTTGTTTGAAATTTTCAAAAAGAGTTTTCACAAGAACTATCCATCTCTCACGAATCAGTTAGCCAGGTTTTAGGTGTTTTTTTTTCCATGAACACAGCACAGCCCCTAATTCCAAAAGAGCTTAATTTTCTCCAAATGGAGCATAAAACAATTCAATTCGGATTCCACAGTCATTAAACGCATCATCACAGGTGACGAGACTGTGGTTTATGAATATGACATGCAAACAAGCCAACAGGCATCGAATTGGTGCCATTTAGGTAAGCCAAATCCTAAAGAACCACGTCTAAATCGCTCAAAAGGCAAGGTGTTGCTCACTGTTTTCTTCGATACTCGTGATGTTGTTCAGGCAGACTCTCTTTCAGTGGGTAAAACAGTAATAAACAAGTATTTGTCGAAAAAGACCGGAATTGTGGCAGAACTAATGCACCATCTCATGAATCCATCCTTGTGAGGCACGCTAACGATATGATCGAGCAATCAGCGTACTCTCCAGATCTGGCACCCTGGGAATTACATTTCGTATATAATTCGACGTTGAACATCCTCCAAAGCCATGATGTCTTTGATGTCCAAAGCCAGGATGTCTTTCAAATAACGCCCTCGGCAAAGTCCGTGCTTCAGTGGCATAAAGTAGAACTGAACTGACTAAGGTTTTATGTTAGAATCTACTTAGTTGTTCGTGAAACTGTGGCATCGGCGTTGGTTTAGATTTCGAAACAATTTATAGTCACACATGTGTAACGAGGGCGAAGAATCAGCAGAACATGTTTTGTGTCACTGTAACACGTCATCGTCATTCTACCTTAAAGCAGAAGACAAATCTGTTAGTTCACTCAAAGATCTACTCGAATTCATCACAAACTCTGGTACCATGAGAGATCTCTAATTTTTTTTGAGGAAATCACAATTGGATCGTCTGTGGCCGCAGTGATATGGTGACATGGTCCCACCTCAGTTGTTCGTGATAGTGGCTTACTACTTAACGTCTTTCCCTGTCTAAAGATCACCAAAACCAAGTCACAATTCATACCAGAGCCAAGGTAGACAAAGTTCCCTCCTACTTTAAAGTCATAGCTTTCGACTGTGATGGTCTGTCTAATTCACACATGATGTGTTTCTCGTCTCTGGTTAGTGCTTAATCCATGCTGGACGCTTCTGTTTCAATATCAACTCGCTCTGAGTTCTGCCAATTATGTTACTATGGTCTAAAGAGTCTAAATTTGTTAATTTTTCTTCATAGAAATGATCGCTTCAATAAGGATAAGGATAGGCCAAATAATAGAGAAAACAGGTCAAGGGATGACAGCAAACAAAAGCATGAACAAAAGCCCGAAAGGCCAATGCCAAAGTATCAGCCACCCACTGCAGGGCCGGTAAGTAACTTACACCATTTATCCTATCTACCCACACAGAGAACTTAAATTGCTTTATCTTTTCAAAAATATAGATTCTGCCAACAACAAACAAATATTTCGGACTGCTGGACGAAGATGGTTCCGATTAGGGTGTGTTCATCTCCAACAAACTAAAAATTCTATTAAAATATTACTCAGCGGTCTTGTGGTGGTATTGCGCGATTAGGCCCCACATGCCATTTAAACAGAAAAAAAAAACAACAAAAAAAAAACAAAAATTATAAAACAAAACATTATTATCGAAATCGTAAACTCGAGTCTAAAACTAAATATTCAGGACAATTTTTTACGTTTACGTTTTTTTAAAAAATAAAACATCTGTATCGTCAAATTTGCTCCCATAACTCCCTCCCATTCACCTATTGTGTTTTCTCTCTCTCTCTCTCTCTCTCTCTCTCTCTAGCTATCGTTTAAATTTGTTATTTGCAATTTATTATTTTTTTTTTTTTGTAAGATTTTCATATACTATTATATTATCATTATTATTTTGTTTTCTAGATGATTTATAAGAGTTCTCTTAAAACAAAACATGAATTCTTTTATTTAAAAAAAAAAAAAACAAAACAAAAACGATGACAACAACAAGCTAAATATACACACATACTACACATATTCACACGTTAAGTGAATAAGAATCAAATAGAAACAAAGTTTACAATAGATAAAGTTAAAGCAAAGAAAAAGTAATAAATACATACATACCCATGTAGTATATGAGAAAGATAGAAAAAAAAAAAAAGGAAAAAAGTTCTACTAGTTAAGTCAAGCTGAGTGCTAATTGAATAGATTTACAAATTAAAGCAGAGTGGGTCTTCCGAGAAACACACAGAAACGCAACTCACATCCATACGTGTACTGCTTGGGAGCCCAAATGGAATTTGAATGAAACATTGAAACATGAATAAGTGAATAAAAATAAATAATAGGATATGAATAAATAATAATTTATGTGCGCGGTTAAACAATTGACGGGGAATGAGTTGTTTTTATCTCTTGGAATATAAGTTATTGTTTTTTTTTTTTTTTTTGTTTTTTTTTAAATAGTCAAATATCTTAGTGTTCTAATTTTAGCCCATTCTCTTTAATTTTAATTTAAATAAGCAGAAACAAAACAAAAAAAAAGGAAAACGAACCTATATATAGGTATATTACATATACACAACACACATAAAGATATTCAAGCAGAACAAGCAGAGAAAAATAAGAAATATCTCTAGAATAACTGATTATTTGGCATAAAGGTTTATTTAAATAATTTTTAATATTGTATTTATATATAATGTATAAACAAAACAAAAAAAAATCAACCAACGTCGTGCGTAAATAAAAACAAAAAACAACAAAAGCGGTTTTTTTTCTTTGTTATTCAACACTTGTTATCGGCAGTTCCTTGTTGTTTTGTATGAAGCCATACATACTTGTGATGGGTCCACATGTCACGTTTTGCAGAGAGGAAGGCTGTCAGAGGAATTCGAAGTCCAAAGTGGGGTGCGGCAAGGCTGTATATTTTCACCAAAGCTTTTTCTATTGGTGAAAAAGCTTTTTCTATTGGTCAACAGGAAACGGAGGATGGACTCTTACATCTGAACTCAAACACCTCGACTACGCCGACGACGTATGCCTGCTGTCACACAGAATTATGGACCTTCACCAAATGACAGCAACCGTGGAGAGGGAAGGAGACGTCGTTTTGCTGAAAATTAACTCGACAAAAGCAAAAATGCTCAGCCTAGGACCGAACTCATCAACTCATGTATGCATTGCTGGATAAACAGTTGATAGAGTAGAGAGTTTCCAATATACATTGGGAGTATTGTCTCAACCGATCGATGGCGGAACCGAACTGGATGTAGCCAGCCGAATAGGCAAAGCAAAATCTGCGTTTGGGATGCTGTCCACAGTTTGGCGTAGCAATGTGATTAGCTTAACCACCAAGCTACGACTGTTCCGTTCCAATGTTGAATCAATACCTGGTACTATCACGAGGAAGCTGCAAACGTTCGCCAATAGGTGCCTACGATATATCTTTAGGATTTTCTGGCCAAACTGTATCTCTAGCAAACAACTCTATCAGAGAACGGGCCATGAACCTATAAGCACAACAATACGACGAAAGTGGCAATGGATTGGACATACTCTCCGAAAGGGTGACAGGTTCACAGCTAACCACGTGATGCAATGGAACTCGCTTACTCAGGGTGGCAGGATACGCGGTGGTCCTAGCAGTACGTGGCGCAGAACAGTTGAGAAGGAAGCACGGCGACTGGGAAAGAGTTGGTGAGAACTGAGATATATTTCCAGAAATCGGCGAAATGGCGGACTTGCGAATATATGGGAGCACAAGCTTTCACACGAAGCCTCTCAGTACCAACACCTTGGGTAATGAAACCCTTTGGAAGGTCGTTGGGCGGACGCGACGAATTCCCTTTATGGAATCAACTGTGGCGTCTACCAGTTCCAGTCAAGTCGAACTATTAGTGGTTATCCCTATATGAGCATCATCGACTTATTTGAACCCCAGGTCTATAGGGTTTGCCAATACTGAGCCAGGGTATTGGAAAAGAGTTGGTGGCGGACACTTAACAGGCCAACGGCAGTGCTCGTATCCCCCGAAGCGGAAAACTGACTCTGGAATATCCCGTTCTCTGTCCTAGGGGTATTAAATGGAACCGGCCCTCCAAGTTGGGGGTAGTGCGTCGGGGTATCTTCCCTACAAGGGAAAAAAAATACTAGTTAAAGCAACCACAAGCCTCGGATAAGGATGATCCTACCGGTGACGACCCAAGCAAACAAAGCAAGCACAACGACCTTCGGATCTGCACGTAGAATTGTCGGACCCTTAACAGACCACGTGCAGCCGAACAACTAGCAGAGGCCCTAGACTGCTACAATCCAGATATCACCGCCATGCAAAAAGTTCGTTGGCAAAGGTGAAGGAGCTTTCGACACGTCAGTGAGAGTCTTATGACAATCCGCATCAAGGCTAAATCTGCCAACGAAAGCCTAATATGTGCTCATGCTTCAACAGGGGATAAGGACAACGCTACCAAAGACTGTTTCTATGAGTTCCTCGGCAAAACCTACGAGCAATGTCCCAAGTATCGTCTTAGCCGATTTTAACGCTAAGATACGAAAGGAGGAAATTTTTGGGAGGACAGTTGGGAAGTATAGCCTGCATGACTTTGCGGTGGGGCGAAGTACACGGTTTCCTTACCTCAAAATTCATAAGGGGAAATAACGGTCTCCTAAACATGAAACGGTCAACCAGGGGTTGATCACATTGCGATCGACGCAAGGCATGCTTCCAGTATTCTGGATGTCCGAACCTTCCGAGCAACTACCATCGACTTGGATCATTACTTTGTTGCAGCTAAAGTACGAATGCGGATATCCCAAGCGTCACATTACTAAGAGAATCGCCTATTAGAGAGAAAATTGAAAAACTACAACATCCCATACATTGTCTTTATTTTGCAATAATAAACTTAAAATAGCCGGCTATTCGTTTGTCGGTTATGTGATTATCGATCTTTTCCATCAACTGCCTCTGTTTCTCCTGGCTAAAGCCCTCAGTCCAGTAAAACAGATTCATAATGTGCTTCTTACCCTCAAAGGCATTCTCACTGCCGAGAATCTGAACCTTTTGCATGTTTTCTGCAAAAATACAGTCGTTTAGCCTTTAAAGTTCGAAAATGTTTACGTATATCCTTACCAATAACTGCTTCGGTAGTTGTAGGCAAAGCCTTCAGAAACACCACGTTCTTTTGCTTCCCAAGGAAAGACAGAGCGATCAGTGCGTTTTGTGGAATAACTCCTTTCAAAAGAACCTGCTTAGGCAAAGCCGATAACCACGCATCGAACTCAGATGGCCTGCAATTAATCAGACCTTTAAGAACAAGTAAATAAATAAATATGCACTATACCCATACCCGTAAGAATTATACAAATTGGGTGACTGGACAATGTCGCAGAGCAGCATTAAAACCTTAGTTGCCCCCTCTTTCGTGAAAAATCCATTTTGTGCGGAAGAAATCACCGCTCTAAGCAGTGCTTTTGTATTTTCCTCGTCGTACTTCAGTAAAGTCAGCCCGCTGAGGTATAGATTTGCCCTTAATGCTTTCTCCAAGCACTGAAAGTTGTCCATGTTGATGCTCCTGATGTCTAAGACGATTTCTAGACGAAAGACGTATGATATACTTATATGTCTGCATTGAGAAGCAATTCACTTACTTGTAAGAAACCGCAGCATCGCACTCACTTTTCCCAAATTTTTGTCGAGTTTGTTTTCGTAGAACACGCACATTAAATACGCTAGACTTGTGTTCTGCTGCAAGCATTGTTGTCCACCTGCTTCGAGTACTTCTTTTTCTGTGGGAGCTCCCTTGGACTTAGCTTTTGGGAGTCTGGAACCCTCCTCTTGCTTATACGGAAAGGTACCCAAGAAATTACTCACAAAACTATCCGCGTACTCCCTTCGAAACCACTCACTCAGATCCGTGTTGTTGATTTCTGTTTCAAGAAGTTCAGTAAGCGCCCACAGATTCTGAAGAATCTCCAAAACAATCTTAAGTGTATTCGCACCATCGTGCGATAGAATCACCTGCGATAGACTCTCACTCTCGCTTGGGCGAACTTCTAACCACGATTCGAAGAGCAAAGGCATTAGGTGCTCAATATATCCTTTGAGAATGGTGCTTTCATCCGATCTTATGGCAGACTTCTCACCAATGGACTTGTTGAATATTTGCGACAGATCACAGTTCTCGCTTTGCTGCCATCTTACGATTGGAAAGTATTGTGGCTGCACGGAACTGAAGGTGTTTGTAATTTTGTACTGAGAGTTACGTTCGTTTGATGAGACTGTTAGTTGATCTTTTCGGTTTTCTATGATAGTTTTTAGCATTCCTTGTAGACGTTCGAGGACTTTGCTTCTCCACTTGATTGTAGTCGTTTTGTTGCCCATATTGATAGTGAGGGTACGCCCTGGTTTCGCATCGGCACGGATTTTGGAAATCATATCGAGAAAGTTTTGAAATATTTTTACACTGTTTGCGGCTACGAGTTTTGGTACATGTAGCAGAAGCACATCCAAGAGTAGCAATGAATCTTCTTGAATTGCCGGTTGGATGTGTGTCATTGCACAGCGTAGATAGGAAGATATAGCATGGAAGAATGGCTCCACGGTCTCGGTGGGTAGAGCAGCAAAGAGACTGCTAAGGACTTTGAATGATTCTCTGCGTGCTTCCTTGTCGACATCTAGACTAATTGCTGCAATGGCTTGGATTAGGTCTCCTAAATGCCGAAAAATGTCCTCTGAGTTGGCGATAGATTCACGTAGGTTTCGTAATGCATCGAGGCGAAATGAAGAGCTACTGTGCTTTAGACGGCTTAGAGTTTCCTGCGGCAAAGAAAAAAACATCGGTAAGTACATCATATGTACATGCGTAGGTTAGAAGTACTTAAGAGTTCCATTGAGAGTGTTCCAGTTTCCTACTTTTGTACCTACTAGTCTGACGAACGTGTACTTGTAACTCAAGGTACGTACTAAGAAGCCAGTCTCTGAGAATGCGAGGAAAGTTTTTACAGTCCACTAAGTGTTGTTCGTTTTTTTCACACTTAATGGACACATGTATCGTCGAGCTTTAATGTTCGCGTCGAGGCTCATTGGTCAGTGGAATGGATAACTGATGGGAAGGGTAGGCGAAAATAAAGCTTGGTAGAGAGTTAGTTCCACATTCGTGTCGCACAGTTTAGAAAAGAACCCCTTTACTTGACGGTACCTCCGAAAAAAGGCTTGAGGGCAAATTAATGTGCATTCGAAGCATGACCGGTGTTGGGAGAGAACCGGGATGCAACTGGCTATACGTTGCCACTCCTGTTCTACGGCCGAAGAGCAGGGACTCAATTCTGGAAACGTAATGAACGTTTCGAAATGCCAAATGCATGCATTTTCGACAAAAGGACTTAATGCCTAAATCTGTTAAATCCCTTTAAAATATCAAGCGCAACAGTCGTCATCAGCACTTAGCATCTCGATTAGAGAATGGAACAAATCCCTTTTGGAACAGTTCATCTAATTATTGGAAACATGTACGAGATTCTAACAATGAGAGTAGATAATGCATAAGGTATGTAGGTAGTAAGAAAGAATGCACCATTTTCCACAGTTCAATATGTAGACGATTGATATTTTTGTAAAGTTCCGACGTGACACTGTTTCTAAGCTCCTAACTCGAAGTTTCAATTCGAGGGTATGTCGTCGTGCTGGACGTTAAGAAAGAAGGCAGATTGGATATTGCTCTTTGTCGAGCGAAACCTACTTTATCGAATATTTTCTCCAGTATGAGAGGAGAGCGAATGAAAGGAAGAAGAATAACTCTCCGACCTGTATGCCGATGTGAATGCAACAATCGAATACAGATTAATTACGTGAAATTGAAGGTCTAAACTTTGGTATAAACAATAAGCGATGACGGACGCCAGTTTATACAGGTAAACTATGCATGCACTTCGTGTCAGTGGGCGATTCAGGGCGTCTTTTCATGTTTCTGGATTTTGATAGTAAAAGGGGATAATATACATTGGTCCCACGCCGTTTGTAATTCTTCACTTCGATCCCGTGCGCGATGCTTCCATTTGTCCAGACCAAGTGCTCTGGCATCCGCGATAGCTTGGTACTCAAGACGGAGGTTCGGTTTTGCTTGTCGTTTCGAAGTTGGGCTGTGATTCGCAGATCCTCATTGATGGAGCATTATTGTCCATCAGCCCGATGTGGCCGAGCCATCCACATCCACATCCACATCTCGGTACTCAATTCCTCCGTTCGCCCTCCTCACATACGAAACCGAAAATTCAACGAAGAATTTTTCTCTCGAAAGTGCCCACAATTTGGTCTGCTTTCCTGCTTACCGTCGTAGCAGGACCAATGTTTTGTAGAACATGTTTTTCGTGTTCTGAGTTAGGAGTTTTGAACCCATTTGTTTTGCCAGACCGAAGTAGCAGTGTTTGTACAGTACAATTATATTTTGTTTAATCAGTAATTACCTTGATATTAAGTTTCCTTCGTCCATCCTCAACTTGGGATTCTCGCAACTGCTCCTTGATAACAATCTTCCGGACTTTGAAATCAGTTTTTGTGACATTAAGTCCTTTAGGCAGTTTAGCTCCCTTTAGCTTAACTTTAGCCTTTTCTGCACGAAGGGATTTCTTGTGATTGCCTCCCATTTCTACTTGTAAACTTCTCTCAGACTAAATACTTTTCAAAATGAACACGTGCAGCGGCGTTTTGACATTTCGATTTGTTTTGGTACGCTTCAACGACCATGGATTCCAAAATTCATTTCTGATACTAGTTCCAGATGTCAATAAAGTTCACTGATATCGAATAAATTTTCAAAAAACCAAGCGCATTACATAAAAATAACTCAAAATTAATAAATTTCCATTTATTGACATTGAATATATAAAACAATTAAGATTGAAGCTTGCGCTTCGCTTCCACCTCTTCGAGTGCTTGCAGCATTTGCTCCTCGCGCTTAGCACGTATCGATCGAATCGCCTCCTGGAGTTGTTTCCTGTGATTTTCATCGTCTGGGGGATAGAGTTCTCGCTTTGTTTTCGTTACCCATTCTTCAAAGTACTCAGGTTGATTGAAAAAGTGGAAAAGTGCGACAGGGAATGTCATGTACAATGCCATTTTGCCGATTTCAAGCTTCCAGCCTCCCATTGTTGTTGTCTGGTAATGAGAGAGAATATAGGATTATATGCAAGTAAGTGTTGATAAAGTTTTTAACCTTGATTGCAGTTGGTTATTGTTTTTCTCGGTAGAAATGGTATATTTTTGGTAAAAGGATGTATTTTTCTTGTGTTTTGACAAACAGCTGATGCGGGTGACATTGCTGTCATCTGGAGTTTCATTTACGTTCCACATAAAGGCATGAACACAACGGTTAGGTAGACCGGGACTGCAAGACACAAATTGCCTTAAATTCTTTCGACTTATCTCTGTCTTAAGTAGGAAATACACATTACAACTGTTCTACCAAGGGTTGGACAGATTTAGTGTTGTATACGACGATTGCATCTACCCATCCCGCGGTTGTACCTATGTACAGTCGCAAGCTCTTGACCATACAACCTGACAGATCGTATGCGACAGATCGTATGGAAATCGTATAATGTTTTTCCGCGCATACAGCAGATGCGCACTTGATTTTCATTCAAAATTATATGAAACACTCCTGGACTATGGAAATCGCATGCTGATTGTATCGTGTGTTTGCTACATACAACTGTTGGGACGATATCGGAATAACAGTATCCTACTTCACCCTTCATTGCTAGACAAAAAAGATGTCCATGGGAGTTTCGAGACACCGGTTGACACTCCGTCCCGTAGAGAACATCAGAACCTAACCCAGAGGGACAATGCAGTAGTATAGTGGAAACCTCCTCCTAAGAAAGGTTCATTGGGAGGAGTATTCTTCATTCATTTTTTTCATATTCAGGCATTCTTTTCTACCTCCCGCAGTTGTTTATATTTAAGATGCTTACTGGTCTTCCTATATGTACAGAAGCTCTACCTTAGACAATATAGGGATTGAATTGATGCCTACCTTACTTAATATCTGAGCCGCGGAGACCTTCAGAGTTGTTTTAAAAATCCGACAGACTAGGTCAAAGTAGCCTAGATGTGTTGTACTGGCTTAATGATGCTACATCGGCTATATCGGCATGGATAAGGTACCTAGCGAGAGGCATTTCGTAGGTGCCTTACCCTCCTGTGCCTCAACCTACAAGCCTCTCCAGCCAGGTCGATCTTTAGTCAGCGGTCTCCAGTTTCGCACGCTAAGCTGCTTTTCTTTTTTGACATCGAAGGTCTCGGTTAGGTCTTTCCCGACCTGGATGGAGAAGTGTGCATTGTCCATCATGATCCTGCACAAGCGGGGGAGTATTGCAGAGATCTCAAAACTAGACATAGCTCTGCAGCTTGTTTCTATAGATGCTGCCATAGGCGGCTTTAAAATCAATAAGCGGGTTATGAGTATCGGTTTGAAATGCCTGGGTTTTTTCCACGATCTGCCGTAGTGTGAAAATTTGGTGGAGTTTTTTGGGCTAAAACCACAGACTAATCAGAATCTTGACAAAAGGTTTTAAGCATCCCCACAGTACAGCAGATAAGATCTTTTAGGCGACGTTGAGAAGACTTATTTCTCTGTAGTTTTCGGACAGTTTAGAGGGTCTCCTTTCTTGAGAACCGGGCATTTAGTCCCGCAAACGTCAAGTCCATTAGGAATCGATTCTGGCTTTGATTTTCGACCTATATGTAAAGATCGACGTGGGCGCCGTGGCTCAGTGGTTAGTGCGTTGGACTACGGAGCAAGGGGTTCGAGATCGAATCCCAGTCGGGGAACACCTAAAAGTTTTTCACGGCCCCACCTCTCGCGAGCGTCTGACAAACATCCGAGAGTACAACTGTCTCGAGAAAGCTTCTCAAATAACAAATTGCCCTTCGGACACGGCATTAAACAGTAGGCCCCTTCCATTCGTGTAAAGAATGTAACACGCACAACACGAATGGTTGTGAGAAGCTAGGCCCTGGGTCCCATCGACCTGTAGCGCCAAGTATTTATTTTTTTTATGTAAAGATCGACAGCCTTTCATTGGACTTTACAAGCCTTTCATTCTGGTTTGTCCGGTAATGAGTCCTTGCTGGGTGAGTTTAACCCCAGTTCGGTACGATAAAAGAAAGAAAAATACAACGCATCGCAGGTAAGCATTGTAGATCTTCTCCTTTTGAAGACAGGAGAGTCCCACCCTTAAAAATACTTCCAACTGAAAGAAACCTGGTATTTTCCGATCCTAGAAGAACACATGTCGCCGTCTCGGTTAAGGAAAAACAAATCTTTCAATTCAAATCAACTTGTATTTATTCGATCGCTCTAAAAACTCGCAAAGCTTCCATCAGTAGTAAAAAAAAATTCGAATATTGGATAAACTTGTACCACAGAGTGTAAAAATATAACTATGCTGTCTCGGAATTCGCTCAAGATTCGTAGAAATGCTTCTCGATGAACCGAGGCAACGTAAAGGCAGCCTTGTGTATGGCTGTGGAATAGTACTTCAGTCCCAGTTTGTCTACTTCCTCGTTCGTGAACTGCCTTGCAGGTTCATCACGCAATGACCTTGATTGGTCCAAGCTGCCAATCACAAAACCAATATTTCCACATGGATATGATGGCACGGACGTAACGGCATATGCGACTTGAGAAAAGTGTTGTTTGCAGCCTGACATCACCTTCTTAATGTAGTCCTGATCCAACCAGAAACTACCACCCTGCGACGAAACGATTCCCCCTTTTCTCAAAGCGTTCTTCATGAGCTCGTAGTAGCTCTCCTGAAAAAGGCTCACCGCCGGACCAACTGGATCTGAGCTGTCCGTAATGATGACATCGAATTCGTTCTTGTGCTTTTTCATGTAATCAAAACCATCGCCAATGGTCAACCGCATCTTGGGATGATCAAAACCACATGCCATCTTTGGGAGGAACTGCTTCGACAGGTCAACCACTCGATCGTCTATCTCAACCTGGTGCACTTCTTGAACATCCGGGTGCTTTACTACTTCGCGGGCGACACCGCCATCACCGCCACCCACTATAAGTACTTTACGTGGTTCCGGGTGACAACACAGAGGCAGGAAAGAGATCATTTCTTGATAGGAGAACTCATCACGTGAAGTGCACTGAATTATTCCGTCTAGGATTAGACACGTTCCAAAGGTTTCGCTGTAGACAGACAAACAAGGTCAACAAAGGGCGACTGAATTGGGTGCAAATGTCTACTTACGTCTCAACGATCTTGATATCTTGAAACTTGGACTTCTCCTCGTGCAGAATCTTTTTCACTTTCAGCGAAAAGCAATGCCCGGGCCATAGATCTTCTTGAATTTCACTAAACCAACCATTCTGTATCGCGTTCATCTTGCCGAAATGATGTGTACTGTTTCTAGAAAAATACTTGGGAATGTTATTAGCACGTTTTTGTGGCGTTGTCGGCTCCGTGTAATTAGAGGTAATTACTGACCACTTGTACGATCGATTGGTTGGCAACGTACTGATATTTATGTGGAATGTAATATGATCGTAGGGGACGATGTACCCCGAACCACGATGGAGATTAGTGATTTTATCAATTAGGAATTGATTTATAGTGGAGAGCGGTGCTGGCTGTACGAACAGTATTTTGTTGTGTTATCGCTGAGGAAGCAACATGTGGTGTTAGATTAAAAATTGATGCGAATTGTTGTTGCTTGGCTTGAGTCTTGTTACAAAATGAATTGTGGACAGTGGACACCGGTTCGTGGTCAGTGGAACTGTGCGATAACATGTGAATTTGCGAATACAGGGATGTTTTGCAATATTTTAGATCGCGAGACGTGGAAAAGTTTTCAAATTTGTTTTGCTGGTTAGAAATGTAGACCGCTTGCTTCAGAAACTGCTGAATCCATCAAATTTGGTCTTGGAGAGCAATTTACTCAAAAAACATCATGAAGCGTCTACAGGATCTGACAAAAATTACTGCGTTTTTGTCGTTAGCTTCATTCTCTCCTTCAGTATTTAAAATATCAAAAGAGATTGGGTGCATTCGAATTTTTGGGAAAAAAGTTGACTTGGAATTCTTGAAATGACCGTTAATTGTAATGATTTTGTAGTAGAGCGTCATTCATTAAGCGCTTCCCATCTTTAAATTTAAATAAAGCAGAGTGTGTGTGAGATAATATCGAAATTTTTTATTCGTTTGAAAGGGCTATCGATGCCATTATGTATGAAATATACAATTGCTTCTCTGGGTGGCCCGCATCCGAAATGTCCAATTTTCCATGACTCTGGCTCATAAGTCAGGTTGAATTTGACCGATGGCATGGGTTATGTTGGCTTCAAGGGCCGCTGTGGTACGTGGCTTATTCGCATAAAACTGCGACTTCAGAAAACCCCACAAGAAAAAGTTTAACGGGGTCAAATGAGATAACGATGCCATCCTACTTAGCGCCATCCTATTGAAACCGCATGTTGTTGGTGTCCATATGATCCAATTCAGGCCCAAAGAAGTTGGTAATCATCGACCTATAGTGCTTGCATTTGACGGTGATGGCCTGGCCAACGACGTTCTTAAAGAAATATAGACCAATACGCCGCAAGCCCAAAATCCACACCATAGTGTACGAACAGTGACTTTTTCGGGATGCATTAGATGCTCTTCAATCAATATTTGTTTGTTGACGTACCCATTCATCCAGAAATGGGCCTCATCGCTGAGGATGATTTTTCTATGAAAATTTGGGTCAGTTTCCAACTGCTCCAGTGCCCATCCAGTGAGCACACGTCGTTGTCCATGGTTGTTTACCTTCAGCTCCTGCGTCAGTTGAATTTTGTACGGGTGCAGGCCAAAATCACGACGCAAAATTCGCCAAGTTGTGGTCTGCGAAAGGCCGAGTTCTTGTGAGCGACGCGAAACCGATTGCCTCGGATTCTCCTCCACACTCTCACGGACAGCGGCAGATCTTGCGTTTCGTCGACGTACGGGTGTTGGTTGACTGTTTACTGAACTAGTGAACTCAAATTTATCCACCACACTGCGAATAGTCCCCTCGGAAGGACGATTACGGCGACCGTTAAATAGGCGAAGCGCGCGGAACCTTGCCCGAACAGAACACCAATTTTGATAAAACAATTTCATTATTTGCACGTCTTGTTGAACACTATATCCGTCTTTACTCCTTATAGTGTATGCCGTGATTCAAGTGGTTATTGCTTTGGACTACGCAGCAAGGGGCTCGAGGTCCAATCCCTAGACAACACCTAACCCTTCTCTCGCGTCTGACAAACATCCGAGAGTACAACTATCATGAGAAAGCTTCCATTTATGTAGAAAATTATAACACACAAAACACGAATATTTGTGGGACACGTGTGAGAAGCTAGGTCCCATGTTTTTTTATTGGAACAACTGAGCTGGTACGTCTGTACACTGCCTATCAAGTTTTGTTTCTGTGCGTTAAACTGGAGTTCCAATGCTTCTTCCACACCACCACTTTTTACACCGTTTTCCCGATAAAGTACTCTAATACCATGTCACACTTCCAAGGTTAGCATCTAAATCCACTGTAGGATAAGATCTGCAGAAATAAGTCGTCCTACGGCGAGAAAACTCGAAAGAGAAAAGGTCCTTTCCCTTTAAACAGAACAAATAAACGATCCAATGGAAACTATCCATTCCAGCTCTTACATCTTTAGTTATGAAGATGAATCTCTTTAGGGCAATAACATCCCTTAAACAAAGCTAAAAGGCTTAAGCTCCAAACCGGGCTCTCCAAACCCGGAGATATAAACATCAGTCGGCACATCCATCCCTACGTACGGAGTAAAGGATATAACAGGTGGTCCTAGAGACACTCCTACAGTTGTACTACATAGAAACTATGTTCCATCTTCTTCCAATTGATATATTTGAGAAGTTGATGACGGCTCTTAGAAATATGAACTGCGCAAGCATTCTAAACGGCCAGAATACCATTCCTTATAATTTGGACTAAATTGTCCTCTATCTGAACTTTGGCGGAACCAAAACAGTGTCTGGAACATGTGGGGAAATTTACTCCAGTGCACTGAATATTTGCATCACCATACGACTCCCGGACCCATGTAATGTACAGCGTTATTGGCTTCATTGCGCACTGTCTGGTAGGCAACCTTGCCATAAGGCCTGATCCACCCTTCAACGACTTCTGTAAAAACTGTAGAGACAAGGAAAGGAGGAAACCATGATACATCTTCTGTATACCTGTGTTGTCCTATCGGTTTCGAGAAGGAAGCCCTAGACTCGATTTAAGTAAATAAAATTGTCCTCATCCAACCAAAACCTATACTAAGCAGATTTTGAGTATTGCTCCTAAGT
Organism: Xylota segnis; assembly: GCA_963583995.1. Lineage (NCBI taxonomy): Eukaryota > Metazoa > Arthropoda > Insecta > Diptera > Syrphidae > Xylota > Xylota segnis. Next base: position 24,326,454 of record OY757236.1, on the reverse strand, counting down.
TGTGGGATAGGCATCCAAAGACGCATCTGCCACGTATTCCAAAAATACAAAAACAAGGATTATTATTACAAGAACCATTGACATAGTCAAGCCTAAGACACAATATTGCGAGTACCGTTTTGAAATCGATGCACATTTTCTCATTCCAAAATTATTGTGTACAATCCTCTAGATTCGTCCACAAAAGTCTGCATTAGGGAACCAGACACGAATAAATCTTACTGAGGATTACACTTTGTTTTGGGATCACCAATGTCACGACCTTTTAGAATATTTTTAGCACTTTACCAAATATTGTTTTATTGTATCAATCAACACATAAATGTGTGCCACTAGACTTTCCTACCATCTGAATGATGATGTGAATGACCATCTGAATGATGATGTGAATGACCATCTGAATGCTCATCTGAATGATCTTCTGCCTGATCATCTGAATGGGCCGTTGAATTTGAATCTTCTTTTCCATACAAATGTGAATCACTTAGAATTTCTGCACGTCCTGATCCATAAAAATCATCATTGCGACAACAGTAAGGATCATTCTCATCCCGAACTGGAGTGTCTTCAAATAGAACCGGTCCAGTGTCCTGTAACATAAAGATTTTTAAGTAATCTAAACAAAATAATTTCGTGTACTTTGTACTTCTTACATTCACATCCCCAAGAATAAGTGGTAGACTGTAATAGGCCAGAAAAATAAGAAAACCTGCAACAATGATCCTCATATCGTATTCGACTGACCCTTGAGTTGTTCTAAAGTTTCATTAGAAAGATTCACGGACCTACTGCTCGTATTCGTGCATGTAGGAGGTAATCATTACCTTTGTAGATTCATATCGTATTTCGTAAGTACTTTACATGGTTATAATTAGAATTAATTATCAAAAATTATCGGGGAAATATAATTACAAAATAATTTGTGTATCTGTCATTGGATCACTCTTCGTACTTTGTAAGTCATATAATAATTGAAACACCACAGGGGGAGTACCACAACTGCGTCTCTAGCAGTGCTGTGGACAGAATTAGAACAGACGGGAGTGGAAACCTGTCGGAATTGTATTCATGAAATACGCTTCCACGACTAACTACTTACTATACACACTCTATCGGAAGATGCTATGACTTTTGCAAATGGTAGCAACTGTCAGTTTTTGATATTTGTGAAGTAGACAAATGGAATGGAATGCTATGTTCTCCAAGATACTCATGACTTAGGTATTTTGGCGCAGATTTCCGGCGGTTCTACGCCAACCTGGTCAAACATTAGTGCGTTAAGCCATTTGCCTCGAAGAAACTAACCCACAACACGTGACAGGAGAAACCCCGGAAAGTCTCATACTGCTCATTTCGGCGAGAATATCGTCAACGACGATCAGACGACGTGACGTGATCAAGGAGTTTTTTTTTGCTGAATTGGGACTGGACAAATGGCTTCAATTGGACAGCGTAATCGCACACCCAGCTCACGCCACAAGGGACATTTTGAAGTTCGGATAATGTCTTATTTAAGCGATTTGTACTGGATGACAAGATCGCCCGATTTGACCACTTTAGACTTCTTTCTTTAAGGGTTTTAGAATCTACGGATATATGAAAACAAGGAACAGACTCTAAAGACTCTTAAAGAGAATATCCGACAAAAGTGCGAGAACTTATCACCGAATTGTAGCTTTTCTTTCATATTTTGATTCCAAAATTTGTAATGCCAATCCATAGACCCTCACAGCGCCAACTACCTAGGCGTAACACTTGACCGCAAGCTTCTTTGGAGAGAAAACGTAGTCGAATGCCAGGAAATCCCTGACTGTCCTATACATATGCAAAAAGGCGGTAGAGGCCACGTGGGGCCTACGACCCAGTGTTGTACACTGGTTCAACACGGCAGTAGTAAAACCGATTCTCATGTAAGGAGGTTGGGTAGCCCGGTCTGGAGAAACATTCCAACTTAACCGTAATGGAAAAAACTCAACAATTCACTTGTCTCAGTATTACTGGTGCACTGAGAACCTTTGCAAACCATACTCCACTTACTCCCAATTAACATCGTTGAAAACTGGGTGCCTACCCAGCAATCAGGGTAAGAATTTGCAAACAAAGGAAGGAGCAACGCATAGGACATGCCAGCATAATATTGATGCATCGTCATCTTCCACAAGTCACAGACCACTTGCCCACCGAACTCAACTCCAATAGGGGCTACAAACTTTCGGTACCCATTAGAACTGCATGAACTCAACGTGAGATTCTGCATCATGAATCGCTCTTGAAGTCAATGCCGGAGTCTTCTCAGAGAACTTAGCCATCAATCTCTACTTTAACTTCCCAGACTATTGCAGCGTTTTTCAAACCGAAATCAATGCCATTCGTCAAGCAGCTGATTGGCTGGTGGTTAAATCAGTATCAGCATCGGATATTGTCACCTATATCGACAGTCATGAAGCCATTTAATTTCTTGCAAGTTTTGCCGCAAAAAGTCGATGGGACCCAGGGCCTTGCTTTTAAAAACCATTCGTGTTAGGCGTGTTATATTATTTACACGAATGGAAGGGGTCTACCGTGTTTAAGAAACTTTTTATGACAGTTATACTCTCAGATGTTTGTCAGACACTCGCGAAAGATGGGGCCTTGAAAAACGTTTAGGTGTTTTGGCTGAGATTCGAGACACGAACCCCTTGTTCCAACACACTAGGAAATACTCATAAAAGGCTTACGACCTAAAGTCAAAAGGCACGCAAGTCAAAGGGGAGAAGCAATCTATTCTCCACCTTCTCTTACTTCTTTTCACCTGCCCTTCGTTTAAAATTTTTTTCACCACCCTTGCTTTATTTCTTAAAGAAATTTTTACGGAAACCACTTAACAAAGGACGTGGAAACTTGTGAAATATTTCAAAACAACCAATCAACTCCGAAATACGAGTATCTGTAGATAAAACCATACGAGTATGTACATACATATGTACGTACATGTATCTTTAGCAAGATGACTGCATTAATAGATAAATTTGTCCACAGAATTCGTATAGGATTGCCTATCAACGGCGAATTGAAGAGAAAATTTTCCATATCCTGTGGATAATAAATTTGTCAATACATGTGTATGGACGGGCCAGTGCGGATTTTAATTGACTTTGATAACTGAATTGCGATAAATGATTGTCAGCCTCGACATATGTATGCTGACAATAGATGGATAAATTAAATTTCTAATACAATTTATTGATTAAGTTTTAATTGGAAGTTTGCAAGTTACTACTTTCCAAATGTGCAGCACATATTATTGGCTATTCGCTTCGGCAAGGATGGTTTGGTTAGGAAATATCCAAGCCATGGTACCTAAGAAAATTCACTTCTTGTCGTCATAAGGAAACAAATATTCATATTCAGAGAAGTGACATGAAATACAGGAAGTTGTTTATATCTTTGTGCTTTTCATCATTTCCTTCTGTCACGAGGGGATTAGGTGGAGTTCCATACGATATTAACAACTGTGGCTCTGTTGGATCTATTGGACCAAACTCTAGTAGAAGTGGAGGCTTTTCAGAATCATGGAAAGAACCAAAGAGGGAGGAATTTAACCTTTAAACACATTCTATGCCCGTAAACATAGAAATAGTGGTGAAAAACCAGATTCTGAAATATTTTGGCACTGAATAGAATACTGCCAAGTTATCAGCTAGAGTATCGAAAAAATCATTCATGTAAGGTGGCAGTAAATTATATATTAAACGAATAGAAAGTTGGAGAATGAAACAAAAAGCTTGAGACAGATTTAACAAATAGAAAACAGCGGAAGTGAATGATAAAGTATTTGATCATTGCTAAAACTAGGGGTACCTCATGGTTCAATATTAGGAACACTATTGTTCATAGCATTCATAAATCTATTTTTAAATGAACACAAAACAATTGCGAAATTCGGGATCTTTAAGTGGATCTGAAGGATAAACGAGAGTATAATACTATGAGTACTGTGCGATGATATTACATACAGCTACACATCCGTCTGATGAATGACAATCCTGGGCCAAATCTGTTAACATGTCACATTATCAGACTGGAAAAGGGACAAATGTGCCAACTATGAAAGGCAGACATCTTCAGAGTCAGTTTTCAGGGATCAACATGGGACCAAAATATTCTTAACTTTATTTTAAGAAAGGTAGCAGATTTCTGCTATACGCGACACATAAAATTCTATCCAACATACTCTGTGAACGTCTAAAAACTTTGTAAAATAACTAATCGAGTGTGATAGAGCACACTAAGACAAATCTTGGGAAAGACTAACGAATTTCGAGTCGAGACTCATCTGCGTTCACCGACTTCAAGCCCGCATATGACAGAATTCATCATCTTGAGCTCGAGAAGAAGAAGGCTGGAATCCCGGTAAAATTGATCCAGCTGTGCCGCGTGACATTGGAAAACACGAGGTACAATGTTCAATTCGGAAACTATTTCAAACACCAGATTTTGGCACAAAAATGCGCTTCATTTCTTAGATCTTGTCCTGGAACAGATAGTGTGCAGGCCAGGTGCAAACACGGAAGACACTACCTTCAACAAATCTGTCATGCTGGTGCGATACGCAGACGACATGGACACTATTGGCTCTTAGGTTTCACGCAATTGAAACGAGTTCACCTTGATATAACTTTTTTTTTTTAAATAGAAGAATAAAGTACAGACTAATGTTTTCCGTTTGAATCTTACTTACCAGTGTAAGCATTGCGCAATACCTGCATACAACCACGTATGAGAGCAATGACCAGAGAGTATTTTATAGCTGGAGTAAGCCAAGATTCCGAAAAAATACTTGGAAACCAAACATAGCAATGGACGACAAACAGACATCTGATTTCGAAGACTAAATCTACAAGTCGGTTGGGAACCTTACTCTATCCTCGAACGTTTTTTTTGCTATACCTGAAGAGAGTTCAATAAAGAAGGGACGTTTTGACTCTGAGAGCTCCAATGAAACATTTATCGACTTGAAACAAAATCCTGAATCTGTTCAAAAGAGAAGTGGTCAATCTGGAGAGTCCTGTCTTCCAAATGGTGACTTGACAACTACTAACAATAAAATATATAAAGTTCTGGTTTTAAGTTCGATTAGCAGATTGATGTCTGCTGTTAAGAAATCAAATCCTTTAGAGATAATGCAAATTATCCCTTCAGCTAGCTAAAGTGGATATCCTATACCAATATTCACAATTAAATGAATTATTTCTAAATTGTTATATTTCAGTCAACCTTATTGTAAAAAATGCGTAAGTAGCGTATTTGTGATGCCTAGGACCCTACTCTTGACGTACTTTAGTTTCCTTGAGGTGCCTTTTAAGTGTATATTTATTTACTTCGCCAATGACGATTTGGGGTTTACTTGGGAGAGCGCAAACAGTCGATTGAATGTGGTACTGATTTCGTCTAGGTCTATCTGAGGAAGACTGGATTGGAACCGACCTTATGTTATATAAAAATGAAAAGATTTTAAATTACTACGAAAGAGTCCAATGTTTGAGAATGTTACATGTAAAATATTGTCCCTATGGGTTATTCAATAAAAAAAAAAACGTTAAAAATGGGCGTGGCTATGTATCCATAGGCGAATTGTCTACAAAAATACTTGGTCTTAGAGACTCTATCTCGCCTTCTTCTCAACGTTTTAAACTTTGTATATATTGATGTGTAAAACTTGTTATAAACTTAAAATAGGATAAGCAAATATAGTACAGCCACGCCTATTTTATAAGGGCTGCACAAGAAGAAAGTTAGCGTATAATGCGATCCGTTCCTGATGGATTGTTTTGCGGTTACTTTGGTTGTTTTGCGGCAAAAAATCGTCATGTAAAGTGACATTCCTTCTCCTTCTCTTGACCAAATTTTGAATAATCGATTGTACAGTGTATCGGCCACTGGCACGTATCACCGTCACTTCAAATAATAGTTTGTGCCAATTGGACATTTTAAGGCAGTTGGAGGCGGTCTATAGTACTTTCAGAAAATACCTATGAATGTATACATCTTGTACAAAACCTAGGTGCATCAGTTATTAGCCTTCAACACCGGCAGGTGTAGTGTGTTGATTTCTCTAAATTTGTGGACAAGAGCGAAACTTTCATGGAATGATTAAATCTCCATTTCTCCAATTATTGGACGAGCTTAGGTCGGTAGACATGCCGGACGGTACCACATGCAAAATAGTAGGTCTGTTCGCGTACTTTCTGCACTAAAATTCGTAGACTGTCAAATTTAAAGGAGTGGTGGTAAAATTCTATCAGCGAGTGGTAAAGTCACAAAAAAGTAAACGAACGCGAAAGCTACGAAATAGGCCAACTTTTTAGATGTCAAAAACAAATGTATGCAAATACACAAACAAAAAATTTCTTACAGGTATCTGACAGATTTGACAGATTTCGTTGATCAGTCCAAAGACATTTCCTGCACTAAAATTCGTTGCATGGGGAGATTTTTCACTCTCTCGTGAGCGCTTTCTTCTACCAAAAACCCTCGAAACTTTTGCGTGCTCGAACAGGATTTGGTGACTCTTCGTAGATTTCCGTGAAAATTCGTTGTCTTGGGAGAGTACGCGAGCAGACCTACATAGTAACTCCTTCAGGTAATGCAGCGCAATCGCAATGAAATGACATTTAGGCCTAGGTCTACTCCGGGACTATCTTGCCCACAAAAGGATACCAAAAAAACACATCCAAATCAGAAAATACCTCCACCAGTTGTTCCCTTTCAAAAAAAAAGATTCGATTCAGTAAATAAAGTAAATAATAAAAGTCATCGCGAATTATCATTTATGGTCGATTCATTTCAATTTCGAACACATCCCTGATGTATGTATGTATGCGACCCACATTACATTCGCGCGTTAAATCAAATCAAATCCAACGCCTTTGAGCAACCAGTACGGCATTAAAAAAACCGCTAAGACATTACATAACTTAGGAGATTCTCAGCGATTAAAACATCGCAACACTCGAAAACAATCGCCGTTCGCACCCGTTTATTACCGACCCCGTGTCCTTTGGCACTTACACTACCTCGTCACCATTCACCAGACCGCAGCAGACCACAAAAACCGGGTGAATCATGACTTACCAAGAAGCGTGCACCTAAAAGATGCGCCGAAGACCACCGAAACAACCAATTAATTGCCGATGCATTAATTCAGCCACGCAGCGCATCTTTCCGCGTAATAAATTAACACTGAGCGGTATCCACCTCCGTGTCGCGGTTGCGTGGTATTAAATCCTTTTTGGCAACAACACAAAAAAAAAGAAGAAACGTCTGCTCCACTGGACCTGGTTGCCCAGTTGCCCAGTACCCCAGTGGTGTGTGCTGAAAGAGTGAATCTGAGGGCCGGGATATATCACCAAGGGAAGAAGGAGGATTCTTTATCGCACGCTTTCTTGGGCGATGAGGAGGAGTAAAATATTTGACGGGGCAAAGTTAAAATGCCGATGGCCGATGGACGATGCCGTTTGTGTTTGCGGGCATCTTTACCGTTCGATAACTGGGTTATTGGTTTTGCGTGTTTCCGAAGGTTGTGAGGGCGGGTTGAGCGCCGTAAAATTCATTCGAGTCAGATCGTTACTCAGATTCGAGATGTGCGTTAAGTGACGCAAGTTACATATTTGTATGGTGACCTCCACCAGTAAACATGTATAGCAACAACCTTAAGTCGTTGCTCCATTTAGATCAGCATAATTGTACCTACATATCATATTAAGTTCATTAACATAAAAGCATTTCCATCAGTAAACATGTATAGCAACAACCTTAAGTCGTTGCTCCATTTAGATCAGCATAATTGTACCTACATATCATATTAAGTTCATTAACATAAAAGCATTTCCATTTGCATGAAATGCACTTTCCTAAAATTTAATGCATTTGATATTTGATACCTACTTATTAATTCTCGAATAAATAATAAAAAAAGTCAGTCAGCGATAGACACTAAACGGAATCACTTGAGTTTTTATTTAATTGGCGCAGTCGTACGGATTTTTTTTTTTTTTTGTTGTTTTTGAAAGAAAAAGAAAAAAAAACGAACCACATTGAACATTAAAGAACTACAAATCAGTCTTTAATGAAAACAATTAATTAGAAAAAGTGCAGTGATTATTACGTACTATAAATCAGTCGTAACAAAGACATAAAATAAAAATAGAATTCAAGTGATTGTTGCGGACTAAAAATCAGTCGCAGCACACAGAAAAGAAAGATATAAGTGCCGTTAATAGTGATATCCGAAGACACCAACATTTCGCGACAAATACTCCACGATTCCAGAAGAAATTTACAAGCGGAAGAGGAAGAAACCGAAATGGCAGCTGACCCAAATACCATACTGGCCACAATGGCGCAAATTCTCGCTAGACTAGAGGCCAATACTCAACAACCTGATAGCCGAGCCCTAGTTCTAATGAGAGAGATTTCATACATAAAAGAATTCTCTGGAAATAGAGAAGAGCTAACGCAGTTCATAAATGTGGTGGACAACCACATTAGCCTAACACCGGAGGACAGAAGACCCACTACATGGACAGCAATAGCACAATGCAAGGTGACTGGAAGAGCAAAGGAGCTACTGCTGACTAATGCAATAACAACGTGGGATGAAGCGAGGAACCTGCTTGGATTGACGTTTAGACCAATAATCGACCAGGGAGAAATCACAAGGAAAATAAATAATTTAAGGGTAAGTTCAGTTTTAGATTTAAACAATAAAATTGAGTTCTTATTAACCGATATTCATACAATAATAATGTATGAAAATAAGCAGCATAGTCTAAAATCGCTATTGTATAATTTGGTAGTTAATAAGATTAGGGAACTAGCAAGAGGGAACTTAGCTAGAGAAATTAGGGATGAATATGATTTACATAAAATAAAAATGATATTGTATTCATATGTAGGGTTTGATGAAGGTAACTTAATAACGGAACGAAGTAGTAATCGGGCATATACTAGTTACAAATATAAAGAAAGAAGAGATGTACCTAGTAACCAACTACGACAAAATACGTCCTTCAATAATTCTGAACAGGTCCATGACGATAGACAATACAATTACTACAATAACCCACGACAGACCAACCAACTACGACGAAATCCAAATCTTATTAGTTCTGGACAAGAAAGGCAAAACAATAATCTTAATAACCCTGGACAGCGACGAAATACTTATGTCAATAACTCGGGACAATTACAATTCAATCGAGAAAGGCAACAAATTAATTATAATAACTCTGCAACCAACCAGCAGCAACGAGGTACTGATAGCTATAGTAACTCCAGGCAATTACACTATAGGCAAAATAACGAGAAAATGGATATCGATAACATTAACATTCCAGAAGAAGCCCATTCAATAGAAGCTCCGGTTTTTCTGAATCCAGCCTCACTGGTAGAAAGACACAAATAGCATTTACGATTGGAAATCAAAAACATATATGCCTAATAGATACAGGATCTACTATGACAATCGTTAACACAAGTAGAATAGATTGTAGTACATACAATATTCTTAACGAAGTAACGATAAAACTTTCGACAGTAAATAATCAGACTGCCGAAAGATTAAAGATCTATCAAGTCCCAGTGCCTAAAGAATTTGGATATAGATCTAATGTATTTATCCAAGCATACGGCAAGTCATTGGGGGAAAAATCATACAGTCTTTTATTAGGTATGGACGTCATAGGTAATATGGTAGAAAGCATAAACATAAAAAAAAGAGAAGTGTTGTTACAAAATAAAACCATAATTCCAATGATTTTTGAAGTTGAACCGTATATAGAATGTTACGAATTAGGGGGAAACGATGAAGTAAAGTTAGACCATTTAAAAACTTTTGAAAAACAGAAAATTCAAGAACTGTTGCAAAAATATGAAAGCCTCCTATACAAAGATGGAGATGAACTCACAAATTCTGACAGCACAGTGCATAAAATAATTCTAACCACGGATCAACAAATAAATGCCAGACTGTACCGTCTTCCTCAAAAACATGAAGAAGAAGTCAGGAAACAAATTAACGATATGGAAAGGCAGGGCATAGTTCGAAAATCAAATAGTCGATATGCCTCACCAATAGTAGTTGTGGCCAAGAAACCTGATAGCGAAGGAAAAACTAAGTATAGAGTATGTGTTGATTATAGAGCACTTAATGATATAACTGTGGATGATAAATACCCACTACCAAATATCGAGAGTATTCTTGATAAGTTAGGAAGGTCACAGTATTTCTCTACCCTTGATTTAGCCAAGGGATATCATCAAATAAAGGTACATCCTGAAGATATACATAAGACTGCATTTGTTACGCCAAATGGTCTTTATGAATATACCAGAATGCCTTTCGGACTGAAAAATGCCCCAGCGACGTTTCAACGTCTAATGAATGATATTCTCAGAGAGTACATAGGACAAATTTGTACAGTATATCTTGACGATATACTAATCTTTTCCACTTCCTTAGAAGAACATATATCATCATTAAATAAAATATTTCAAAGATTAGCAGATCATAATCTAAAAATACAACTAAATAAATGCTCTTTTCTTAAGAACAACACGGAATACCTAGGTCACATACTAACTTCGGAAGGAATGAAACCAAATCCGAATAAAGTAGAAGTAATTCAGAAATATTCTTTACCTTTGACAATAACTCAATTGAAAGGATTTCTAGGTAGCACTGGTTATTATAGAAAATTTATTAGGGATTACGCTAGAATAGCATACCCGATGGTAAAATACTTAAAAAAGAATATGAAAATCAATAGCAATGACCCTGAATATATTCAAGCCTTTGAAAGATTAAAAGAAACTCTGGTTAAGCATCCAATACTTAAATTTCCAAACTTTAATAAACAATTTTCACTTTTCACTGATGCAAGTAATTTTGCTTTGGGAGCTGTACTTACTCAAGAAGGACAACCAGTATGTTATGCTTCTCGAACTTTAAATGACCATGAGAAAGATTACTCAGTAACCGATAAAGAATTCTTAGCAGTAGTTTGGGCTACCTCATATTTTAGACCATATCTTTGGGGACAAAAATTCAAAATAATCACTGATCATATGCCCATAAAATATTTAACAAAAAAATATAATGGAAAAGAATTCAGTCAACGAGTTCAAAGAGGACTTCTTAAATTACAAGAATTCGAGTTTGACATTGAGTATATAAAAGGCAAGGAGAATAAAATTGCAGATTTCCTAAGCAGAATTCCAAACGAAATAAACGAAACCTCGGAAACTGCACACTCAGTAGATGAACAATTGTTAGATCATATACCAATAAAAGAGGGAATTATAAATACATATCAGACTCAGTTAATACTAACTTACTCAGTTCAAAATGAAATAAAAACACTGCATGGTAAAAGAATTATTCAGGTTGACATGACAAAAGATGACAAATACTGGAGGGATCTATTCAATAGAACAATTATAGCAGGGAAGATCGGTATTTATTCTGAAGTAGAAGATAGGGAATATAATAAAGTGCAGAAAGTATTAATCGAAATGTATGGACATAATAAAGAAGTTATATTTTATAAGCTTACACAGAGAGCAAGAGATTTAGAAAAAGCTGAAGATGTTCATAGACAAATATCTCTTTATCACACCGAAGAAAGTAACCACTCAGGAGTAGTAGAAACATACTATCAATTAAAATACAAAATATATTTTCCAAAACTGATAACAGAAATATCAAGGGTAATAGGAAATTGCCAGACTTGTCAGGAAGGGAAATATGACAGAAAACCAATAAGGCCTAAATTCAAGCTGACCGAAACTCCGAACAAAGGAAATGAAATATTACACATGGATATCTATCATTTTAATAAATTAATATATTTGACATTTATAGACAAATTTACTAAAAAAGCTTACGGATATAGTTTGACAAGTAAAAATTGGACAAGTAAGTTAGAATGCATAGATGAACAATTGACAAAATTCGGAAAACCAAGAAAAATAGTTTGTGACAATGAATTCAATTCAGAAAACATAAAAGAACACTTCAGGAAGGAAGGAATAGAAATGCATATGACAAAGGCCAACTCTCATACAGGTAATTCAGATATAGAGAGATTTCACTCAACGTTACTTGAAATTTTACTAACCATAAAAGACACAGACATTTCAACCAATAGGAAAATATATAAGGCTATTCAAATATACAACAATAGATTTCATTCGACATTAGGCATGACTCCAAATCAGGCTGAGAACGCAAAGCCGGTAAACTTAAAGAACAAACTAGAAGAGAAAAAGAAAAAAATAATAAATAAAAGAAATATTCCAAGGGAAAATTATGTAGAAAAACGTAGTGAAGGTTATATAAGAAATTACAAACACCTAAGACATAAGAATGAAACATATTACAGAAAACATAATCTAAGAAATGTACACGCCTCAAATACTAAAAGACCAAATCAATTTGCAGATAATCTATTGGCCGACGGTCATAATGGCAATACTAACGATAACGACAGCGGAAGCAACTCTTATAATAACACCAATACAAACAGGTAAAGGCTACACCACTCTGAACCTAGGGCCAGTCCAAGTAATAAATAATAGCCAGACAATTTTGCATATAATCGACACTAAGGAAATACTTTCAACAATTGCATTAATTGAACTAAATTTACAAACTCTACAGTTAACAAATAATTCGGAAATACAGAACGAAATATTTAACATCAAAGCAAAACTTCATGCAATTATACCACTCAGAAGACAGAAAAGAGGACTTCTAAACTTTATAGGAACAACACAAAAATGGTTGTTTGGGACAATGGACGACAATGACAGACAAGACATCCTCGAACATATGAAAGTTGTAGATACTAATAATCATGCAGCAATAACAAATCTTAATCAACAAATTAAAATTAATGGGCAGTTCATGGATTCATTAAATAAATTTAAAAAAACAATAGAAACAGATAGGGAAACATTATCGTATACCTACCAAAGTATCGCATCTAACCAAAAAGACATTGTAAGGAAACAATTGATTACCGAGCAACTACTAAAATTGCAAATATTAGAAAGTAAAATAGATAGCATACTAGACAATATAGCTTCTGCTAAGCAAGGCATACTACATCCAAGTATATTGACCGGGATGGAATTAAAAATAGCACATATAGACTTTTATAAACTTGAATATGCTAGAATAGGGCTTTTGAGATTCGACCAAGATAGAGTTATCATAGCTGTAAAATTACCGAAAGACTACATTACGACCCAACTTAAAATGATTATACCCATTCCAAATGACAAGAAAAAAGAAATAGACATCGAAGCGTTTCAACTTATAGAAATAAATAACCTACAATATGAATACAATATTAATAATATTTATTTAAAAGAACTAAATCTAAGCCATTCATGTATAACACAAAATGCATGTACTTATCGCTATAACGCAGTAAAAAGAATAACTAAGATTGATGATAATACCATTATATGTATAAACTTAGAAAAGGAATATGTAATTAATCAATGCGACGATAGACAATTAAACCTTACTGGAAACTTTATAATAAATATCAACAATTGCTCTATTAACATACTAAATGTAACTATTGTAAATTACCAATTAGAATTTATTCAAAAATTTCATTATGAAGATGAAGAAAAAATTAACATAACGGAAAAATTAAACTTTAAAGAAATTGAATCAATACAGCAAATTGAAAACTTAAAACATATTGAAGAATTGAATTACCATAGAATAATTAATTATGCTAGTAACATAACAATGTTCGTAATACTCATAGTAATAATAACTGTAATTATTTGCATAGCTAAGACAAATCGTGAACTAAAAATAAAAATTAATAATGTTACCAAGTCAGAACCAAAAATTCAAAAAATTGAGATTCCAACGATTCAGGAGAATCTTAAAACAAAGGGTGGAGAAGTTACATATTTGTATGGTGACCTCCACCAGTAAACATGTATAGCAACAACCTTAAGTCGTTGCTCCATTTAGATCAGCATAATTGTACCTACATATCATATTAAGTTCATTAACATAAAAGCATTTCCATCAGTAAACATGTATAGCAACAACCTTAAGTCGTTGCTCCATTTAGATCAGCATAATTGTACCTACATATCATATTAAGTTCATTAACATAAAAGCATTTCCATTTGCATGAAATGCACTTTCCTAAAATTTAATGCATTTGATATTTGATACCTACTTATTAATTCTCGAATAAATAATAAAAAAAGTCAGTCAGCGATAGACACTAAACGGAATCACTTGAGTTTTTATTTAATTCGCACGAACGTGGTAATTCGCAGATGCACACTGTAATGCATAATATTGAGCAATTATTTTGCGGAATTCTTTCATTTAAGTCGTGCAGGTGGTGAGTCCATTTTATTGAATTGGGGAATTACACGCTGCAGGAATGTTAGTACCGGACCAGTTCAATAGACTAGCGATAGTGCGAAAAGGTGGCCCAAAATGTATCATCCTATCGGAAGATGGTATTACTTTTGCAAATGGCAGCAACTGACAGTTCTGTTTTGATATTTTGACAGATTTGATATTTCAAGATCGCGGAAAACTCCATCTGATTATATTTTTATGGAATAATTTATTAGGAATATTGGCGCAATGTAAACTTCGGAGCAGATTTTCCGACTGCCCTACGTCAACGGGTCAAACATTAAGGTGTTTGGCAGCTCTCTTCGCAAAGACTGACACATTGACTGATTGGACGCAACACAAATTTTTGTTGCCGTAAATTGATGAATTGGCGGTGAAGTACATTTATTTTCACTGAGCGGGAGAATCGCCCGATCTGGGCGCCGCAGACTTCTTTCTTTGTAGTTTTTTGAAGTCACAGGTCTATGAGAACAAGCCACAGATTTTCAAAGAACTTATCGCCTGAAGTTCTTACCAAAACGATTAAAAATACGCAAAAAGTGCCCAAATGATCATCAACAATAGCACCGCCTACGTGTTTCCAAAAAGTGACGAAAAAAGGTTTTAATAAAGATTTTAAAAAATATGAATTTATGTCATTTTAATGGAATAGCCAAACAACATCGGGTTAGTGTTCTTGGACCCTGACGTTCTAAATGACCCGCTGGCTACAAATAAGACACTTTTCTGGTTCCTGATCTGATGATGATCTTGACTTTCAATACTTAAGCTGATGTAGCACATTATCAACCACCGAACAATTTCAAAAATCGATACCAAACCATCGAAAAGTCAGTTTTGAAAGAGGAATTTAAGATGCCTTGTTCCTTTCGACAATGGCATGGATCTAGACAAAAAGCAAACCCTACACCTTTCGTACTACCGACTTCAACAGGAAAACTGCCACCGCAAGAACCTCAATGTACTCAAGAAAACTGTAAAATATTATTTTTATATCAATGGACCTTTGGAAGGACCCAGTATTGACCGCGTTCTTGAACGCAACACTTCCGCGACAAAAAAAACAGCGTCGAACGATAAAAACTATGATATGTCAATCTTTTGAGTAGATAGGACGTATTCAGTGCGCTAACTAAGACGAGCATCTTCACTATACACATGGAATATTTATTTAAGTAGTGGCTGCACAATTGACCTATCCTTTCGCCATGGGGGATTATTCGAAACCAAACCAGTTGTAGTAAGGTAGCTCCACTTCAACCTAGACTGTGACTCTACTATAAGCTTTTCTTCTTCATCTCTATAGCGTTCACTATGGACTCTCTTCTCTTGACACATTGATGTAAACCTTTGTTACAGCTTTTTACATTCTTTCAAAGTAAATTTCAGGTCCATGTTAGCAGCGGTTTTTTCATGACATATTGCCACTACTCGTGGTCGGCGCCGTAGCTTAGTGGACTCAGTGCGTTGGACTATGGAGCAAGGGGTTGGGTCCCAGTTGGAACAGCTAAAAAGTTTTTCTCGGCCCCACCGTACAACAGTACAACTGTCCTGAGAAAGCTTCTCAAATAACAAATTGCCCTTCGGACACGTCATTAAACAGTAGGCCCCTTCCATTCGTGTAAAGAATATAACACGCACAACACGAATGGGTGTGAGAAGCTAGGCCCTGGGTCCCATCGACCTGTTGCGCCAAGTATTTATTTATTTATTGCCACTACTCGTCGATGCCTAATCTGGTCGTCCCAATATATCGGCATACGCGCTCGGTGAAGATTCTGGGGGCTTTTTGCAATCGCACCGTTCCATGGGCTTATCTTCTTATAAAAGTAGTTCAGTATTCAAATGTAGTTCAAGAAATCGTCTGTGTCTTGTGAATATTCAGAGGACGACACCGTGTACCTGCCATTATGAGATTTCCTAAGCCAAGCTGGTTTTCAGAGGAAACGTGGTACCGGAAGGCTGTACTTAGCGACTGTTTTAGATGAACAAAACGATTTTAACGTCGATTTTGGTTGTCCTTTTACCATCCGAATCTTACCTTTTTCGGTAAAATACAAGTTGATAGACGTTTAGTTATTCTTGGTGCAGTTAGAGTAACCTCCAGTTCTACCACAATTTCTTAGTCCCTAGTTGGGCATAAAAGTTTTCTTTTTGTTGTTTTTCCAGAGGACATTTGTACTCATAAAGAAATTGCAATGAACAACAGAAAATTCACAAAAATCTTGAAGGGAGGTCTGATTAAAAGTGTCAAGCGTTAATTAAACAATTTACTTAAAAAAATAATTCTTCCTGTCTGCGAATGCTGACTCAGTACGGTCAATATAATCCGAAACCATAAAACCACAAACCTTGGTCGGTTTCGTGGTGAGTCTGCAGGCATCCCATCAGCTTCGATTCCTTTGTTAAGAGTAGTGGAACGCATTCACCTGACCAGTTAAACAATTCAGCAATCCACACCAAAAGCCGGTCTCTTACGATCACCTGCACGCTCTTTCTTCGTTAAAACTATCTTCTCTTTATCGTTAAGTTGCTATCACATGTGCAGCAGCAGCAGCAGCACCAGCAGACGATCTGTGCAAAAACTTTTGATCGGATTCCCATACACAACAACCTGTATTGTGGCGCGGCGCGTCGCGGCAGCGAAAGAACTCTCCTCGTCATTGTGGATTAAAACCATCGGCCAGACCGTGCGCAACTTCAGTCTGTTTATAATCGTACGGCGGATGATAGCGCCTCTAAACGCGAAACGATTGTCACGAATTATATCGATCGCTACGTGCACGATCGTGGCTTGAAAAAATGTGAATAGATTTTCAAAGCATCTGTTTTTACACAATAAAAATTGAAATAAATACTCGCGGGTGTAATGTGAGAAAAATATAAAAGTTATTCACATTTCAAGAGAAAATAAAATTTAACAACTTGTGCAAAAAATTATTGTGACAGTTGCACAATTGTTGAGTTATTGCGTTTTCAAGTTCGCCATAAAGAAAACGAAAGCAGTGGTGGCGAATACCGAAGTGAATTGAGTGTTTTTTCGTTGTTTTTTTGTTTGACGTCCCGCACACAAAACGGAAGCCGGACTTGACGTATGGTAGCGCCATCAGTAGTCGCCACACCAACCTGATAAACATAAAAGGTAGTACTCCAGTGCACCCACTGTCTCGAACTCTGTGCGGCGCATTGCAACACACCGTTAGTGTTGTGCTTTGCTTCCGAGGGCGGGATCACTTGTGGATTATACACCAAAACGAGGGTGGAGAGCTGCCTGCAACTACACCAACAATTCGACAGAAGACACACTCTGTAAGTTTTTTTTTTTACTGTTTGCTCCATCACACATTTATTTGTATAGCGCGGTGCCATGGGTGCCAATTGTCAGTGTATGACAATTAGTCCAACTTAGCCGTCAAGTTCAAGTGTAAAACGTTTTGGAATTTCAAATTGGTCACCGTGATGTGATGGACCGTGACAAATGTTTTTATTTGTTTTGTTTTGACTTTTGGTGCGCCGTTGTGGGTGGAATTTGACATATTGGGCTAAATGTGGTCGTCGTCGTCGTTGGCGTTTAGGTTATTTTGTTTGTTGCTTTGTGCTGTAAAGCAGTTTAGTTTCATTGGGTTGATTTTGAAATGTCGTCTGTTTTTTTTTTTAATTTTTTTTATGACTTAAGGGGGAAATTTTCTGAGGGACATACAGTGTTGAGGAGGTGTACCTAGTCTTTCACTGCCGATGAGTTTGAGGTGAATGACAAATTTTTATTCGACAAGGTTAGGCAAATATTTTCTGGTAGTAAAAGTGCAATAGGTGTGCTTTTTAAGGTCTTAAGTTATGAAATTGGGTAAGTAAGAGCAAATAGAAAAATTTTGTATATTTTATGCTGATGTGCGTATGTTTGCATGTATGTATGCTTTTGATTTTATCAATTTTCTTATGTTCTTCTTCTCATGATAATGAAAAATATTCAACTTTAGTTTGTAAAGGTTGAACATTTTGTTGTTGAACATTACGTTTGGGAGCAGAATGTGACGTGAAATGGGGTAACTCTAAAGTGTCAAATAAGAATTTTTGAGCATTATTAGCAGCACTCTTAGAAATTTGGGTTCTATGGTCACATTTGATACAGTTTACCCACGTTTCGTGTAAAAGATTCTGCTTGCTTTCACGATGGAAGAAATTGAGTTCAAAATTTAAAGATTTCTTTTTTGTTTGTGGATTTTTACCATGAAAACATTAGCAAGTTGGGATGCATTAAAAGTAAGTCGCTTGCTGATTTTTCTCTAAATACTTGGTTCTTGCACTCTTGTCACTTGTTCTAATAGACCCGTAGCTTCCAAAAATCACAAAGAAAGGAGTCTTGGGCGGTCAAATCAGGCAAACCCATCCTTCAAAACAGAATGACAGTCGCCTCCATTTGCAATAGTTATAGCATCATCCGATAGGGCCACTTTCATTACATCACTGCGTTCTTTCAATTGTAAGAAGAGAAGCTGTTCACTGCCTAATACTCTTTACAGGATGTAACGAGTTTCTTTGGGATTAAAAATAAGTCTTGAAGCTTTTTTCTGCACAGAATGGACTAGCTAGTACTTACCGTCTAAGTTTTTCGCAAATAAATTAACTGAAGTGATTTTTAATTTCGGAGAATGCCTAACGAGTCTCTTACCTTAGATTTTCTAATAACACTTCTAAACTTAGAGACATCAATCATCTTTTTGTCGACTAAGAACATGTAAATGCGTTACCGATAAAACTGTACGTCTTAATACATTTGAATAAAGATACAACAATTTTGAACAACTCAACTACGGCAACACTTTCTAAAACTTCGAACAAATCTTAATTACTTTCAATTTCTTAGGCGCCACACTTAAGTGTCATCGTCTTGAATTTCGTCTGTCTCCTTAAGGAACCCTTGAAATGCGCGCTAAAAATAATTTAAAATCACTCTTATTCCAACCACCAGTGACATAACGCTCTAAAAATACATAAGTGCTTCCAAACTTCTTCACATGTCAAAGTTCAATTTCTTCGTCTTTCATGGCATAAGTGGTCGCTACAAATCGATTAATAGCAAGCGTCAACTGTCAGCTATACGTACAACATACATATAATGAACGACAGTGAATGTTCAATCAATAAATTTGATCAACAAAATATTCACTGAAAAGTCCATAAAGAAATCAATAGCCGCCAGTCAATTGGGGGCGGTGGATTGAGTGATTTAGTTTGATTTAGGAACCGCTGCCGCACACCCAATGGTCAAGCATACAACTTTATATCAGATCTGTATGGTGGTCAGCACGGAAGGAAGAATTACTGGCACGATTTCAATCTACATCCAAGGACTAGGCGCTCAGAATTCAATTGAATTCACTTCTAGCACTATTATTAGTGGCAGACTTTGACAGTTCTATTTGAAATATTGCACTGACCCCAAAAAAAGGAGTGAACCCCGATCGTATAATTCATTTCCTGAGCTGAATTAAAGTTGCAACACAACAGCTCCGGCGTACAGCTCACCCCCGATGGTATCGATTTCGAGTTGTTGTAATTTTGACAGAAAACTCGCATGTGGTTACCCATTGTACACCCGAATGTTTACAATCTCTCCCCCAAGATAGCCTACAAGTTATGATCAAAAATTGGAGCAAGATTCTTGACATTCGTCACAGTCGCTCTTAAGAGTTGTGGCGGCAGTTCGGCGGCCAACATTTCGTCGAGCTGTGGTTTTATCGTGACATTTTCTTGTTCTATACGGCAATGTTTTTTTTTTTTTAAAGAAAAAAACCAATAAAAAGAGGTTGTAGCTCAGGTTTGTTTAACATAAATAAAAACCGCACTCAATCGCTAGTGTGATTTACAATAAAATCGTTTGGACCTGACAAATGGTGTGCACATATCTATCTCCATATGCGCACACCATTGATTGCGATAGATTTTTTGTTGTGAAATAAAGGTATCTGTCAAATTCAATTTGAGTCAGGGGCGCGTTCTAAAATCTGGTCTATCGTGTTGTGGGGAGATGTTGTTGTTCTTTTTTTTTTTCTTTTGTTCGGAATTTATGATGTTTGTGTTGATGATTGTAAAATTGCAAACAATTTGCTAAACACATCTTATCAGAGATTCCGGCACTTGACATTCCTTAGATAAAAAGGATGAGACACTTGAGAGCATACTGTGCAAAGTTGGCTGAGCATCGAAATGAAAGAATATTATCTCTGGGGAATGTACTCCATAACTGAACAAATAGCAGAAATGTTTACCTCTTGCAGAAAGGAGGTGGTTTCCAGGGGAAATGTGTACTTTCTTTTCTGACTCATTGGAATTGGAACATCTTCTTGACGTCCGTGTGATTAAAGGCTTTGTGCTAAATGAAGTTGATTTGTATATAGCATTGTTTATTTTTCTTTGCGAAATCCTCTGTATAGTTGGGTTGGAAAAATTTTGGGAATACAATCCAAATATTCGTTAATCCCAATGAGGAGCGAGTTTCTGAACACCAGAGGTGACTAAACAAATACAAAATGGTTGTGTGCTGGGAAAAAATTCGCAGAAGAACTTATAAATTTGATTGAGGGCGTTCTTTGCCTATTGCTGATGTAGGCGTGTCGTTAAGAGTTTTTTTCAAAACAGAGTTGGTGTGCTTTTCTGAGAGCTAATGGGATTTTTTTTTCCTGCTTCTCATGAAAAATAAGAGCTTGAGATTGGTGCGAACCTCGGCTTTTGGGTCGGAGTTTCTAATGCCTACCCTGGCGAAGTAAATGAAGTTTGATCCTACTCAAGTCCCTCGTAGACAAATTCCAAAAATGTATTTTAAGCCACCCCATTCCACAAATGAATTGCAATTTGCATAAGTTGTAAGAGACACTCTAGATCTCGAGACTGCAAGGGGAATCCTATGAAAGCTTTCAGTATTATTACCAATCATAACCCATCTAGCCAGATGATGAAAATTCGCCAGAAGTAGGCTATTTCCAACGAAGTCCAACAATCTAGTCTTGATTCAAGCACCTTCAAGTTAAGCTAACAACACTGAACTGTAGGTTCACTCCAAGAAGAAGGCTCTTTCAACACCTAGCCAGACATATATATTTTGAGTAACACTGTCCTCCACCACAGAAGCAATACTGAATACAATGCTTACCATCATTCAGCTCATAAAAATCTGTAACTCATGACTACCCTCTAGGAGCTTTTGTATCCAACAGAGATTCCATTTATAACAAGTCAGAAATCAGTCACACTTCCAACTGATATCGCCTCCCTATTGCGCCTATGCACCCTCAAATACCACACTAATCATCATTCAGCTCATCTTGTAAGCTACTTTATCTATAACTCGAGACCGCCTCCATCCAAACATCAGCCAAACTTCTCAGTAATACCATTTTTCCAGGTACATAAGAAGCAATGTCAAATACATTCCTAGCCAGCATTCAACTTCTTAGAACCCAAAACATCTGAAAATCAACCTTCCCAGAGGTATCATCGCCTCAGAAACACTCCTGACCAAAGCTCTAAGCATGTTCTAATCTATGGAGCTTCAGCTCTTCTTGACTTCCTCTTTGGTTCGAAATCAGTGCTAGCTGTGAAAACTGTTTGGATTGGTCCATGTCTTCCCATATATCCATTTTTCTCTACTCGGTTAGATAAGGTGCTCTGTACTTACATATTAGTCTCTGGTAAAACAAAATTCGGCGTGACGAACCGTATGAGATCCAAGCAAGGAAATAAAGACTGAGACTAAGTCGATCAAAGAAAACCCCTCTGACACAAATGTGTAAGTCTCCAAGTCTTTCACAGGCTTCCTGGACGAGTTAAGGGCTTGTCGAGTTAAGATTTTATTTAACTGGTCTTTGGTGGGAAGGCAATCTTTTCCTTACATAATCTAGGAATGTAAGTATTGTTTCTTATCAGTGTGGGTTCTTAAGTGCTACATCCCACAGGATCAGTCTTTTTCCATAGCAGGCTTTTCAGATATTTTACAAAAGGTACATATTTTGCTCAAACTTTCTTGCGTTAGCTAGATTTTTGGACCACAATTTGATGTCTTGAACTTATGATTTACCTGTTTTGTTATATGCCTCTTCAAAGATGTATCCGCGTTGAGATAGTTGGTGAATTATCTTAACAGGTTTTCAGTCTTTTCAATATCTACTCGCTTGTAGTATATAAGATATCATGCCTCTCGTTAGCCCCTAAGGGTTCTTGTCCGAGTTTTATGGAGTATCCTTTCAAAAAATACTCAATTTGGATTACGTAAGTTGCAGGTACTTCAAAATTTAATTCAATCGATACCATATCGCTAAGTAAACATACAACCCACTTTACGACATTTAAATTTATCATTGGCAGTGTAATGCACTTCCTGGAGCAACCAGACGGTGGTGATGGGTGTCTCATGATTTATTAAAACGCATACTGTAGCCTACTTGTCAAACATGAAGTATATGAAACTAATTAGTAAAATTGTGACATACCTACCTAATCTTATCAGTATCGGTTTGCGTACTTTGAAAGTGCAGCACGTAAACGTGAGCGGACCCATCATGTCAAGCTGTGTTATCCACTCAAGATAACTGCAAAGATACCACGGCAACTCTTTCAATGTTGCTATCAATTAAACAATTCACCCTCCCAGCACGAACACTGATCAAGTATCACCTTACATTGATCCCAACATTGTCTACCAGAATCCATAAGGCGCTGGCCGGGCTTTTATCTTTCCACCGCGATCTTCATACACACACAGGCTTCCGAGCAGGAGAGATGACCACCCATTTTGTTGACGGTATGCCGAGAAACCACCGTCCAAGCACAACTTAATTAAACATTTTTTTTTCTCCCATCCTACCAGGCCCAGTAGTGGCAGAAGTGGTAGTCGTAGTGGTAGACGTCTAGAAGTTTTACTTTTAATCATCTCGCGCAGTGATCATGGCAGTGAAGGTAATTGTGGTCGATGTCCGATCACGGTGATCGGTGATCGGTGATGCTCATCATCTAGCTATCTAATTGATTTTGATTACTTCATGTCAGTCACGATTTTCTGTGTGCAACCAGCGAATGGATGTAAGCAAGAGTGTTAAGGAAGTGCCAGAAATGAGAAACTGATCAAGAAGAGAAGGAAACAACAAAACAGAAAGAAAAACTGCAAAAACAGGTGAGAGAATCGAATTGGCAAGTGGACAAGACCGATACTGAAAAACAGGGATTTACTGTGTGCGATCGAATGTCGGCAAAGTGATTGGGAATGTAAACCGTAATGTGTTACTAATGAAAGGTTAATTAGGAGCACATGCTATCAAAATTAGTGAAGGGAATTTTATGCTCGATTTCAAACTCATTCGAGGGGATTTTTATTTTTTATTAAAATTGCGACCACAAGTACTTGACTCACGGTATGAATGTAATTTTCGCGCCATTAAAACAGGTCCACTATAATTTTTAGGTAATCAACTTAAGGTTGGCAGTGTTAACGATGTTATTCTTCTAAGGTAGAATTAAGGCAATTATCCTCTTTGGTTTTTGTATGTCCTAATCGGCAGGTAACATGTGCAGTGTAGGACAGCGAATAGATTTCTCTCGTACAGAAATGCAGAGATGGACCACCAGCAATGTATGTCGTAATTTGGCAACGATCCGAGAGACTTAACACATTTAGAGGTTTCGACATTTCCTTTCCTAAATTTGAGGATTACTCAACAGTTTTCCTTAGATCTTACGGAAGCTGATCAAATGAATATTTTTAGTTTACGATTGACAGTATCTGTTGTCTTCTCGAATACCAACTAAACGAAGACCGACATTCGACTTGTTTCTTTATGATAATCCTCAATGTGTTTACGTGCTTGCATGGTATAGTTAAACCAAGATCAAACCGAAATCATGCAGTGGATGATCGCTTAAGCTTATTTCGCGAATTGTCAGGTTTGACAATATTATCAGCTCTATTACAGCTGACAAATGCTGTCAATACGCTAAGAATGACAAATTATTTTACAACCTTGTCAGTTCTGTTTTCAGTTCGATTTTGTCCCAAATGGCTGATTTGATAATTCTCAATGGTCATTGAAAAACAGCAGAAATGATGACGAATCACCACGCAAATCCCGTATTGTTGGGATGAAGAATTGTGTACCTGTTCTTCACTCACTCTCTGAACGTTTTCATCATCAGCTGTGTACATTTGACAACAAGTTTGCAAATGTCCGAAACGTCTGTCAATGTTACAAAAACGGTATTAACACGATTGGCATGATTGATAATTTTATTGTCAGATGGCGGTCAATAGCCTTCTTTCTGTCAAACAACAATTGCTAGTTCACATGATTGCCAGTCAATTGGGACAAATGTTTCACTGCTAGACCTGATAGAATTGTCCGATTGGACAATCGTCTGAATACAAGTTGCTGCATATCAAAAACTCCATACATAAGTCTTCTGAATAGAGTCAGTTGATTCTGAATTCGTTTATGCAAATGATTTATGCCGTAGGATTATTTTGACGTGGCGTTCTAACCACCACGTTAGAAGATGTGAAACATAGAGCAGTGAGTACTCCAATTTTATCCTACATCTCATTTTTTAATATATTTCTGTTGTTTTCATTACGCGTGTCATACAGCCATGGATTGTTTCGCACACATTCTGTAAATTTCTTCATTTATAGCAAAAACAATCCAGGGAACTTTTTAACGTGCCGTGTCTATACTGAGTGATGAACATAATCTGTATTTTTACACAACACCGCGTGAATGCAACGCTACGTTAAAAAACGCGTACTATGTCACAAGTACTGTTTGACAAGGTCTTAATTCGGACAGTGCGTACAGGTAGAGCGCTCATCAACTCTTTTTATCTGAAAACCTACCGATATACTGAATTAAGTATGAGACTTTGATACATTTACGACATGGCAAATGCTTTTCTGCTTACATATACGTGTTTATACATAAGCTTTTGTTTTCTGCTTGTCAAGCGTTACCAACATTTTCGAAAAATGTCATTTCAAATCACCCTTCAAGTCGACTAAATTCGAAACCGAGCACAATTGTGTTTCAACCATAGGAGTTTCACTTCCCTTCCGGTCTAAATGGATGCGTTCGTTGATTGCTAGCAGTATGTATGTCAGTTTTCGTACTCACCGTCGATAACCATATATTGTTGTCCCAATGCATCCTCCATGTTTTATAAAGCAAACTTTTGTGAGTAAATAACAGCAGATGGCTGCTTGACAATGGGCACGAAACAAGTAATCAGGAAACCAGGTCGGTCACGATCGATGGCCATAATCTCGGTAACCATTTTGTAAGCACAACAGTGTTGACAAACTGACAGTTGTTGCTAATTTTATTTTGGGCGCGCTGCATACTTTATGACCAAATCCGTTCGGCATTTATTACCCTCCTTGATCCAGGAAGTGAGTTCAACCTTAAAATACCTAGAATTTCCCTGAATCTCAATCTCTGTAATCCAAGAAAGACATGTAAAAATTCGCGCAAAAAAAACTCAATTCCAAAAACTTCCATTGTTCTGTCCATGTCCACTAATTAGGACGCACCGAAACAAAGGCAACAGACTCACGTTTTTCGGAATTGAAATGGATCCGGCTGGTTCGCATTTGACCAATCTCCACCCGGTGCCGCTTGTGGCATTTTAAATGCCACATCACGCGGATATCTAAAATTCCACTTGTGGTGAATTTTCGTGTACGCTGCTGTGTGCTCCGAATTCGTTTAGTCCGAATATGAATCCGCAACCAAACACATAGCCAGGCAGGCAGGCAGGCAGAGAGTCTCTGAGCCAAACTCAAAGGTTAGCATTTATTATCTGCTAATGCCAGTGGTATGGATCCATGTACCTCTCCGGGGATATGGGAAAAACAACCTGTGTCCATCTGATACTCAGTTCCGCTGCTGGCTGGTGGACTGACATTGAGGATTCATAACATCTGCATTTTGTGTGTGTCCCTGTCGTCGCGTCTTCCCCCGGTTTTGGGTATTCTCGTACGAAAACGTTTTGTTTGTGGATCACTTCAAGTTGGTTGCAAAACTCCCGCCGGGAATTGTTGCAGCAGTCTCTTTGTGGTCGTTAGTCGATTTCAGAAATCGTTAGATCTATACGTCTGGGTTTACGTACGATTGGAATTAAAATAAAAAAACAGAAAAAAAGTGAGTGTGTATGCACAGCGGTTGCAAATCACTTCCATTGCGCGCGGCAGGTAATATCACCACCAGTGCGCCGCCGCCGCCGCGTTGTTAAGCCTAAGTAGGCCAGCCTTATTGTTGGTTTCTAAGTCGCAGACAATCGGGTTGTGATCGTGAATTTCCCCGTGCGAAAGAATAAGTATCGCGAAATTCCACTTTCAATTCTATTACTTGAAAGACAGACAGACATACATAAACCAGAGATTGGGTACGCATATGCATATGGTTGGCCGTTCTTGCGCGGCTTAGGAGCCATACTCTGGTTTGTTGTCGAAGATGGGTTTCCGCACGGAAGAGCACTGACAAGTCAGTCGGACCGCAAAAAAAAAAAAAAAACATTTAGGCATTCACTTTCCGTCAATGAGAACGAGTCGATCGAGAAGAAAGGATTCATGGTTTTCTTAGAATGAATTAGGGTTACTGGGTTTAATTCGTTGCAAAACGCTGTAAGTAATGGATATCGATAAAGAAGAGGATATTTGAGAGAGTGAGGTCAAGTGAAAGGTGCATGTGGGTGCATTTATGGCGTTAACGGCTAATGAGCTCTCACTGATGTTCTTTGTATAGGTTTTCAGCTGTTTTTTTTGTTCTTTTTATTCTAAGGTTTGGAAAGCACCAGCGTAGTCTTCAAATCTTTCAATTCTTTTTTTACTAAGAAAGTTTTCATTGAGTCTAGGATGTCACCAATGGTCATCTTTGTCAGATATCGCGCTATCGATTCCATAAAAGTGTGGAGTCATATGAAGTAAAGGACTTGCATAACTATGATGGTTGGTACTCAAAGTTAGGCAATTCTGGGTCGTTGCCTGTGAAACTATCGTCTATTCCAAATTTTGGATCAATTCACAATCACTTTTGTCACCAGTTGCTGGCTATGGTTGTTGGATGTCCTACAATATTCTGTTTATTGTTTCCCCTAATGGAATTATTGTATCCTCGACTTTGGCTCCCGAAATTCTAAATCTCATGGGAGACCAGACGATCTCAGCATTAACAAGTTATTTTGCTTCCTATAAATAAAACTGAACGAACGCACATTAATTATCACCAAAAAACAATACTACCGACAGTACACAACCTTGAGTGATCCCACTTTTTAGAACTCAAATTTTAGCCTTTGTCTACGCTGGGCGTGTTATTTGGACAAAGTTGTTAGTGAAGTCAGTAAACTTCTTCAATTCTTGAAAATCACAAAAGAAAAACAGTTGAAAGTCTATCCTCCATCCAATCCAGTAGAAAAACTTGCCAAAACTTGTCTGGTTAAAATCACTAGCGTAAGATTGAACTAAAGCTATGTTCAGATGTTTAAAAATATTGTCAGGTCTGCAAATTGCTGGCAACAGCTGGAAATTGGTAGACAATGACAAAATAATTTCAAGCGTTCAAGTTCACACTAAGCTTGTGTGGTTCACGAACGAACTAGTTCTAAAAAGTGGCCTAAATGAACTAGTTCCCAATATTGTTTAAAAATTGTTTTACTACAAAATTGCTAGACAAAAACTGGTAGCTCACACTATTTGCAGGTATTTGAACATAGCTTACTATCAATCTTATTCATTAAGAATTCACGAATGTATTCATTAAATTGCAGCAAAATTATGAAGGATTGTCTATGCAAGTTCTATAATGTTAACTCCCATGTAGTTAGTATAGTTAACGACACGATCGATATATTCATCAAAGAAGTCGTCACCGTCACCAATTTTTATCGAGGGCAGCTTTGAAAATAGACTTAAGATTGAGGTGGGGTTTTTTAGACCTGCGGTGTGTTTAAAGATCTGCGCTGTCTGACGAACTGAAATGATTTACAAACTCTGGAAACTAATCTACGCCGGCTTTGGCGCCGTGACTCAATAGTTCTGTGATGGAAGCTTAAAGTTCGAGCCCCAGACAACACAACAAAGTTCTTCATGCACCTAATATTTCGCGAGCGGCCGACAAACATCCGAGAGCAAAAGTGTCATGAAGCTGAAAGGCGAAACAGAGTCAGCCTGCTTCTATTTGAATAATCAGTTAGCTCATATTACGCTTAAAAGTTCTTTTCAAGGGCACTGCCTTCACATAATGAAATTTCCAAACCTCTCCAAGTAACTATTGTTAGATTTTTAGCTTTCAAACGATGTCACCACATCAGTACAGTCAAGTTCAAGAGTATGAATAACCTGCTCCAAAAACATGGGCCTAGCTCCTAGGGATCGACAGTTGCAACTCATAGGATTTGTGTATTCAGTGCAACACTCTCAAAGTCGTAAACGGTCAAAACAGGATGTAAACTCCAAGAAAATTAATGGGCAACTTGATATTCATAGGTCCAAGGTGAGGATACATTTTAGGAAGAATAGAGAGACCTATTGTAATGTGGTTGTATATCAATCGAAGAACTTATACTTCAGCAAGATGCAATCTCCAGTTCTTTGCTTCATTTTAAAAAATTTCCATGCGAACTGTACCTCCTCCGAAGAATTGTAACAAAAAGACCCTTTCTAGCCCCACAGTGCCCATCCAACTGACAGTGCGTTCTAAATATAAAACTATCCCAATTGACCAGGAATACAAGCAAATATGTATCTCTGCACATACAGGTACATATGAGTAAAAAAAAATCCTTCGATTGCTTAAGCTACTTACGGAACACTTTAATTAAGCGTAACGTCGTCGTGAATCACTTTCCATCGAGAGACCAGTGGGTGAGTAGAGTACTATACGCAAGCGCTACTCTCTGATAAAGATACACACCACAAGACTTACCAGTTGTCCGCACTGTTAAAAAAAACCACGTCCCAGGCTCCAAACCTTATCTTTATTAATGTTCAATTGAATAACATTTAATCGGTGAATGGCATTGTTATCTTTGGCTAAGAAATGTCAGGATTAATGGACACTTGGTCGTAAAATGGTGTAAATAAAATGGCTCCATGGGGCAACCTATAAGCCCGGTGCCGTGATTAATGTTAACATTCCATAAAATATTTGTTATCTCGTTTTAGTGCAGTGCTTGCTGTTTGTTTAGGGTTTTTTTTTTTGTTTCCTTTTACATATTGTGTGTCTCACCCTGTGGCTAGAACGAGTCAGGTTGGCTTAATATTGTCTTTTAGTGGTAACTACCTTGCCTATACAATGTAAATGATTGTTGGCATTGTACGTTCGAAAAGCGTCTTTTTTTTGCAACTTCAAGGGAACGTTTTTTAATTAATTACACGGGAGAGGATTCTATCTATAGGGTGCTGCGGTGTCCATGAAAAAAGGAACAAAGATTGTTGTCTTACAGAATCTGACAAATAGCTTCCGATGGAATTATTTATGTACATGAGGTCAACAAGGTACATTATTGATGGTTTCGAAACATTGAATGATGTTTAAAAAATAATTCTTATCTCTTAGTTGTGACAAATCGACGGGTAACTTTGACGTTTGAGTTGTCATGTTTTTTGAAAGCAACAAGGTGACGTTTTTGTATACACAACTGTCAAATGTCAAGTAAAAACTTGTCTCATGTCTCTGGGGTTCTCTGAAAACTGCGGTTGCTTCAATTGCAGGAGTTGCGTGATCGGTTATAAGTTTTTGGACAATTATAAATTTAAATTTAAATAATTTGGCAATTAAATTTCTACAAAGCCGGTTGTCATTACTTCAGGTTACTTTCTTGTGATTTAATTGTTTTTCTTCTTTTGGTATTTGTTTCATAAAAAATAGTACGCAACCTTAAATATTATCAAAACTGCGATCCTTTTGCGAATTCAAAGCTGAAACTAAGACCGTTTTTGGGTAAAATCTGAGCAAAGAAAATGCTCGAACTTCGTTTTTAACAATTTTTACAAATGATACCAAACCCAGCTTTACCTCTGGAAGAACGAATTTCTTTTTCATAAGTTTTCTAAGCTGGGTTTTAAGAGGTGACTTCCATTTGTTTCTGAGTTGGTTTTCTTCCAATTAATCTTCTCTCGCAGTTAATGGTCCGCTTTGAAGTTTACGGCCAAATAACGTCAAGTGAAGCACGTTAACTAAAGTTGACTGAAACAATATTAGCATGACAGATTATAATACAAAGTCGAAGGGTTGTTTTGTCGTATTTTGCTTTTGCCGTTACCCCAGACTATGAAAGCTGTTGGAGGGGGCAATGGGATAGTGAAGTTTCTAGTCCAACCAAGGAATTATCCCCCAGACTGTACGTCTTCTTCTGCCTGCCTTATTCTTTTCCAGACACGACGAAAGGAAGCCTCCGACCGAGAGCAAGTCAATCCATATTTTAACGCAATTTACCGAGTAATTTAACGAGTCTTCATACATAGGTTGATGTTTGAACCGATCACAGTAGAGGGCCGCAGACAGGTTTTTGCTTTCAAGCATCAACGTCACCATTTACCCGTCCCTCATCTAAGACTTTTGCAGAACTTTAGGATCTTGGATTTGTAACAAAAATTCCAGAGATAGTCGTGATTTGTAAAAGAATTCGTGAATCTACGTACATACATACGTAATGTATGTTATTACGGATACGGGTTACAGTAAACCCGATTGTAGATTCCACTTATCTACGACGGCTTTGTACATGAAGTGGTTAAAACGTTGAACGATTTTGGGCATTCTCATCGAAATTCACTTTTTTTAATTCTCTTTGCTTAAAGTTGTTTGCCTAGTAAAGAACTTTTGACAGCAAGTACGCATTTGATTTTTTTTGGCGACATATGTCAAAAATATTTATATGTCACGTAATGACAATCAGCATCCATGTCAGTCGTTTCAATCCCAGATAATTGACCTGGAATATTTCAAAGAGGATAGCTTAATGTTTTTTTCTAGATTGACAACAAAACTAGGAAGAAATAAAGCTCGACTGTCAAAATATCGACTTTCGCAACCAGTACGTCGAAAGCTCTCTTCGTAGTGACAATATCCGTATCACACCTTCATATGTATATTTGAGAACAATTTAATTGTCAGTAAACAAGATAATATACGACTAATAAACAGAAACAGAAATTTATGTGCATGACACAGCTGACATCAATGTCATAACCACAGTCAACTCCTAAATATTTGTATTTTATTTGTTAATAAAATTCATAGCCGCAAAATTATAATTTTAAACATTTTTTTTTAACACCTTAAGACTATTAAAATGCAAATTAAAAAAGTTTATCGATCGTTCAGTTCCGATTTTATATCAAGTTCATGTGACTAAAAACGTCCCCAAGCTTCCGCGTTGTGTAATATGCTTCAGTTAATGGTTAACATGGTTGGAGTTGGCGTTACACATCTCGAAATATTAATTGTAAGTGAAAAGTAAGAAGTAGGAAACAGCGTAAAGTAAACCGAAGTGTGTATCGAGATAGATATGCTCATTAAATGGTGGCATAAGGGAGGGTTGTAAACTTAGTCCTCTGTTATTTGTTGTCTTTTGAAGATTTAGGATAGTGCCTTACATTTGGAAACACTCAAGGAAAAAGGTTTTGTTTTAACTGATTACAAGAGGATGACAGAGCTCTAAGGTTTTTCCGAATAACTCCAAAAATTAAACTAAATTTAAAAAAAATCAAAATCAGGCCATAGTTGTTGATTGTGTTAGGAATCAACCAGGGCCGCCAAGAATGTTTTTTTATGTTTCGTCTGCTGTCGTGTACAATCAATAGTCGCTACAAGATCATTCAGGTTCAAAGAGTTTTTGAGTTTAGTAAGTTTTCTTAGTTCTCAACACATTCGGGACACGTCAAGCCTGCTCTGAACGGAGCATACGCAGAGCTCGCTCTGAACACTCTGATTTATTTAATAAATACGGTTCAGCTTAGAGCTCTGACATGAATGACAATAAGTAAGCTCTGACAACTTATTGAAAAAAGGAACACGCATTCGGTACTCTGAACAGACAGAACTAAAAAAGAAAAACAAACATTTTCTTGACAACTGAGGCTCTATCCTGAACTGAAAACAAAAAACGTTTTATGTATTAAATTGTGGCCAAGGTCTACCCCTAAGTGAAAGCGAAAATGCCTTAAACTCAAAAGGCTTCTGTAGAATTATTACCCTTCGATCTTGTCCGAGTAAAATCTCATAGCCCCTGTACAGCTTAGATGCTTAAGACCATTCGATATTACCCCTTCTAAACACGTTTGGTCCCACAGCGCGAGTCGTTATCCTAAAAAAGTGAACGCAAAACAGTCGTAAGAAGGAAAAGCGGTAGCAAATCTGTTTTTGTTTTTTTTTTTATTTCCATTTTAATTGACCATCGACTGCGTTCCAATTCGATTTTGGGGGCATTGTTCAGCCGAGGCTTAGCTCCGGTCCCGCAGTAAGAGGTGAAACACTTGCGTAGATTTTGAATTTAATTAGAAATTATTAGTTCCCGGAGTTCGAAAGTAAAACAATGACTGTAAAAGCAATTTCCACAGGAATAGCCATTCAAGTGAAACCAAAACGATAGGCCAGGCTCTAAGTAAGCCACAAACGAAATGTGTGTATGCGTCCGCCATCGGGTGGGTGATCGTGGGTCCGATTCCAAGGAGAGACGATCAACCGAACGACGCGCACTACTGTGCTCCTTTACACTGTACACGTATGTATCTTAAAGCCTTTCTACTTCACGGCTTGTATTCAAGATTTAGTGCGCTCACCGATGCGCAGGCGCACAATTTTTTTTCTCCCCCAAACCCAATTCGGAGGAGGTGGGGTGTGTAGTGTATAACACGTGTAGCTGGACAACTCCATAGGTCCATGTGCACATGCATTAATTATACACCATTTCGGGCAGCAGGAGAACCAGTGAGTGAGGAACACT
The DNA here is from genome assembly GCA_963583995.1 of Xylota segnis. Taxonomy (NCBI): domain Eukaryota; kingdom Metazoa; phylum Arthropoda; class Insecta; order Diptera; family Syrphidae; genus Xylota; species Xylota segnis. Next base: position 24,293,021 of record OY757236.1, on the reverse strand, counting down.
CACTTAGTCACTATCTTGGTATGGAGTTGCAGTAGTAGATACTGTTGTTGGACTAGAAGAGGCTTGGTGTTGGAACTCTGAGTCTGACTCTTTTTGAGGTCTTTATAACAGTGTCGTCAGTGATTTCCGGGATAGTGCAAAACGGTCTGTCTATAGGTTTGGGTTTTTATTTATATTTGTATGGCATTTAGCATGTCATGTTGTAATTACGTTTCAGACACTTTAGCATAAGTTATGACTGGACAGTCTTGTGAGTCAGTTTTTAGAGTGTACGTAATAAATTTGTGACAGAAATTGGATGCGTAGGTGGGTAGACACACCGTGACGACGATGGAGGACTTTCGTATTGAAATTCATCGTATGGTATACATAAGATCGCCTGAGGGTGGTATTAAAAAAAATCAGATGTGAAACACGGTCAACGAACGGAACTATGAGTGTCCTTACTTGGAAACCCTGAAATGTATTTTAAGATGTAAAACATTTATGCTGTTCGGTGAATGGAATCTTGTCAAAAGTAATGGTATTACACTAGAACTGTATTTCAAGCATCTATCATTGGAAAAGAGGGGAATGCAGGCCAAAGAATTGTATTACCACACGCAATAGCGGGTTTTGTAAGTAAACAAGTTTTTGGTTATAAGGTGTCCAACAGAATTCAATAATATCTGTAATATAGAGCAACTTGTGCAGCTTTAATAGATACTTGTCACTGTCATGAGTATGTTCAGAATAGAGGCGTGGCCAACATTTTTACTTGACCACTTTAGGGTAGCTTTGAGACGAACGGCTGCACTAGCTGTCATTTGCCTAGTGAATATGACAGGTGCAGAAAAGTGTCAAGAGTCGCGGATGGGGATGCCCGTCGTCTATGCACAGACCCGATGTGCGTTGGATCTACTTTCGTGATGAGTAGCTTTTTCTAAGCACGTTCACGATACAGGGTCATTCATTTCGTGGTTTGAAGTTGGTAGCGCTGGTCATTTGAAGTGTCATAATATTAGTTGAATGTTTGCCATTTACGATAGTAGATAGCTTAGCAATCGAACAACGCGTTAAAATTATTAAAACTTACATATGTATCGGTCTTACGACCTAGATGTAGCTCCAGTAGCTTTTTTGGAGGAGAAAAGTGCCACTTTGGGTTTCTTGAACTTTTCTTGAATGTTACGTTTCCAGCTTCGCTTCTTATCGAGGGTGAGACCCAAATATTTTGCTTTATCAGAAAAGAGAAGGCGTGAAAAGTTCGGAAAGGGAAAATACCGAAGCACTGACAGTATTAGGTCCATCGCAACTTGATTAACCTTTAAACAGTCTAAAGATCTGAAATAGGCCTGTTTGCTGTTGCTGTGTTTTCGCAATGAAAGTTAAGCGCCATTGCCCTTCTTCAAGGCTGTACGATATTTCAAGCTTATTTTAGCAAAAGGTAAGTATAGTTAAAAGTTGTTCACTTCTCGGTTATACCAAGAAAACAAATCTTTTTAATTCACCAACAACTACAACACGCATAGTACACTTAACGCCTGACCGATGACACAGGAAAACTCGAAGCATTAATGTGTTCACGATAACGAATCCTTCTTTTAGGATTAATACTCAATGACTTTACTAGAAATAATCTTAGCTACACCTGTCATACACGTACATGGATTGATTATGTTCAAGTTCACCCGAATCTTATGACTTAAGGTCTTAAACCAACGCAGTGAGATTCCCTATAAACTCTTGAAAATTGGAACCAGTATTCGTGCAATAATTGTCGAGTTCATCGGGTGTACAATCAGTGCATCCAAATGCAGGAACTTCATTTTGTAATGAACGTCAAAAAGAAATGTCATCTCTCGTCTCTCTGTCAAGTTCACATCACATTTAACCTGCATTTCTCAAGTTCAGCGAAACAATGTCCCATCTGAACAACAAACACTCAAATAATTCAGAATTCCGTGACGTGCATTGTTTATGCACAAATTTGCATGTACATTCCTTATCCTCTCATCATAACCTCCCACTCGAGAGTCAAGTTAACATTCGTAATCCCCGGATTCCAGGCACATTGTTTGTACAACAAAACTCTCAGCGCCTTACATCACCCGCAAGCCAAACCACACACTTATCAGATCAAAAATATATTTTGTTTTTTAATCCTGAATTCCATAAGCGGCGGCACACCCTCACTTCACCCTGGCCTCTTCACAAAGGTCATCGTTAAAGTGACCCAATTCCTTTGAGAAACCTCCTCAGATATAAATCTGTCTCCACACGCGTATGCACCTGGTGTTCGAAAATGTCCCGAAAGCAGACTCTCGCAAAATTCTAAAGAATCCTCGAAAAAAGTAAGTTTTTTCTTGTGCCGGCGTCCACAATTGACATTCAGATTATGACAGTCAATTAATGGAACCTGTCTTGTGCCGTCTTCATTGTCATTGTAGTCCCCATGTCGTGTTTTGAATTTTTTGTTCGCCGTTGTGTTTGCTGGGCTCAAAGAAGAGGAATAAGAAGAAGACGTCCGATGTTCAAGACGTTCAATCCGATTTAGGTCAATCTTTGATGATGTTGTCGTCGTCGGTATATCGTGTTTGTGGTTCGCATTTGAATTGACGGTATTTTTATTCTTTATTTTTATGTGAAGAACATTCTCGTCGATGATATTTGAAATCATCATAATTACCCAACAATCATTGATGACAGTTGAAGATCGGCGCACACAGTCGCACGTATTACACATAAGTATGTAAGTCCATTCCGATCCGGGCTCATCTCACTTGGGTGAGAGACGTCTTAATGAAGGAGCCTCGACCACAATGGGGCTGTGGCTGTCAAGTGCTGGAATTTGTTGTTGATCCAGAAATTTTTGGCCGGTGGCAGTTTGTGGAGATACGGTAAATTTTGCGCTCATTGTTGATGGCGAAGCAACAGGTTGAATCATTTTTTTGGCAATGCAGTTCTGTTTTTTTTTTTTTTTGATAAATAATGAATGACAGCGGTCGGTGGAATGGGTGGCATCTGCAGTCCGCCTTGGGATATCTTGAAGGAAAAGAAAAATGAAAAAAAGTGCAAGAAATTTATGAAATCTGAATATGATACCGAAAACAGTTTTTTTTTTGTTGGTTTTCTTGATCTTTTTTGTGATCAAATCGAACGTGTAATGAGCTTTTGCTGGTTGAAGTGACTCTGCAATTCGTTCTGCTTTTCGCATCAGTGAGATTGCGATTGCTCTTTGAATTTTAATTTAATTTATAATTTATAGAATTGCTATGACGAGGAAGATTGAGGGGGTTTATTGCTTTTGAGTAACAGGCGATAACGGTATACTGGTAACAGGTGAATGTTATGTAATTTATTTACTTGGCAGAGTGCGAATGTGGAATGTGACGCGATTTGCGTCGCTACGTTTGAGTATCAATTTAAATTAGCGGAAAGTTCCATTTAAGTTCTTTTTTTTTACTTATATATGCAAATACATACATACATGCATATGTGCTTATAATTTTGTAAGAATGGGGATCGTTCAATTAAAATCAGTTGAGTAGCACGTGAGTACAATGTGACGAAAAGAAAAGAAAACTGCAAATCAACCGACCAAAAAAATCACTGGTTCATTCTGGGCAGTGATTTGAACTGCTCGGTAAAATAACACCGACAATAACAACAAAATGTGGAAACAAGTTTATGTAGAAAATGATTAGAAGGTAGTTTCGTCCCGTATACGAATGATAGGATGTGTAACGTGAGAACTCCTGCTGGAGACACATAGCTTTCGTTATGTGTGAGAACATTTTGTCCTTGTCGGACAAATATTTTGTTACAAACAAATCTTTTCAGAGTGAGTCGTTGGCTTTGCGTTGGCTTTGACTAATGCCAGCTGTTCTTGAATAGTGACCTTCATTAAGCTAGAGCTTCAGCTAACTAGAGTAGCTGTGTAGTTGGTGTCTGGCTCACTTTGGTGTAAGGAATAAAACAATCAATCAAAAGAGGGTTTCACTTGAGACGCATTTATCAACTTAATCATATGATCCTTAGCCACATGTGGTGACATTCAAAGAATGATATCCTTCTATATAGCCTGAGTTCAGGCCGATATTCGGTGTGTTTAGGAACTTGTCCACTTTTTTGATGTATTTTCGCATGAGAAAGTATAATTTTATAAAACAGATTCCATGAACTTGTGAAACTAGAAACTGCAGATTGCTTATAGATCATGTTGGAATTAGATCGCCTAGATTGTTATAATAGAAGCCTCCTAAGCTAAACTTCCTTTTGAGGCAGAGAGCTGGGCAGAAACACATAAGGTGAGGAATGGTTTCTTCCTCTTTTTTATATAGTTGTTCCAAAAAGTCCCAAGTTTGTGGCATGCTTGCATGTTAGACTGTGACCAGTGATATAGCCTATTGAAACAAATCAAATCCTTAGAGGTTTCCATATCCAACTTTGTCCAAATTTGTTTAGTCGCTAGACATGTTTCATCCGTTTGTCTACCTAAGATTTGCAATCTCGGTAGCATTCAGCTTAGACATCAGTTTGTATATAACGATTACGACAGTTGGACAAAATACCGGCATTTGCCGAAGTGGCTGGACTTATCTGCGAACTTTGCCGAAGTCTTCTGTTCACAAGGACATTCATGGGGTAAGATAGAAGAGGCTATTATAGCGTTTCAGTCATGAAACTTAAACTCTGATTCTTTGGCGATGATATGCTGATTTCACTCTTTGGGTAAACAAATTACTGTTTCGTGAATGAGAATAGAACGATCTACTGCGATGGGCATTCATCAAAACATAAATTAATTCCAAAGGCTTTACTCAGTGCTCAAGCTCGAAAGTCCAAAACATAACTACTTCTGAAGGAAAAAGAAAATATGTAGGTAAGTATGAACTCAAAGCACTTTCCAATATACCTATAATTATATTTGCAAAAACAGCCGTCTATGTTGGTTCAGAGTGAAATAATCTGAGAGGACATTAGATGCATGTTGCACCCCTTTGTGACAGATTTCATTCTTCTTCTGAAACTACATTGCATCAAGGTCCAAGCCGACTAGCTAACGCTATAAGAAACCTGTTATTACGATGTTGTAACGAACCTGTAGGAGTTTTGATATCGTCTATAACTGTCTAAAATTCGCAAAATATCTCCAGATTATCGTTACACTATTAGAAAGGATTTTCTTTGCAATAAATAGGCAGTACACCTTTTTATAGCCTTTCCTAAATAATAAATGTCAAATGTCAAAATTTATTTAGATGAACAATTATACGCTTTTGACAGCTTATAGTGATATTTCTCATCAAATGACATTAAGCAATACGTAGTACACTTAGACATTTGTTAACCGACCCTGCTCAGTTTTATTGTCTTGTTGCTGCCTCTAAAAAAAAACCGTCTCCAACAAAATAGAACGGGATTTACCCAACCCTATCGCAGTCATAAAAGTCTTAAATAAACCTACTTTTCTTGCAAAAAATATCACTTCTCGAGAAATAGTCGCGAATCTTTTCCATTTGTCCCTGAAAAGTAATAAAACATTGTCGCCTTGCTTGAGACGACTACATTAGCGAAAACACAATCACTACACAAATAGGCACATGATAATTTCTATCTTCTCTAATGCAAATCTCAAAGTCTTCAACGCATTGAACTCCAGTCCGCAGAAAAACAGCTCGTTGTTATCAGCAACTCTTTGGATATTCTCACATTTATCGCCGTCGACAAACATTCCAGTTGTTATTTGTTATCATCTGTGTTTTACGAGTTCCCATTTAAAGTTTTATCATTATCTGTCAGAATAAACTTTGCGAACAGAGCTCTCACGCAGTTGAAGTACTCGAACTCACCTGGTTCGTGCGTAAAGGTAAAAATTTATGCGTTACACACAAGAATTGCGGAATGCACACCGATCTGTGCTTGATTCGCATATTAATTCATTGTCTCTGCGATGATGTTTGTACTATTTTATTTTTGCGAAAAATATTAAACAAAACAATAAGAAAATGTGATAACCACGTGAGGTTGGCGTTGCTGGTTTAATATTGCTTTTTGCTGAGACTATTTGGCCCTCGTTGTGTCATCGTTCATTGCACAAAACAAACACAAAAATGTTGGCAGTGGTTTAGTTTTATTTTAGAGTTTCGTCATTGTTTTCCGAATAAAAATGATGACTTCAGCTTTGGGGGCAAACGGAAACATATGCAGTGTGACTGACAGTATAAAATACATATATGAGGTGGCGCCTGTAAGGTTTATTTTGTTTTTTAGTGACATGGGGTATCATAAGGTTTATTTTTGGCGTTCCTACATGAGTAATTATGTAGGTTGTCAGTCTAATTTAGAATTATCAGTTTGTTGACAGACAGATATCCGTTGTAAGGTTTTTGTTCCCATTTATGGTAGCGAAGTGAGTAAAACTCGCAAAGGTGACAGCGAGTTAGCGTGCAACGGTTTTTTGTTCCCAAGACGACATGGCAGACTTTTCGATATTGAAAAAAAGGAACAAGTTCGATACCTGTCATTTTGTTTTTCTGAAAAAGCTGTTAACACATTTGGTTCACACGTAGCTTACGCTTTAAGCTTTGATGACCAAATTAGTGTCACAACAGGGGGACACTACTTCGATTGGCGTTTACGTAGACATAGAGGACAAGATTCAATATTCTTTCGATTGTTTTTAATAGAAAGTGGATTAAGATCATTGGTCTGTTCTCTATGGAATGACATTTGATTTTCAAAGTAAAACCACGTCAATCTTATCCCTTACTTTGGAAATAGATGTGATTGGCTTTTAGAAAGAACTTTGGACAAACTAGATCATTCTTCTTATAACAAAAACTCCAGGACTCGCGTATGTAGAACATTGACGATTGTTGGTTTTCTGATTTACATAAAGTTTTCCAGTTTCCAGTCGATACATTATATGCTTGACTGTTGCAAATAGATAAGTTAGGAATGAGGGTGTCTTTGGGTTATTTTAAAGAGGTGTGGTGAGTATACTAAGGTGATCCTTTAGCAGTGATCTGGTTACACATTTTAAGCAGACATCTCGTATAAAACTCATAAAAGCTTTTGAAGTGTGATTTTTTTCTAGAAGGCGTTTTGTCGGACTTTGTGCTCAGAGCAAACCATAAAGAATTTCTATCCTACTTTGTCAGTAGGTCTTCTTGATTATATCCTTTCCCCACACCACTGATTCTTGGTCTTTCGAGGAGGATCTTTCATCTGTGAATGAAAAACAGCCTTTTGTCTAAGGACTTTGGTAAGAATATCCAAACCGTACCTATGTATGTAACTCTGCTTCAGGTTTTCAAAGAAGCATTCAAAGTATCTTACATAAACACATATGATAATTCTGTTTATCATGAAAGAGGCAGTCAACAAGGTGCCAAAGGATCTAGAGCAGGAATATTTGGTCATAGACCAATGGGCAAAAGTATGAAGATCTTTCAGGCTGAAATGTATGCCAAAGATAGATGTGTCCATAGCAAGGAGAGAAGCATAATCCAATCTCCAAACTAGAGAGGGAAACCTGAAATAACGCTCAGAGCATAAGGGAAGCCAACCAACTTCAGGGGCAGTACAATCGGAGAAATTTAAAGCTTGTATCGCAATGAGGCAAAATAACCTTCGTATTCTAACAAGAGATTGGAAACTGAAGGATGACATGAAGAGAAGAAGATCAGAAATTCTGTGAAGTCATAGATCATGTGATGGGATCTTGTGGCGCACTGATCCACGAAAGACTTAAATACGTGGGCAAGTACCAAATATGAATAAAATACAGCCTCTAGAGCGAACTCTCATTCTCTGATTCAGGAAAATGAATTAGAAAGAGGACTGGTTTCTTCTGCCAAGGCGTAGTAGGAGTATATGACCCTTGAAATGATTCCAAGAGGATCTTATCCGAGCGGAACTTTAATAAGGGTTAACATAGGCCTTCTTCAAATAAAAATTAAAAGAAAGATTGAAAGAAATTTCCTGCCTAAAAAATTTACATCAACCTTCTTATATCTTGTCTTTGTTGTCTCCAAGGTCCAAGTCAATCTTAACTTCAACATTTTAGCTCCAGCTTCGTGCCGCCTTTCAAGGTGTTTAATCTCAATCCTACCATGTTATCTTCTTTGACTAAGAACATAACTATCTACTTCCGAGATATTAAATAAGAGATCCTCTTTGAAAACAAGCAGAACAATCTCTTCCGTATTCATAGTAAATAATTAGGCCAGTGACGCATTTGAATTGGTATTACCAGTCATTGTATCTTGAGTCCAATAAAAAACCTTACATTTTGAAAAAAAAATCTACCCAAAACATTGTGAGGAGGCTCTTCTGGTTCCTAGGAATTCCGCACACTCTTGGCGACAGGTAGATGAAGTGTGACTAAGTTTTCCATTGAGAGACGAATCATTAGTAAGTCTAAAGTAGGCTGACGGTTTACTACAAAGTTCAAGAAGGCAGTGGTCTTTCTCCACAAATCAGAGCCTTTATCCATGTGACTCAGTAAAAAATTCCCAGCCAAAATGACTTCCTTGTACGAACATATATTTTGTATCCGGAAGATACATAGTATAAATCCACAATGTATACAACAATCGTATTATTCGTCATATCCGAACGAGTTAAGGTATCTGGGATATTAATTTAGCACCACTTAAATGGAACCCATAAAACTTCTTAATACGTTTTTGAAACTACAAGTCTTGACGAGTCATCATTCGTTTGCATTCCTTACTCGATATTTTCAGCCTTAGTTTCTGTGCGATTGAGTGACCCTAAAATACCAATAAAAGACTGCCCAAGGCTAAGAAGTCCATGCACTCCTCAATATCAGATTAATAACAATGACATGCCTTTAATTAAGCAATCAAAACCAGAAAATCTGTTGACAGTCATTTGATTGTGCGGTCGAAATAAAAGTTCGTGATTTCAATCAAGCGGATACGGATACTGAACATCAACAAAAAGGTCTCCCGCTCTTTTAAAAGTGACAGCACACTTATTCTGGAAGTCTTATCTCAAGTTTTCACTTTCGGCTTTCGATTAAGTCCCAAAAAAACCAACCTCAACCCCAAGGAAAGGGACTTTCATTCCAAAAAAATTAAACCAAAACGAAATACAAATTCCCATATGAATAGATTGTATTTGACAAACGGACATGTTTATTATTTTTGACGTTTGCCACTTAATTTCCTTCACTTTCACTAAACTCTCTCAAAAAAAAAAAAACAAAAGCTGAGGAAAAATTCTTTCGGAACATTCGTTTCATTCCAAAATTCTTCGCTTCAATTGGCGTAATCCGTCCATGGTGGCCAGGCGCCTGCAGGCGTGTTGAAAACTGAAAGTTATTACTGCATTACGCTTATCTGAGAGATTTATGAAGCGCATTTACAGCGTCACTTTTAATCTTAATATTAAGACTCTGGCGAAAAAATGCCAAACGAATTACGCAAGCGTTGTAATTGCTAAAGGTGCCATTCCTTCCAGCAAAGGGGTCTTTTTTTGGTTTTCTTTTTCAAGGCTAAAAATATTTCTTCGAACTGAAAAGAAATGACAAAATAAGACTTTATCGGCGAGTGTGCCAAAAATAAATTGCTGTCTTTTTGTTTTTCTTTTTTTTTTTGGTTCCTGGAGACAGAAAAAGCCGACGTTTTTGCTGACGGAGTTGGTGACAGAAATGACCTCAGCAAAGTTTTTCGTAAATGGGAATCCCGTGAGGTTCCTATGAAAATTGAAAGTTTTTTTCTTTCTCGTAGATAATGTTAATTTACGGGACAGTTTAAGTTTGGCGACAGGGAGAGAGTTAAAAGAGTGAGAGATGAGTGGTTTGGGATATGTTGGCGACATAGAGTGCCAGAACTCGAATGTGTCATTGAGGTTAAAGAGACAGTTCTCGTGAAAGACCGAAAGATGTCAGGAAAGTGGAAATGTCAAAAAAAAAAAGAGGCGAATGGATGGATGCTCGTCTGTCAAGTGCTTCGTAGGTTACGTTAGGCAACTGAGAGAGAACAATCGTCATACTCGTCGAGTAATAATGTGAGTGACTTACGAGCTCGTATTTCTCTGTTTGTTGGTAGAACCTTTTGATTGACTAACAAGTTCCTCCTGTTTTTTCCTTCCGAAAGGTAAGTATGTGCATATTTCTTTTTTTGTTTTTAGAAGTCTTATTTTTAAAACCTTTCAAGTTGAGAGTCATGTTTAAGGTTAGAAGTTTTGCTAGTAGCTTATGAGCGTACTGCATACTGTATCTAAAAAGAATTCAGGAGAGAAACCTAGTCTTCGATAGTTAAAATCATTGGAATTCTGTTAAAACCGGTTTGCCAAAGCAATTAAGTTTAAAACCTCTAGGTTAGGCACATTTGGCATTCAAGTTGTCTTGCGAAAAAGCCCAAACTAAGTCCATTGTTATATCACAAGGGTATGAGTAGAGTGTTCTTCTGAAACATCCAGAAATAGCCAGCCGGAGCATTGTGAACAGTTCTAGAAATTCTGCACAGCTTCTATAAAAATCATTCGTAATAAGGTAAATGCTACTGTAATGACAGCTATGCGGCACCAAGATGTTTATGATCAATTTTAGGTCAGATCTGTTTAGTGATATGCTTGTTGTGTCATCGAGGAATTGGGGTTGGTGATGGGCATATTCCTGGGAGAGCTGTAGTACCGTCATCCGTTCTCTACTGTCCTCTTTATTCTTTATTCTTTATTCAGGAAAAAAGTAAATACAATAATTTGGTACCAAGTTCAAAGAAGAGTAGAAATAGTAGAGATTTCTACTGACGAGTTTCCTGACATGGTGAAGGAATACAGACCTAATGGTCCTCCAACTTTTGGTTTAGTTGAAGGTGGTCCGCCTTAGGTATGAAAACCAGATTTTCATTGGTCCAGATTTGTCCAGATGGTCCATTGTGACGATATGTCGACTAGACAGGCAAGTTCCAAAGAAGAAAGTTGGCCAATGGATATTTGAAAATTTCCAAATATTTCATTGAGGATTCTACCTCTCGCGACCCTCTGACAAACATTTGAGAGAACAATCGTCATGTAAAAGCTTTTCACACGGCATTAAACAGTAGACTTCTTCCATTCCTGTGAAGAATATAACACGTAATTGATTGTGATAAGCCAGGCTCTAGGACATGTACCTCTTGGCACAAACACTTATATTTTGGAGCCTCGAATCTTCCTTTACCTGGACACGTCAAGTTCGGAATTGCAACAGATGACAAAGAAATTCAGAACAATTTACTACATTAGTTTGAGTTCAAGCGAATGCATTGATGTAGCCAAGTCTCCCAGATACAAGTCACTGCGACTTCAAGAAGGTGTCCTTGAGCTGGAAGTATGTTAATGTTATACCAAAGCCAATAGAAAAGAGTCTTAGTTGTCAAATAAATTTGCAAGTTCTAAAAGGTCCACAGTCATTTGAGAGAGACGTAGAGTCTATACCTATATACTGAGGAAGCAGTACCTACAGACAGAAGAGAAATTTTTGATTAATACCTCTCCGGATTTATATCTGTTACCGTGTGGTAATACATTTTTTACCATATTTCATTACCAAGATGAGACAATTTGGAAAGTCGACCACTCAGTCAGCGGTTTTCACTTAATTATCATCACTGATCCAAATCAAGATGTTCATATTTTGGTTTCTGCTTCGACATTTCTCTCCTGTCAAAACACAACAATCCTGGTAAAAATGACTGATGACGCACTCCACAAGCCTCAGTTATATTTCATGTTTAACCTGCCCATCCAATTGTTTCCCTTCCTTTCTGCATTTCCCTAATTTGAAACACAATCCAACCACCATTCTCTTCTCTCCAACAGAACTCCAAACAATTGTAACAACCACAAACAATTACAGATACCCACAACTACGCTCAGAATCCGTTGTCCTTTGATTGACGCAACTGGACCACTCGTTATTGTATCTTCTCCGCAAAAACAAAAAAAAACAAAAAAACAAAACAAAAACACGGTTAAAACATTTAAAATTTAATCAAAACGAACATTAAATATCGGGGTTAACGAACCGGGCCACAAACCACAACCACACTACATCTCCTGCTACAAACGAGAAAAAAAAAAAAAAAAAAAAAACGTTTGCTCAAGACAGCACAACAGAAAGTAGGTAGGTCATCCATTCGTCCCGAAAATAATGACGTTGAAGAACATCGAGCCTGTGTTTTTGGCGTATCATTACCCGCCAACTGACATCTCTCTGCACTGACATCTGACATTAATTTTATCCGCAACAACATCTCCTGTGCACAGGTTCAACCCGAAACAACACAGCAACAACGATCATCATGATCGCTAACCGACCCGAACGATCACACAGGCGTCCAAGTGTGCGTTTAATAAACCTGTAATCAATTTGTGTGTGCAGTGAAATTACCAGCTAACCGCTTTAATTCAATTTAATTAACCATTCAATTGTCTCAATGCTAATAAATTGTAATTTCCTCTACGACGACGACAACGACGACGACGATGGACACATCCAGCATTGGACACCTGAGATGCCGCACATACTACTCAAACGTCATTATTGTGTGTGCGCGCTCGTTGAAGAATTTCAAGACCGCAACACACGAGTCAATCATTGTCAACGTGCGCGCTGGACAAGCCATTTGCAAAAAAAAAAAAAATTAAATAACATAAATGCAAGTAAAGATCGGCATGATGATCACCATCATCACCGTTGTTGTCGTTGTTGTCATCGCATCAAAAGCGATGATCTCTTTGATGAGATGTGATCAACGAGAATCATTGGTATGAGGAATGTGTCGTTGATTCTTCCTCTGAGGAGTGAAGAAGTATCTCAACAACTGCAATTGAAATAATTGATGTGTGAGAGTACTTGGATGATGTTGTTGGTTTTGTTGTTAACTAATTTGAACCATAATTCAGTTGAGATATTATCGCTGATTAATTTTTGACAACAACAAGTATGGATGGATGCGTTGTCGGAAGTGTCATATGGAAGATGTGCACAAAATGATTGCGGTAATGATGATGATAAAATGCATTGACCTAGATTATGAGATTGGTAATGTGAGCCACTGATTATAAATTGTTTTACAGAAATGTAAATCACGACATTTTCACAGAAAGTTTGAGCGATTTTTAGGACAGTGATTGTAGAAAACGGGAGCTAACAGTCTGTCAGAATTTCATTATCTTTTCGGCGAAGTTGTCTTCACAAATTCTGAGGAAAACTTAAAGCGCTATCGATCGATAGTACAGAGTGCTCTCTGTAGACTTTCCAGTTCTAGATTCCAGATTCTAGATTTTACTAAATTTATGTTCAGATCTGAGACTCTTATCAGGCCTACCAATGACAAATGTGTCCCAAATGTCTTACTAAGGTGTAAACTGACAATTTTTATTTGGCCGCATTGTAAAAGAGCATTGCCATTGTCAGGTCATTGTCAGACTATTATGAGACAGTTGTTAGATTGTTGTCGGAGTGTTGCCAATCTATTGTCAGACAGTTGTCAAATTATTGTCAGACAATTGTCAGACTATTGTCAGACAGTGAAGTTGCTGCAATATATCAGATTGCTCTGACTACCAATGTAGACAGATATGACAGAATATGTATGAGAAGTAGTACGAATAGGTTGCATTTTATCCTGAATTGTCGCCAGTATTTGCTCATAGAATTTATTCCCGTCTCTTTTTCTAATTAAATCAGGCGACGATGCTAAACAAAGTCTCTCCTAATACCTTGACAGTACCATACAACCATGAACCTAAACCACCGAAACGAATTATGCATGATCTTGCAGCGACTGCTTGTTAAACACATCTTAATTCCTTTCATTGTCTCTATTTACTGCCTGAAGTTAACAACCCGACAATGTCTTCGTGGAATCCTTCTTCTACCCGAAACTAATGCCAAAGTTTATTAATTTTATTTTATAAGCCAAAACTTCTTTCTATTCACCGTAAGTCAAAATGAGGATGACAAATGCTTACTTCCTTGCAACTCATTGACCTACACTCCGTGCAGACACTCGACAAATCATGTCTAACTAAGTGCGGGACATGTCCCGCTTGGTTGTGTACCCTTTCCCAACATAACACGAAATCAAATTGCTCGTACATTACGTGTTTGTTGTGTTATGTCCATCGCCCCGCCAGTGCCTCTACTTCTAAACCAGAGATAACAAGCTCTCGAACACATGTAACCATTGACGAGCAGGAGGACATTTTTCATATGGCGACCTCCGTCCAAAGTGGAAAATCAAATATGCAAATGCGACTTCCTAGTCGCGGAATAGTGGGAACGTGCAACTTACGTTTTCATGAATTGATCACTTCTTTCACATTTGTCAAACATTGCACACACACACACAAATACGCTCCACGAACGAACGACTACGCGACTGATTCCAGCGGCATGTTGGGCGCATGCGCAGCGCGCATAGAACTTAATCATTTTAGCATGCATGCAAGCGTGCAGCGCGAGTACGCGTGCGCTATAGATGACGTGACACGATCTTCCCGCGCGAACCACTTGAAATTTACAATCACCGACCGTACGCGAAAATCTGTGTCTGTCCGTCTTGTCGTCGCTGTCAGAATATGGTGTTGTTTGTGATTGTTTGACTCAACAAAAAAGAGCATACATGACAGCGCTTGCGCGACAATACTCATCTTCGTATGCTCGAGCGTCACTCGAACGCGCACACGTACCAGATACATAGTTGGGTACACTTGACGGTTTTTTGGGGGAGCATCTACCCATATGCTGCCACTTCATCTAATGCTTGTTCTTCAGCCAACAAGTCTCGCGTCGTGAGCGCATGTGATGTGTGTAAGTTCTGGGCGACTTTCTAAAGTCACTTCAGCTCCAAACCATTGGAATGGAGAGGGGCTTAGAGCGGGGATTAGAGGAGCAGAAGAGCCTAACAACTAGTATCAAGTGGTACGCGAAACTTATGTTTGTGTACACACACTGAGCGCCTACTTGCACTTGTGTTTTGCTGTTTTGCATAAAATTTGTGCGATTTCGCAAGAGTCATCCTTTCTGGATGATGGCGCTGAACTGCACCGCCGACAGTGTAGGTAGATTCGTGAGATGCGCATTAAGAATCTTAGATGATAAGTCTGTGAATTGAAAGTACACGAGTGCGTAGACTTCCTGTGACGGCCGTTGCTCCATCGATCAAAGGAATACAAACACTCAGTTGTGTGTCGGGTGTGTAACAGGTGGGATAAGATTTTGGTAAAGTGACAAGTTGCGTTGGGACAAGTTGCAACTAAGTGTGTACGGTACGGTAAGTTGGCTAATGGAAGAGATAGCTAAAGGACACCTGTTTTATTCTGCATGTCCAACAACGAGCAAAAATATTGAAGCAGTTAGAATCAGCGTTGCCAGTTCGAGGCTTTTCCACCAGCTCTTGGGGGAAGTTTGAGGTTTTGAACGTTACGAAATCAGGTCTCTTCAGTAAATAGCAATGGCTTTGTATTGCTCCAAAAAATTGATAATTAGCTACGGTTTCGACTGAATGCCAGAATACATGCATAAGCTTCAGTTACGAATAAGATAATGCTTCATTTCGGCTTGAAAACCACGGCATTTTGGGGTAGTGTAGATAAATCAGGGTTTCCTAGACGTCTAGTTACGTGTGACGGACAGGCAAGTAAGCAAATTTCAGCAACACGAGGTCTTCAGTAAAAAAAATCTCCGAATCCACTTCAAATGCAATATCTTCACATATCTCCTCTCCTTCAGCTTTTTGGATCAAATGGACGAAACTGAACAAAAAACGTTTAAAGAATGATCTAGACGATGGTGCACTCAGTTGGTCACTATCTCGAATTTGGGAAGAAGTTGGGTGTAGCCAGGTCAAGAATGAGAAAAATCTGTAGATGCACTTCAAATGCAATATCTTCACATATCTCCTCTCCTTCAGCTTTTTGGGTCAAATGGACGAAACTGAACAAAAAACTTGACCAAAAAACGTTTAAAAAATGATTAAGACGATGGTGCACTCAGTTGGTCGCTATCTCGAATTTGGGAAGAAGTTGGATGTAGCTGGGTCAGAAATGAGAAAATTCTGTGGATGCACTTCAAATGCAATATCTTCACATATCTCCTCTCCTTCAGCGTTTCGGGTCAAATGCACGAAATTGAACAAAAAACTTAACCAAAAAACGTAAAGAGGATGATTTAGACGATGGTGCACTCAGTTGATCGCTATCTCGGTTTTGGGAAGAAGTTGGGTGTAGCTGGGTCAGAAATGAGAAAATTCTGTGGATGCACTTCAAATGCAATATCTTCACATATCTCCTCTCCTTCGGCTTTTTGGGTCAAATGGACGAAACTGAACACAAAACTTGACCAAAAAACGTTTAAAGAATGATTTAGACGATGGTGCACTCAGTTGGTCTCTATCTCGAATTTGGGTGTAGCTGGGTCAGAAATGAGAAAATTCTGTGGATGCACTTCAAATGCAATATCTTCACATATCTCCTCTCCTTCAGCTTTTTGGGTCAAATGCACGAAACTGAACAAAAAACTTGACCAAAAAACGTTTAAAAAATGATTTAGACGATAGTGCACTCAGTTGGTCGCTATCTCGAATTTGGGAAGAAGGTGGATGTAGCTGGGTCAGAAATGAGAAAATTCTGTGGATGCACTTCAAATGCAATATCTTCACATATCTCCTCTCCTTCAGCGTTTCGGGTCAAATGCACGAAATTGAACAAAAAACTTAACCAAAAAACGTAAAGAGGATGATTTAGACGATGGTGCACTCAGTTGATCGCTATCTCGGTTTTGGGAAGAAGTTGGGTGTAGCTGGGTCAGAAATGAGAAAATTCTGTGGATGCACTTCAAATGCAATATCTTCACATATCTCCTCTCCTTCGGCTTTTTGGGTCAAATGGACGAAACTGAACACAAAACTTGACCAAAAAACGTTTAAAGAATGATTTAGACGATGGTGCACTCAGTTGGTCGCTATCTCGAATTTGGGTGTAGCTGGGTCAGAAATGAGAAAATTCTGTGGATGCACTTCAAATGCAATATCTTCACATATCTCCTCTCCTTCAGCTTTTTGGGTCAAATGCACGAAACTGAACAAAAAACTTGACCAAAAAACGTTTAAAAAATGATTTAGACGATAGTGCACTCAGTTGGTCGCTATCTCGAATTTGGGAAGAAGTTGGATGTAGCTGGGTCAGAAATGAGAAAATTCTGTGGATGCACTTCAAATGCAATATCTTCACATATCTCCTCTCCTTCAGCGTTTCGGGTCAAATGCACGAAATTGAACAAAAAACTTAACCAAAAAGCGTAAAGAGGATGATTTAGACGATGGTGCACTCAGTTGATCGCTATCTCGGTTTTGGGAAGAAGTTGGGTGTAGCTGGGTCAGAAATGAGAAAATTCTGTGGATGCACTTCAAATGCAATATCTTCACATATCTCCTCTCCTTCGGCTTTTTGGGTCAAATGGACGAAACTGAACACAAAACTTGACCAAAAAACGTTTAAAGAATGATTTAGACGATGGTGCACTCAGTTGGTCGCTATCTCGAATTTGGGAAGAAGTTGGGTGCAGCTGGGTCAAGAATGAGAAAAATCTGTGGATGCACTTCAAATGCAATATCTTCACATATCTCCTCTCCTTCAACGTTTTAGATCAAATTGACGAAATTGAACAAAAAACTTGACCAATAAACGTTTAAAGAATGATTTAGACGATGGTGCACTCAGTTGGTCGCTATCTCGAATTTGGGAAGAAGTTGGGTGCAGCTGGGTCAAGAATGAGAAAAATCTGTGGATGCACTTCAAATGCAATATCTTCACATATCTCCTCTCCTTCAGCTTTTTGGGTCAAATGCACGAAACTGAACAAAAAACTTGACCAAAAAACGTTTAAAAAATGATTTAGACGATAGTGCACTCAGTTGGTCGCTATCTCGAATTTGGGAAGAAGTTGGGTGCAGCTGGGTCAAGAATGAGAAAAATCTGTGGATGCACTTCAAATGCAATATCTTCACATATATCCTCTCCTTCAACGTTTTGGATCAAATTGACGAAATTGAACAAAAAACTTGACCAAAAAACGTTTAAAGAATGATTTAGACGATGGTGCACTCAGTTGGTCGCTATCTGGGTTTTGGGAAGAAGTTGGGTGTAGCTGGGTCAAGAATGAGAAAAATCTCTGGATGCACTTCAAATGCAATATCTTCACATATCTCCTCTCCTTCAACGTTTTGGATCAAATTGACGAAATTGAACAAAAAACGTTTAAAGAATGATTTAGACGATGGTGCACTCAGTTGGTCGCTATCTCGAATTTGGGAAGAAGTTGGGTGCAGCTGGGTCAAGAATGAGAAAAATCTGTGGATGCACTTCAAATGCAATATCTTCACATATCTCCTCTCCTTCAACGTTTGGATCAAATTGACGAAATTGAACAAAAAACTTGACCAAAAAACGTTTAAAGAATGATTTAGACGATGGTGCACTCAGTTGGTCGCTATCTCGAATTTGGGAAGAAGTTGGGTGCAGCTGGGTCAAGAATGAGAAAAATCTGTGGATGCACTTCAAATGCAATATCTTCACATATCTCCTCTCCTTCAATGTTTTGGATCAAATTGACGAAATTGAACAAAAAACTTGATCAAAAAACGTTTAAAGAATGATTTAGACGATGGTGCACTCAGTTGGTCGCTATCTCGAATTTGGGAAGAAGTTGGGTGCAGCTGGGTCAAGAATGAGAAAAATCTGTGGATGCACTTCAAATGCAATATCTTCACATATCTCCTCTCCTTCAATGTTTTGGATCAAATTGACGAAATTGAACAAAAACCTTGACCAAAAAACGTTTAAAGAATGATTTAGACGATGGTGCACTCAGTTGGGCGCTATCTCGAATTTGGGAAGAAGTTGGGTGCAGCTGGGTCAAGAATGAGAAAAATCTGTGGATGCACTTCAAATGCAATATCTTCACATATCTCCTCTCCTTCAACGTTTTGGATCAAATTGACGAAATTGAACGAAAAACTTGACCAAAAAACGTATAAAGAATGATTTAGACGATGGTGCACTCAGTTGGTCGCTATTTCGAATTTGGGAAGAAGTTGGGTGCAGCTGGGTCAAGAATGAAAAAATTCAGTCTTATAGCTCAAATGGACGAAATTAAACAAAAAAATTAACCATGAAACGTAAAGGGAATCTTGTTGACAAATTTAGATGTACAGAGTATTATCCTTGTGGATAAACTGGGTTAAGAATGACCGAGGTGTTTAAAAACTGCTGCCGCAGATTAATTGGCACCCGGACAGGGTACTCGACGGTAGATAAACACAACCAAAGGATGGTGCTATCCATGCTTATGCTGTTTGGGTGATGTAGTAGACTCGACAGAAGAAAGAGTTTCGTCTTCGGTTAAGCTCAACGGTTATCCATTAATTTTATTTAAAAAGCGAGGATCGGGTCCTTGTTGCTAGTAATCGTCAAGATGTGGTATTATAAAGGACTTTTATCTGGGCATGACTGACTGCCTCATTCTTGACTTAATCTTGACTTGTGCAAGGGGATAATCAGAACTTTTATGATTTATTTCTGCAGTATGGTCATATTGTAACCAAACCGCTAATAGTGAGCAACAAAAAAAAATATGCTGTCTGATACGAAGGACATGCAAATTTGACCAAATGTCCGTCCTCTGCTATACGTATGGCTGGCTCGAGAATCACCAATAGGCATGGGGCGTGTTGGTCTCTGAATAATTAAATCAAGTTGTCTTGCACTCTGAATAAAATGTCCTGTAAGTAGCACAGTCAGATTCCACCCAGAACCTACCTGTGCATTGCGTATGATCTGCTCTGTGTTGGGTGATATGAAACTGCGTTCAATGATACAGCATTTGGTGAGATGAACTTCAATATCAATCTATTTCTACTCATACTATA
Organism: Xylota segnis; assembly: GCA_963583995.1. Taxonomy (NCBI): domain Eukaryota; kingdom Metazoa; phylum Arthropoda; class Insecta; order Diptera; family Syrphidae; genus Xylota; species Xylota segnis. Next base: position 24,273,087 of record OY757236.1, on the reverse strand, counting down.
GTAGTTCATGGTATTCCCAGTGTCAAATCTTCCAACCTCGAAAATATTTCATCATTTCTTTCCTTATTTGCGCACCCCTACTGCAAATGGAAATACCATTGGCACTCCTCAAGCAGTGCCATAACACTGTGCTCCAACTTAAGTAACAAATACCAAACACCTTACGCGTCAATTGCTCAGCAAACAATCGTGTTTTAATAAAGTTGTACCATTTACTTGATCCCCATAATTGTTCACTGTCGTTGTATCATTATTATTTTTATTAACTCTCCGTGCACGATCGTTTAACACCGTTAATTGACTAATGCCCACCGCCTTATTAACTCTCCTTTCACCGAGAGTAGAGCCGCACCGGACTGTACCAAAATCTATTTTTAATTTCACACTTAAGCTCACATTACACTTTTCTTCTTTTGTTGTCTTGCGTTGTGTTCGATTGCAAATTTTGGACTTTGGCCAACATTAAAAGTGCAACCACCTACTCAAGTGCTATGGCATTGCCAAAATGTAGAAAAAAAAAGGTAAACAATAAAAACAAAAGGTAATATTTTTCGGATCGATTTCGTTCATTAGTCTCATACAGAGCGGCCGAAAAAACCTCAAGTGTCTCCTCATAGTGTCAACACACGTATTAAGAAGATACGCGCGCAATTTCTCTCCCGCGGGCCATCGATTCAAGCCCGGTCCGAGTCAGCCAGTACACGATTAGTTAAAGCCACACCGCTAGAAACTACAACGTATACGAGTATATTGTTGTTATTTTAGTGGAATAACAGCGTGTTTACAATGCTCAAGATGACTAATGGCTGTCTGTCGGTGGCTTTGGGCGATTTTGACGTTTTGATAATAGTGTCCAACACACTAGTGTCACTGCGCCTGCAGGGTTTAATACCGCTATGGATGGATTTATTTTTCTTTCTTCTGAGCCATATTTCTTTTTTGTTATTGCAAATTAAATTTCGATTTAATGTGTGCGTGTGTGTTTTTTTTTCTACTTTCAGGTGCACACTGATTGCGGGGTGTAACAAGTGTCAAAACTGTCGGCAACGTTTCACTCCTGATCATTAATTAATTAACAGCGTTTTTTTCTGTGGCAATATTATTTAACCGGGTTAATTACTTTCATTTTTAAAGATATTTTGACAGACGGTTTAGCGCAAAAAAAAAAACCAATCGCATTGCCGCCAGAAGGAAGACGCCAACACTTTGACAGATGGTCAACAGCCAGCACAGCATGACACCTGCTGCGGTACAAGCGTGAGAAAAGAGCGCGAGCCATACACACATACACAACTGTTGCAACCGTTGCATAATGTGACAGCTTAACAAGTGATATACAATCGTAATTAAGTTATTGAAAACCGATTTCAATTAACATCGTGTTTGTTTTGATTTCGCCCGCAGAGAAGCATAGATACAGACAGTCAGAGGAAGGAAGTTTTGTTGTCGCGCCATCTCTGTATATTGTTGTTAAGCTCGGCAATATATTGTCCATAAAATAACGGTGTTGTTGCTTGTTCAGGTTAACAAGGTAATATTTCTCTTTGGCTTGCTGTGAAGTTTGTGTTAAAGTGACAGTGCAAACGGCCACCAAAGATTGGTGGGATGCACACAGATTACATAGCGCGTGTTGATTTTGCTTAATGGAGGACATACCTCCGTGTGTGCATCAAGTGTTAGGTTAGATAGACCGCGACGCGGAGTGTTTTTGTGTTTTATTTGTTTTTGGAGAGTTTCGGGTCAGTTAATACTATGAATGTATTCCTTTGGTCAGTGAATATGCAGAATGGTTTAGAATTGCCCACGGGTTGGAAATGGTGTACATCGCGATAATTAAAAACAATAATGACGCATTTGAATCGAATACGAGTGGTTGTACTTGGTAGCTCCAAAGTAGGAAAGTCAGGTAAGCGATTTTCCATTTTATTTTTGTTTAGCATTTAAATTTAAAGGTCGTTAAGCTTTGACTCTAGTATATACTCTGAAAGTGTTGCCAGGTAGGGCATATATTATAAATTGAAACTGTCAGCTGTCAAAGATTGACGAATATTGAAATCTTAGAGAAAATATTACAAAAAATTAGAATGCTCAGCTAGTTAGCTAGTTCAGTGCAGTTCTTTGGCTATGATACCGCGGCCTTCCATCTTCAATTCTAGGTACGATGCTGCTATTCATTAGTTGCTTGATCTATGTAACGAAGGTTCGATCTTCCTTGATCTCTTGAACCTGAGGGCAGAGATTCGCATATTTTTTTGATTAAAGCTATTTGAAAGTACGCTTGACAGAGCGTTGTACATAAAATTGAGCAAGTACATGATATGCAAGTTTGACGCAATACGTCATCTTGCGTAAAATTCTGCATTTCTTCATTAAAAATCTGATTGATCCACATCAGTGGGCTTAAGACCAGAAAAGTCCACAGTAGACCGAATTAGCTATGCTAGTTCGGACACCGCTGCAAAGCTCGTTCATCTATGCGTGATGTCAATGCCTTACGGTCGGTAATGATCTCATCGAGACCTTTGATGTCAAGGATTTGGACAGATCGACGTGCTATTAAGTGACTTCTTTAACATGACACTTCAGAGAGTTATGTGAAACTCACAAGCCAACAGTGAAGGCAGGACATACCGAGCTGTCACTGCGGCTGGAAATAGATAAAAAGCAAAGAATAGGTACATAACTACCAAACAAATGAAACTTACCGTCAATTCTGTCGGAAAAATATGTCTTCAGCTTTTTTAAGAGTTTAAAAAACATTACTTTTAATGTCACAATGACAAAGAAGTGAACCTTCATCTGCACGGACAGTAGTTAGATTTTACATTAGCCGTAAATTCAGTAGGTACACTCCAAAGAATTCAATAATAATGACGTCCCTGTCACTTTGACAGCTGTTCACACTTTCTGTTCACCATATGTCAGAAACCTTACGAAACCTTACGAAACCTTATGCTCCTTGCCCCTCTTACAAGACACTGCAAGTGAAAGTGAGGCAAGTTGTTAAATAAAACGGAAAACAAACTCGTGCGGCGGCAGCGGTGAGTTCCTTGTCTCAAAACAACAATTCCAATTTAATTTTCAAAGCGCGTGCCTGTGACCATTTTAAATTTTACATCTGATACCACGATAACCATAATCGGAATAATTTACATTGCCTTTACACATGGTATCGGGATCAAGGTGGCTGTGTGCCGACCATGGTGGTCATGGAGTCCCCTATCGTCCCATGAAGATCTGCGCATAAATAGTGCAAAGATATCTGCGAATGTATCCAGATCGTTTGTTTTAGGCCTGTGCTGGCCCCTCTTCCCTCCAGACAATTCACGTGTGTGTAAGGGTTTTGAACTTGAAAGCTGTTCGCTGGCTAGCGGCCAATTCGTATGCTAATTTTGAAGTTTTCCTTCTTCCTCTGCGTGACCCGTTTTTTTTCTGTTTTGCTCATAATTGATGGGAAATGATTTCATTTCAATGAAGTGGACATGTGTGATTAAATTGTTGTCAAGAACCAAGTAAATGAAGCGGGAAGGGGTGCCTTACGCTTTGCTTTTGCTTTTGCGAGACGATTTTTGTGAAAGCAAGAGTCGTTTACTCAAGACTGTTGACTTAAAGCAGGCGCTTTACTTATCGGTATCTCGAAATGAAAGTGTTTTTTTTGTTCCTTTTTTTTGTCGGAATTGGAGGAGATTTGCGTGCCTTTGGCGAGTTGGACTTTGTACGCAAAGCCTCAAGTGGATAGTGTGAGCACAAATAATAAATGTTTCGTGCAACAAGTGAGTTTTGTTGAAAGTTTTTTTTTTTTTATTTTCTTGGTTTGTACTTGGAAGTAAGTCAAGCTTTTCAAAGAAATCTATTTTGGTAGTTTGCGTATTTGGTTTCAAAGCACATACTTGAGTAGCTAAGGGGCTATAATGGCCTTAAAATTTAGCTTAAGCTGTCATTAGAAATAGTTAAACCTTCACCGGTGATCTAAGGCTTCTCTATGAGATTGTATTCTTTACATAAGACTCTGTACATAATAGGAACTTGTTTAAGCTTCCCACTTTACTGCCTAGTGACATGGGCCACTGCTTCGTTGGTTTCTTGGTTTTATGCTCATTCTGATTAACCGGGGAATAAATACGAGTAAACCATTGCTTAAAAATTGCTTTCTCCAGATAGGGATATGAACCTCAGGAAATAGATTCGATTTCTTCAGTAGTAGTCACTGTAAGGTGCCACGAGACGTTCTTCAAGGGTTCCAATTGCACAGTGCCCGGTAATGATTTCGGATACCAGAGAAAGCCTTCTCTTCTTGTGGTGGGCTGTCTATATATTCCTAGATGTTGGCCTCATCAACAGACACTTTATAGAGCTTAGAGATAGGAAAACTTATTATGCCACCTTCTTCATCGCTCCCTACTTTTGATCCACTGCTTCCACCCACCGTCTAAATTGACAGAGTCTACATCAATGATCAATGCCTTCGATGGGCGCTATATCATGTCAAGACCGCGTGATCATCGGCTGAAAATGTTCACAGATGGACCAAATAGTGCCAATTCGAGTGCTCAATAGATTGTCTTAAGATCTTTCAGCAGTTCTGGTCGTCATTCCTAAAAAAGAAAGTTCAGAACCCCTACTGGTTCTAGTCCTAAAACTCAGTTGAATGACGTAAAATTGACAGATCGAATGATCTTGTGTCTCAAACGTCACTATCCATTCATCCTCTCTCTCACCCATAGCTTCGGAACTCAGATTATATGACATTTGTACACTGCAACAACTGTCACCAACTGGGCCATGTCCTCGCTGTCAATTGGATATTCCATCTCAATTATTTATTACAATCAATTTCACCATCAAATACCACAAATTGTTTACAACTGTTTCGTCGCCCCTTCACCATTTGTCCTGTTAGATGTATTGTCAACTCATTTTGTCACGAAAAACTCTCTCATGTCTGCCGCCACAGCCGTCGTTTCAGTGCGTCAAACGCACAGAAGGTTAAATGTGTATCACCTTTCACATATCGCAATCGCGAACTACATTCAAGTACCCAATACGGACTGGAGTGTGTGGAAAGGCATCCCCAGGGAGAGCATTAGTCGAACGTATCTGCCCAAATGGTCACCACAATATGAAGTTTTACACACTTTTGGACAATTTCGACGCACTGTTGTGTACACTGTGGTTTGCTGTCATGCGGCGCAATTTGCTTTTGCATTTGCCGATGTCATTCAGCTGCTGGAGACTTGATGTTGCTTTTTGTTTCTAACCAAAGTTCAGGGCACAAGGAGTTAATTTTGATTTATTCGCACTCGACTGGCGGAGAAGTAAATGGGGCGAACGAATGCGATCCGGATGTCCATTTGGTTTATTCGATTCGGGGGAGGTAACACACGGGCATCGCGATGTTAAAATCTTTAATGGCTTGTTGGTTACAATGTTGCAATTGCAGCTGGTCTTGGTTGGACATGAGGTATGCTCAACTGTTGGCTCAGAGGTGACTGTGGGTGTCACTATCCGGAGGATTGCATGTTGGACACTTTGGCAGTTAATTTGAATTTAATTGTTTTTCCATTTCGGATGACGTTTAATTATATGAAAGGGAAAATTAATTGGTTTATTGGATTGGTAGCTCGATATGGCTTTGACAAATGGTACTAAAACAGTTCACCGAACAGATTTGGTTAGATTTTGTATTAGACAGCAAGCTATTGGACTTGCTTGCGAGTTTTTATTTCCTCAACCCTGTCTGGAAATAATTAGCACTAGTATAGCTATAGTTTCGTGACCTGAGCTATGTACCTTTCTTTTATAGGTTTTCTTTCCTCTCTCACTGTACACATTGCTCACTCATGTTTAGTAGAGTTTTGATTACAATTTTAAGGACTACATTGCATATACAACCAAGGTAGAGTCCTTCTGTTATTATGTTTACCTAGCTTGCTGTTTACGTGCAATTGCTTCTGGTATGCACGAGGTACGCTTGTGATGCATTTTGCAAATATTGCGACCTTTTGCAAACCGAATGACCTAGTTCAGAAGAGTACAAGCCTGGGTTCGAAAAATTATGACTTTCGATCCGGCAGATGGACCAGTTTTCAGTAGAGACTCTCATCTCTTCATCGATTGCAAAGCCGCATATGAATGCATTGGCCTCGGGAATTCGGGATCCCGGCAAATAATTCAGCTGGATTCAGCTGTGCCGCTTACCGCTGAAAGACATGCATTGCAATGTGCAATTCAGGAACAGTTCCTCCAAACTATTCCAAACATACACAAAATATTGGCAATAAGATGCGCTGTTGTCTCATAGTGAGCAGGCCAAGTGTAAACACGGAAGGGACAAATCTATCCAGCTGCTGGAATACACAGACCACATCGACATCATCGGTCGCTCCCAGCGCGCTATTATAGAAGCTTTAACGACAATTAAAGAACCGGCAAAACGAGTTGGTCTTGAAATAAATGAGGCTAAAGCCAAGTACTTATTGTTAACAACCAAAGAATCATCTGTCCATCGCTTAAGACAAAAGGACCGTTGACAACTGTAAGTTCGAAGTAAGTTCTTACCTATCTCGTAGTGATTCCTTAGTAGAGATTCGTTGAAAACCTACCCTAGACAACCGCTGCTACTTTGGTTTAAAAGTCCGAACTCGGAGTGCATGCTCTACAAACATTGATCATCCCAGTTCTGTGGAGCCGAAAGGCTGGACGATAAGCAGGAAAGCGGAGCAGATTTTAAGTACTTTCAAGAGACAAATTTTTCATCGAACTTTCGGTCTCATGTACAAGCAAGGCGAACTGTACGAGTTGTACCAGGTTTGAGACGAGAAGGAAGACCGAACCTACTCTGTAATCATCAAGCTATAGCTTGGTCTGGACAACTGGTAGGGTGCTCGGGATCGAAGGTAGTAAAAGGCTGCATGAGCGGACAGAGCTACACAATCCAAAAGGTGGAACCAACTTTGAAATTAATTTTTAAATGTGGGGTGTACCTGAGCCTCAACCAACAACTCCTTCTTATCAGTTCGGTCCTTAACTAAATCTCCTCAGTTCAGCTGACTTCCTCTTAGGCCAAGTTTTTCTCTACTGCTGTCCTTTCGTGTTAAATCCAAATTAGGTTGTTACTCTCCGAAGGCGGGGATTGCAACGAGAACCGAATTTTGTTTCTGCTTTCGAAAGAGAACGCACTGCCTTGTCCAATTCCTTTTATGACATGAAAATAAGTCCAAACAAAGTAGCTCGCCAGCATCCAGATAATATGTGTACGGACCTTCAACAGGTTAAGATGTTTTTCCTACTGACTGCCTCAAGTCACCATCGCATCTTGTGATCAGTGAAGTTTATGCGCAGCCTTTGTTCCTACCGATCCCTTTTTAGCCTCAGATCGTACAACACAATGCTGTCCCAAAAATTACTTGCCACCATTAAAGTGCACTACCACGCCCCTTTGTGTCAAACCCATAAGTATGAATAACATCAATTTGTTTCGTAAACCAAGACTCACCTTGAAACTTCAAAAAAAAAGAGAAGAAAACGAAAAACGATACAAGGACGCGTCGCATTGAATTCCGCCTATTTTACGAGATGTCACCTTCAAGCTGACATTTTTTTCAAGATTCAACAAACTTGACAACTTGTTGCTTCTTTCGTTGTCATTACAATTGTCTCACTTACTCGCTTCTTTTTCTTGCTGTTTTGGCTTTTTGTTTTTTGTATAACTATGTAGAAAGTTGTGTAATCATCACGAGGCTGGCGTGGAGAACAACAGAGAGCGAGTATGGGATCGCGCGCGCGCGCGCGCTCCTGATCGCAATCTCAAATTGATCGTTCATTCTCATTACCATAATGTCGATCGCCGCAAGATGTCGCCGTCGTTATGACAGGAGAAGACCAACATACTCTTGTTTACGTTGTGTCTGCTGTGTTGTAGTACTACTCGTTACTAGTGCTGTAATTATTATGGTAATGTAATTGGCGCCGGTTTTACTACCTCACAACGTGGAGAGGTGTCATTTATTGCTTGCCTCGCACCACTACGGTTAAGTGGCAGATTATTTAAATATCGATCGGGAGTTAGTTTTTTTTTTTCTGTTTTTACTGAATTTTCCATCGCACGACTGACGAAAAAACGAAATAAAATAAAAAATATTTTAAAGGTCAATGCTTAGAGCATTTAATGATGCCGGGAACTGAATTTATATACGAATCACGATCAATCGTTCATTGATCTGGAGGACTTCATCTCTTGTTGACATTTTAAAGGAGTTGCGCGCGCGGATGCTGCCGCTGAAGTTAACTGGCACTCCTTCAGGTGTTGGATGGCTTCAACGAACGGTGTGCCGGCGTGACAAATGGATAGGTGTGTGCTTATAGCGAGGACCTTGGTGATGATGTTTTTGATTTATTTTCGTAAATTTCTCACGGTTGTTAGGATAGGACAGGTTTGTTGTGGTTTTTGTTTTTGGTTTTTTGTTTATTGTTGCCTTGCGGTGATGGCATTTAAATTTTTAACAACTTTTTGGAAGAAGACATGTTTTTATCCATCGTGATGGGTATTTATGTTGACTGGATTTCTGATGTGTTGATAAGAACTTCTACTGAAGGCTAGTTCGGTTATTGGGAGTAAAATACTTTGTGGTTATGTAATTATTGGAAGCCTTTGCTTTTGTTTTTTAAATCTCTAGCGATTTTTACGTGTGGTTTGTATTGTAGTTTGTCCCTTGTAACCTGTAGCACCTTTAAGCAATGAAGTGAACACATAATTGGGTCATAGATGGCAGTATTATCTTTAAGTCAAATAAATTACAGCTGTCAGCTGTCAGTGGGTCGTGCGATGTATCACATAATACTGGAGAATGTCGTGCCGTGAAATCGAAGAACAAATGAAAAAGGATAGCAACACTGTGAACAAAACAGTCGTTAAATGTCTGACAGGTTGTGGAATGAATAATTACGGTAGGGCGATGGTGAGAACATAGAACCGATAAAAGTGACAACAAGAATTATTGATTGTTAGGTCGAGTGTTTATTGCAGTTTAACACTAGTTCGAACTAAAATGCGATAAATTAAGAAGAAAGGCTTGGTCCCAGCGTTGCCCGTGAGATATGAAAGATGCAACTTTCGCACTCCATTGCGTTCGAATAGGGATATTTGAATTGTTGTTTGGTCTTAAATAACCCACAGAATGAGGGTTATTTCACCTACTTGGCGAAAAGTAAAACATAAAAATAAGGAAAGGGGAATTTTTTTTCCGGGACTCGTAGCCTTACCTATTACGAGTAGTCCTAGAAAATAGATAAAGTTCTACGGAGTTTAAACGTAGGAACGTCTACACTTAATATTTCCAATCTATCATCCACCGTGTAGAGTGCTCTCTGATGGCTTGGTCTAAAATGTCTCGAATGGTGGTCTTGAGCTCGTGCAAAGTGGTTGGCTTGTTAGCGTAGACTAAGGACTTGACATAGCCACAGAAAAAATAATCACTGTGGACGCATGATACCCGGATATTCTGTCAACTGTCTGTTTTAAGTCTTTTTTGATACTGGCCGCTATAGCGGCTATGTTCTCTTCATTTCGTAACAATGTCGGTCTGGTTTAAGGTCTAAAAAAGTGTACTCATGCTCAAACTTTTCCACGATGCGACAAATTGCATGCAAACTGAAGCCAGCTTGACAGCTGGATGTCATTCGAAACTTTGACAGCTTCTGAAACGTAATAAGTGGAAAAGTATTATTGCTATCACTCTTTAGTGGAGGTAGGGAACGAACTATTTCAAAAAATAAATTTGATTTAAACTGAGCGCTCTCCAAACTGAACTAAACTAGCTTTTCGGTGCACTGCGTTTACCCAAGCCCGTATCTTGATCCTCGTAGAATTCTCCTTTTGATTGCATGCTAAAAAGCTGAACGTTGATGTCATTAGGTTGGTAGGCTTGCGTTTGTATAATCTTAACTGAATTTTACTCTTTAAGAAGCATGGTAAGCGAGTTTTATTGAGGTTCTGCTAGCCACTGGGTGTCAAATTTATGTTGAGCTCAAATTTAGCTCAGTTGGCTGACAAATGGTTGTCATGTACCAACTAGGTGCACACTTGGCCTACAATAGACTAGTACAAGAAGTGAGATCTTAACAATCCTATTTCCAAGTGCCCAATGGACAGCCGAGCTTCCTTCTACCCAATTACTATGAGGAGTTACTTCAAAATGCCTACCTTTTCAATACGCGCTATGTTTTTCGCACACTTTCACTTCACAATCACTTTTAATAAATTTTCTTTTCTCAATCAGAGCCTTCATCTTCCCCATATGCCCTCCATGCACCCCTTGGCTATCAAGTCTTAAAGACGCCAACCATCGACCGTCATGTTTGTTTAACAAACAACTGTGTTTCTATGTTACGTGGAAAACGTAAGCGCGCAAGCGCACGCAAGACCGTGCGCAACAAAATAATAAATTTTTGAACTTTGCACGCTGCGCACAGACAAACTGATTACAGTTGTAATTATAGGTGTCTAAGGTCAGAATGTGTTGACTCTCAATAAAGTGCTGACGCTTTGTGGAACCAAACGCGCGTCTCGGATGAAAATGAAATTGATGGTGTTGCGTGTCGGGGAGGCTGTCGCCGTCAGTTGATTGGATAAAGATGCGCTTTGGCGTTGCTCTCACGCTCTCACGCTCATACTGCGATTATTATTGTTTGTTTTGCTAATAATTAACCTCGTTTGTTGAAAAGTTTTTACGTATAGAATTTCGTGTGCAGAAAAAAACGAAACAGAAAAGTAGGAGTTTCACACCTTATCGTGTTTTCCTGGCAACACGGGTACGTAAGTTATGGTCTTTTTCGATCTAGGAATTGTTTTTATGGCGTGCCACGTCTTTGGCAATGCTTTCGAATGAATTATCGCTTCGCTGGAAGTCTGTCAAATAATTTGTTTTAATTAATTCGTTTTTGGAAAATCCTATTTGTTGATGGTTAATTAATTGCTCCTCTCTCTTTTGTTCATTTCAGCTGTCACTGTGAGATATTTGACGAAACGATATATTGGTGAATACAGTTCAACAAGTGGTGAGTATTTTTGCATAATTTTGTACTTTGTCCGTCCATTCGTGGGTCGTAAAATTTGGCTCTTTGAACTATTGGTCTAAACTTTTGTAGGTAAGAATAGAAACTTACATAAACAGAGAGGTTAATGGCTTATTTTGCAGTTTTAAGTTTTAAGCCCGTGACTTGTGCCTAATAGCTATCAGTAGGTTCGATTGGTTGCTTTGTTACGTCTCGTCTGGGAATAGTTTTCCTATACGTCGTAGCTTAGTTTTATAGGAAAATCTGAACGTAGTCAACGCTGGTGCTCTGTGAAGCTTGAGTTAAAACAGTTCTTACGATTGCTGTGAAAGATGTAACTTTTTGAGAATGATATGCGTCAATCGTTTGGACGAGAATTTTCTCGAACTCCTGTCAGATATTCTCTTTGAGAACTTCCAGAGTCTGTGACTTGTTCTCATAGATTCGTGGCTAAAAAAAAACAACGTTCAAATCGCCAATCGCTGGCCAGTTCAAATGAGACACTAGGCGACCTTAGAAATGTCCGTTGTCGGGCCAGCAATGTGTAGGCCCAAAGTAAATCTATGAAGTATTCCGCGATCTCGAAAATGTCAAATGTCAACACAAAACTGACAATTGTTGTGATTTGCGAAAGTTGTAGCTCCTTCTGATAAGGCGATACATTTTGGATCACTTTATATGTACATGCGCACATATGTTAGTCCTTTTTCGAGGAACTATGTATCAAGTATCCAAGACTCAGTGGCTAATTGTAGATCTTCAACACATAAATACCTTCCACATCATTGTAGAGCAATCCATCGAAAAGGTTTCAAGACAGCTCGAATCGGGATGCTATTAGGTTGGCCTTGCTTAGGAAAGGTATTCTAGAAAAATTCATAGCTATTATCAAGGCTACATACGAGGGTGCTACATAAGTGCCTCGTTTGATACAAAGGTATGAGATCGAAGGCTTCTTAAGGCCAAAGTGGAGTACGTCAGGGGTGCGTACTATCACCACTATTGTTCTTGGTGGCTATCGGTGATGTACTGCATGCAGCATTGCCGGAAGTAACTACAGAATTCGTTGGACCGTGATATCCTACCTTAAACACCTTGCCTACACTGACGATGTGTGTCTACTTTCACATCGTATAATGGACCTTCATCTGATGGTCCGCAATCTAGAAGCCGAGCCTAACAAAGTCGGGCTTCATATAAACACAGCCAAAACGAAAACCCAGAGGATTTCAATGCTCAACTCAACATTGCCGGTCAAGTGGTCGAGAAAGTGAACTATGTACTCTCTATATTTAGAAAGTGTGGTTTTGGCTTACCATGCTGGTACTGAACTGGATGTGTGTTGCAGAATGCAGCAGCGTTCGGAATGCTATCCTAAATCCGGAGAAGCAATGTTAACAGCTTAAGGGCCAAGCACTGCTTTATAGATGCAGTACTTTGAATGTGGACACCATTACCATAAGTAAGCTGCAAACCTTCGTAAAAAAAAGTCTAAGGATCATCTTCTACGAATATTTGGTCCAACCGTATCTCGAACGAAGAACTTTATCGAAGAACGAGCCACGAACCTATTGACATAACTATACGGAAAAGAAAGTGCCAGTGGATAAGACACAGCCTACGGGTACCGGGAAATGGAATTCGCTCACTAAAGCGGGCTCCCTATTTGGGAGTCAGCTCGAAGCAGCTCGAATGTGTTGCAGAAATTCAAACACGTTGACGCCCTTTGCCTCCAGAACGGTGGCAATACAGACCTTCTGAGAACCGTCTTCTTGAGCCAAATGCGGTTTGTGTCCCAGCTAAGGATAGTAAAAACTACCAATTACGAGTTATTTTCCCAAAAGACTGACTCAATACCCCGCATGGCGGCTTAACTTCAAATTGAAAACCCATTTGTGGTCTCCTAACATTCCACTTCTCATATTCAATGCATTCCAGTGCCGTGTACCCTACCCACTTGCTAACTAATTGCTAACAAAACACATTGGCATCTTGTTCAAAGCCTTTTTGCTCGAATTTCCGACGGTAAACCTAAAAGCAATTGACGGCTATCTTTGTCAAAGCAAAAGCACCGACATGCCCCGATAGAAAGGGTATCGGTACCTAAACTCGACATCAACATGTTTCACGTCTTGTTACCTATCGCACACACACAGGGCACAAGTGACAGACAAGACCACCCACCACACCGAATAGGACGATCGAAGATTGATTGAGTGCCAACGAGTCTCGCTCAAAGTCACCCATAAGGGGATCAATGGGTATTCCACATCAATTGCAAATAGTTGCCTAGGGTTTCACAAGCAAGGAGCCATGTCACCAACATCACCACCCAAGTCACCGCAAAGAGCCAAACGCTCCACCATCCAACGAAACGATCTTGAAGACAGGTCTCGGATTCTCCACATAACCTGCGGGCTGCGGCTGACTGCCGCCACCAAGTTAGTGCCGCACTAATACCACGAGCGGTGTGGGGTTAAATGATTGCTATTTGCAAGCGTTGTGGGATATGCGATACGACGCGACCTACCTTCCACCTTTCTGGTGGAGGTGCTAACTTCCCAGCAACAAGTGCCTCTCAAAAAACAAAAACAACAACAAAAACGTACTGCAGCGTCGGCGGTGGCGTGGAACTATTCCGCTGCACAAGAATAAGGTAAAAGCCAGAGATTTATGAGGTGGTATCGCGGCAATATGATATAGCGCCACCACCACCACTACTACCACCAGCATCATCACGACGACGACGACGATGATTCGCACATTTCGTTAGGGACGACGACGAGACGACGGATGCCGTTTCAAATGGCATTGAGGATGCCATTTGACGGTTGTATCCATCTATCTTCCAAGCGAGGGTTCGCGCTCCAAATGTGGGACGCATGCACACGAAAGCAGGTCGAACCGTAACTCGAGAGGATGCTTGCGGGAGACCAACCGTTTTCTGTTTTGTTTGCACTTTGCTGTGCGCCTGTTGATTTGTTTGTTCAACGGGAGGAATGCTCTCGAAAGGTTTTCAAGCCAATTAACTCGACTTGAAGACACACAGAGGGCGATGCATGGATATTGCGACAAAGTCGAAGATTAGTTACGGTCTGGTAAGGAAATCTCCTCCGAGGAATGGAAGTGTTGCACAAATTAATGACACACAATGTGCAGAGCATTCTCAGGGAGTTCTTCGCGAGTGGGAATGGGCTGTTGGGAACAAAAAAATAACAAAAATTTCATGGCACACGCGAGACTTTAGCGGCTAAAGGGGTTATTTCATGGGTGGATGCTGGGTGTTGTTGTGAAATGGATTTTTCTTTCTCTCTGTGAAAATCGCATGATATGCTCTGCGATTTAAAAGGGCAGGAGGTGTCATGTGATCGCTTGTCACTCGGTAAATGATTTTTTTCTTTCATAGATCTTGGTAAACGTGAAGGCGGGAAAGGTGGTTAGGGTTTTCAGGTAAGAATGAGATGAACAGTTCACTGAATGGAGTGTGTCCGTTGAGTGTGCTCTAAATGGAATGTCAAACGCCTTAACTGTCATATGGTTCGCTGTCAAATTGTGAAAGTTCAATATTTACCGTCAGCCGATTAAGTAAGGGACGCTCTGGTTTTTAAATCTGGCGGTTAGTCATGGAACGACGTGTTAGTTATGCACCAAGTCGACGCTGTGAATAAAGATTGGAAAAGAATTTCATGACAGATTGAAAGGTTCGAGGAAACCAAATTCGTTACGGACCAAGGAACACTTGTGGAAGGCAGAAGGAGTGATTGACGCCGGAAACACAGTAACCAGGAATTTGTGTGAGCACTCCCTGCACTATATTGTTTCATATAGCATGGCGCGACTTGTCACATTGGCGAGAAATAATTGATTTGTTGTTGGACCCTGAGCAACAAGTAAAAAAATGTGAAACAAACTAGAACATATTCTGATGCTCAATGACAAGTCTTAAAACTCGTGTAGGATTTTTGGGAAACGTTTTACTTAAAAAAAAAATCACAACGTGTTCACCTAGAAAAGGAAAAATTGCATCAAAAAAAGTGTCATCTACCAAGAGGTCTCATTTTAATCTTCGCCGCATCGTTTAACTGTCAACATTCAAATATCATTGCGATGAATTTTGACAAGTAAAATCTAGGAGTTTATTAAGCATAGATCGGTAAGCACTCCCAGAAATAAAAATGGTCCCATTTGGGGCTCCGAAAACGCATCGGAAATAGTAGAACGACCTCTCCACGCACAACATGTGGCACTTTGGTAGGTTTTCTAGACTGACAGTATCATTAGGCCATAGGATATTTAATATTTCGAAATGGACACTTCAAACGAATATTCGGGAAATGAGCCGTATTTATCCGAAAACGTGACGAAAACTTATTGTAGATAGATCCGAGGCGGACATTTGGAAAATATTGTATTTCATGTTAAGACATACTACAGAGTTTGTACTTTAGATTAAAATAAAAATACCACAGCTTTTTATAAATATTTTGCGTTGTACTATTAGTTAAAAGTGACAATTCTTCTTGGATTATCTTATTTATTTAAATGTTTTTACTTGTGCTCCTAATGGGACACTCTTAACACAGCCGGAAGCCTATAAACGTCATTGATTTAGAACAGCAACCTCTGGGCTCATTTAAAGCTGAATAATTAGTTCTGAGTAGATTTCATCAAGGTGGTCGTTATTGCTGAGCATCTGTGGAGAGTTGGATTACTCAGTGGAAGTTCCTTATTTATTTCCTAGATGAAAGATTTTTGTAAATTTTTTGCAAACATCTTACAAACACACGAGGGTAAATCTGTTATGAAAAACTTCTCAAACTAATGCCGTTGCCATTTGGACAATGTTTTACTTAACACCTACCGCAACTTCTATACAAGAATCTTTATTTAGTAATGATTCTGCAACTGACTGACACAGGATAACCGATTTTATTGCGAAAACTCTTTAAGAAAACACATAATATTTGCTAAAGCGCATTTCTTCACGTCTCTCAAGTCTTTCATAGGATATGTCACGAAGCTTTAGGTAGAAATTAAAAGAAGTTAATATCTGATGAAAAGATTCTTCCATGCTATGGAATCATTTTTCGTCTTCTCATAGAGTCTTTAAGGCGGAACCTACATACCTACATACCTTTGAAAAACAATCAATAAATAAATACATGAAAACTTTACTTGGGCCTAGCCAAGAAGCACGTTAAAATTTCTTAATTTCTTTGTTGGTATCAACGAGCTTATTAGGTTCGCATTTCGTTATTTTTGGAGTAAGCACAATACTATGAAAAAAAGGGACCTAAAAGTTTGCGGGTAGTTTTGTTCGAAATGTTTATGATTTGGACTTCAAGCCAAACACAGGATCTCCAGAAGCCAACAGATTCACAGTCCACTTTCGATTCTATAGAAATAATTAAAACGCGGATTTTATTTTGTCGTACATATTCCACAGACCTGTGCTTAGATAATAGATTTATCAACCGCGGCTGCACTCAGGTACCTGGGTTATTAAACTCCAGGCCAAATGGCGCCTTTGTCCAATTGGAATCCTTCTAAAAATTAAGTTTCTTGCAAGACTTTCCTTTCTGAACAGTGGTCTTTCCTTTCTGTGAGAATCAACAAGGAGGCACAAAAAAGAAATTCCTCTCCTAGTCATTCACTGCGCAGGCTGTGTGGATTTTATATTTTTTGTTTGGCGGAGGACATCGACGATGTGAAATTGATTAATAAAAGGATAGCTCCTGAGAGAATATAGAGAAATGATAGATAAGGGAAAAAAACGAAAGCACAGGAAGGAAGGCATAAACGGGGGCAGCACCAGGAGAGTTAACGATAAAAGTGACTTTCAGGGAGAGGAGTCCTTTAAACAGGAAGAATATAGATAGCTAACCAGAAAGGTATTTACAATTAACTGTAGCTGTATTTGTAATCCCCCTCCTTAGCTTCGTATTATATGGGAATCTGGGGTTATCCTCTTTGGTCATTGTTTTAATGTCTTTAAGCTCACCCCAATCCACTCCAATTTTTGGAATATGGGGTTTAATTTTTTGTTAATTGCTGCCTTTATTGTAGTCCACTATTGATCAAAAAGAATAGTACCTTCTACAATTATTTTTACAAGTAGAGGTCATTTTACCTTTTTCAGAAAGGATCACCTAATATTTTTCCCCAAATATTTTTGTTATTTATAGTCCATCATACTGTATATTCGTTTCCTATTCAAAAATATTTCTCTTAAAGTCGTGATGTTTATTTAACACTTGAATCCAGAAATATCCTCACGAAATGGCGCCCGACGCGGGGATGAAAAGTTATAGTGGCTGTTACTTTCCAAAGATGATCATCTCCGTCGTTTTTTCAAAACAAAATTTTAAAATTTTTAGATTTGTCTGTCTGGCTTTGCTTAAAGCATCACTCCCTGATTGCTATAATTTTTTAGACTTCTGTCCGAGTTCCGTTCTGTTTCCATAGATTTCTAGCTTTGAAGCTGCACGAATTATCGCTCGACGGAACCATCAAGAACTAATCTTTCCTGTTGCCAGCTCGTTGATAGTTCATTCACCTTCATGTTCTGGTGTAGCACCCAGGTCCTACAATCTAACAAGAAGTATTCATTTGCACGCGAAAGCGTTTGAACTGGGATTAGGGCCATTATAGCCTTCACGATGGTAAGCTTCACGTATTCCCATACCTCCAGCCCGGAAGAGATGGTTTCTGTTAAGTAGGCGAAGGGCTTTTCATATTTCACGAAACTCTTGAGAAGATCAACACCCTGGCACTCTTCATTGCTTTGCTGACTGAGATAAATGAGAAGATTGACTTCAAATTCTTTATTGCGGTCTTAATAAGGAAGATGTTCGTGTGACTCCAGCTACAAAGAATGTGGTTTAGTATCATATGGTTCTATTAGCAAAGGTCTTGCATTTATTTCAGAACAGAATTTCTTGGGCGAAATCTTGGCTAGCCTGTCGGAGTCCTTTATGGCTTTCATGTCTTGGTTTTCGACAGCATTGATGAAGTCAATATGAAAATATTTTAGACGCCTCAATTCTTCCATAAAACACAACCTTAATAGTTCAGAAGACTGACCGCACTCGACATAGGTAAATCGAACGTAGCTCGTAGGTTACCGAGAACCTCTGTGACACTGGCCTTAGGCTACACGATTAAGAGTATCATTAGGAGACAATATCATCTTGGATGTTTGTACTCAATTTTTTCTGTGATCAAGTTGATCTTGTTGCCTTAAGGACAGTCCTGTGCAGGAACGAGTACTAGACAAGTGTGTACATTGTCCTGAATTTGATGGGATATGCAGTAGGCTTTTGATCTTGCCTCATTTAAAAATTAGGTAGATTAGGTCAGGCTTGGAAGCGTAGTTAGTTGTCTGCCCAGTTAAGTAAGTAAGTTATCCGAGAATTGTTAGTGATCTACTACGCCTTTTGTAGATAAGCCAACGGGGGAAAGCTTTTATTTTAGCCAAAAGAGTTGCATTGAGGCCCATAGTTTCTTTGTGCCATGCCTAGACAATTCTGAAGCCTTAGTCCAAAAGGAACCATCTCAGTTGGTTTTTTTTCCAATTCGGCTGGTTCCTTTCTTTTGTCCCAAATAACGCAGTATTAGCAGATAAATGATCGATTTCCTCTAAGGTTTCCTAGAATTTGGATACCTTTGGAGGGTAAACTCAAATCTTGATGACTAATAAGTCCCTCAACCGCCTATATCTATATCTATATGACTAATAATTCCTTTCTCTCTTTACAGATTTCCTCTATCGACACAGTGTGACCTTTGACAACGTGACAACTGACGTGGAAATCATGGATACATCTAAATGCGCGGTGAGCTCAATTAATATTTACATAAACCCGGATTCATGAAAACTTGTCCCGCATCAAAGTGGCTCCCTTAACTATGCGTGTACGCAAATTTTACACCCAAATGGGTTCATCTCAAGTTTCCAATTTTTTTTTTCACCGAAGAATGTCCACCGGCCTTGATCCTCACTGGGCATTGCTCCTCTGATTGGTTTCACAGCCTTCACAGTTGGGTGCATTCCCATGACCAAGTGCCACTGTCATCGGTCAGTCAATACCGACAACGACGGCGACGGGGTTTGCTTCCAACAAAGCCTCTTACAGCTGTAACCCATGATTAATTACAACCTCCTCACTTGACGCTGGTGAAGACAGAGAGCAAGAGAGATTGCCTTCTAATTTTTACCGTCGGCGCGCGGCGGCAAAAACGCTTTGTTGTCTGGGACACATGTCGCGCAGCCTTCCAGCCATCTCGAAGTGCTGCCGAAAGACCGAGTAGTAGGCAAAAGCGCAGGCGGCCAATCCATGAATGACCCAATATCGTTAATTGCCTTCCAAGTGTTTCTTTCTTTTATGCAACGAGCCACCGTTTGAAGCCTCGAAGGAGAGGCTCACAAGCACAGGTAGTTTCTTTGTCGTGGTCAATTCCCAATCGAAGTCATAGAAGTTTGTGCGTCATTGCATCAGAGAGCGTTGTGAGTCGGCACAGAGTCGGCAAGTCTACCTCAACCACTTGACTTCGATTTGCGCAAAATGTGTCGGCATTTAAATTTGCACATTTTGAAACGCGAGTTCAAAAGGTCTGCCAACCCTCTCCTCGGCCGTACAATCATCAGAGTGTAGATGGCTAAGTCCAGGTGAGTGGGTGCCCGGTGCATTGGGGGTAAATCTTTCACGGATGCCATTTAGTGGGAAATGGAACGGGCAATTAAAAACGCTGCGGTGCCGCCGCATTCGTTCGTGGTTTGGTGGGAGTTCGCCTTGGCATGGTGTTTCGAAAGAAGTCCACTCCTGGGAGTGGACAAACGATGGCTGGGTTGCGAGAATGGGGGAGAAGGCTTCGTGCGATATCGATTGACAGTGGAGGTGATGTATGTTTTAATTAGCGCGAATCGTGAGTTCTGAAATCGACGCCCTTTCGGAACGCACGGATTAAGGCTTTTAATGGTCATGTAAGAAGCTGGAGTTATGGATATTCAGTAATTCAAGTGAAGGCGATTTATTAGCGCGTGGAAGTCGTGGGATTGGGTAAGAATTGATTGGGAAATTGTCCTTATGCAATGTGTTCCGATTAGTTGGAAGTCGGAGGCGCAGACAGCCTTCGAGAGCAAAGGAATGTTGAAGTTTTATGATGTCAGTTCACGGAAAGAATGATTACAAAGTGAAGGTGAAGATACGACTGTGGAATATATTCCTGTTTATGCCATAAATAACTTGGATTGGATTTTTTTTGTTTCGTTTTACGAGGATACTTACTAGGATATACATACTTTTCCTCTTTGAAAGGTTATTTACAGTGAGAACCATTGAATGGCTTCGAAATTTTATGGTCAGATTGTATTGAGTGGGGCTTCCTTACACATTCTGGCGAAATATGAATTGTTTTATTGTTGGATGGCGTAAGACCTGGAGGTATTCAAAAGTGTTTTAGTATCCAAGCAATATAAATCAATGCTATGGCTACTGTTGCTTTGATGTCATGGTTTATGTCAAAATATATTTTGGAAGGGATAATGTCGCCGAATTCATTTGTAATCTTGTTTCCTTCAAGAGCCCAACAGCGGTTTATGTTAAGCACTTGGTGGTTCCTAGGGTAGTCTCATGGAATGAGATATTCGTTTTAGTGTTTCCTAATGTCATAAAACTGCTCAAGGTTGTCGAAACTTTCTGGAGTTAGGTACAATTCTAGATTAAAGCTTCTAGGCCTAACATTTATTGTGCCCCGTACTAGTAATGAGAAAACGAGTAAAAAAATGGTTAAAATGAGCCTGTTACTCAAGCCTCTTACTTACTTTCTTAGGTGGAGCTGTAGTCTGGAATGGACTTTGGTCCCAATCAAAGAGCCTCCTCGTTCGTTCCGCCACAGTCGTCAAATCCTCCGTCGCCTTTGTGAGGCTGGCTCATGAGAGATGGAGTACACTCTCATCTTATCGTGTCCCCAGAAAACCCTGGAAAAATATGAGTACGCTGAGACAAATTAAATTTTAGGGCCTAACAGACGCAACCTAGCGCTCTTCATGGAGATTATTATTGGCCACAACTTCCTGAAGAATAATTCGACTATATGCTGATGATCTCTGCTGAGGCTGTGGCGAATCGCACGCAAAAGAGTGCAGATCTCAGTTTCTTTTGCCAGATCTCGACAACTTCGATATATCCGAACTGTGGTTCCAACAAGATGGCGCTACATGCCATATAAGTGACGCAATGTTTGAAGTTCTGAAGGAGAAAATTTGGCGACTAGATCATCTCACAACGAGCGTCCATCAATTGGCCGCTGCGATCATGCGACTTGCTACCACTCGATTATTTTCTCTGGGGCTAAAAAGTATTTGACAGCTTAAACGTCACGATTTTGACACGCAGGCGAAAAGGTCTATGAACGGTTTTTGTTATTGTTTGCAGCGACTCCAGTACAAATCGCAGAGATGGTAGCGAGGGCTTGAAAAGGCAAAGAAACACTTTTCGCTTGCATATTCTTTACTCAATAGAGGAACATCCAATTGTCAAAGCCATTGATGACCGATGCTATACGAACAATCCAGACGCGAAACCATCGAAAATGTCCTGAAAAATTGGCTTAACCTGTTGCCAAACCAGCCGAGGCAGTCATTTGCAGGTCTTGTGTCATATTTTGTCGAAATCTTGGGAAACATAGAAAAAACATAGAAAGTCTTTTAGAAGTTGCCCCTAGATGTCAGTATTGAATCATTTTTGAACGCTGCCTATTTCTTATGTCATCTTTGACGTCTATGAAGTAGACAACTGTACAATTTTAACCATGAATCATCGATCATCAATGCAGAACTGTTGTCAATTAGTGTTAGAACATGATGCTTGATTTTCATCTTTCGTGATCGATGGATTCATCGAATAGATACAACCATTGGTCAATTTTTGTTCGATGGCGAAAATGAAAGAGCTGTTACTGTCATTGGAAAGCATTATAGACAAATGACTGAATATATTTTGTGGCCTCAAATGGAAGAAATACCCATGGACGACCTTTATTTTCAACAGGATGGAGCTACGATATTGTGATAGTCCCATCGTCACCTGCACACTTATGACGACATTGCTGTCAACAAACATTCCCAGACGAGGTTATCATCACAGACCTGGCTAAATTCAAAAACCCATTTCTTGAAAAATCCATTAAATGTCCTTGAACGACCCAACGTGTTGCAATTTGTCACTTTCGTTACCTCGCCACGAATGGGGTCGCCATTAATATTCCCTGCCTGGCTGGACTAATCGAAGGCTCCTACAATACAATTTGGAATTCCAATTACAAGTGCCGAAAACAAATCGCCGATTCTCTGCAAATACGATTTTTGCAATTACAGTTCCACTCCTCGTCGCAGTACCCGCTACGATTAGCATATATTTCAGTCAAAACACACGAAATACGCTAAATGTCCACTTATTCATTTTTATTTATTGCATCTCGTTGCACCTAATGCCAAATTGAGTGAGCTCTCCTCCCGCAACGACCGCGACGACCGAGACGTGTCGTCGATGCTATCCTCCAGTAGTGGTGGGTCCTCTTGCAGGTTTTGACCCAAACCCAGGCCAAAGCGGACCGAAACGAAACCGAAAACTAGCTGAAAACCGCTTAAAGCGGCGACTTTGACAAATGTACCTTAAATTAGCCTCCTTGCCGAGTCTAACCTTTTCAATTATTGATTACTTGTGAATTTGAGATTATTATGCAAATACGAGTATCAGTGGATTTTCCATTAGGCCCGGGCTCCTCTGTGTGTGCCGAGCAGCATGTTGGGACATAGTTTTTTGCAAAACGGGATGCCATGTTCGTCGTGCTTGTTCTCATAAGTAGGACATGACTCTGCTGGCCGGGCGGGTGCTGGTGCTGGTGCGGGTCTATATCTATGTTGCGATGGAACAACAGGGAGCACTAAGAGGCCCAGGATTACGCAAAATCGCGTTGACGATGTCATAATTCATTCGATAACCAGTGGGGGAGCGACAGCCAGATGTTGAGTGTTGATAGACGCTTGACTACTTGGCTACTGTTGCGCAACGTCAGCCGTTGCGATACTGATACCTTGATTGGGGTTCTAAACGATCGAACCGAGTACATCTAGAACTGCGGCACTTTCGCCGATCGGCACTTTCACAATCGCACGAAGGATGTCTGCTGGATGAAGACGTTTTTCGGTTTGCATTCGGAGATGATTGTGGTAACCTACGCACTGCCTGAAGCAGCGGGCTCTCTGATTGTCGGAACCATCAGACAGTGCTGCTGCTGCTGCTGCTGGTTTCAGTGACCCAGATTCGAGTTGCAACTCACTTTTCTCATTCGGCTCTCTGGCTCTGTGTGTCTGCCGCTGTTTATGCATGGAAGCGATGGTTCCCAGATTTACATATCACTCTCGTCCTCCCTCGAGGGGAGCCGCTGCTGTTTGTGTTTGCCATGTATAATTTGTAATTTGATTTCTTGGCGCATGATTGTCTACCGCAAGAGGCTTCTTTTTTTTTGTTGTTTTTTTTTAGCGCTGGAGGGTAAGATAAACGTGTCTCTGCAGCGTCCGTATAAGTTTCTGTTTCTGCTGAACTGCTTTTTGTTGGATGTACTCGTATCTGCAACAGTGCGCGTATTTCATTGGAAAGAAAGGAAAATTAGATACGTTCCGGTTTTGGCAATTTCCTGTGGGAATGTGTGTTCTACATTTCAATGCAGTCGATGGGTACGAGTTTGAAGGGCGTTGTGAATGAGACTGCAAAGTCGTGATTACCGAGTTTTTTTCTCAGCTTTTCGTACTTTTTTTTATGGCATTTTAATTGAAAGTGCAGCATTGCGAAGAATCAGAATCGGTTTTGGTTAAGTGGTGGAAGTCAGAATAGGTCTGCTGTGATTTGGAATTCTATGTTGAGTTCACAATATCTCCTTTAAAAACTAAGCTTTTGAACACAAGTTTTTGAGTATAGCAATGTGACAAACTTCAGAAAGGTAAGGCTGTGGTCACGGTCAAGCGAATTCGCGTGTTCGATGGTTTTTCGCGCGATATCGCTATCTAACACTAAATGCTCTGCAAGATTCTATCCCTTAATTTGACAAGTCATAGTGAGCCTGTTCACACAGGATTGACGTGAATTTCTCAGTTTTTAATTTCTGTTTTCACTCTTTTGCCGAGTGACAGCGATTGACATTTCCAAACGTCAAAAACAATCCTTGACACAGAAAATCTAAAAATCTAGATCGCCGTAACATGTTACCTCTCCACGCCTGTAATTGTGTTCGTTTTTTTTCTATATTAGTCAAGTAGGTACCGCCATTGTCAATGCCCATTTGAGCTCTTTTTTCTGCACTTTTAATCGTTTTGGCGAGAACTGTGTGCTATGAGATCTTGCACTCTTGTCCTCCAGTCCCAATTCATCAATGTACTCGTTGATCATAGTTTTGTATCGTTAAGCAGGTACAGTCACGGCTTCCAGCCACAAGTGCGATATTCTCGTTATGATCCACAGTACCAATCGTTTTATCTAGCAGAACCATACATGCAGTCAAATGTCTTATTGTTTAAGGCTGCCTCTATGTCGATGAACATAAGTAGTCATAGCGAATCCGTTCCTGTGAAGCGCACATTCAATTCTAGCAAACAGACTGTTACCACTGGCAATGCAGTATACCAGCTACATTGAGTATTGTAACTTAGATCAAGCTCAACCTCCACAGGATCTTATCGTTATCTAGTTACTTTGTAAGGGAATTTCTAGCAGAAGACTGAAAGTCTCCGCTTTCGTCTCAATGCGGGTTGCGTCAGGACTCCTAAGTAACTCACCTTGAGTCTCGATTTTTTTTTTTTACAAAAATCTATATAGAAAGTTTGGATCCATAAAAGCTGCAGTTTTCATCTAAATTTGTCTTGATTTCACAGTTTTCTGGTTTCCTGTCGAACTGCAAGAAGTTTTCATAACTGGGCACTGGGCACTGGGCACGTCTGGTAATAAAAATAATCAGGTTTTGAACAGCATCGTCGAACGTACATCACGTTCGTTTTCGCGGTTTTCTTCTCTCTTGTAAAGTAACGACAGGGACACTTCCGGCAGATTCCTCACGTTCAAAATCGACTTGAAATACCGATCAGATACGGTCAACCGATTATCCCTTTTTCGAACTTTCTGAGTTAGATTTCTAGGTAGACCTTCAGCTTTTATATCGGCCTTTCTGGCCATCCAACATGGAGTGGGGAAAAAGCCCTTAGCAGTGAGTTATATGTACCTTCCAGTAGATACAACATGGCCCCAAATTTACGACTACGATCTCTGGGCTCGTCACCGAGGCTGTCTGTCATGGTGTATCATTAGATGATGCGGATGTTACCCATCTTTTCCTCTAAAATAGAAATCTTTTCTTCCAAATTTCCCAAAAATTTGGTGTAATGTCTTGAACAAGTCAAAAAATAGTCCCGCAAAAACACCTAAACGTTTTTTCACATAACAAATAGCCCTTCGGACACGGCCCCTTCCATTCCTGTAAAGAATATAACACGTGAAAAGCTAGGTCCTGGGCCACATAGACTTGTTGCACCAAAAATTTGTATTTTGTCTTGAACAAGTTCACCTACATAAACGTCTGGCCATCTAAAGAATAATCATTTACTTGCGTAAACCTCCTCCATCTCGAAAATCAAAAATTTTCCACTCCAAACCGACAACTGACATGCTCCTCAATTTGCGTTCTAATTTTATACCACGCTCCAGTGTAATAATAACAAATTACCGAAGTAAAAATAAATCTACCTCCAGTGCTATATATGGGGCAACACAATGAAATTCAATCCGATCCAGACACAGACGGTGACAGCAACTCCCCTGTGTGTGTCTCAATCGACTCTGGCCAAAACCACCAATATCAGAGACGACCCAGCAAACACAATCTGTGCATTTGCGACGACGACAACTACGACGACGACGACGATGTAGCGCACATGACGCGAACCTTGAACTGCTTTGCAATACAAATCTTTACAAAGACCCTCCTTCCCGGCCCATTGGTGCTCCCTCTCAGTGATGAAGTTAGCTGTGTTTGTTTGTTGTTTTTTGCGGTCACAATTTTGCGCGGGTAATTCGATCATTAACGCAATCTGACATACGACTAACAAACCTAACCACAAATTCGCACAAATTGTTACTTTGTGGACGTGAGACGCTCTATATACCTACCTACACACATAGTATTTGTTTTGAGCCATAATCATCATCTGTCCCCTCATTGTGTATCCTTTCCCATCCAAATGGCTGAAGTTTTCAATTTTTGAATTAAATTTTCAGTTTTTGTACTACTTACAGAAAACCGGCTGCCTTTACGAACACATCCGATGGGGGGATGCGTTCGTTGTTGTTTATTCGATATGTGATAAGCCAAGCTTCTCCGAAGCGGAGGATTGTTTGGAGCAGCTGTCCAAGCTGAAATTGCCATCATATTATACCACCCTGTTGTTGGGTAATAAGCGAGATTTAGACCATGCCAGGTAAGGCCCTTCCTGACATTAGGATGTCAGAATAGTTTTCAAAATTTGTTGGTTATTTTTTGCAGAAAAATATCCGTGAACGATGGACACGAATTGTCACTGAAGTATTCCTGTCAGTTTTACGAGGTCTCAGCGGCCGAAAGCTTCGCCGGAGTATCGTTGGCGTTTCAATCTTTACTGCGTGAAGCCAGATCCATTCAGTTACTAAAAGCTTTACCCATAAGAAGAAAACTTGGAGTCAACAGTGTATCCAAAGTAAGTAGCAACTCGAAACCAAATTCAACATCTATTTCAATAGATTTCTATCCTCCTCCAGGTTTTAGGCAATATTTTCGGTAAGAACAGCAAAGACAGAAAGAAACGCCCGTCTTTAAGTATATGAACAACCCGAGATCTTAAGCTGCACCTGCATGTAGCTCTTTCAAGTTCCATTTATTAGGTTTTAAACGAAAAACTCTACAACTTAAGTTATTTTATTTTTAATTTGTACAATATTCACGTCAGCCTGTAAGAACATGGATACTATAAGTATACTAAAATGCCATATTTTTTAAGTTAAAAAAGGAAATTAAAATTGAACAACTTTCCAAGACACCTTCTGTAACGTTTCGCTTAGTTCTTGTATAAATTGTAATTTATTTATTTGTATATAAAGAAAACATATTGTTTAGAGTTTAAGATACTTTTATTAACTTTGCAATTGTAGTTGACAGTATTGAATTTTAAATTCCTATTAAATATTTTTTTTTGTTTTAAATAGTTTTAGTGTTATGTTTAAGGGAAAACTCTAAATTATGGTAAAATAAGAAAAGAACTAAATTTTGCTTGTGATCTTTGCTGAGAAATTTTTGAATTCTTTTGTAATTACTGTTGAAATTGTTTTAATATTATTATGTTCCTGTATATTAGACGTACATGTATGCATTGTGTAAGTCGCCTCAATTTTTATATATTTTACAACAAACAAATTTAAAATTATAAATAAACTTTTTTTTTACAAACAAAATGGGGATTTTGTTTTATTGCCATCCCTGGAATGGGCACTAGTAAGAGTATTTTCTAAATGTGGTAAGTAAAACCGATGGGATGAGGTCTTCAGTGGTCTTAAGTGGTATCAACATTTAGTATGCGGTAAGCTTTATCTTCAAGATACTTGCAAACTCTTCTGTACTGTAGAGGATACATCAAGGACAGAGTTGTTATGTGGTTGGCAAGATGGATATGATCTTACAATATGTAAAATTTCAAAGCTTTTCCAGGGTTTTCTAAAAACTTTAGCTATGATTCCTATCTCCATAGAGACTCAAGAAAATGGCGATGTAAAGCAGAACTAAAGGTTTTAATGTAACAGGGAGGCTAAGTCACAGATAACCTTGCTTTTCATTCTAGTATTCCTTAAGGAACAAGATCCCAAGAGGCTGGTCTTTGGTTCAGCATTATTACCGAGTCTGTGCTGCATTGCCAATACCTTTGATGTCAAAGAAAGACTTAGACAAGGCTATGCTTTGTCATGAGATTTTTTCAAATCGAACTTGAAAATATTTTACGAAACTCATAACCCAGGCTGTGCCGAAAGCAGCGGACTGTCATTGGTGCTACTATTGAAACAGAAGCAGCAAAAATGGGTTGCGGGATAAATGTGGCCAAAATTAAGTATGTCCTGTCAACAAGTCGTCTATAATAAGATCAGAACTTCAAAAATTGTTGAACCTGGTATCTGAAATCTTAAGAATTGTGTCATGATGAAAGGGCTTAATGTTCAGCGTCTATGACTGCATGAGAGCGTATTGTAGCTTCCTTCTAAACTGCTGTAGCGATGGGAATCACTACCCTTGACCACTGTTTTATGTCAATAGAGGCTATTTAGAGTCAGCCGTTCAGCCTTAAGCCAAAGTTAGTGCAATAAAACAAGCTGAGGACATGATTATCGAGAGATTAATAAGCTCTTCGCGGAGCCTTCCTGAGGTTAAAACACCGTGTAGTAGTCTGATCAGGGAAATAGACATCGAATCTAACGAGGAGTCTGAGAGGCGGTTGGTATAAACTACGGTCTATGATAAAAAAAAAACTAAGTCGCAGGGATATTCGGACAGCTGTTAGTGGCATGACAGGACAATGTGTAGGTTAGGACTACCCCACAGCAACTTGGGAAGAAACTGCATGGACGAAGAGGACATGGAATCTATTCGTTACTAGTTATATGGTTATCCAGAAATACCCACCAAAAGGAAGACAGTCTTGGGAGCTATTTCCTCGATAAACTGGACGATCTTAGACACATTAAGCTAAATAAACCGCATCTGGGTGGCTCAGTACAGCCGTCGAAGATTGATAATAGATTCTCAGTTGTCTTTGAATTGAGCACAATGGACTCTTAGAATAATTGCTCCAAAGGAGATCAGTCTAAATTATTTCTTCGTTGAACAGGGCACGACGACATTTAGGTTCAGCACCTTATTTCAAAGAAGGACACTAGCCTTATTTCTGAAGATTGCCTCTGAAGACAGCCATTGTTTATGACCAAACACCGAAGCTGGGCCATTCTCTAGTGGCTACAATTGTTTTAAACGATAGACATCGCTTTGCTTGAAAGGATTAGCAAGTGCTGTCGACGCTTTCCTGAATATCGATAAAGAAGGTGAGTTTAAGATGTATGTGCATACGTAGACTTTTCAAGTTAAAGTTCATGCAGAGAATCATGAGTAGGTTGAGGCTTAAGATAGAGTGACTGTGACTGTTACACAGCTCGGTACGCCTAGTTATGACTAACGATGCCAGTGCCAATAGGTTGTGGAAAAAAGGTTCTCCTAATTTTATGGAACAGAGTTGGACAAGTGGTGAGGAGTTGCATGCAGGAGTCATGTGAAAAGAGTCCCAGCCTTTTGACATGTTGATCTATCAGAGAAGGATCAATCTTCGGCCAGATCTGTCTACAGTTGGTACTAAATACTAAAACCGTCTTACATAAGCAAGAGTTTGCATATAGCGAAGGTGATACCCAGGCTCCGCCATTTCGGCAGGATTCTGTGGGTCGTACTCAGTTTGCTAAGCTCGTCATCCTTGCAATTTCCAGCAATGTCTCTTCGGCCCGGCACCCAGCATTGGTTGTTAAATGTTAAACTGGTGAGACATCTCAAAGACAGATAACTGGCAGATTAAGGGAAAGAGCACAATTTCAGGGATTCATAACGTTTCCCTGGGAAGCGTAAGAAAATGTTCAGATTAAGGCTCATCAGTTTTGGTGACGTCCTGTCAGAGATACTCGTGGATATACAGGGTATAACGGGTGAGGCTTAGTCGATGTCTTCTAGGGTGAAATTGAGGAGATCAATGATCTAGGAGTGACCTTCATGATAGCTAGATGACTATGATAAGGGTTTGAGTCGGATAGTTACGTTACCACCCAATACCTTGCCAAGAATGTGTAAGAGGGAGCAGGTGGAGGAAAATGTCCAGCACTGAAGGATAAATTCTCAGTCCAAGATTGAAGTGAGTATCATAAGTAAGAACTCAGATTAATAGGGTCGTAGGAGTTAGGCGATTCGATTCTCCTTCTAAATATTAGGTGTGTGTGTCTACTGGCATCACTGTTACTCAAATGGCGGGAAGGTCAGGAAGTGTCAAGTAGCAATCCGGGTAATCTAGCATACATGAGTGGTTAGTGGTTATTGACGTGGAACCTAATGTTGTGTGCTGATATATTGCTTTGATGCTAATCTTCTCATTATCAGTCTCTGTTTTGATCTAAAAATAGGACCACCTAATTAGATACGGCAGTTCTTTCAAGCACTAGATCCGGTTGGGTAACCTAATAAACCGACATAAGTAAATCTCTGTCCTTATGAGAGTTCAAAGCTCCTTACAGCAGAAGCGAACTCCACCTTAGAGCTACGAACTGCTTTGAAACCAAAGTGAGAGTAAGTTAGGGATTTTCTCTAAAATCCATTTCGAGTACAACTAGGTGCCCATCGGTGAGTAGAAAGCTGCGAAGACTGCCCTCTTGCAAATCCTATCACCAGCGTTTCCCTACACACTCTAACTTTCCATCTTCACTTATAATTGGTTTCTAATAGGTAAGAAGCTGTTATGAACAAGCCTACATTCATTCCATCATAAAACCCATCAGTCGACACATTCTTCCCCGTGTCTGCCATAAAAGTAGCTTTCCCTTCAAGTCTATCTCACTCAAACGATATTTATGGCGTCTTAAATACTAATTGCCTAAATGCACAGAATTTGAATATTCTCAAGAGGTTTAGGGATACCCTGGGCCCAACAGCAAGGCATATACCAGCCAACTGTCAATAAAATGTATCCAAACTCTTCCGCAGTTGAAGTAACAATCTTTCGCTGGTTGCAGTGTAGCCACTAAAAGGTTTTCTCCCAAGAACGTCAATTTGCATCTGGGATGGACTCCACACATACTCAGACGTAACAACAACATTATTAAATCACCTAAAGACATCCCTCTGGTTTTAAAATAAATTTATTATCCCATTATTCCCTGGACCAGTTCGTGGCGCAGCAGTGATCTTCCGCATCTTGGCGAGCGAGAGACACTGTCCATCATTCTATGCGCACTGTGTGCCGCTGTCAGAACATCAGACACAGTCGCTTGCATCTCTAACATGCAATCTACTGAAATCTTTGGCTGCCTGGTCTAGCCGTGTGAAAGCGGCTAGCTACCGCGTTTACACACCAACCATCTGTACATACAGCACCCCACATTTAATTGCTGTCAGTTTGACTTCTGATTAGAGATAGCACTCGGGTGCGATGGGTGCTACTGTTGAGGCTGCTGCTGCTACTGCTGGTGCCGCTTCCCTGTGCAGCGGATTGCGGCATAAGAAGTGTCAAGGTTTAGTGTGAGATTTGAAATCTTGATGGGCGCTACGAGAACGGTGGCACACAGAAGCCACCGAACTGTGTGCTGGAAGTCTCGTCCACGGAAATGTTTTACTTTACTATTGAAAGGTGTGCCGCCACATTGCTGCTGCAGTGGCGTTTGCATGCACACACATGGACACCAGGACGATGAGAGAAGAGGGGAACTCATTCTATAGAGACTTTTAATTATAAATCGAACTTTAGGTCTTAAATGGTTATTCAGTTTTGATTAAAAGAATGTTTACACCAGGAAGGGACTAGGAACACTTAGGGGTTAGGACATAGTTCTTTAAGGAAATCCTTTACCAGCGGCAATCAGACGGAATCAAACATCTTTCTCTGCGGGACCTCATATCCCGGTTTATATTTTTTGCACGAGCTTATTATTTGTTAAGAAAATTCTTTTCAGAAGCTTTTCAATAAGTTATATACTCTTGAATGCTCGTCAAATGTTTGTCAAATGTTTATCGAATCTGTCATTCTGTCATAGCGAGGAAGTACTTCAGTGAGGCAAAATCTATGAAAATAGAGGTTATATGATCTGAAGACTGTAAGCAATTGTGTTAAGTAAAGGTTTAGCTCTCCATATTCAGGTTAGCCTATGCTTTGATACTTGGCTTGATTCCAGCCGTCTTATTTATTTAGGAGAGTGATTTCAGCTCAGCTACCATGCCAATCCTTTGTTGTATCTCTCAGTTTTGAAAGAACTGTCTCATATCAGGGACGGGATAATGGTGGACATGTCAGTCATCAAGATCCTCAACTTAAGAATGACATTGTACATCAGATTCGACAGAAGCTGATATATGGTTGAACCTTGCGAAATACCAGCGAAATAAGCTACAGCTATGTAGGTGAAGCTAAAAGTATGTAAAGACTGAGCAGTAACAATAGCTTCCCGTGAGACTGCTATGAAGGCAATACCACCGGAAGGTATCACCTTTTTCATCGACAGCCAGGTGGCAATAAAAGCGATTACTGCTATTGAAATAAAATCCAAGGTTGTGAAGTGCTCCCGTGAAGAACTCAAGGTACTTGGAACACAGCACAAGATTGTCCTCTGCTGGATCCCTGGACACGAAGGTATTCCAAATAATGAGAGGGCAGACGAATTGGCAAGAAGAGGCTCTGAATCATGGATTAGAGCCAGTAGGCCAATAGTATATGGACCTCTCTGGACACCTGTGTGATCACTAGAAGCCTATGGCCTTGCTTTGACAAGAATAGGACCGATCGAATTATGCACAAGGACAGGAAATCCCTTTCTGTCCTGATAGGAATTATCACGGGGCATAACTCTCTTCGGTACCACATGAGAAAGCTAAGACTCACGGATGAAGATTTATGTAGGGTATGTGGAGATGAGGAAACCAATGATGATACACCCACTTTCCCTATCACTGCCCTGGGCTTATCCGCCTTAGATTTAAATTTCTAGCGCAACAGTTTTCTGTGATCTGGAAGAATTATCAAAGAGACCAATTAGTGAAATCTTTAAATTCTTCAAATCCACAGGATGGTTTGGTGATTCAAGAGATACAATTTAGTACTAGGAATTACCAATGGGCAAGGGTATCACAATGGGTCTGTACTGACCTGTGTGTGGCGATGTGATAATCTATTCTAGTCGCCTACCCACATACCTAACCTAATCTAAGAGGTCAGCTATTGGGAATACCATGCGTTGGAAAAGCAGACATCCTTGACTGATGTAATGACTTCATGACATTAGGGTCCAAGTGACGGTGAAGAGCCATAATTAAGTTTTGTTTTAAATTTTATGATGAGAAACATATTGGCCAACCGTCCATCAAAAAACTTTGCCTTCAAAGATTACCTGAAATCTTCACTGAAATTCATGGAACTGGAATTGAGTTTTTCAAAAACATCAATTTATCGCATTTCACCCGAATATATTAAAAATCAAAAGCTGTTAGCATGGTTTGTTCAACACAAGTTGACTGAAGATCAAAAGTTCTTCAGAATTCAGCATTCTAAGGCCAAAAAGGTCCAAAATTGCCTTAACAACATTGTGATTGTTTGAAGTTTGATTACTTACAGCAACGTTAAGTAACTATAATGGCAATTTTAGCATTCTCTATTCTCGTATAAATAAATAGTGGAGATGGAGGCTTGGTTCTATGTAAAATTTAAGGCGGTTAGTGGAACGTATGGACGTACATATGACACACCGATGAAGAGAGCCATCAATCTTTCCAGTTATTACTGTCTAGACCTTAGGCTACTACTATGTTAAATAGTTCCCTTGTATCGAGTATGTAGGGCCTGTTTCCACCAAATATGAAGAAACTTTCCTGACGTAGTTGTGAGGCTTACCTTTATGGGTAGAAAGACTGGAGTGTTCTAGACGTGTTTGCCCAAAATTATTCTGGAATCAGCACCTGGATTGTCTTAATTCATTTCAGCTTAAGAGGATTGTTGACACCGAATGGACTACTAGGACAGTCTATTATAGTCAGCGAAGGGATTACTAAGGAAATCAGGCTGCACGATACCAGAAAAATTTAGGGATCGAATTTAGCTTCTTGGTGATAACTACAAAGGTCGCGAAAGGATACGTTGCATCGGAAATAAGATTACATTGTCAAACACTGCTCCTATGCTTTAGGAAGGCTTTCTATGTAACTTAAATGATACCCTTTCCCAAATGACTTCTTTAAGTCACAAACTAATCGCCAAGGATTTCCATATCCTTTCTCTCTATCATCGGTCTTTGGCAAGTCATGTAACATCATCTGTTAGTCTTAGCCAATACAGAGTGCTATAAGGGCATTGGATGACACAACTAGTCCTGAAGACAATTAAAATGCTTGCTCACTAAACCACAAGTCAAGTATTCAATAAAAGCTTTAGAATGGACTGGATCTGTCCAAGATTACATCCCTTTAAACGTTTTTTTTTATACAGTCGGGCTTTTGATCCACGCTGTCGGCTCGAAACCGAATAAGGAAAGGCAAAGAGTTTCACCCAAATGTAGTCAGCCAAGTCTAGGCAACTTTGTATTTAGGACTTTCGTCACCTTTGGTGGTGAGACTCATTATTCAGTGCGAACTGAACAGTGCCAACTAGTAACTCTTACCAGAGTTTCCTAAAATCAGTAAAGCACTTATGAACCCCTTCTCTGATGTCCCTACCAGGGCCAAAAATTCACAGAGTACATAACTACTAGGTTCTGCCAAAAAGTATGTGTCCTGGACCAGAGCCATCTTCTTGCCACAACAGCCCTCCCAGTATTTAACCTCAATGGGCAATAAATTCCACCCCACTAGTCCTGTCCTGTCCTGTCCACCACTTCGCCAGGTAGTCGGTGGTCAGCATTTGTACGACGACGACGACAACAACGACAACGACGACCTCCATTCAAATCGAATGTCGAACATGTCCAGCTTAGAACGACGGTATACGCTTGTTCACTTCCATGTTTGACCAACATAATCAGAACATGATCTCTAAATTAATTGAAAAACCTTTGGGCCAACGATTGCTGGTGCGATCGGTGTTAACCTGTTTCTAGCACGCGAATTTATGCAAACAAATCGCAGCGTAGTGCTGCTTGCGTGCCAGGCGGGACGGGACAAGCCAGGGAGACGGTTTCCAGAATTTATTTAATTTTCCAACAACCTGGACTTTTGAATATGCAATGATGGAATAAAATAGTGCACCAGTGCGACCGGTACGTAACCAGAATCTTTGACACATAACAGTTGGACATGGACACTTTGGCATTTGGGCAAGAGCTTGAGGAAGAACTTCTTCTGCCGGCATGACATTGAATCTTGATTTGTGAACATGTAGATGCATCGTGTAGTTTGCATGCGAAAGCCTTTGTTGTGTGGATTGGAGGAGTTACATTGCGTTTGCTGGCCAACCGACAGCCTGTTGCAAGGGGCGACATGCGCAACATTGTAATCGAGTTGTAAAAGGAGCAAAAGCCTGCAGGAGACTGAAATGAGATTATGACGTGGTTAACATGTAGTTTTGAAATGTAAGTGGTCTTGTTACTTGGATGGGTTCTCGTAGAGGAATTGGCACTTTTTCATTCGGTGGAGACCTTTTGAATAGAAGCATGGAGTATGCCATTGTGAACATTGTGTAGTTGAATACCAATCCTAAAAGTTTTCGGAGGCTTGCAAACTGTAAGAAAAGATCTGACGGTAAGCCTGCTAATTTCCCACACAAGAACTGCTCAATCAGTAGTTCGTTTGCTGACCATTTTCAAAAATCGTCTAGGAAAGTCGTTAGGGCTTCCCTTTTCTAAATTTATTCGACGGTTCCAGGCGAAATTACTCCTGTAATTTAGCAAAGCAACAGCTTTCTTTAAAGCAGCTATTCAAACTATCCCTCACTTCTAGGATGTTCTTTTCACAGAAAATTCGAAAAAGTTTAGCAAAGCAAAAACATATCTTGCATCCCAGAACTTTTTAAACAACCAACTCCGATAGGCTAGCCTTCATCTGTCACAATGTCCGTTGCAAAGAGCAACATGGATTCATTAGCAATAGGTCCACAGTCTGTCTGAAATGCTTCACGAACAAGTTGAGATGAGTGCGGTTTCAGGCCAGGAAATTAACCAGATCCTGGAGAAAACTAAAGAAGTTCAAACGCCAAATCCACCGTCTTTTGACGAATTTCCTTTCTGAACCTTGTGGGGGCCTACTTAAAAACTTGATATAGTGTCTGCGAAGTGGCGAAGAAAGTGGAGAATCTATTTTTAAAGTCTTTATCTCTGTAGATGCTGCAGAAGTCTTTTGAAGGCACAACAAGATTAGTTGCGTACTTTGCTGCTACACAATGCCCAGTGATGACATCAAGAATAGTGCTGATATGGAATCTGCTAAGAGGGTCAGAATCTAAGAGCATTTCAGATTCATATCTGACGAGTTCACCGGCCCTACAGAACCCAACAAAAGTGAATAAACTGCTTGGTCATCTCTAATGTATTGCAAGCAAGAACACTCTTCGAATTGTTTAAGGAAGATTCCAAGAATTTGATAGCTGCTTTGATATCTGAAAAGATGAGGATATCTCTTATTTTTAGTCAAGATATGGCCTCTTGAATCACGCCTTGAATTGCATTCTTGAACACGCTACAATGATTAGAAAGACGGAAGGAGATACTGAGTTAAAGTCTATCACGGAAACATCTCTACCTACCGTCAGTGGTTCTTAGCCAGAATGTCTAGATGGGATGGTTGCCCAGAAGTGAACCTAGACCTCAACCAGAGGTCCTCTTCCCCTTGTGCGGTCCCCTAAGGTCAAGTCTTCTTCTACTGCGTTGTCTCTCCGGGTCGGAGTCGAAGAGGCTTAATGGGATCGGATGTCGGTTAAAGCAAACGACTGTGGTGGTAAGGGGTGTGAACTAAAGCAGAATGGCCAGTGCTACAGGAGAGTGTCGTATGAAGCGCAGAACTTATGCACAAACAAATTGATCGTTGGACTTTACTTAGATGCTTTCGGCTTAAGGATCTCTCTAAGACAGTCCAGTAGTTTTGGTCTTACGACCGCGATGTAGAGCTAGTGAGCTGAACGAGAACGGTTTTATCAATAACCTTTTTTCCAAGAGGAATATGCAATAGGAGACTTTTTGCATCTTTCAAGAATGTTGGTTTTCCAACTTAACTATCCCTATCCCGGATAAGACCCAGAGAAGTAGAGTTTATACTCGAACTGTTAAACCTTGAAAGAGCTTCAACGACAATCTATGAGAACTGTACAGACATAGACCTGGTAGAAGTAGAGGGAATGGACAAAAGCGTTGGGACTCCTTAAATCTTCGAAAATCTTCAGTGGCAACTAGAAGGATACCACAGCTGACTTGGATTGCGCAGCGTGGGGGAGTTGACTAAGAACCGGGCTTAAGAATTCAGGTTTACTAAATAAGTAAGTGGGATCTTTGTATCGCTCTAGGTTATAAGTCAAGGGAGCTACAGTAATAAAATGTTGGTAAAAAAAAAATCGGCTCTTCCCACTCCTTTGATAGAAAGTACTTCTTACGAGAAGCTCAGATCTGATTCGCCACTGCACAAACGGGGGCTGGTTTCTGCTCTTTGATCAGCGATTGTTTTCTGTTCCCTAATCTATCATCGGAAGAACACCGATCAGCTGCTGGGAAGGATTATCCATTCCAGTTCAATCTAACGAATGTATCCGACATTGAACTCCGACAGTTCTGCATCATGGATGGATGTCTTATGATTTGCAACTGCTGCTGTGCCGTCCATTCTAAGCAGAAACGTAGACTGACAGACAGATGCCGTCATCGCATAGATATCGCAGCTGGTCTTCATTTTCAAAACCTAACTTGTAACGCGTCGTCAGTTAGAGATTTTATTCGCTCTATCTAACTCTGAATTGCCCCAGCAGTTCCATCCTTTCGCATTACTTCTGAGCTTAACAAGCCCCCTGACAGTTTCATCGCTAGATTAACCATCAGAATCTTGCGTGTCGTCGTCTCCATAGTATAATCCCATTGAATGCATCAGTTCCCAAGTAACAAGTTTCACATTTCACGTAATAACATAGAACCACATCACAGTGACACTCCCAAACAGGCCCAGCGGGTGGGACCATAGTTAATATTCAACGCAAGGCGTTAGCGCGAAAACCACCAC
This sequence comes from Xylota segnis, assembly GCA_963583995.1. NCBI lineage: Eukaryota > Metazoa > Arthropoda > Insecta > Diptera > Syrphidae > Xylota > Xylota segnis. The sequence continues at coordinate 24,234,990 of OY757236.1, read as the reverse complement.
CCAACCCATTACCATCCACACAGCGCTGGCCATATCCTCAGTACCGACCCTCAAGGCAATCAAAAGAATAGAATTTAATTAATATTTTAACATGTATCTCATCCATTGCAACCATGGACATAGGTCAAGATGGACACAACCCGTAGCGCAGAAATAGTGCCAAAGCGTCAAGCGAACGCCCCCCTTACACGACGAATGCGGCGAAACGAAACCGAAGCGAAACTTGTTGATTTAATTTCGCATCCATTTACCGAGAAGATACTCACCGAACGGGTTCACCGATTTGAAGTGATGGAGTGACACCCTGACAGACAGACAGGCAGACAACAATTATTAATTTCGCTCTCGACTAGGACAGCAAATTGCTGGCTTTTCGAGGCGCAGCTGTCCACAGCTGCTGGTGCCTCACCACAGGCGCTGAGACAACCTCTGTCATATCTTTCATCCTATTTTAGAATAAGAATGGGATTACAATTCGAGATACACTTTGGAGTTTTTTTTTCTTTTTGTTTTCGCCTATAAATAGGATTGAAGACCATCCAATTCAATTTTGTGCGCTGCGCCGCCGGATTGATGGCAACACGCCCTCCCGCATTTTGCACTTAAGCGCTTGGGTGTGCAGATGCGCCTGCGCAAACTGCTCGTGAAGAGATTAATGAGGAACGCTCTCTTCAACGCGCGCGATTAACGACATTTTACGCAAATTGTGTTGTATTGTGTGTGTCGAAATATTGCGATTGAAATGGCTTGTCAGAGTCGGAGTCAGAGAGAGGAACATGCCGTCCCGAACCGGCTTGAGTGATCATTTTGCAAAATATAGTCGGTATCCGGTTTCGGCGATGATCTTCATTCAACAATAGTCAAGCCGTTCCATTGGTCACGTTCCATTGAGAGTTGATTGATGTCCATAGAGATGGGATGGCTGGTTGGGTCCATTGTTCGGCTCATCATTGGGGGATTGTCTACCATGGGTGTGAAGTTGAGCTGGTCAGCTCATTATTTATGCAAAATAATGGCAGATCGGTTACGACACATCTTCGGCGGGTATTTCACTTTTGGTTTTGTTTATTTATTTCGATTTGGGTGTGTGCTTGTGCCGATGAAAGACGATAGATACAGTTATGGTCGATCGGTGGTTTTAATGGGGGTCATTAGCTTTTTGTCGGTTAGATACTTGATGACGCATTTCGGTGGCTTTATGGATAGCCGGACACTTCCGCTTTCAATGGAACTGTGGAAATCGTTAATAGAATCGAGAGATACAGGCGCCAATGCATAATCGGTTATGGTAATCATCGAGTTGGATAATATTTTTTGTCACGGAGCTCACCGTGGAAGAAATGTTCGTTGCATGGATACTTACATGTATTTACAAGCTTTTAAGAAGACTGTAGACTATTCTTGGTAGTCGTACAAGTCCTAGCATAGGCCGTGAAGGATTCGTTTGATTCTAATGTGAAAGTTTCTTCCTAATTTACTTAACAAGTTCCCGATCTATAAAGAGTCTTTGCCTGAGACACGGCACTCTCCGATCCCAGACTCATTCTATCCAGCTGTCTAGAGCAAGCTCTCTGATCTTCAGACTTCCTTTTCATCTCGAACTTGTGGACTGTAATTCGAAGATTTTCTTTGCATTATTGTTGATTCGACAATTTTTACTCTCAGATGTTTGTCAAACGTTCGCGAGAAGTAAGACCAAGAAATATTTTTTTGGTTTAATCAAGTGGGAATTGAACCTCGAATCTCAGTAACTTGAGGCATTAACTGAGAATGGTAAACAGCTTAAGCACTTCGAAGTTACAGTTGTCAATTGTAATGTTTTGTTCTAGGCAGCGGGTATATGGTTTTATGTTTGTTGCTGTGGGCTGCGGGTGTTTCACTGGCTCTATCGCCACCTATACCTGTAGTAACCCTACCACATCTACACTTCTGTTACTAAGTTTCCTTCATCCTATCGAAGGGACTGCATTCCGGGTGTGAAGTCAGCTCCAAACTATCCAGGTTTCCAATCGTTGTCTTGACTTCCTAAATATTTTCGGTAGAGACTCCTAAGATGAGCGTGCAGTGTGGCTCAGACTTAGGCGATCTAGAACTTAATGCTAGAACTCTCGATTTCACCTAGCACTGAGAACAGTTCAATCGTTAATGGAAGAACTTGAGTGAAATTTCCAATTACGACCGATTTTAATGTCATAACGGTGTACACCAGGGCTGCAAACTATTACCTGTATTGTTCTTCGTCAAAAATAGTGTTCTTCGCACATCAATGACTGCAAAAAGTTATGCGGTATGACGGACTATGAAATTTTACTTCAAACAGCTTCAAACAGCTGGTCCTACGCCAAAGTGGATAGATTGGGAAAGCTCAAATATATAGCCAGTACTTCCATGTGGGTGTAGTCCCTCTTAGGGGTCTACTAGAAGATCTTCTGGAGTAGAACCTGTCCTACTCTATCTACTATCGAAAAGAACCTCCGATAAAGTGCGCTTGCTACCGGAAGACTTAAGGATGTGCAAGGAAGTAAGTAAATTTCTCCAGTGGTTACAGTGAGTACAGCGAGAATGTTACCGCCAATTTGACAGCCGTTCTACATATGTTTGCAATAAGCAAAATCTTTAAGTGGAGCCCTGAACGAGAGAAAATCCATCACATGTTCATGTATTGAGAAACATTCTTCAGTCCGGTCAAGTACACATTAAATATATCAGAACCAAACACACCTAGACAAGAATTCCTGTATTTTTAACCTTGTATTATGGAGCTGGTTAAATTGAGGAAGGCTTTCGACATAACCAGGCAAAGAAATCAGATACATACTATAGTTTGAGATTGCGACTCAAGATGAAAATTCGACTGAACTCCAATCCCAGCTTGGACTCTGTCTAAAGCCAGTCTCAAACGAAAGCGAAGTGGACAGTGGGAAGTGCATTGGAAATGCCCACGAAATCATAAATGTCGCCGCAGTCAATCAAGAGTCCAAGGTGGATGTTATCAAAAGTCTACTCGTCTAAGATGGCAGATGGATTAAATAGTACATCTATGGTATAACAGAAGGTACATTTTAACTGTCCATAGCACTAGTGGCAGTTGCCAAGTCCACCCGAGAGTGGAGAACCATTTTCAATAACAAGCATACAATTTACGCAGCCATTAAAACTGAGACGGTCTTGAATGTCGACTTCGACTTTATGTGCACAACTTACTTATGTTCTGTTCATTAGATTGTCAGAGATGTGATACTCTTTGGCAAGTGCTCTAGTTTATTAATGTTTGGAAAAAAGTTCGCTCTAACCGTTCCTTAGAATATTGAATTCCCTGCAGAGATGTTAGCTATAAGATGAAGACTGTTGTAGAACACCTTGGTACAAAGTAGTCTAGCAGCCTGACATTGTTTGTATTTTGGCCCTGTAAATGCAAGTCCTTAAAGTGTTTCATGTCAGATTGCAGATTAGCAGCTATTGGAAGTAAGAGAGAATTCCAACATAGAATTACCAAAGTCCGACTGGCATATTCCGGATGTTCTTGATATTCACGTCCAATGTCTGTTGTCCGCCATTTTGATTTAGTTGCCATTTGACACTTCACATGTGATGGCTTCTGAAGATTGAAAAAAAACTTCAATATTTTCAAACGATTTTCAACAATGCCTGGCTTGGGACTCGGCTAGCCCGTTAATCCAATTTTTCAATACATTTTCGATGGATTCGGCCCCTGTTTCATGAATAGCTTGACCTATGTATATTTTTCTTGTGTGCAACATTATGCATTGACGACACAAGACAAACAAGGGAATAAGTTTGGTTATCAATCAGCAAACTAGTCGAACAAACTTTCTTTACAGCTGTAGTTGGTGGACTATTTCGACCGAGATTTCCTTACAAAATTCGCTCTGTTTCTGGAACACATCATCCAATTTGGAAACAACGTTGGACAAGCGAAAATCGATCTATTTCGTACCGCGAAAATATAATACTGAGTTTCTGTCAGTCTTTTGTGTGGATAAGGGCTGTCAGTGTCAAAATGACATATGGTGCAAAAAGAAACCAACAGGTACGTACTAGACATTTACCTAGTTTGATAAAACAGAACTCATTCATCATGACTTTTCCAGTTTCATCCACAATGGGATGGGTGAGATAATAGGTCTGTTCGCGTGCTCTGCTAAAACAACAAATTTTCACGAAAATCTACAAAAAGTCATCAAATCCTGTTCGAGTACGCAAAAGTTTCGTAGTTTTTCGTAGAAGAGAGCGCTTACAACGAATTTTAGTGCAGGAAATTTCTTTGCACTGATTTACGCAATCTGTCAAATCTGTCAGATGCCTGTAAGAAATTTTTTGTTGTTTGTGTATTTGCATACATTTGCTTTTGACGTCTGAAAAGTTGGCGAATTTTTGTGATTTTACTCCTTGAAATTTCACAATTTAGAAATTTTGGTGCAGAAAGTACGCGAACAGACAGATTAGCATTTTGATTTATAGCTAAACTGCGATTAAATCTTTCGATTCCGGCACCTTCAAGTCGAAATTCTTATGCTCTTAAATGACAGCATATGAACAGATGGCGCTACATGTCCCAAGTCTAGACGGATTCGACTTAAGCTGACAACACATCCATCAACACGATGTCACAGGCTCTCATGGCTTAATAATATTTTTTTATATTATTTTTCAATTCCCAATGTGTTACTACATTAATCTGACGGATTACGCCGACCATAAAAGACAATAAAAAATCATCACAGCTACTGGTTTCATACGAGTACACCTCGCAGGCGATATTTGTTTCATAATGCTCTTCACGCTACCTACCGGACTACCGAACCAACTAAACTGCGGTAACACTCCGTATGAATAAGTTTGTTTTAATCTGACATTAACGCCTGTGGTGATTTAACGCTTTCTGTTTCCTGTGTTTTTTTTAATACGCCATTTGGATGGTCTTCTCGTAAAAACCAAAAAATTAATATTGAAGTTTTTCGATTATGTACGTGAAGTCGAAGTGCTCCCGACTATCCCTCACTTGTGGTTTGTGTAGCAGTTTACGATGCTCTAGGGGACTAAGGGTTCACAGAGAAATGAGTGTGAAACTAATTGTTACTTCGCGAAATCCTCTTAGAATGGCGTAATTTAGTATTTTTTTTTGAGCTTGGAAGGGGGCTTATCCTTTACTTTCCGAAGGATCGGTTTTGAAACTTGCAATCCACCTCGAATCCGGAATATTTATTTACAGAAAGAATGGCCTTTGATATATACGATAGAAATGCCACAAAATGTACTTTAAAAGTTCATGAAAACTAACTCCATATTCTACACCCAACTTGTTTTATTTGACTTAAAAGATCAGTCAGTCTTTTTGGAACACCTTTCCCAAAGCACTCTAACATAGTAAACCTCCAGCTCAACGTTAGACAGCTTAACTGTTGAAAAGATATCCTTGAAGTACAAACGATAAGGAATAATCTCTATCCCATCCATTACTGTATTACCTCAAGTCGGCACATTATTCAGTCAATTTGTCGAAACCCTTTCGTTTAGATTGTGCTCTGAAGCCCCGACTAATGCACTCTGCCCATGCGCTGTCCTATGTTAAATTAATTGTAACATGTATTGGCACAAATGTTAGTGATCCGTATACTCGAAATGTCCGTGTGCATTCCATTTTGACAAGTGTGCACTTGTTGGCCCCTCCAGCAGCGCGTCGGCAATGTCCCATCCAAAGAACATCCTTCCATCTGGTATCTGGTATCTGAAGGCGTCTCATCCATCGTTTCCATTAATTGATAATCAATAATGCTGACATCTCGAATTAAGAACAGGAATCTAATTGCGTTTGCTGTTCGCTATCTCTTACCGTCGTGTTCCTCTTCTTCTTCGTGTTCTCCTTCTGATGGCTAAGAACGCGTGGGGGACACCACAACGGCCAGGCTAGACCTTGAAGCGCACGTTTATGTCATCGATCGCTGGTCATCGATCAGCTAGCATCAATTAGCACGCTTGAACGGCCAAACACATTGGCCATTTTGCAAATCCATCGATAGAATAGGCCAGGCTCTTTCTCTCTGTTGGTGTGCTCAACTCCCGGATAGATGATAAGCGGCGAATGCGTCTGTTTGGTTGGCGCGTCTAAGACGTCTCTAGGATGAATGGATCGATCAAAATCGTCGATCGTCGATCGTCGATCGAGGAACAACGACCGACAACGACGACGTGGACGACGACGATGACGACGATGACGACGACAGCGGTTGAGCCATATTAAAGTGCTTATTAATCAATATCAATTGCGGAGTTTTATTCGAACGATAGTTGTTGGCTTCGTTGGCGCATATGGCCGTGCCGCGGTGCGGTTACGATCCTCTGCCGATGAATAATTATGGCCGCACTTGAACTAGTTAGCCGGGCGGTAATTCGATCTCGAGGAGCGCTGCAGCAACAGGTACTGCATGCGCCGTTCCAGAATTATGTTAATCGACATTACAAGTTACTAATATCATAATATTAGCGCAGAGGCGGACTGGCTGAAATTGATACACTTGGCGTGCCTCGATGTGGATGGTGGTGGTACCGGCTGTGGGAAGGTCGGTTTATTCGCTTGACTCGGTGCCGATTTGTGAATAATTTCATTAGCGTAATAGTCGGTTCATGTCCGCTGATGATGATTGAACACCGGAGGTGGGTATGCAATTTGGTTTTAGTACCCGAAATGATGATCTGTAAACGGTGAGTGAGTTGGTTTTTTTTTTTTTTGTTTTTGCATCTACTACTCTACTGCTCTGCAGTGATTTATGTGAACGATGAGTGGAGATCTTCTGCAAGACCGATGCGGCTGACTTTCTAGGAAGTGAATCTGCTTATTTGGATGGACTCGTGTGTAATAACGAGGAAATCGGAGCAGCGGCGATCATGGGAGAGAAAGATGCGGTTTCAGGGTTCATTAGGCGGTTTCAGTTATCATTACATGGCTGAGAAATTGCGCCAATAAATGTTGGCTATATGTAGTTATACGGTGCTCAGTGATAGACGAAACAAAAAAATTGATGAAATTTTAAGACGAAATAGGGCAATCTGTGAGAAGTATCTTGGGAACGTCTACCGAGCTTGTTGGAGTAAGGGTTTCATCTTCTTAGTAATTATATAGCCTGAGTGTGGCTGTTAGTCTTCTCGAAGCAAGCGTAGGGATATATCGCCTGATTTCTAATACATTTTATGGAATTATTACGATAATGAAGGCGTTACGCTGACTTAGTCGCTAATAGCTGAGAATGGCTAGATTTTTAGGAAAAATATTTGTTCTTTGTTTCACCAAAACCCGTAGGCGAGGCGAACTGATCAAGTGCATTCAGTAGCTATAACCCTAACATACACAATACTTGTGTTAACATGGAATGATCAGTGATCTTCGTAACATTTTTCTTTAAAAGTTCGTCGATCGTGTAATAGATTGATCGTGAACTGAATGGTAATAAATTGGACTATCCCGGGGCCGTTTCATCGATAAAAATGATCGCCGATGAAGTTCACTGACGTCGCATGTGGGAAGACTATTTTTGGCACAAATTGGATGAACTGGACATGTGGTTTCAACAAGATGGTGTCACATGCCACACGTCTAGTCAAACAATTGATCGAGAAATGGTATGATCGAGTCGCCACCGCACTCAGAAGCTCGGGAACAATGCGAAATCGCTAACAATCCAGCCGATATGTAAAGAGGAATGGTGTAGGCAAAGGCAAGAGAATGCTCATTCTGCGTAGAAGGTCTGGACACTGGAAGCATCAAGCTGAACGAGGACTGGAATAGATGCCATTTAGGTTGCAAAGAGAAGAATGTCTCCAAAAATTCCTAAGGTGTTGACTGCGGTCCAACTGCTGCGGTCTGGGTTCACTCGCATCTCTGTGGACACAAGATAGCTCAGCATATAGTGGAAGTCCTTTGAATGGATAAACTACCTCTGTTCGGTGTTATGGACAACGTATCTCACAATACCTTTACTGTGTACACCGAGGTTGGTCCATCCTTTCACCCACTCTTCCTTCCCTCCACAGTCTATGAATTCATTCACAAGTTTCTCTAATATTACTGAGGAGAGGTGGAAATAATGGTTCAATGATTTACGAGGATGAAAGCTGACTGATGAACCAAATATCCGACGCCCATCAAGGATTGCAGCACCGTCGCAGACATAATTAATTACTCCGAATATACGATAGCAAAGTCCGCACCCATTTGGCTGGCATTTAACGTTCTCTAATTTACTGACTTGTTCGCAACTAAACACCGCTAATTAAAACCACAGCAATTACCTACTAATCGCCCGTCATCCGTGCCTACTCGGGCCAAATGATCCTGAATCGTTTAACACCTCCTGGTAAATGCGAATACGCACATTAGCGTAAAACTGCACTCGCTGCACTACCTGCTGCGTAACAACTACCGAGTTGTTTGCTCATTTGTGTGCAGGTTTTTGCTGCTGCGCGTCCATGCTCTCGTAGTTGGTAATTAATTTCGCAAACATTCGTGCGAGCACTGCCCATGAGACTGCGACTCCGTATCCGTAAGTAAATTCGCATCATTAATGTCGAACGCAAGTTGTGCCGTTTGGAAGACGCGCATTCACCTAATGAATCTCTCATATTCCAGGATAAAAGTTCTATGAACTGTACTGCTATCTGTATCTGTAGGTACTTCCTGGTGACGCTATCATGTGAAATCGGTCTCCAACTGATTTCGGCTAGCTCTGCTCTAAATAGTTGCAATTTCACTAAATAATATCACCATCATGCCCGCTGTGCGCCATGGGATACAAAAAAGTATCTCTCTCGCTCGTCTGACAGTTCTAGTTGTGGTCGGCTCTAAATTCATTACCGAATTCGAATTCGAAATGACAAAGTTTCTACGCATGCGCGCGCAGTGCAATCAAAAATGTCCACAAGGTCGTGCAGCGTTCTAGTTTCTTGGTTGGAAATTTATGGCACTAACAGAGAAAACCCGTCCATGTATCTATTGGATGCAGTCGGGTAAGGAGTTCGTTACTAATTTACAATTTGCGCGCGCAGTGTCGTGCGGTGATGTGAACTTCTCGGTGCACTGTTAGCCAGGTGGTTTTATGAACGCCTCCAAGATCAAGTTCAATGCTAATGGCAATCATTTGCGCTAGTTTCTAATATGACAGAATTTGCTGGACATGCTGCAATTAGTGTTGCGGGACAAAAAATTGCAGATTACTGTATTCGAATTGAGGTTACTTCCTTTCTGTCCTATTCCCGGTGTGCCTGGCGGGCTTTATGGCGGTGTTTTTTTTTCCATATGCATTACAATCGCTACATTCCGTATTTTGCTCGATTTGTGAATTTATGTTAACGATGTACAGTCAATGGCTGGTGGCTAGGAAAAAACAAAGAATTTGTCACTTTGGATGCATCTTTTTGTTTTTTTGTTGTATTGCGATGGAACAATTATAGAGCAGGTTGAGCCACAAACAAGGCTTTAACTAATCGACTTGCATGGGCAGAGGAATGGCTTCTATTCAGGAGTGTAGCCGAGTAAGAACTTTCCAAAAAATTAATCGTAGGGTAGTCGAATCTTTTCACTGACTAAATAGGGAAGGATATCCTTCCTGGTTTCCCATTGAAAGTAGGAAGAACATACTGACTTTGATCGATGCTTGAGGCTTAATGTATATAATTTCGGACAGAGATTATGTGCTGCTTTAGATGAGGTATATGCATGTATCTGCGTTTTCTATTGGACTTAAAATCAGTCTTTGAAGCGCTTTCAGAAGCTAGAGGCTCTAGGGCCACAAATTTTCCCTACTAACGTAATCGAAAGCCTAAGTTCTAAGGCCAAGACATAACTGAGGCAATCTGAATGTTACAGGGAAAACATTGCTGAGATGCCAGTAGCTTCACGAATTTATAAGTCGCTGGAAAAGATTATGTTCATGCACAAGCAGGGTAAGTAGTTTATCTGGAAGAATATTTAGGCACGGTAGGCTCTTTCAAACAAATCAGAACCACCGGTGCAAACCAGTCTTTTTTCAGCTCATCTTTAAAAGGGAATACATTTCAACGTTCCGGGAATGATCGACCTACTTACAGCCAGGTATATCTAGGTATACATTCCGACAATTAAGCTATAGGGACCCAAGGGAATTTCCTGCCTTCGATACCATTAGAAGTTGCTGTTGGGCTATCACAACTAAGAGATCTAGAGGAACATCTGAAAATATTTAACCTAAGTCCTGTACAAGAAGAAAATCTGGTTTTTCACTTGACGTCTCACAGTGTTCCAGTCTGAAGTCAATGTCATTAGGCTCTTTCGTAAGTTAAGTCTTCAAAAAGGTATTATAAATGCTTGAGCTATTGTCCAACCCTTACAAGATTTACTCAAGAACTGAAGACTCTTGAAGCACTGGAACTTCTCTGACTGGACTCTGGAAAAGTTGGAAGAAAATCCTAAATTTTATCAAAAAATCTTCTTTACCGCTGAAGCAGTGATATCTGGTTCCACCAAGATGATGCCACATGCCACTAAGCTAGTCGAACAATTGATCTATTAAAGTGGATTTTTGGTGATCGGGTAATGTGGAGAAATATTCAAGTCGAATGGACACCTTACTCATGCGATTTAACGCCCTTGGATGGGGTTATGTCAAGTTGTTGGTTTTTGCCAAGAAGCGGACAACATTAGAGGCGATCAGGAAGAATATCGGACGCGAAATTACCATCGTTCCGGTCGATATGCGTGGTGCGTATGCCCGACGTTAACTAGACTGTCGCCACAGCACTGAAGAATGACTTTGAATACAAACTTCTAGCCTACTCGGAAATGATCCAATTAATCTAGTCTTATTCCTGAAACCTCCTTACAGATCATTTTGCATGAATGTACAAAGTACGATCAAGGCATCCATCGGGCCTATTCTCTGAGCCTTGATCGTTCACTTACTTTACTCAAAGTGGTTCCCGATCTAGTGACCCTTTGGTAAGAGTAGAAACAAGACTGTAAGTTTTCTTTCAGACTACGTAAGCTTTCCTGATCCAAACTTCCAAACTTCCTTAACCACAAGGATGTCGCATAATCCGGCTTTGGTAGGCTTCGTCCAGTCGTTGTAGTATCACAATAAGACTAAGTGTGTCTTAAAATTGTCCCTAGAGGCTCATAGCTCAGTGCCTAATGCATTGGACTACTGAACGACTCCACCTTCTCTTGTAAAAGTCTGGCAATCTGTCGAGAGTATAAGTGTCACGAAAAAGCTTCTCAAACAAATAAGTCCTACGAACGTGTCTTCGATGAAGTCATATGCACCGTAAGAAGCACAGGATCGAATATCCAAGCCATAGGAGGCCGAAGTCTTAAGCAAAAGAAGGTGGAACCTCGAAGTGTTAGAACCCCATGATCGTTGTAAAGGTATACAACCTCAGATATCATCTCGAGAGGTGTTTAAGGCCGTAACCATGCCTTGGTCTGTGAATCCATCCATTTAGGATTTGCCAGCGCGAATAAGTAGCATACTTTCCGCTATCACCAAAAAGGATTTAGGTCCAATAAAAGCGAACAGGTAAACCTCTGCCAAGACAAGAAGAACAAAGCAGAGCAATATCCTAATGGGCCAACCAGCAAGGTTCTCGTTATAATAAAGCAATTTAACAATCCCTCTGCGCTAGTTTCCATGAACCTTACATGGACTTCTATTATATGGTCGCGGACACACACCTCTCCTTTGCTTATATGACTGTTGGCCATTTATAGCCGAAGATGGCATCCAAGAAAATAAAATGTCCCATGGCGCCTGAAATTAACCAACGCCTTTCCACCATGAAACTGGAAGGATGCTCTCTCTAAACCGTACTTTATGGCTCCTCATTTGCTGATTCATCTGCTACGCGCGTTCCCCATTGTCTTATGGAGTCTCTGCGCGAACAAGGAGAGTGCTGTCTCGGTCCAAAGACCCAAATCATTACATGTTCTAATCGCAACAGTAAATAAGGCCTCGGGATAATGTTATAAACGATTTTGGCTGTGGTAATACCAGTGTTTTGATACAGGGTAGCTTCTGCCAGCCTCGCCACGGTTGCAGGTTACTTGTGAGCGAGCCGGGCGCGCGCGATCCCAGCGGATGATTTGCATCCATTACACAGGTGGTTGATTGTTTAAATTACAGTGCTTTATGGTTATTTTAAGTTGTTGGTTGTTCACTTAACCGACGATCGTATCGTCATCGTCGTCGTCGTCGTCGCCGTCGTCGCAGATCCACACGAGTGGTGTATCAGATACTCTTGGAAGCAAAGAAAATATTTGCTTATGGCCAATGGGTTTTGCATTGTTTTTATTTGCCAGAAAACAAATCTCAAGCCGTTTAAGTTTTGAGGGCAAAAAGTATAAAAATTGCTTTGTCCACACGAGTAGCTTGTTTGTGGAGTCTTAAACGAGGTTAGGCAGTAAGCAACGCAACAAAGTAGTCCTTGGAACACATCCAGATGCCATTTGTGGTGTAATTGGAATGAGAAATGCTATAGAGACATGGAGGTGGCTTATCACTTGTGTGGCAGGACATTTATCACTCGCCACCTAGTCCATTAGTTCTTTGTGAGACAATTTATTGTCAAGTTTACGGACTAGATACTGCTAAGGGCGTATGACAAAGTTATGAGCCATGTCCCAACTCATGATTCATTGTGTAACCACTTCTCAGTAGAGGAGCCCGGCGCTAGTGTAGGAATGTCTTAGGATTTAATACACCCGGCTGTGTAAATTCTTAGAACTCCAAGGATTCTGCTTTAATGGCAATCTCTGGATGTGACCCTCCCTGCACGTAAGCAATAACTCAATATGGAACCTTTCAGAAGGACCAACTACAGATGGCAAATAAGCTTGATGTGTCATAGGCGCGTAGCTTACATTGGGTTCAATGTTGGCTCTTCCACGATCCCATCTCTCACTAGCCCCTGACAAACATCAGAAAGCCGTGAGAGAACTTCACAAATCGAAGATTGCCTTTCAGACATTAAGCCTCCCCTTCCATTCGTTTTAACAACATAACAAGTCCGTTTTGTTTGAGAGAAGCTAAGGCGATGGGTACCGCAGTCCGATGGATCTTGGGCTTCAACTCTGAAAGGACCGACGTGGTTTTCTTCAAAATGCAAGTTAGAGGAGAATTGTCTTTAGGTCTTCCTGCACATTAGGTTATCCTAAAGAAAAAATCTAGGAAACAGAGCCTCTAAAGCCAGAAGAGTGGTCTCCATATTTGTACTCCATTTGGCAAGACGTGTGGTTCAGAACCCAAGCACTGCATTTACACTTGCAGCTTAAGTCTCATCCCACTCTGTGGAATGTTTGTATGAAAGGTGATCGTAGAGAGGAAATTGCCACTTTTCTATTTATCGAACATTCAACGTATGGCTTGCTTAGGAATTATCCCAGGCCAAATCCCCTAACAGCAGCCAAAGGGATGATCTTGAATGTACTCCATACTCCATGTGCTAGAATGGGTGTACTTAAGAGCTTAGGACATTTAACACATCTGGAAAAGCTATCTGAAAGGACACCAGACTGGCAAGACATTCGAGCGATTTCAATCCCGCCGTTCCAGATAAGGATGGAATTGAACTGAACACGGAGGTATCACACATCGATGGAGTATCCGCACCGGATATACATGTACTGCCGTCATCTGTTCATAGAGCGGAACTACCTATTTCTCGGAGCAAGCAGACTGAGACTGGCTAGCAATTGCTTAGAATGTAAGGAAGAGAGAAAAGCCTGAAGTGTTTCCACTGCGAGTGCCCTGCAGAGCTGCTACAAAGCAAATGATTGAGAAGACACGACGGCGCGGCGGCTCGCAACCCGGCGGAGTTGCCTCACAGTTTTAGTCCAAAGAGCCCCACCGACTCTCCAAGGCCTATTTAACCCATAATTTTTCTAGAAATGAACACAAAAGGCCCACATTCTTCCGAACCAACTAACTAAACTGGGCTATGAGTACCATACGGACGTGTCGCATTAAATATTTTCAACATGATTTCAATAAGAACATAACAATTTTGTGTGTAAATAAAAAACAGAATAATTAAGGAATCGGCTCAGAATTTATTTTTAGTTTAGTATACGTGCACACATTTTAGTTTGAAATTCGATTTCATTCAAATAATTACTACCAGCACGTTTGCAGCGATTGATTTCCTGGAGTCAATTTTCCACCACTTTTCTAAGTTCCCAGTTTCGCGGTCAATATTGTTCCTGAGATCCACTAATGCCAATGGCTTGTTGGCATAAGACCACGACTTAACATAAAATAGCGTTAAATTGCATGAACGAGGTGGCCATTCGACCGGACCATTTGCCGAGATTACCGAACATGCTTTTCAATAGATCAGTGTGGCATCATTTTGTTGGAATCACATATCACTCATGACAAGCCCATCCAATTCTGGCTAAAATAGTCTTCCAACATGCCATGAAAGCAAACTCACCACACGGTTACTTTTTGTGTATGCAATGGAGTCTCGCACGCATCCTTGTTGACAAAGCCATTAAGCCAAAAATGAGCTTCATCGCTGAAGATGATTTTTCGAAGAAATTCAGTATTTGCTTCAACTGCTCAATCGGAGAAGTAACGACACTTCAAATGAGGAAGAGGTCCAGTTGCCCAGGTTATTTAATTTTATAAGAATGTAGGTCAAGATCTTTATGAAAAATTCGCCACAACGTGAACCGAGAAATCTCCATTTCTTGTAAACGGTGTGGCATCAACTAAATAAAAAAAAAATAAATACTTGGCGCAACAGGTCGATGGGACCCAGGGCCTAGCTTCTCACAACCATTCGTGTTGGGCGTGTTATATTCTTTACACGAATGGAAGGGGCCTACTGTTTAATGCCGTATCCGATGGGCAGTTTGATATCTGAGAAGCTTTCTCAGGACAGTTGTATTCTCGGATGTTTAGCAGATGGTGGGACCGTGAAAAACTTTTTAGGTTTTCCGACTGGGATTCGAACCTTGAGCCCCTTGCTCCATAGTCCAACGCACTAACCACTGAGCCCCGGTGCCCACATCTAATTTGTCTAATTTTGAACTCAAGCACTTATGAAGTTGCTATAGTTGCACAGGAACATCCAAAAGTTGACTCGAATTTATCCACCACAGTCAGTTCGGTGGGACGATTATTAGACCGCAGATTGTACTTCAAAACGTTGCTCTTTTACGGACTTAGCTTGATAAAAATGTAAACCTTGACTGACGTTTAGATTATAAAAAAAAAACGTTCGAGAGTGAGAATTAAATACAAAATTCTTCTGTCCCTATTGAAAAACCCTTTACAGGGTTACCGAGATACAGATAGATCCACAAAGCAATCGGATTACCAAACACTCATGACCGCAGAAAAGAGGAATCCTTACCGACAAAGTAGCAGAACTTTGGCTTAGAAGTATTTAATTCCGTCCGCAAATGACCAGATATATCAGAAAAACAGAAGAAAAGAAAGCTATTTAAGACTAGAAGGCTTAGAAACGTCCCATGATTGTTCTTGAATCGAGTTATCAAAATGAAATTTATTTCAGGCAAAAGTACCATCAATTCTATCAATTAAATGTCCTGGATAGACCCGCCTACACGAATGGATGCGCTGAGTCCTATTTCAATTACTTTTCAGCATAAATCAATTTATGTGTCGGGCATTTCGCATTCGATAATCCTTGTTAAATAGTTTTAAGTCTCGGGTTTATTCGCATAGACCATGACCGTGATATACCTATAAGAAAATCAAGTCCAGAGACATTGAGTTATACGAATTATGTGGCCTAGAGATCACATGGGCACCGAACTTCGATTTTAAAAACTCGATTGTTTGGCAAGCCTTGTGACATGTTGCGACATCTTGCTGCGTTCGAATTAAAAAAGCAATGAGGCAATCAACTTTGACTACATTAACTAAATCTTTTTCAAGTCTGGATCGCTTCCATCCATGAACACAAGAATACTTGTGTAATTGATTCTAAATGGTCGAAGCTACTTCAAGCCGAGAATCTCTAAGCTTGGGCTTTTTTTTTTGACTGACTATTGACTCCGTTTACGAAGGATACTCTTGGACCAGAGGAGACCCACAAGAGCTGGTCGTTTCTGTTACTATTTCGGTTTATGATCAAATTTCCAAATTGTATTCCAATATCCCAATCAGCACAGCTCTTTTTTAAGCACCACTTCTGGCTAGTTCGTCTACTTCACAAATTTTCTTGGAAGTCTGTTTGATATTTCATTCAGATATGCGCAACATTATTTTACCAATTTTGATCTTGCTATTGGTGATTCGATTACTTTGATAGTTGCTTGACAGGCGGTGTAAATGACGATGGCCCTACTCGATACCGATCCTATCGATAGCCTGTCAGCGTCTTCATAATCAGTTATTACCTTCGCTAAAAGTCACTGCAAAAGTTTGGTAATTTAAGAGACATGATCACAGAAAGAAAGACTGAAAACAATCCAGGTGCTATGCTCTCGGCTGTCTTAGATCCTTCAATGTAGATTTCAAGTCAAGAATAACTGATTATCGTATTTTCCATGCAATTCTGTTGGCCGGAAATACGGGTAAGTATTTGAGTATCTAAGAGCAAATCTAAAGATTCTCGACAACGCATTGTCATTGTTCATCAGGTTTCTTGATATCGCCGGGTACATAGGTACCTACCTTAGACAAGGTTCATCTGACCTCTCAATATTTAAGCAGAAATGCCGCCAGGTACTTATTTTAGCCTTTCTGATCTTTATTCTGAGCTCGTTAAGACTTCTCTGATAATTGTACCAATCGTAGACCGGTTAAAGAGCTTCCTGCTACTCTTTATCTGCGGGTTCAGTTCAGAAGTACAGATCTACCAATGGAGCACGAGATTCAACGATCAACGATCTATTCTGGTGCCGAGAATCTTACTGCGGAGAGATCTCTACTCTTTGTAATAGGTGGACCTTATGGTGGTTTCTATTACATTTGGAGACGTAACTGCCAATGGAATGCCATACAGAATAATTTAAGCTAAGATACTTCGACTGTTCAGCCTAGAAAGTCTAGAAACGTTTCACTACCATTCAGTTCATGCTATTCAATTGCAAAACTCATGGCCTCAACTAATTTTCTCAGAGCTCTTACGAGTACCAAGTGAATACTCCAATTAGTTCGTCTACATCGTGTTTCTTCCGAAATTACAACACTGTTGAGCCCAAAATACATAAGTACCGACCACCAAAATATGCATTTCCAGTGATACTTACGCAGTGTAGTCCCAAATTAAGACCCAAAACAGTTTTGGTTTCCCCCTCACAACCACGCCATCAACAATACAAAAAAACCAGCGATTTGCCTTTTTGCAAGAGCGCCGCCGCCGCCGCAGCCCTAAAGGAGGTCATTATACCCTTCTCCTTGCCTCGACTTATCCCTAATAACCTCAAAATTACCTTAATCTCACATCATTCCTTGGATCTCCCCCCCCCATGGCCAACGCGAACATTCAACTCGCCGAGGATGACTTCTTAATCTTGATCGTTAAAAAGAATGCCGGGTCATAAAGCAATCTGCGTGCTCTCTCAGCTTGCAACCATGTAAGCCAGCAAGGATAATGATCTATAAAACTGGCAGAACATGTTCCGTTCCCTTCTGTTTGTTCTGTGTAAAGTTTCCGCAGTTAGATCAATTTAATTTGTGTTTCCCCCTTTACGGTCGCAGGGTTCTTTAATTATATTTCTATTTTATTGGTTATTAAGGACACCAGTGTGTGTGGTAGTCCAATGTACCTGGCCTCGGGAATAAATCAGGGAACAAGGCATCCGAAAGTCATAAATTAACAATTTGAAGTATAATGACTCAACGGGGGCCAATGATCCTTCGTGACTTTGGGCCGAATGGGCCGTGTATCTCTGTGTGCTCTGTGTCATCTGGCATTCCACGACACGGGTCAATTGCATGCGATATGTAGTAGGTGACCATGCACCCAAAGGCTACGTAATTTGACTGTTTGCCATACTAATTAAGTGGAAACACACTTTGGCTCTAGCGCTAGATGTGCCGCTGGGCACTTGTAGAATGTGTTCGCTGTGTGTCGCTTCGTTTTGGCACAGAGCACAGAGCACGGAACAAGGAGAACAAGAGAGAGATCTCATCATTTTGGTCCGAAAGGGATTGCTTGGCCAAAGTAACCGTTATACTGCGGATATCAGAGATTCAGATTTATTCATTTCCAACCGAATTAATGGTTTCATGCGAACGGTCTTTGCTGATTGTCTTTCAGGGATGCGCTATGCGCTCTGTGCTCTGTGGCCTGCGCACACCACCATAACAGCCATATGGCACCTCGCTCTTATGGTATCATGTATCCGGCTGTGGCAGTGAAGAATGTTAATGTACTGCAGGCGGTGCGGTAGTGTGGTGTGTCCAACGAATTGTTTTGGCCTGAAGGTATTGAAATTCTTCTTCAATGTTTCTTCCTTCTTCCTACTACTTCTGCTAGTCATGTGTGAGGAAGAAGAAGTATCTTTGTATCTTTTGGTCGATTGCGTTCCCTTATGGCATCGTGTGGAGTGTGTGGCAAACCTTTGGCTGGTCGTTTCTGGTTGAAGATGTGCTACAAATTTGTCGCCCTAAAGGTGTTTATTTACAACACACTGTTAGGTGAGTTTGCATCTTCTGGGTTGTGTAAACGATACGAATTACATAAATGAAATAGGTGATCGTTTGGGATTTGGTTACGGAATCGTGTTAAGGAAATCACTGAAATGCCGGTGACAGTGGCCGTTTGGTATTGGCAGGAAGAAGACGTGACGTCTTGGTTTTGTAAGCTTTTCAACCCGTCAAACGTAGAGATTATTACTGGACAGCGAATCTCCGTTTTGGGTCGGTAGGAGGCGGTTGATGAGGCTTAACCTTATTAAGAGGAGCACCAGCAGAATTCCTGACGGACTTGATTGGATGTATCGATAGAATACTACTGAAGGACATCAGCATTCATGATGGTTCCACGCTGTTTTCTGCAAAATCCTTATGTTGGGTACTAGGTCATATTCACATCTGAGGTAAGAGACCAACTTGACTGAAAGGTGTGTCTCTTGGACTTTTAAAAAAGTCTATTAACCTCAAGGTTTTCGGGAATGCGGTAGGTATCCAACGTCTAGAAGTCCATGGCCCATGACAAGAAGATAACACTTTCTATGTAGACCCTCTCTTAGACCCTTTTTCTGGGAATCGCTTGTTGGGTCTTGTAGTTGTTTTGTTGTGTCATCTGTGAAGATAAGGATGAGACTAGTTTGTGTGGTCGCTACATTTGACGGTGAACGCTATTGCGGTGATATCATAATATTTTTGGCTTTAATTCTGGATTTTGTTCTAAGACGGTGGCAAATAAAAATTCGTTGACGATGCCTGTCGTACGCAGTCTAGTTATTCTTCTCTTTTCGCGAAATTGAGTTCTCGAAATGGATTGCAGGGGTTTGGAATTAATGGAATCTATTGTTAGATTTGGTACCAATTTCCGCAAATTCTAATTAGCTAGGTCCTTAGCTAACTGCTTTAAGTTGCGCATTCAAATCGGTTAACGTCCCACGTCCAACGTCTCCTAAGTCCTTTTCGACATCAAGTTCGTTAAGCGTTCTACTGCACAAGCGAACTAGTTTGGAAGGGATGGTAAAGCTAGATATGGCTCTGTAGTTCTAAGGATACTGCTATATATCGCTTTGAAATCTATACAAAGGTGGTAAGTATCGATCTGAATCTTTAGGCTTTTTTTTCAGGATCAGTCGGTGTGCAAAAATTTGTTTGTAAATAGCGCTGGTCTATGATGATCTACTGACCGATTGGTTGGGAAAAATGTAATTTTTCAAATACTTTACGAATACATGGAGGAATTTCAAATATATTAATCAAAGGGTGCGTAAAATTGTACAGCGACATTGGTTGATAAGTAAGGAAACCAGTTTCCCTCTCTGCTAAGGGTCGTTTCGGGCAGGAAGACGGTCTACCTTATTGGTGGAATAAGGTAAGACTTTCCTAAATAGGCTATAATGTCTTTCGTCGGACTCTTTCGTATTTCTGCCGGGCGATTTGCAAGGTAAGATATTGAAGAGATTCTTAGAGGGTAGACAAATAAACATGTCCTGGAAATGATTAATGTCGAGGATAGCATTATTAATAGGCTTTGGAGCTCATTAAACAGAGGCAGGAGATATATTTCCTCTTCTCTAGGTCCTTGTCATAGTCACTGGTGGTAAAGTTCAAGGCAAATTCTTACATAAATTGAGTGAAATGATGGAGACAGCCATTAATAAGCTAGGAAGATGGATTGTAGAGTAGGTAAAAGAATTGGTACTGTATCCCTCTCAGATAGCGCAAGATAGCTTCGTACAGTATCTTGGTACTGTTTTAGATAGTCGCTAAATTGGAAATGTAACTTTCAAGAAAAAGTCTGTCTCAAAAACATTGTTTTTTTCATTTGTAAGAGAATCACAGGAAAAAGTGGGGCCTGAAACCAACAATAATACTTAGTGTTGGTCAGTTCTTCTAAGAATCGCTGCACTCTCCAAAAGAGCAGCTCTTTGCACTATGAACAAGGCCACACTCGAGACGTTCATGTGTCGTTTACTGCACATCAAATTACAAACGATAATCGGTTCACTAAAGCAGTGTTCTTTAAAACCAGCTAAAAATACTCCTATGGGATATACATACATATGTATGTAGCTCTTTCTTAAAGGAATTATTATTTCTAAATCTGAACTGACGATTCGGGATTAGACTTATTTCCTCGATGATATTGTGAAGCCTTTTCTGGAGTATTTATTCGAAAAACTTTGCCATAATTGGTGCAAAGGATATCGGTCTATACAATGTCATTTCTATTAAAACCTGAGCAGCTATTAGATCGTACTCTGTGATTTTTTTTAAACAGTTGGTGGGGAGGTAGACACATGCTTCTGACTTCTCTGAGCGTGACAAATGGAATTTCAGTTTCAACCCTTTTTTCAACAAAATCTAGATTTCTAGTAGCTGTGCTTTCCGAAAAGGATTTAAAAACGTTCTACAAATGTTCTCAGATCGCCTGGTGCTTTCAAGGGCGGATTTTTAAACTGAAATCTTTATAGTTGCTTGACTTGTGTTGATGGTGTAGTCGATGGATGGTTGAACACAGTCCTATCTTCGGAAAACCTCGTGGTTTGTCATTTCCTACGAGCCCTTCTTTTTTCCTAATATGAACTTTCAAGGGTATTTTGTTCCACGTTGTATTGTTTTGTTACACTTCATAGTCTTTTTTATTCCTGCTGGAGATCTTAAGTTTTTGAAACTTTCTAGCTCTAAATTCAATCCAGTTTGTTCTCTAGTTCACTTAGTGCCCAAAGTGTGATCTGACGATAAGCTATAGTTACCTCCAACACTCAAGTACATGATTTCGTTTAATACCTTTTGCTGCAATATAGACCACTAGGTCTGGTATTTTTCAATGGAATTGCGAAATACTCTATCCCCTGTTGCGCATTTGGAATTCCAAATAAATGAACTTAAGCCAACACACTATTTTGTTAACCCCATAACCGTGTTACCCAAAAATACCTGTATTCCGCCCAAAGGCTAATATAGGTGTATATCTTGAGTTTCCATTCAGAAGCTCTGTGTTCGCCCACAAATAACTTTTCCTATCAATTTCTTTGAGGGTTGGAGAGTTCTTCAGATAGCTACCGCCGCACCTTAACCCATTCACGGCCGATTGCACTCAATCCAATTCAGATTCAGAGGAAAATTTATTCGCAAATGGGTACGTATGTACTCGTATATCTGATCAAACAAAAGGGGAAGTAGAGTCACTCGAGTTGTGAATTTAATTTTACAGATACTGCTTTCACCTATCGAACTCTTTCTTCATTTAATTTTTTAAAAAAAAATTAAACTTATTCGCATTGCCTGCCCACGTTTTGTACTTCCTTTTGTGATTTTTACTTGAAAACATTCATCAATTTGTCTCGCCATTCTTGAAAAGTGCAAACAGAGGTATAGATACTTAATTTTGAAATTTATTGCTTTTTAAGATCCACCATCGTTTCGTCGCGTCGTCGTCGTCGTCGTGTTGTTTGTATTGTCGACTAGACAAGATGTCTACAAAGCCTGAGGGTCCCATATATGTAGTTTCAGACTCTTGTGTTGAGTTGGTTACCTAGCAGGTTAGTCGTTTTTCTTTCCATCTGTTATATTGTAATCAATACCATATACAGGCTGGGAGGAAAGAAAGGATATGTTTCTGGAAAAGTGTTGGCTGGATCTTATGAATATGTATTGCAGAATGTGTTCCGTAAAAAGTATGAGGACATCGAGTGTTCTGTGTCAAGAAAACGAGACCAGTTTCTTAAGGGTTAGTTCGAGAATTGGATAATATGGCCACAAATATTACACTACCAACTTACTTGCTCAAACTCCATCATGCTTAAGCTACTTAGCCAATCTCTCATGTCTGGATCGGACAACTAAATCACTCTAGAAAAGCTTACAACACAGGCTTCACTTCATTTAGGTATAATCCGGTGTGTGGTATCCATTAATTGTGGTAGCGTTATAAAGATTAGCAGACAAGACGAGTTGCAATTGTTCTCCTATAATCTAAAACCAATATGGCTCCAATACGTGGAAACCGTGAAAGAAACTGAAAGCACACAAAAAACAATGTTTTGTCTTTTTATAAAAAAAAACTTTTTAAGAAAAAGTCACAAAATTTAGTTTATTTTGTCGCACTGAATGAAAACATGCAGACATACACACATATGTACATAAGTCATGTCAATTTGACAGTTGACTCGATAGGTCTCCTGTTTTTTTTTAAATTGTAAACGCAACGCGTGTGTAAAGCTTTGTTAGCCGATTGCCAGATCTAAACCTAAATACCAGCAAATTGTGTGAACAACTAAGTTTTTGTCAAATTGCCAGACAACTATCTGATAATAAATTTGCAGGTATCTGCCAATCGTTTAAACTCTTTTTCTACCATTGTCAGATGTTAAAGACATTTGCAGACTTATTTGAAATTTGCAGAAGTATGAGGTTAATGACATTAAATTTGTTGAAACTACGACTCTACGACCATTTTCGTTTCCAGTTTGTGATTTTGTCCAGCGAAAACGAAAAAGATTATTCAGTCCTTTGTCGAACTACCCAATCCTTTGTCACATACTCGTAGTAATTTGTGCGACGATTTGTCTTCATCTGCGCTGCTTTCCAACACTTAAGGGCTATTCACGGCTCAGTGACCTGCGAATACAAATGAGCGAAAAAGTTGAGTTTCAAATAATTTTTTTGAAAAAATTAGGAATTCGCTTATTTTTCCACGAATAGGCGAATTCTGTTAGCGAACTGTCAAAGTGTATTCGCGTTCCACACAATGTAGGACGCAATCCACATTCCCACCACCAAAACGTTCACAAGAGTTTTACCCTACCATTCGTTTGCTTTGTGCTTCATGGTTGGTAATGACAAGCAGATTGCTGCGACCAGAAAAAAAGGGCTGTGAATGAAATGTCAAAATTTGCGAATATTCGCTCATTCGCATTCGCAGGTCGCTGAGCTGTGAATGGCACTTCATACGGCCAATATTGTCGAAAACGCCTTCTTTTGTTTGGAAAGAAAAAAATGTCAGTAAATTGTTATGAGTCTGAACAACATCAATTTTTTCTGAACAAACTAATCTACCAACCGTGTGAACTGACAAGTTTTAATCTGTCTGACAATTTAGTATTCCAAATCAAATTGACATTTTCATTTTCAGTAATTGCCAACACATCTGTCAATACTTGTTCATTTGACAATTATCTGAACATAGCTTAATGCTTTCATTTTGTGGGTTGAATTAACCGGGAGACGTGGTATGCAGTTTTACGAGAAACTTAATGGGGTAACGCATTTAAGCGGGAAAATGATCAGTTGCATGAGAGAATAGAAACGGAAATAGCTATCTTTGAGATTGTATCGCAGAAAACTCACTCCGTCGAGGCAAAGCGTTGTCATGCATGGTTGTTTAACAGAATGTACAGCGGCTCAGAACCCTTAGACGTTTGCTGTCAATCCGGAGTTATAGCAGCTGCATGTATTTCCTGTCCATAAGATATTTTATGACAAACACGTTTATTAAAAAAATTGGCCAACTTTCATTTTAACCCTGATGACTTCATCTCACCACCATGCCAGTCGCACATCATTCACATTCTGTTGCCAAAAGCAGTTTCTAGGTCATTCCCATACAAATAACAAATTAAAGTAAAAAAGCAAACCCCTTAATCGTCCGTCATAAACACAAATTACCCAAAAAATTAAATGCCTCGTTAAAAGCTCAATAAACGAGGAAGTTATCACCTCGATGGGTGTCTCATAAAATCTCACGAATTTCACAAATCCGCATGCGTACTCGTAATATCTGCTGGATTCGACGCAGCCGACACAATAAACTTTTATATATAGAACATAAAAAAAAAAAAAAACAAAACAAGGCTCAAGCTATTTCGAATCAGCATGCCACCACGTTTCCAGGTGTGGCTTTCTATGTAATAAAAAGATCTGGCAACCAGCGCTGCCGTCTTACAATGGGTTACCTAATTCTTGGGCCGATGAAAGCCACCGCGGTTACATAAAAACGTTCTTCCACAGAAAATCAATTAAGCCCACTTCAAAATGGGAACTGTCCCGTAAAAATTCCTGAGCGCCTGCTCAGACTAAAGGCCAGCGACCAGTAATCAATGCAATAGGCAAGTGTAGCTAGCGTACCAATTAGACTTGCTAGACTATTGCTAATCACTTAATCAGTTTTTATCGTGCCGCTAATACACAAAAAAAAAAATGCGACAGGCTTTGCAATCGGCTTCGAGAGGCCGAAAGACCTATAGACGAGGCCGAGGGAGAACTAATTAAGCAAACGCCAGCCGGCCGGTTGTCGTCATCACCGTCATCTGTTGGGGGCTAGTATTTCATGATTATTATGATATATGTATGTACTCAGCATTCCATTATCCTTAATGTCATTACATTAGGATTCCGTGCGTCTAAGTCTGTTTTATGACTGTAAAATGTGTCCATGTGCACAGTGCGGCCAAGTTAAAAGCTAAAAATAAAAAGGGAGACTTCGGTTCGTTGCGGTCGTTATACTCGTAGTAGGGTACAGCGAGGACAGTGATCTACACACAGATGCAGGACTTTACTAATTAATTTTGTTCTCATACGAGATTCCTATATTGCAATCGGGATTTCAATCATCCTGCCGGGGGAATGAACGACGTCGTAAACTTAAGTAATGCAGCCTAGTGGGTTGTTGTAAGGGCTTCGATAGTAAAGATTTAATTACCTTTGGGGCCATTATTTAGTTTTCCTCTGGCTTTGCAATTAATTACAGGATAATTGCAAGGATTATGCGTTTTCGATAATTGATTCGAAAAGGATGATCGTGTAACTTGCTTCACCAAAGCATCTGCAATTGAAATTATTAACGCGACTTGCGGCTGCAACTTGTACTTTTAGTAGGTACTTGCGCTGTTAAGTCGTTATTAAGGTTATCCGTGCCTGAGGTGTAAGTCATGAGTTTGAGGATAGTAACCCGACGAAAGCGTTAAATGTTGTCAAAGAGAAATAAGAAAGTAATGTCCTTCGTGAATCAGGAATCAAACATGGCGGAAGAGTTTCCCACATGAAGTCGTCAATAAATGTGTCCATAGTTAGGCTTACAGATGTCATATAGGTACATATGTATGAGTTACTACTTTGATCTCGGGGAATATGTTCTTTAAGCACTGTGACGGAGGACGAGAACTGCCACCAATTCTGGAAGATGAAGGGTGTCATGCTCTCTCTAAATGGACATCGCTTAGTGGGCTAAGTGCCAATTCTAAAAAGAACAGAACGTACCCTCTTTCCTAGAAAATGCAAAATTCCTCAGTTCTGCACTCCAAAATTTGGTGCCTTTGGACATCTATTGCAACCAAGTGGCAGGCCGTGGATCTATTCCTTTAAAGCCTTCATCTCAGTAGTCTAGTCTTAGGACAGGACAGTGTTCTATTCTTAACATTCTTGAATTCGTTCCGACTACGTTCTTCCTCTACTTCTGGTAAGAACTTTGTTTCACACATACTAATCGGGATCTCAACATTTATACGGATAGTCAAGCTGCGATCAAAACCTTGGAAACTCGCAGAGTCAGCTCAAAAACTGATGTGAATTGTCCCCTGGGTTCTAAGGAAATGGCTGAACAATTCAACATTCACCTTGTTTGGGTGCCAAGACATTGTGACATTCCAGGGAGTTGTATGGCTGACGACCACTCAAGGCGGCCACTCCCTACAGTTAATATGCTGCTTAGAATCAATAATGTGGATTCAACCAATTCTAGGTGGGCAGACGGCACTACATGCCTCATCTTCAGACAAATCTGGCCCAAGCTGAATCAAAAACGCTCCAATTATTTGATTAGACAGGGCATTATTGCCAGGCATGTCATTGAGCTAGGCTTTCTCGTCAATTATTTCTATAGAACCAGCATGGACTAAGGCATCTTCTTTGTACGGATTAAGCTTTCTCCGCTCGAAAAAGATAGAAGTTACGTGCATAACCAACATCAATAGTCTCCAAGATGTTTCAGGATCTGTCAAAGTTATCAATGACATCCAGTTACCACAAAAATCAGTAAGGTTTGCCATTCTATTATACATCATTTTTCGCTTGTCGAACGTCCGCCAATTATTAAAAAAAATTATCGAAATTCCGGCTCAGTTGTGAATACGGAACGTGAGTTTCGTCGTGAGGTCGGTCGTCATCATGGCTTCTGTGTCAAGCCCATTCGCCACACCGTAGAAAAGTTTGAGCGCGTGAACACTCTTTTGGACCCTAAAGCACCAACTAGAGGGAGATGGGTGCGAAATGAAGAAAACATAGCCGTCGTAGCGGCCAGTATCGAAGAAGACCCAGAATCGGCGTCGATCAACTGAATTGGGCATCGCCAGAGAGTCAAGGCGGCTTATTGGCTAGATTCGGGCCTATATCGATATAAGATTGTGCAAATGCAAGCTTTAAAGCAGGACGACTCTATCGACAACCTGACAAATTTGCGAATACTTCTAAATTTTCCATCAAAACTTTAGTTTTCCGATTCCTTTGAATTAAAATTCAGATCGTATTTGGAAGCTCTTTTATAATCCTCAGAATCCAAGCTTATTTACACACGTTCTGGGGTGCCTCAGGGTAGCTGTCTGAGTGCCATGCTATTTATTTTCATCATAAATCATGCAGACCACGTTGTAATCGCCATTGAGTGTAATAATAATATTTGGTTTCGCTCTGTATCTATGATCTAGTTGTCTGCGACTTTACTGAACATCCCTCCAAGAGGTAGTAGATTGGTTAGATTTGCATATGTGATGACATTTGTGTCAAATCAATAGATGGCTGTCTACAAATCAATACCAAACCTCATCATTACATTGACTTGGGTCATCCTAATGCGTGACGTCTTTCACAAGCACAAAAAAACTAAAACTAAAATGAAAGTATCTCCCGTTAATTAGCTACGAATGGAATTCCTAAAAGTGAAAGTTCACATCATTCTTGTTGGCAATATTCAAATTCAGGTCTCTCAATCAATTTGTTTCCCCAAGAGACAGCCATCAAAACACAAACTCCAAACCAGTAGCTCATTATACGTGTGTAAGCCGTTCCTTCTCCTCCATTGCGTCCCATTCTAATACCACATCTGTCAATCGCAGCCCCATCCACTTCACACCATTCACACAAAATTAATGGCCACAATTGACCCGGCCAATTACGGCTAACTAAATTCATCGTCTAAAACAAATGTTCCCCGCATTCATCCGACTGACAGAAGGCAAATTACACCCAAACGAACCGCACGTGTAGCGTCTATCCGCCACTCGTGACCTACGACCTCACCACAAGGAGGGCTATCCGCGGACCTAGCCTGCATACGTGTGGCAAATTTGAATTTGAAATTTATAGACAGGCCACGCCAAGGAGCACGAGTGAATGCCACACGCAGGAAAAGATGTTAATTTTCCGCCGGACTTTTAATTACACGACACGTATCTGATGTGTGTACGCATTCGATCTCCCACCCAATGGACACACCGAACCGATAGTTAGATGGAAAGGCTCTTCCAACTCGACAGACAGACACTAGACATCCAGCCCTGATAGATAGCTCCGAGTACTGTGTGTGGTGGCTTACAGCGATTGGTAGTCGGTGCGGTCACATCGCGGTTCGCATGCAAATCAAGCACCACGACCACCACCTGTAGTAACGCGTCAAGATAGATAACCTGTCTGCCTACATCTCCAGTCATTATCCATGGTAGGTGTAGGTATTCCCAAATTGGAATCACAGAATCACTTAGCGTATCCGAGTATCGCATCTTTTGCGCGCCTACTTTACGAAATTTTCGTAGCTGCGCGATCCGATGAAATTTATTGCCATGCCATTTGTTCGCAGTTGCGCTGGGCTTAATTGCGAACTACATAATGAAGTATGTAGATGGATGACGGCTTTGATGGTACGGATGGATGGGTGCATGCTTCTGCTGCCACTGCCAGCACTCCGGTGTGCAACAAATGACTGATGGAGTCATAAATGGAAGAGATTTTATTTTTGTTTTGCTCTTGTGCTATTCTTGTGAACCTCCTCCGCCGCCGCCGCCACCGCCGCCGCCTTCAACTTAATCTTGGGACGGCTTTCGCCTTGAGGAGAATGTTGGCATTTAATTGGTTTGCCATGGGGAGAGAGAGAAACTCTTTGCAGAAATCAATCTGCAATATGTCCTTCTGACGGCTGTACATGCCGTCAGTTATGCGGGTTGTACATGTAACTGGAAAATCATTTAAGAATCATCATCGGCAAAGGGTTTCAACATTATTATTGCTTAAGTTTGAGTCAAGCACTTGAGGGTTAACAGTGTGTTGGACAAAGTAGGAAACAGCTACTGCAGCTGGCCAAGAAATTGATCTACGAAATTTTGAGTCGTGCAAGGAGAGCATAAGACGGAGAACAAACATAGGAGTCAGAGAAAGCTACTCGAATTCTGTGAATCTATTGCGACTGATCCTTATTCATGACAAAAAGCAGCCCAACTTGATTTCAAGGGTAAATCGGAGAGAATCTCTTGAAAATTCGAGAAATCTGCACTTGAAGGAGTTTACAGGCGATAATCCAGCATATACCTACAAGGTGGCCCAAAATGTATCACCCATTCAGTAGATACTACGAGTATAACTTTGCAAATGGCGGCAACTGACAGTTTTGTTTTGACGTTTCTGAAGTATACAGATGCGGAATACACGTCAACGGAATCTATCTGAATATTTTTTTACGGAATTATTCGTTAGTGATTTGTCAGATATCCCTGCTGTCCTATGCGAGCTAGTTTAACACTAAAGCTCTCAGCCGCTCGCCACAGAGAGGCTGAACGAACTTGTGACAGGAGAGCCCTCTTATAGCTAGTTACGACGGGAATATTGCCGCTGTGGCTGAACACCGTGGGTAACATGGTTAATGTGACTGGTCAGCGAAACAGAACCATGATCTATAATACAGTGTCCCCAACCTATCTTCCAAAGGCTCCTTATGAATACAGAGTTTCCCCCGTTTCGGTGATAGGAATATCAAGTGCTAGTCTTTTGCCTCGAACCACCAAGGAAGACCTGCTTCCTTTAAATGCCCCAATTCAGGTTCAACGTGGTTTGGTTAGTCACCGCGTGACACCCTTGAACATTTGGTCTCAATCAAACGCAAGGGCAAGAATATACCGAACTTGCCATTACAGGCACCTGTATGTTAACGTAAAGTCGGTGGCACTAAGACTGTCCAGCTATCCGGTAAAGGATAATCAGAGGGTAAAACTTATGTTATAGTTGTATTTTTTCATCGATTAAGGGGCCCAGTAAAACTGAGATTCAATGCGCATCAAAATGATTGATCTTCGAATATCTTTTACAAGCCTACTGAGCCTAGTTATAACATTGTGAATCTTAAGTTCGGCGATCACCATGTGATCTTCGTTCACTGCGAATGTAACTGGTTCAAAACGAAAACGTGAGAGAATACACGTGAGGTAGGTAGGTTGACCTCGATCATACCATTCTATCTGACTCCTCCACCGTTTCGAAGGTGGTGTCTAGGCTGTTCATTGTAGGTATGCCAAAAGAGCTTCGAATTTATACTGTTTTTGATGTTGTCCCAATGAGAGACTTCGGTTCCCATTTGGTGACGACTAGCGGATCGGGTTTAGAACGTGATTTAGTCGGTGTGCTGTTCGAATTCAATGCATGGTGAAGCTGGTTCAATAAACCTGCAACATGCGTCGTGAACCGAACATCACTCATAAGAGTGAAGTAGAGAAATCCGAAAACTTTTAGTCTTTCCAACTTACTTGTACTATGTTCCCTGTCTTCCCATCAACTTTCCTTAGAACTCTCTATCAGAAGTCAAAACTCTCGACTTATAGTCTTTCTATGAATAATTTTGGAAACTTGAATCCTTTCATTAGAAGCTTCTTGGTCAACTGGGTAAATTAGTCTTTTTTCGGGGAAATGGCTTTAAACTCCGATTGTTAGGAGACTTTGTGTCACAACCTCTTGCTATGGAGTTCTTCCCGTCATAAGCCCGACACAAAATTTCCTCCATATGATCTGAACTTTGATCTTACCTCCGGCATGCCCTCAGCTTCGATTATCTAACTTATTGCCTGCATTTTAATTTGACAACTCTCAGCCAAATTTGTTAAGCTGATCTCTAGGTATTAGTCATGTGCCGTGATCCTCCTACGTGAGGACTAATTATCCCAGCATCCGACGAAAAAAAAAAAATACCCCAACGCTACTAATGGATACTACGTCAACAGCATTAATCCCAAGTGAAAACAAATGTTTCCATTAGCACTTCTCTCCCCAGAGCCAGCCAGCCTTGTTATCTCAAGGTCCTCACTAAATCACGCTCACTTTCGAAAGGAGAACACATTCGAGAGGCTGCCACCAGTAGCATAATGCATGTGCTGCACACACATCTCGCATTAGGGATGTCACAAATTTATGACCCGTCGAGCTGTTCCAGATGGAACCAACCACCACCATCAGCCGCCGCAGCCGTCGCAGCCGCCGCAGCCGTCGCAGCCGCCGGCCTTTCATTGTCGCGCCAATTGCTGCTGCTGCTGCTGCTATGAAACCAGATGCGAATCCGAAGCATATCCCAGCGAAGAGCCTCGCATTGACATTCTCGACCATGCAAGGTGGATGACTCCCGAAACCTAACACAGTCGCAGTTGCAGATCTGTCCCGTCCCTGCATGGGGCTCATGCAAACACCCAGCCGCGCGTTATTATTGTTATTATTTATGAATGGTAATTGTTCCAATGTCTCGGTCCGGATATGTCAGTAGTTAGCGGGCACACCACTCCGACTCGCCAAAGTAGCATTCACTTTCTCTGTCACTGCAGTCGGGGCACGCTGCGCCCGAGTAAGAGTTCTTCTCGAATGACGTGCACGGAGTAGGTATGTACGGGAGAAGGAAATGCTTGCTTACAGGCAGCAAACGAGTTGCAGACGCACGTGGTGTGCATTACACCAGCAGACGGGACACAAAGCGACGCACGCTCTGATTAGTCCTAAGATTCGCAATTACTCAAATGGCGCGACGCGTCGTCTCGGTTACATTCGTGTATCCATACTCTGCAGCTGAGTGGCAGTCATCAGGCTTGAAATGTAATTTAAGCGCTTAACACGATCTGTGCGCGGGCGCGCGACGGCGATCATGTCACTTTGCCGACGATCGGTGAGTGTGCGTGCGACAAATTGATCGTTGCGCGCTCGCGCTCGCACATAGAAGCCAAGGCGTCTTTATTAAAACGTCAAATTTGTAGTTTTGACAATTTAATCCTACGGCTAACGAGTTTACTGACAGCTTGACGAGCCACTCGAGGCACTATACCGTGCGGTTTCGAGGGTAATGTGACGCTTGATTTGCGCCCGATGGACGTTTTTGGAGCGGAGGTGCGCTTTTGAAGTTAGAAGTGAATAATTGCAGCGATTTTCCATGGAAAATTATTTTAATCATATTTTGATTTGTGTAACGAATTTTAGTTAATTTGAATATTTCTCGGCGAAACCGAAGAAAGTGTTCTCGCCTCCCATGGGAATGGTCGAAAGATTTTCACCGAGAGTTTCATAAAAAGCATAAACATAATTGAAAGTGAAATTGGAAATAATGGTAAATTTTGTTTTATGTTTCTTTCGATCTGTTCTGGTCGAGTCGTGCGGAAGCCATCAAGATTTGCCGCCGCTGTATCTATAATTGCTAGAAGTCTTTTTTTTTTATTACTGAACGGTAATAGGTTCAAAAAGGCCACAGGGAATGAAAGATTCTCACATCAGTAAGCCTTCTATTCAATGGCTTGAGGTCAGAGATTGTTCTTTTCACAAATCTAAGATCAATCCCTGCATTCAAGCCCTAAGAACTGAACAGAAACTAAACGGCGCGATATGACTCCAAACTGACAGACCGTTGAAGAACCATACGTAGCCTTAATGAAACCTTTAATGTTAGGCAGGGCTTTGAAGCTTCAAACATGCTACGAACCTCGACTTTGATATAAAACTTGAATTGTAAATACTTTTCCACGATCGAATCGCAGAAATAGACGAGTTGACATATCAAACAAACGTACAGGATGGGCCAAAACGCACAACAAATGAAAGGACATACTTTAAAAAATGTAACTTTTTCCATTACTTTTCGAAGATGATATCGGTAAGTGGGCGTGGCCAATGTTTATGACAATTTGGGGTCTTTTTTTTTTACATAGTTTTCACTCGTTCTGTCGACAACTTAGGGCGATAAGTTCTCATATTCTTGTTCGATATTCTCTTTCATAGAGTGTACAAGGTTTGTGGCGTCTTCTCATAGACCCACGACTTCAAAAAATCCAATCAAGTCGCGCGATCTTATCGACCGGTGCAAAACGCCAAAACCAGACTTCAGGCCACTCGAAAACGCATCCTTTAAAATGTCCATTGTTGCACTGTCTTGTTGGAATCATACATCCGCAAGTCTCCTCGAGGCCAGCTGCTTAACGCATTAGTGTTTGACGACTTGACGTAGGATAGCCGAAAAATTTGCTGATTTGCTAAAGTTATAGCATCTTCCAATAGAATGATAGATTTTGGACCATATTCTCGAAGTCTTGTCTGTTGCAGGCTGCTGTAGACATAAGCATCATTATGACCAACACTACCATTGGACACAGAAGTTCATTTCAAAATAGTTTCATCAACCAAAGTAGGGAACATCGACAATTTCGAAACGAAAACAGGAAGCCACTAGCTCCCTTGATTGTTGTAATATGTAAATCAAGCTTATCAGCAGAGCTGTCATATTTCGCAGAGACGTCACCTCTCCTGCTGTGATAATACACTGACAAGCTTACCTTTAGCTTGTGGGCGGCCAGACTTTTCCTTAAAAAAATATAAAAACAAAACAAAAAATGCAAAGTAGCACATGTGGCGCGTCTTTGTCTTCCTGAACTCATCGTTTGGCATCAGACAACTACCTGTCATTTAAAACGCATCCGAAATGATACATGGTCGATGCATGAGTATAAGCCACGGCTCTTTCCGTGCCTGTCCGTCCGATCCAATACATCAGATACGGAACGAGAATGCAAATAAATCAGGAAACTTAACACGCTGTTTATCAGCCAAAGTATCTACTGGACACTGGACGCGTCACTAAGATACAAAAAAAAAACAAAAAAGCAAAAAACTCAGCCTGGTGTCTCAAGACAGTGAATTTCTTGATATTTTTTTCCTTCAAATAATTTTATTCATCATTATTCAGATACTTTACGAGTATTTTGCCAGTGATGAAAGCGACACGATGCGATGTCTTCCTTATTTGATTCTGGCGTTCGGCTAGCGCGATATATATTTGGGACACACATGCGATAATGTTGACAACAATATCGGAGAACATCTCACTCCAGAGGGTTGGCATGGAATGTTGAAACAGTTAATCAGCCAACGCGAGTGACACAGTTCCTTAGATGCATTTTCGGGCTGTTATCAGTCGATTTGGTGCGATAAATTGCTGGTTTTTATTTCAGCTGAAATGGGCCAAATGAACTGACAGCAGTTACTTTAGTGCTGATGTTGTAAATGCAATAATAACCCAAAACGCATAAAAGTCTGAATATCTTGTGAACCATATAAAATTGTTGCCGTCTTTGTTGGTACTTTATGGACTGGAAGATCCAGGAACGGAAATGTGTGCAAGCCAGATGTACCAGAAGATACTGAGGCTCTTAACTAATAAAGGTGGATCTGAGTATTTTTACTCTTTATGCTAATGAAGGTGTTTTCTTTTTAAATGTTGTTGAAGAACTCTTACTTACTTCCGAGAGCATGGCAGCTCAGAAAAGGTATGCCTGAATTCTATTTATTTATTCTTGAAGTCAACCCTCAACTCGACTTACGTGGGATATAAGTCAGATTATATCTATGGTTAGTACGCGCAGGTACTCTCATATACTGATCCACAAATAGCAGCGCGTACAACTAGCAACAGAGTAAATGTTCGTACTTTTTGATTCTCACGAAATCGTGTCCTCGTGATTTTCCCTAACTCATAGCGAATTTTGACAAGGAGATGCGATAGAGTAGAACGTCTTGAATATCTTGGTGGAACTAATGGTACAAGGAGCAGATATCGGAACAGAAAAGTCTGTCTTCAAACTAATATATTGCTGAACGTTTCCTTAGAA
Organism: Xylota segnis; assembly: GCA_963583995.1. Lineage (NCBI taxonomy): Eukaryota > Metazoa > Arthropoda > Insecta > Diptera > Syrphidae > Xylota > Xylota segnis. The sequence goes on along the minus strand of OY757236.1, from coordinate 24,200,177 downwards.
TGTTTATAGTTGTTTTGACGGTACGCTAGTGGAAACAAAGTTGGGATACTGTTGGGAGACTATTCGAGAAAAAATTCGCTTAGATGCGTTGTACGAACGTGAAACCCAAAGCTAGTGAGATTTTAGGCCGAAGTTTGAGAAAAAGAGACTTTAAGACTTCTTTTCAGGATTTAGAAGATTCTAGATACTTGCTCACTCCGATCTTAATGGATCCATTGTGTTTCCCGGTGTGGGATACGTAAAATAAGAAAATGAAACAGAAAATGATTGCAATTCGTTAATCCATGGCGGAAGCCGCTTCCTCTTGACGTGGTTTTAGGGGACGTGTTAGCTATATCGTAGAGTTAGTCGATGAATGCTTTTCCGAATATTTGCTGTCTGAATCTGCTGAGACTTAAGCATTCGCAGAAGAAGTGCGTCTTGTCTTTCTTCACCTCAGTGACGACCCAGCTGAGCTATTGAGTCCCATTCTACTTAAGTTGGTCGTCATTGGTCCTTTTTTGTTATATTGGACCTAAAATAGCCTCAAGATATGGCACGATGAGAGTGCGCTCCACCTATTGTTGAACATGTTGCAGAAGTCCATCGATGTCTTGGAGGAGAGGAGTCTTAAGGACGGTGAGGTTGGTTAGGTTATTATTGGCATCGACCATAGACTTGACACATCTACAAAGGATTCAAGTCTAGCAACGTCAAATCAGACATGTTCAGTTGTGTAACATATTAGGGGGATAGTAATTAAAAAATCTGCCTCCAATTCCATACTTCAAGTCGGGTAAGACCCTCTTCTACTTGTATTCACAACAAGTAGACTGACGTTGACTTAGATTCGAAGACTCTATGGAATATTTGTCATGTCATGTCATGCAGCGCGTCATATACTCTTAATCCAATTTGGACAACAATAGCCTCGGTGAAGTCATTAGCGACCTCAATGAAGCAACAAGAGTTCGTTTCTCTGTATAGCTCTGCGTATCGATTTGGAGGTCAGGCTCAGCAGCCCAGTTGAATTTAAGCTTGGATTGGTAGTTTTGGTTGTTATCATTTACGTTGAACACTTCGTTCCATCTGACAGAAGAAGTTTATTTTATATTGTCAGGACCGAGTGTGACCCTACAGGGCTTTCTTCTTCACATCTATATATCTTCACATATTTATATGAGCCTAGTTGCCTTGAAACGTTCTTTTTGGCTTTTGGTAGACTTTCAGTGCATTGTTTCTGGATTATAATCTTTCAAAGTATTTGAAAACTACCAAGCACTTTGGATTAATTTTAAAAATATCTCAAAATTGTTGATATTTAAAAGGTATTTGTAAAAATCCTAAACTTTTCGATTCTCTTTTAAAAGGAACATTTCACCGAAGTGGTCAACAAACCAATGCAATGGAAAAACTGTCAGGAAATGGTAGTAGTTTCACAACATAGATACAACTGGTCCCCTTTGATTGGCTCAACTCCATAGGGGACCGCAGTGTAAGTCATGCGATATGCGAGTGCGGCCTTAAATGTGGAGCCCGAATGTGCGCTCAGAATTCATCCACGTCCACCTACCCAGTCATAAATATCCATTCCACTAAATATGTTTATCAATAACACCGTCCATAACTTTATTTCCTGTATACTCAGGCTTAACATAAGAGAATCACATCTTGACAGCTAAAACCGCCAACAAAGCACCCCCAACCGCGCTGAAAACCACAACAAAGCATCTGGAAGAAAAAGCTGTTCCATTGCATGGGGTCAAACGCTATCGCCATCGCGCCAGCGCATGCAAATGGCTCTATTCATTGGCAAAGCCTTGTTTGTTTCTTTTGCGCAGACAACCCCAAATGAAAAACCATCCCACTTACATCGACATGCCGCGGCCACTGTGGACTCTAAAGTGGAAAACGCTTCGCGTTGATCATCCATACCAGGAACAGGTGTCAATTGAGTTGCCAGCGCCCGAAACAGCGGCGGCGCTTTTCACCATTAGTACCAATAATAAGATATTGACACGTATTAATGGCCGTCGTTCGACGGATCCGCATATAACCGTAAAATATCGCTATGACAACAAAACCCAAGGGGGATGAGGGAGGGCTGGTTCGCGCGCACTGCACAGGCGCGCACACACAACATGAAAATCGTGAGCTCATTAAAAACAGTCACCTGACAAAGATATTATAGATGGCTATCTCTCGGGCAGATGGAGCTTTCCGAATCACGGCTCTCGGGACGGTGCGCGCTCTTAGCCCGGATTCCGTTGGTCTGGCGTGGCGTGTCGCCGAAAGAGATCCCATCGACTGTCCTGAGCAATTTCATGCGATATCGTTCGATAGAGAGGATCGTTTCCATTGTGTTATCGATAGTGAAACGGCGCGACTATCGGGCAATAAATAATAATTATAATAGAAACTTCAAGGCGAGACGTGTTCATATGGGTGAACCCGCGAACGCGACATGTCCAGGGCGACGCTGCCGCTGATCGAAAGTGAAACTCATGTGGTGCGCTGGATGAGAGTTCTCCTAATTCAAAACATGACGAGGAATTAGTTTCGATTTGGTGGTCGGTTTTTTTTATTTCTTTGAGGAAAACACCATCCTCATCACATTGGAGTGGGAGTGGGTGTGATGTGGATGATTTCCCCAGGGCATCGCATTTAATCGCGAACCGTTTCTCGTTGTTCTGCCCTTTTTTGCTGAGCGGGGCCACATTCGTGACTCTGAGAAATGGGAAGTATGAGGAAAATATGTATTTCCTTGACCGCTGTGACGGGCACTGGGTGTCGTGTTCAGTGTGTCAGGGTTTTGTCAGTTTAATTCGAATGCTGCGGGCGAATCTGGCACAAATGGATTTCCTAATGTATGTACACACGGATGTAACTGTTGTTCGAGTTATTTCTGCAACAGTTTATGAGGAACGCTGCTTCGTAAGAACAACCCAATCAATACAAATACTTTGACGAAAGATACTTCAGAATCCAGCACCAACAAATGTAAAATGAAAACACCTAGACAGTATCCGTCAACGAATGGGACCTCACCTTTAATGTTACCATTATTATGAGCGGTATCTACATATTTTTGATTAAAAACGATCAACTCTGGACTACGTTTCATTACATAACAATGTGGCACTTCAGCATACACAGAGGGCTTGTTAGATATCCACGGGATTGTGAAGATACCCACGGGATTGGTGTTACACTCGCTTATTAGTTCAACGATAAACAGCTAGCGAAACTGATTGCACCATCGTCTAAATCATTCTTTAAACGTTTCTTGGTCAAGTTTTTTGTTCAATAACGCCAATTTGATCCAAAACGTTGAAGGAGAGGAGATATGTGAAGATATTGCATTTGAAGTGCATCCAGAGATTTTTCTCATTCTTGACCCAGCTACACCCTACTTCTTCCCAAATCCGAGATAGCGACCAACTGAGTGCACCATCGTCTAAATCATTCTCTAAACGTTTTTTAGTCAAGTTTTTTGTTCAATTTCGTCAATTTGATCCAAAACGTTGAAGGAGAGGAGATATGTGAAGATATTGCATTTGAAGTGCTTTTGGAGATTTTTCTCATCCTTGACCCAGCTACACCCAACTTCTTCCCAAATTCGAGATAGCGACCTACTGAGTGCACCATCGTCTAAATCATTCTTTAAACGTTTTTTTGTCAAGTTTTTTGTTCAATTTCGTCAATTTGATCCAAAACGTTGAAGGAGAAGAGATATGTGAAGATATTGCATTTGAAGTGCTTTTGGAGATTTTTCTCATCCTTGACCCAGCTACACCCAACTTCTTCCCAAATTCGAGATAGCGACCAACTGAGTGCACCATCATCTAAATCATTCTTTAAACGTTTCTTGGTCAAGTTTTTTGTTCAATTTCGTCAATTTGATCCAAAACGTTGAAGGAGAGGAGATATGTGAAGATATTGCATTTGAAGTTCATTTGGAGATTTTTCTCATTCTTGACCCAGCTACACCCAACTTCTTCCCAAATCCGAGATAGCGACCAACTGAGTGCACCATCATCTAAATCATTCTTTAAACGTTTCTTGGTCAAGTTTTTTGTTCAATTTCGTCAATTTGATCCAAAACGTTGAAGGAGAGGAGATATGTGAAGATATTGCATTTGAAGTTCATTTGGAGATTTTTCTCATTCTTGACCCAGCTACACCCAACTTCTTCCCAAATCCGAGATAGAGACCAACTGAGTGCACCATCGTCTAAATCATTCTCTAAACGTTTCTTGGTCAAGTTTTTTGTTCAATAACGCCAATTTGATCTAAAACATTGAAGGAGAGAAGATATGTAAAGATATTGCATTTGAAGTTCATTTGGAGATTTTTCTCATTCTTGACCCAGCTACACCCAACTTCTTCCCAAATCCGAGATAGAGACCAACTGAGTGCACCATCATCTAAATCATTCTTTAAACGTTTCTTGGTCAAGTTTTTTGTTCAATTTCGTCAATTTGATCCAAAACGTTGAAGGAGAGGAGATATGTGAAGATATTGCATTTGAAGTTCATTTGGAGATTTTTCTCATTCTTGACCCAGCTACACCCAACTTCTTCCCAAATCCGAGATAGCGACCAACTGAGTGCACCATCGTCTAAATCATTCTCTAAACGTTTCTTGGTCAAGTTTTTTGTTCAATAACGCCAATTTGATCTAAAACATTGAAGGAGAGAAGATATGTAAAGATATTGCATTTGAAGTTCATTTGGAGATTTTTCTCATTCTTGACCCAGCTACACCCAACTTCTTCCCAAATCCGAGATAGAGACCAACTGAGTGCACCATCATCTAAATCATTCTCTAAACGTTTCTTCGTCAAGTTTTTTGTTCAATTTCGTCAATTTGATCCAAAACGTTGAAGGAGAGGAGATATGTGAAGATATTGCATTTGAAGTTCATTTGGAGATTTTTCTCATTCTTGACCCAGCTACACCCAACTTCTTCCCAAATCCGAGATAGAGACCAACTGAGTGCACCATCATCTAAATCATTCTTTAAACGTTTCTTGGTAAAGTTTTTTGTTCAATTTCGTCAATTTGATCCAAAACGTTGAAGGAGAGGAGATATGTGAAGATATTGCATTTGAAGTTCATTTGGAGATTTTTCTCATTCTTGACCCAGCTACACCCAACTTCTTCCCAAATCCGAGATAGCGACCAACTGAGTGCACCATCGTCTAAATCATTCTCTAAACGTTTCTTGGTCAAGTTTTTTGTTCAATAACGCCAATTTGATCCAAAACGTTGAAGGAGAGGAGATATGTGAAGATATTGCATTTGAAGTTCATTTGGAGATTTTTCTCATTCTTGACCCAGCTACACCCAACTTCTTCCCAAATCCGAGATAGAGACCAACTGAGTGCACCATCATCTAAATCATTCTTTAAACGTTTCTTGGTCAAGTTTTTTGTTCAATTTCGTCAATTTGATCCAAAACGTTGAAGGAGAGGAGATATGTGAAGATATTGCATTTGAAGTTCATTTGGAGATTTTTCTCATTCTTGACCCAGCTACACCCAACTTCTTCCCAAATCCGAGATAGCGACCAACTGAGTGCACCATCGTCTAAATCATTCTCTAAACGTTTCTTGGTCAAGTTTTTTGTTCAATAACGCCAATTTGATCTAAAACATTGAAGGAGAGAAGATATGTAAAGATATTGCATTTGAAGTTCATTTGGAGATTTTTCTCATTCTTGACCCAGCTACACCCAACTTCTTCCCAAATCCGAGATAGAGACCAACTGAGTGCACCATCATCTAAATCATTCTTTAAACGTTTCTTGGTCAAGTTTTTTGTTCAATTTCGTCAATTTGATCCAAAACGTTGAAGGAGAGGAGATATGTGAAGATATTGCATTTGAAGTTCATTTGGAGATTTTTCTCATTCTTGACCCAGCTACACCCTACTTCTTCCCAAATCCGAGATAGCGACCAACTGAGTGCACCATCGTCTAAATCATTCTTTAAACGTTTTTTAATCAAGTTTTTTGTTCAATTTCGTCAATTTGATCCAAAACGTTGAAGGAGAGGAGATATGTGAAGATATTGCATTTGAAGTTCATTTGGAGATTTTTCTCATTCTTGACCCAGCTACACCCAACTTCTTCCCAAATCCGAGATAGAGACCAACTGAGTGCACCATCATCTAAATCATTCTCTAAACGTTTCTTGGTCAAGTTTTTTGTTCAATTTCGTCAATTTGATCCAAAACGTTGAAGGAGAGGAGATATGTGAAGATATTGCATTTGAAGTTCATTTGGAGATTTTTCTCATTCTTGACCCAGCTACACCCAACTTCTTCCCAAATAAGAGATAGAGACCAACTGAGTGCACCATCATCTAAATCATTCTTTAAACGTTTCTTGGTCAAGTTTTTTGTTCAATTTCGTCAATTTGATCCAAAACGTTGAAGGAGAGGAGATATGTGAAGATATTGCATTTGAAGTTCATTTGGAGATTTTTCTCATTCTTGACCCAGCTACACCCAACTTCTTCCCAAATCCGAGATAGCGACCAACTGAGTGCACCATCGTCTAAATCATTCTCTAAACGTTTCTTGGTCAAGTTTTTTGTTCAATAACGCCAATTTGATCTAAAACATTGAAGGAGAGAAGATATGTAAAGATATTGCATTTGAAGTTCATTTGGAGATTTTTCTCATTCTTGACCCAGCTACACCCAACTTCTTCCCAAATCCGAGATAGAGACCAACTGAGTGCACCATCATCTAAATCATTCTTTAAACGTTTCTTGGTCAAGTTTTTTGTTCAATTTCGTCAATTTGATCCAAAACGTTGAAGGAGAGGAGATATGTGAAGATATTGCATTTGAAGTTCATTTGGAGATTTTTCTCATTCTTGACCCAGCTACACCCTACTTCTTCCCAAATCCGAGATAGCGACCAACTGAGTGCACCATCGTCTAAATCATTCTTTAAACGTTTTTTAATCAAGTTTTTTGTTCAATTTCGTCAATTTGATCCAAAACGTTGAAGGAGAGGAGATATGTGAAGATATTGCATTTGAAGTTCATTTGGAGATTTTTCTCATTCTTGACCCAGCTACACCCTACTTCTTCCCAAATCCGAGATAGCGACCAACTGAGTGCACCATCGTCTAAATCATTCTTTAAACGTTTTTTAATCAAGTTTTTTGTTCAATTTCGTCAATTTGATCCAAAACGTTGAAGGAGAGGAGATATGTGAAGATATTGCATTTGAAGTTCATTTGGAGATTTTTCTCATTCTTGACCCAGCTACACCCAACTTCTTCCCAAATCCGAGATAGAGACCAACTGAGTGCACCATCATCTAAATCATTCTCTAAACGTTTCTTGGTCAAGTTTTTTGTTCAATTTCGTCAATTTGATCCAAAACGTTGAAGGAGAGGAGATATGTGAAGATATTGCATTTGAAGTTCATTTGGAGATTTTTCTCATTCTTGACCCAGCTACACCCAACTTCTTCCCAAATAAGAGATAGAGACCAACTGAGTGCACCATCATCTAAATCATTCTTTAAACGTTTCTTGGTCAAGTTTTTTGTTCAATTTCGTCAATTTGATCCAAAACGTTGAAGGAGAGGAGATATGTGAAGATATTGCATTTGAAGTTCATTTGGAGATTTTTCTCATTCTTGACCCAGCTACACCCAACTTCTTCCCAAATCCGAGATAGCGACCAACTGAGTGCACCATCGTCTAAATCATTCTCTAAACGTTTCTTGGTCAAGTTTTTTGTTCAATAACGCCAATTTGATCTAAAACATTGAAGGAGAGAAGATATGTAAAGATATTGCATTTGAAGTTCATTTGGAGATTTTTCTCATTCTTGACCCAGCTACACCCAACTTCTTCCCAAATCCGAGATAGAGACCAACTGAGTGCACCATCATCTAAATCATTCTTTAAACGTTTCTTGGTCAAGTTTTTTGTTCAATTTCGTCAATTTGATCCAAAACGTTGAAGGAGAGGAGATATGTGAAGATATTGCATTTGAAGTTCATTTGGAGATTTTTCTCATTCTTGACCCAGCTACACCCTACTTCTTCCCAAATCCGAGATAGCGACCAACTGAGTGCACCATCGTCTAAATCATTCTTTAAACGTTTTTTAATCAAGTTTTTTGTTCAATTTCGTCAATTTGATCCAAAACGTTGAAGGAGAGGAGATATGTGAAGATATTGCATTTGAAGTTCATTTGGAGATTTTTCTCATTCTTGACCCAGCTACACCCTACTTCTTCCCAAATCCGAGATATCGACCAACTGAGTGCACCATCGTCTAAATCATTCTTTAAACGTTTTTTTGTCAAGTTTTTTGTTCAATTTCGTCAATTTGATCCAAAACGTTGAAGGAGAGGAGATATGTGAAGATATTGCATTTGAAGTTCATTTGGAGATTTTTCTCATTCTTGACCCAGCTACACCCAACTTCTTCCCAAATCCGAGATAGAGACCAACTGAGTGCACCATCGTCTAAATCATTCTTTAAACGTTTCTTGGTCAAGTTTTTTTTGATCCAAAACGTTAGTGTGAAGATATTGCATTTGAAGTTCATTTGGAGATTTTTCTCATTCTTGACCCAGCTACACCCAACTTCTTCCCAAATCCGAGACAGCGACCAACTGAGTGCACCATCGTCTAAATCATTCTTTAAACGTTTTTTGGTCAAGTTTTTTGTTCAATAACGCCAATTTGATCCAAAACGTTGAAGAAGAGGAGATATATGAAGATATTGCATTTGAAGTGCATCCAGAGATTTTTCTCATTCTTGACCCAGCTACACCCTACTTCTTCCCAAATCCGAGATAGCGACCAACTGAGTGCACCATCGTCTAAATCATTCTTTAAACGTTTTTTAGTCAAGTTTTTTGTTCAATTTCGTCAATTTGATCCAAAACGTTGAAGGAGAGGAGATATGTGAAGATATTGCATTTGAAGTGCATTTGGAGATTTTTTTCATTCTTGACCCTGCTACACGGAACTTCTTCCCAAATTCGAGATAGCGACCAACTGAGTGCACCATCGTCTAAATCATTCTTTAAACGTTTTTTGGTCAAGTTTTTTGTTCAATTTCGTCAATTTGATCCAAAACGTTGAAGGAGAGGAGATATGTGAAGATATTGCATTTGAAGTTCATTTGGAGATTTTTCTCATTCTTGACCCAGCTACACCCAACTTCTTCCCAAATCCGAGATAGAGACCAACTGAGTGCACCATCGTCTAAATCATTCTTTAAACGTTTCTTGGTCAAGTTTTTTGTTCAATTTCGTCAATTTGATCCAAAACGTTGAAGGAGAGGAGATATGTGAAGATATTGCATTTGAAGTTCATTTGGAGATTTTTCTCATTCTTGACCCAGCTACACCCAACTTCTTCCCAAATCCGAGATAGAGACCAACTGAGTGCACCATCGTCTAAATCATTCTTTAAACGTTTCTTGGTCAAGTTTTTTTTGATCCAAAACGTTAGTGTGAAGATATTGCATTTGAAGTTCATTTGGAGATTTTTCTCATTCTTGACCCAGCTACACCCAACTTCTTCCCAAATCCGAGACAGCGACCAACTGAGTGCACCATCGTCTAAATCATTCTTTAAACGTTTTTTGGTCAAGTTTTTTGTTCAATTTCGTCAATTTGATCCAAAACGTTGAAGGAGAGGAGATATGTGAAGATATTGCATTTGAAGTGCATCCAGAGATTTTTCTCATTCTTGACCCAGCTACACCCTACTTCTTCCCAAATCCGAGATAGCGACCAACTGAGTGCACCATCGTCTAAATCATTCTTTAAACGTTTTTTGGTCAAGTTTTTTGTTCAATTTCGTCAATTTGATCCAAAACGTTGAAGGAGAGGAGATATGTAACGATATTACATTTGAAGTGCAGTTGGAGATTTTTCTCATCCTTGACCCAGCTACACCCAACTTCTTCCCAAATCCGAGATAGCGACCAACTGAGTGCACTATCGTCTAAATCATTCTCTAAACGTTTCTTGGTCAAGTTTTTTGTTCAATTTCGTCAATTTGATCCAAAACGTTGAAGGAGAGGAGATATGTGAAGATATTGCATTTGAAGTTCATTTGGAGATTTTTCTCATTCTTGACCCAGCTACACCCAACTTCTTCCCAAATCCGAGATAGAGACCAACTGAGTGCACCATCGTCTAAATCATTCTTTAAACGTTTCTTGGTCAAGTTTTTTGTTCAATTTCGTCAATTTGATCCAAAACGTTGAAGGAGAGGAGATGTGTAACGATATTGCATTTAAAGTGCATCCAGAGATTTTTCTCATTCTTGACCCAGCTACACCCAACTTCTTCCCAAATCCGAGATAGCGACCAACTGAGTGCACCATCGTCTAAATCATTCTTTAAACGTTTTTTGGTCAAGTTTTTTGTTCAATTTCGTCAATTTGATCCAAAACGTTGAAGGAGAGGAGATATGTGAAGATATTGCATTTGAAGTGCATCCAGAGATTTTTCTCATTCTTGCCGCAGCTACACGGAACTTCTTCCCAAATTCGAGATAGCGACCAACTGAGTGCACCATCGTCTAAATCATTCTTTAAACGTTTTTTGGTCAAGTTTTTTGTTCAATTTCGTCAATTTGATCCAAAGCGTTGAAGGAGAGGAGATATGTGAAGATATTGCATTTGAAGTGCATCCAGAGATTTTTCTCATTCTTGACCCAGCTACACCCTACTTCTTCCCAAAACCGAGATAGCGGCCAACTGAGTGCACCGTTGTCTAAATCATTCTTTTAACGTTTTTTAGTCAAGTTTTTTGTTCAGTTTCGTCCATTTGATCCAAAACGTTGAAGGAGAGGAGATATGTGAAGATATTGCATTTGAAGTGCATCCAGAGATTTTTCTCATTCTTGACCCAGCTACACCCAACTTCTTCCCAAATCCGAGATAGCGACCAACTGAGTGCACCATCGTCTAAATCATTCTTTAAACGTTTTTTGGTCAAGTTTTTTGTTCAATTTCGTCAATTTGATCCAAAACGTTGAAGGAGAGGAGATATGTAACGATATTGCATTTGAAGTGCATCCAGAGATTTTTCCCATTCTTGACCCAGCTACACCCAACTTCTTCCCAAATCCGAGATAGCGACCAACTGAGTGCACCATCGTCTAAATCATTCTTTAAACGTTTTTTGGTCAAGTTTTTTGTTCAATTTCGTCAATTTGATCCAAAACGTTGAAGGAGAGGAGATATGTGAAGATATTGCATTTGAAGTGCATCCAGAGATTTTTCTCATTCTTGACCCAGCTACACCCTACTTCTTCCCAAATCCGAGATAGCGACCAACTGAGTGCACCATCGTCTAAATCATTCTTTAAACGTTTTTTGGTCAAGTTTTTTGTTCAATTTCGTCAATTTGATCCAAAACGTTGAAGGAGAGGAGATATGTGAAGATATTGCATTTGAAGTGCATCCAGAGATTTTTCCCATTCTTGACCCAGCTACACCCAACTTCTTCCCAAATCCGAGATAGCGACCAACTGAGTGCACCATCGTCTAAATCATTCTTTAAACGTTTTTTGGTCAAGTTTTTTGTTCAATTTCGTCAATTTGATCCAAAACGTTGAAGGAGAGGAGATATGTGAAGATATTGCATTTAAAGTGCATCCAGAGATTTTTCCCATTCTTGACCCAGCTACACCCAACTTCTTCCCAAATCCGAGATAGCGACCAACTGAGTGCACCATCGTCTAAATCATTCTTTAAACGTTTTTTGGTCAAGTTTTTTGTTCAATTTCGTCAATTTGATCCAAAACGTTGAAGGAGAGGAGATATGTGAAGATATTGCATTTGAAGTGCATCCAGAGATTTTTCTCATTCTTGACCCAGCTACACCCTACTTCTTCCCAAATCCGAGATAGCGACCAACTGAGTGCACCATCGTCTAAATCATTCTTTAAACGTTTTTTGGTCAAGTTTTTTGTTCAATTTCGTCAATTTGATCCAAAACGTTGAAGGAGAGGAGATATGTAACGATATTACATTTGAAGTGCAGTTGGAGATTTTTCTAATCCTTGACCCAGCTACACCCAACTTCTTCCCAAATCCGAGATAGCGACCAACTGAGTGCACTATCGTCTAAATCATTCTCTAAACGTTTCTTGGTCAAGTTTTTTGTTCAATTTCGTCAATTTGATCCAAAACGTTGAAGGAGAGGAGATATGTGAAGATATTGCATTTGAAGTTCATTTGGAGATTTTTCTCATTCTTGACCCAGCTACACCCAACTTCTTCCCAAATCCGAGATAGAGACCAACTGAGTGCACCATCGTCTAAATCATTCTTTAAACGTTTCTTGGTCAAGTTTTTTGTTCAATTTCGTCAATTTGATCCAAAACGTTGAAGGAGAGGAGATGTGTAACGATATTGCATTTAAAGTGCATTTGGGGATTTTTCTCATTCTTGCCGCAGCTACACGGAACTTCTTCCCAAATTCGAGATAGCGACCAACTGAGTGCACCATCGTCTAAATCATTCTTTAAACGTTTTTTGGTCAAGTTTTTTGTTCAATTTCGTCAATTTGATCCAAAACGTTGAAGGAGAGGAGATATGTGAAGATATTGCATTTGAAGTGCATCCAGAGATTTTTCTCATTCTTGACCCAGCTACACCCTACTTCTTCCCAAATCCGAGATAGCGACCAACTGAGTGCACCATCGTCTAAATCATTCTTTAAACGTTTTTTGGTCAAGTTTTTTGTTCAATTTCGTCAATTTGATCCAAAACGTTGAAGGAGAGGAGATATGTAACGATATTACATTTGAAGTGCAGTTGGAGATTTTTCTCATCCTTGACCCAGCTACACCCAACTTCTTCCCAAATCCGAGATAGCGACCAACTGAGTGCACTATCGTCTAAATCATTCTCTAAACGTTTCTTGGTCAAGTTTTTTGTTCAATTTCGTCAATTTGATCCAAAACGTTGAAGGAGAGGAGATATGTGAAGATATTGCATTTGAAGTGCATTTGGAGATTTTTTTCATTCTTGACCCTGCTACACGGAACTTCTTCCCAAATTCGAGATAGCGACCAACTGAGTGCACCATCGTCTAAATCATTCTTTAAACGTTTCTTGGTCAAGTTTTTTGTTCAATTTCGTCAATTTGATCCAAAACGTTGAAGGAGAGGAGATGTGTAACGATATTGCATTTAAAGTGCATTTGGGGATTTTTCTCATTCTTGCCGCAGCTACACGGAACTTCTTCCCAAATTCGAGATAGCGACCAACTGAGTGCACCATCGTCTAAATCATTCTTTAAACGTTTTTTGGTCAAGTTTTTTGTTCAATTTCGTCAATTTGATCCAAAACGTTGAAGGAGAGGAGATATGTAACGATATTGCATTTGAAGTGCATCCAGAGATTTTTCCCATTCTTGACCCAGCTACACCCAACTTCTTCCCAAATCCGAGATAGCGACCAACTGAGTGCACCATCGTCTAAATCATTCTTTAAACGTTTTTTGGTCAAGTTTTTTGTTCAATTTCGTCAATTTGATCCAAAACGTTGAAGGAGAGGAGATATGTGAAGATATTGCATTTGAAGTGCATCCAGAGATTTTTCTCATTCTTGACCCAGCTACACCCTACTTCTTCCCAAATCCGAGATAGCGACCAACTGAGTGCACCATCGTCTAAATCATTCTTTAAACGTTTTTTAGTCAAGTTTTTTGTTCAATTTCGTCAATTTGATCCAAAACGTTGAAGGAGAGGAGATATGTGAAGATATTGCATTTGAAGTGCATTTGGAGATTTTTTTCATTCTTGACCCTGCTACACGGAACTTCTTCCCAAATTCGAGATAGCGACCAACTGAGTGCACCATCGTCTAAATCATTCTTTAAACGTTTTTTGGTCAAGTTTTTTGTTCAATTTCGTCAATTTGATCCAAAACGTTGAAGGAGAGGAGATATGTGAAGATATTGCATTTAAAGTGCATCCAGAGATTTTTCCCATTCTTGACCCAGCTACACCCAACTTCTTCCCAAATCCGAGATAGCGACCAACTGAGTGCACCATCGTCTAAATCATTCTTTAAACGTTTTTTGGTCAAGTTTTTTGTTCAATTTCGTCAATTTGATCCAAAACGTTGAAGGAGAGGAGATATGTGAAGATATTGCATTTGAAGTGCATTTGGAGATTTTTTTCATTCTTGACCCTGCTACACGGAACTTCTTCCCAAATTCGAGATAGCGACCAACTGAGTGCACCATCGTCTAAATCATTCTTTAAACGTTTTTTGGTCAAGTTTTTTGTTCAATTTCGTCAATTTGATCCAAAACGTTGAAGGAGAGGAGATATGTGAAGATATTGCATTTAAAGTGCATCCAGAGATTTTTCCCATTCTTGACCCAGCTACACCCAACTTCTTCCCAAATCCGAGATAGCGACCAACTGAGTGCACCATCGTCTAAATCATTCTTTAAACGTTTCTTGGTCAAGTTTTTTGTTCAATTTCGTCAATTTGATCCAAAACGTTGAAGGAGAGGAGATGTGTAACGATATTGCATTTAAAGTGCATTTGGGGATTTTTCTCATTCTTGCCGCAGCTACACGGAACTTCTTCCCAAATTCGAGATAGCGACCAACTGAGTGCACTATCGTCTAAATCATTCTCTAAACGTTTCTTGGTCAAGTTTTTTGTTCAATTTCGTCAATTTGATCCAAAACGTTGAAGGAGAGGAGATATGTGAAGATATTGCATTTGAAGTTCATTTGGAGATTTTTTTCATTCTTGACCCTGCTACACGGAACTTCTTCCCAAATTCGAGATAGCGACCAACTGAGTGCACCATCGTCTAAATCATTCTTTAAACGTTTCTTGGTCAAGTTTTTTGTTCAATTTCGTCAATTTGATCCAAAACGTTGAAGGAGAGGAGATGTGTAACGATATTGCATTTAAAGTGCATTTGGGGATTTTTCTCATTCTTGCCGCAGCTACACGGAACTTCTTCCCAAATTCGAGATAGCGACCAACTGAGTGCACTATCGTCTAAATCATTCTCTAAACGTTTCTTGGTCAAGTTTTTTGTTCAATTTCGTCAATTTGATCCAAAACGTTGAAGGAGAGGAGATATGTGAAGATATTGCATTTGAAGTTCATTTGGAGATTTTTCTCATTCTTGACCCAGCTACACCCAACTTCTTCCCAAATCCGAGATAGAGACCAACTGAGTGCACCATCGTCTAAATCATTCTTTAAACGTTTCTTGGTCAAGTTTTTTGTTCAATTTCGTCAATTTGATCCAAAACGTTGAAGGAGAGGAGATGTGTAACGATATTGCATTTAAAGTGCATTTGGGGATTTTTCTCATTCTTGCCGCAGCTACACGGAACTTCTTCCCAAATTCGAGATAGCGACCAACTGAGTGCACCATCGTCTAAATCATTCTTTAAACGTTTTTTGGTCAAGTTTTTTGTTCAATTTCGTCAATTTGATCCAAAACGTTGAAGGAGAGGAGATATGTAACGATATTGCATTTGAAGTGCATCCAGAGATTTTTCCCATTCTTGACCCAGCTACACCCAACTTCTTCCCAAATCCGAGATAGCGACCAACTGAGTGCACCATCGTCTAAATCATTCTTTAAACGTTTTTTGGTCAAGTTTTTTGTTCAATTTCGTCAATTTGATCCAAAACGTTGAAGGAGAGGAGATATGTGAAGATATTGCATTTGAAGTGCATCCAGAGATTTTTCTCATTCTTGACCCAGCTACACCCTACTTCTTCCCAAATCCGAGATAGCGACCAACTGAGTGCACCATCGTCTAAATCATTCTTTAAACGTTTTTTAGTCAAGTTTTTTGTTCAATTTCGTCAATTTGATCCAAAACGTTGAAGGAGAGGAGATATGTGAAGATATTGCATTTGAAGTGCATTTGGAGATTTTTTTCATTCTTGACCCTGCTACACGGAACTTCTTCCCAAATTCGAGATAGCGACCAACTGAGTGCACCATCGTCTAAATCATTCTTTAAACGTTTTTTGGTCAAGTTTTTTGTTCAATTTCGTCAATTTGATCCAAAACGTTGAAGGAGAGGAGATATGTGAAGATATTGCATTTAAAGTGCATCCAGAGATTTTTCCCATTCTTGACCCAGCTACACCCAACTTCTTCCCAAATCCGAGATAGCGACCAACTGAGTGCACCATCGTCTAAATCATTCTTTAAACGTTTTTTGGTCAAGTTTTTTGTTCAATTTCGTCAATTTGATCCAAAACGTTGAAGGAGAGGAGATATGTGAAGATATTGCATTTGAAGTGCATTTGGAGATTTTTTTCATTCTTGACCCTGCTACACGGAACTTCTTCCCAAATTCGAGATAGCGACCAACTGAGTGCACCATCGTCTAAATCATTCTTTAAACGTTTTTTGGTCAAGTTTTTTGTTCAATTTCGTCAATTTGATCCAAAACGTTGAAGGAGAGGAGATATGTGAAGATATTGCATTTAAAGTGCATCCAGAGATTTTTCCCATTCTTGACCCAGCTACACCCAACTTCTTCCCAAATCCGAGATAGCGACCAACTGAGTGCACCATCGTCTAAATCATTCTTTAAACGTTTTTTGGTCAAGTTTTTTGTTCAATTTCGTCAATTTGATCCAAAACGTTGAAGGAGAGGAGATATGTGAAGATATTGCATTTGAAGTGCATCCAGAGATTTTTCTCATTCTTGACCCAGCTACACCCTACTTCTTCCCAAATCCGAGATAGCGACCAACTGAGTGCACCATCGTCTAAATCATTCTTTAAACGTTTCTTGGTCAAGTTTTTTGTTCAATTTCGTCAATTTGATCCAAAACGTTGAAGGAGAGGAGATATGTGAAGATATTGCATTTGAAGTGCATTTGGAGATTTTTTTCATTCTTGACCCTGCTACACGGAACTTCTTCCCAAATTCGAGATAGCGACCAACTGAGTGCACCATCGTCTAAATCATTCTTTAAACGTTTTTTGGTCAAGTTTTTTGTTCAATTTCGTCAATTTGATCCAAAACGTTGAAGGAGAGGAGATATGTGAAGATATTGCATTTGAAGTGCATCCAGAGATTTTTCTCATTCTTGACCCAGCTACACCCTACTTCTTCCCAAAACCGAGATAGCGGCCAACTGAGTGCACCGTTGTCTAAATCATTCTTTTAACGTTTTTTAGTCAAGTTTTTTGTTCAGTTTCGTCCATTTGATCCAAAACGTTGAAGGAGAGGAGATATGTGAAGATATTGCATTTGAAGTGCATCCAGAGATTTTTCTCATTCTTGACCCAGCTACACCCAACTTCTTCCCAAATCCGAGATAGCGACCAACTGAGTGCACCATCGTCTAAATCATTCTTTAAACGTTTTTGGTCAAGTTTTTTGTTCAATTTCGTCAATTCGATCCAAAACGTTGAAGGAGAGGAGATATGTGAAGATATTGCATTTGAAGTGCATCCAGAGATTTTTCTCATTCTTGACCCAGCTACACCCTACTTGTTTCCCAAATCCGAGATAGCGACCAACTGAGTGCACCATCGTCTAAATCATTCTTTAAACGTTTTTTGTTCAAGTTTTTTGTTCAATTTCGTCAATTTGATCCAAAACGTTGAAGGAGAGGAGATATGTGAAGATATTGCATTTGAAGTGCATCCAGAGATTTTTCTCATTCTTGACCCAGCTACACCCTACTTCTTCCCAAATCCGAGATAGCGACCAACTGAGTGCACCATCGTCTAAATCATTCTTTAAACGTTTTTTGTTCAAGTTTTTTGTTCAATTTCGTCAATTTGATCCAAAACGTTGAAGGAGAAGAGATATGTGAAGATATTGCATTTGAAGTGCATCCAGAGATTTTTCTCATTCTTGACCCAGCTACACCCTACTTCTTCCCAAATCCGAGATAGCGACCAACTGAGTGCACCATCGTCTAAATCATTCTTTAAACGTTTTTTGGTCAAGTTTTTTGTTCAATTTCGTCAATTTGATCCAAAACGTTGAAGGAGAGGAGATATGTGAAGATATTGCATTTGAAGTTCATTTGGAGATTTTTCTCATTCTTGACCCAGCTACACCCAACTTCTTCCCAAATCCGAGATAGCGACCAACTGAGTGCACCATCGTCTAAATCATTCTTTAAACGTTTTTTAGTCAAGTTTTTTGTTCAATTTCGTCAATTTGATCCAAAACGTTGAAGGAGAGGAGATATGTGAAGATATTGCATTTGAAGTGCATCCAGAGATTTTTCTCATTCTTGACCCAGCTACACCCAACTTCTTCCCAAATCCGAGATAGCGACCAACTGAGTGCACCATCGTCTAAATCATTCTTTAAACGTTTTTTAGTCAAGTTTTTTGTTCAATTTCGTCAATTTGATCCAAAACGTTGAAGGAGAGGAGATATGTGAAGATATTGCATTTGAAGTGCATTTGGAGATTTTTCTCATTCTTGCCGCAGCTACACGGAACTTCTTCCCAAATTCGAGATAGCGACCAACTGAGTGCACCATCGTCTAAATCATTCTTTAAACGTTTTTTCGTCAAGTTTTTTGTTCAATTTCGTCAATTTGATCCAAAACGTTGAAGGAGAAGAGATATGTGAAGATATTGCATTTGAAGTGCATCCAGAGATTTTTCTCATTCTTGACCCAGCTACACCCTACTTCTTCCCAAATCCGAGATAGCGACCAACTGAGTGCACCATCGTCTAAATCATTCTTTAAACGTTTTTTGGTCAAGTTTTTTGTTCAATTTCGTCAATTTGATCCAAAACGTTGAAGGAGAAGAGATATGTGAAGATATTGCATTTGAAGTGCATCCAGAGATTTTTCTCATTCTTGACCCAGCTACACCCTACTTCTTCCCAAATCCGAGATAGCGACCAACTGAGTGCACCATCGTCTAAATCATTCTTTAAACGTTTTTTGGTCAAGTTTTTTGTTCAATTTCGTCAATTTGATCCAAAACGTTGAAGGAGAGGAGATGTGTAACGATATTGCATTTGAAGTGCTTTTGGAGATTTTTCTCATTCTTGCCGCAGCTACACGGAACTTCTTCCCAAATTCGAGATAGCGACCAACTGAGTGCACCATCGTCTAAATCATTCTTTAAACGTTTTTTGGTCAAGTTTTTTGTTCAATTTCGTCAATTTGATCCAAAACGTTGAAGGAGAGGAGATGTGTAACGATATTGCATTTGAAGTGCTTTTGGAGATTTTTCTCATTCTTGACCCAGCTACACCCAACTTCTTCCCAAATTCGAGATAGCGACCAACTGAGTGAACCATCGTCTAAATCATTCTTTAAACTTTTTTTGGTCAAGTTTTTTGTTCAATAAAGCCAATTTGGTCCAAAACATTGAAGGAGAGGAGATATGTGAAGATATTGCATTTGAAGTGCATTTGGGGGTTTTTTTCATTCTTGACCCTGCTACACGGATCTTCTTCCCAAATTCGAGATAGCGTCCAGCTGGGTGCACCAATGTCTAAATCATGCGATTTGAATTTTTGTGGTTAAGTTCGTGACACTCTATCTGATGTCTAACGCATATTCACCAAGTAACTGTGAATTTATTCAAAGGACCTCTGTGGATCAACATGATTAATGTTTATATCCTCGAAGGGATAGTGAACGTCAGCGATAACTTTCCTTTCCTCCAAACATTCAAAATCATATAACCCCCGTGCAGATAAGTCACCCTTTGAGCGACCTGTGACCACAGGACCAAAACAACAAACTTACTAATCACGTCTTCGCAAACAGCCCTCAAAGTCCATCGGGATAGCGAAGTCAAGATTCCCCCCTTCGCCCCACAATTGCCAATTGCACTCTTTTCCAGTTATATCGCGCGAGTATTGACCTGTTGGCTCCTCTCCAGCCAGACTGCACATCCAACTGACTGATTTCGGTGCACAGGTTACCGCCACAACCGTCATCGGCTATCAAAATAGGAAATCTCTTCATTTTCCTTTACTCCAATATCGGAACTTGGCGAATGCATCTCTATTCTGCATCCTCCTCCTGGCACCTAGTGTCTGTGGCTGTGGCTGTGGCTGCTGTGAAAAAAGGGCATTTTGACTGGTCCATCCTATCCGTGATGGGCCAACCTGATATACATTGTACGAGTTAACCACTAGGATTTCTCTGCGCTATCCCGGGATATATAAAGTCACATTTAAGCCATTTGATTCCGGTGTACATCCTTCAGCCGCCCAGCCTGCGGATACATTCCATACGAGCGTCGAAGTATAGTAACTCTGCAGTGCACAGTGCAGTGCACCTAACAACGATTCTATCGTTGACTTGCGAGTGCATTAAGGATGAACCACGAGGTCAAAAGATCAATCTAACCTTTTCGTTGTGCCAGCAGTTAGGCAATTCCGTCTCCAGTACCACCATCAGCAATTGCGGGGAATGTTTTTATTCTCCAACGATGATCGTTCGTGCTCTTGTTTCATGCACGTGAACTTTGTTGTAGAACTACCACGAGCCAGGAGAAGAAGTTATCGGAACGACCACAACCATGAGCATGATAATGATGATGATGATGATGATGATGATGATTTGCCATTGATAAATCTCAACTGGTACAGCAATTGTTCAGAGGAAGCAGGAGTAATGCTCGCTAGGGCCCCCTAATCCCCAATCGAGGGAGCAACATTTACGCGATTGTTCAACACAAGTTTCATGTCCGCAAATTAACTGGAGGATCAATTTTGTTAGCCTGGCTTGTTTGCCCTCAACAACAACAACAACAACAACAAGACAACGAAGAAGTACAAAAAGAAGAAGAAGAACGTTGCCAGGCCAGAATGGATTACCAAGCAGAAGTGATGGCGATTATTACTGTTATTACAGCTGCAGCCATCGATAAGGTGCTTTATGGTGGATTTTTCATCAGCAGTCGGCCTTAAAGTGCTTTTAATTGAATACTCTTCGCCGGAGCGGATTCCTCACGGGAAATCAAGGTGCGCCACGGTTAGGGTCAATAGTATCATTAAGCGAAAGGTAGGCACATTGTCTTGCAAGTTGCTTAGAAGATAGTTAGTTGTTCGGTGGATTTGCTTGAGTGGATGAGTTAGGGAGCTTGCTTGCCTGCGCATTTCGCCTTATCCATTAGAAAGGTGATTTCATGAGCTCCCTCAATAAAGTAAATTTGAATTACTAAGCTGGCAGATAGTTATTGAGTAGTTGCTGCCATAAGGAGGTCTGCAATTTTCGATTACACACTTTAAAAGTATCTATTCGATGGAGTGGGCACACCGATCCACAGAATTTGTGTTCGTAAATTGCCAACGAAAATGAGTGAGTACCTGGAATCACAGGTGTTAAATAGGCAGTGTGGTAATTAAGTGAGGCGTTGGAAAGGGATGCTTTTGGCTTGAAAAGGATACATGGAGTACACCTCAGTGCGTATGCCTGAGGGGAAGTGTTTTTGTCTGAAACAAATGGAAGAATGTGTAGCAAGCTCTGACTGAAGACGTAGGAAGGTTAGTACCCTAAATACCTTAACGTTACATAGAGACACTACTATGGTTGGGCCTATCACTTTTCACTTTGCAGTTTGCAACTTTTCAAAAACTGAATTCCTTCAAGTACAAGTACTTGTGCGACGTGTTCTACTAACAGTGCAGAGGTCCATGACTTTCCATTTCCCATCTTTCAGACTTTTTGAAAAGTGAAAAGTGTGACTGTTTCACCAGGGACTTTTTATTGGAACCGTGTTTTGCAAAGTTGCAAAGTGAAACATTACTTTTTCTCGGATGTAGGGTAATTAATTTTGCAGCAATTTTTCCAAAAAGTTTTTATTTAGATATTGTCGGCAAATTTTGCACAATTTCAAATGCATAGTGCAAAGTTTGATGAAATAAACTTACAAAACTTGTACATAACTTTTCAAATATGTGTTTAATGAAACGGAATTTGCAAAGATAAAGTAAGAAGTTGCAAAGTGTAAAGTGATAAAGGGTCCCAATTCAGTTAAATTTTTTTTAATTTTTGTGGCGTAGTCTGAAAATCGAAAGAAACAAAACGAGGTTTGCATAGACAGTAGGCAAAACCAATTCAGGGTATTAAGTAGGTAGAATGAGGTGGTCACATGTGAAGTCAACATTCGGATTACTAGTGGAGGTCCTGTCGGCGATTTACCGGAAAAACAAATACAAAGGTTGGTTAGTAGCTTTAGGGTAGCTACATGGGCTCCTTGAGCCATCACGAAGTTGTTATAAGAATTGATATACACCGAGGGCCGCTTTTCTTGGTTTGCATAGGCTTGGGCATTCGCAAAGGGAGTGAAAAGTCACAGCTTTGACGGAGGTCATCAGATTGAGTTTTCTGAAAACGCGGCAAGATGGAAATGCACTCTATCTCTCGTTAGACGGTCTCACGAAGGTTTTCTCTATGTTATGTTAAAGAAGAACTCAGGGCGGTAGAACACAGACGTTGACCATTGTCAGATTCTGCTTGCTAATTCGGTCCTTGAAGGCCGCTGTGTCCTGGAACCCAAAGGAGTGCGACGTCATGGTTTTTCGGTAGCGTTTGGATCCTTCGTTCGGTAGAAACTCAAACAATTGTTAAATATACAAATATTGTCGACAATCGTCTGAATTACTAATTTTTTGTTTGACAATATTTTGAGGAACGTGTTGACAGACCATGAACAGACCGTCGGACAATGAATTTGCCTATTATGTGACCATTGTTTCACTGTCAAGCTTATGACATCTGATAATTAATTTGTCGTTTTTTCAATAATCTTTTGACTGACTGGATTTTGTTTACGTTTACTGGCGAGGGGGAAGTGGAGAGGTTACATGCAACGTGGATTTTCGTAGGATAGCGGCTGAAAGAGTATTTGATTATCTGTCGGCGTTCTACGCAGTCGTTCGCCTACTCATTATGGCATTTGCATGCTGATTCTTCTTTATTTTCACTCCTATCCAAGACGTATGCTTTTATGATCGTTGCAAGTGCCTCCTTTTACTCCATCTTGATTTAAATTTGGCATTTTTTCATATTTTTCAAACCAATACGACGCGAATGCTAAAAGTCCTGTGAAATGCTATAAGTCTAACAACACCTGACAAGGGATCTGCAAATGTTGCGTGAATAATTTGTCTAACAATCGTATAAACGAATAATTTTTTATGTGACACTCTTATAAGAAAAAACATTGTCAGACAATTGTCAATGTCATTCTCATTGTCAAAACAACCATTTGACAGTGAATTGTCAGGAATTGAGACAAATTGTAACATAATTCCTAAATCATTTGCAGCGATTGTCAGCACATTTGTAGACTTAAAATTCTTTGCAGATCTGACAACCGTCTGAACATAGCTTTACAGATAACCTCAGCTCATTGGTGTACCATCATGTGAAACATATTCGAGAACAAATTATCTAAAATCACGATCGCATCTCGAATCTAGACAAATGCTATGAACATCTGCGAAGGAAAGGGATTACCAAATAAATCACACCGACACCTTTCTAGTAAGTTCCTCTACTTTTTGTTATACCGGCCCATTACTCAGCGTGGGATTACCACTTCCATATTCTCACTAGCCTGGATACCTGATTTTCTGATAGCGATTTTTAAAACCCAGAAGTGTCGCTACCAATATCAGAATCAAAGAGTTACAATTGTAATTTAGATTGAAAAATCCGTCACCTTAAGGTGTTCCTTTACTTTACCTGAATTTTGTATGTAAACATCAAGAAAAGTTCCTCAGTAAATACTTTGAGGAACTCAATCACATCCCTGAACATGATGCCTACCAATAGAGGTAAGTACATATGTGGTATGACTGCGATATGATATGAAAAGAAAAACAACATGGGCGACGAAAATGGTGAAAGGAAACAGAACGAACTGCCAGACTACGCAAATGGTAGCAGCTCTGGAATGCATTAAATAAAGGTCGATGGACGTACGGACTTATCCCGACAATCAACGACTAGATAGAGCGCAAACATGGAGAGCTAAACTTCCACATGACATCACACTTCGCGTGCCTACTTGCATAGGTTTAAACTCGACGTAACACCCAATTGTCCGTCTTGCGAGGGTAGACACAAAAACGCTGAGAATGTGTATTTCCAATGTCCACGATTCCAGGTTCACAGAGAAATCCTACATAGGGTACTGGAAACATAGTAGGCCACATGCTACAGTCACAAGCAAAGTGGGATGCAATAGACACTTAGACGACTGGAGCCGGAAAGAAGTAGTGATGAAGAAAGGAGAAGGATAATCGAATAGACTGACCACGTAGAACTTTGAAGATAGCAAGAATTGCTAAATCCCACCTCACGAAGGAATACCTGGACGTAGTACCGCGGTTTTAGTCAGTAAAAATCTGCCATACTGACCAACCGAGTATTTCATCAGTATAAGCCAGTTAATGAAGAGCATCCCTCTCCTTATCGGTTCTTAAAGTCTTATAACGGGCTAACGATGAAAACCGTGATGAATCTTTTCGGGTTGAATCACATCTTGTCCTGACGGTGTGTTCTAGATAGACCATCTGCGTATGTTTTACTAACTTGCTGCTAACCATCGACCTAACACGTAGTTGTTACAGTAGATAGCCTTGTGGCACACCACGTCGAAACGTCAATTCCTCTGTCATCTTTCAGTCTGTCTACAATGGAGGCAAACATATTTGTTATACAAAATCCATCGAACTATGTATCTAGGTAGTACCAATGTGGGTTGATTGAAATGTCAAAATGACAAATCATGAAAGAAAGAACTAATTGATTTTTTTGCAAGAAAGTTCCCAACAATAATTTCTAATTGACCTTAATCCAAGCCAGTAGCATTTCATCAAACGTCAAAGTATAAACTTTCGCCATTATTTGACCTGGTTTTGTCAGGTATAAGCACAAGTCTATCCTAATCTGCATACGCTCAGTTGTACCTACTTCGGATGCAATTTCCTTTTCCCCATTGTTCCGTTAATTAAATGATGAAAATAGAAACAGGTAGACAGGAGAAGATTGAGCTGCACGACTGAACTGAAGTCTCGCCTGTAACCGCGTCGATACAATTGAATCTCTGATGAGCCATCGATCAATGCAATGTGATGCTGGAGACTGCACGTCTTCGTTGTCGGGTGGTTTGATGCATCAGCAGATCACTCAACCAGTAAGCAATTTACTGCGCTTTGACTGATCGGCTAGACAATGTCAAGGATCTGCCCTGTCGGTTAATTTATCTAAATCAATGTGATTGAAACGTTCAAGCGATTGTTGAGTGCCTGAAGGCCCGATTGATGTGGGCTGAACCATTCATAATGAATGATTTCTATGTGCTTAGTGTTGACGGGAAAGAATTGTTTGCACGGACCTTTTCGAGGATACGGGTCTTGCAGAAGAGTTTGTTAAAAAGGAATTCACGAACCGTAGAACACTCATCCCTAGAATGAGGGCTGGCCTTTTCGAAAAAAAATTGGCTATGGGCGTTGGGTCCTAAATTGAGTACACAGGGTTTGTAGAACAGTGTCGATAGCGAGACTCTGGGTTCTATTACTTCTTCGAGAAGCCATAGCTTGGCCTGAATTATTCTAGTAATGTAGGCACAGCAATGGACCCCTCCAGTTCCTAGCTTGACTCCGACATGCTGCCATGAATAATGCGAAGCTTGAAAACCGTGTGAATATAAACAGAAGGATATTCTTTGCATTCTGCACGCTCGTCCTCTACAGACAGAGCCCTTAAGATTACCCTATCCTTTGTCTTCGTCAAGCGGCAAGTAAACCACTTTACCTTCACTGTTTGCCCACAATAAGTTGATACCCATGTTGGGCTTCAATTCAACGGAACCCATCACAGGCACTCTGCCCAGCTTCACGACAAGCCATGCTGGCATCCTCTTACTTTTTATTTTGCAACATCGACTCCTTAAGACCATTCTCCATGCCCTCCACCTGCAGCACACATGGACGACAGACAAAGTGGAGAAATTAACACTTAACCGTGTGCATTATTTTAAAGCACCAGTTAAACACTCCTTGGCGCACTCGACTCACGGCTATGTGGGCATGAGAGTACTATGTACCCAGTGATTTGCGCTCATTGTTAGCGTCATTATGGAGCGCTAACACTGGGGGACTGACCAACTGTTTAATTAATAATCAATACGACAGGGAGGAACTAGACGAAGCTCGGAGCACACCAACAAACGGCAACGATGGCGACAAGCAATTGGCAGGCGGGATCCATTAGCAGCTCCTTGCTCACCATCCGCCGGAGTACCAGTCAAACGAACTAGGCAGTGCGGGCAATTGATTTTCGATGTCTCATGGTAAAATATGAGAATCTCTATTCGCTCCGGGGAGGTCTTCACTTCACTTCACAGCATGCCAGATGGACATCCAGTGAGCGAGACAATCCAATGGATGAAGGTTAATTTGTGTGTGCTTGGGTGTTTAATTAAGCTGAAGAGGAATAATATTGGTTTGTTGGTTTAGGGAATCCTACTAACTATGGGGAGCTCCATCAATTATGTTGGAAGGGATCCTTGTTATGGAATGAGGCTTTTGCTAATATTGACACTTGTCAAGTCTTTTGTGATATTTGATTGCTCGAAGATGACATTTATGGACATTCTGCTGGGCGATTGGAGTTCCATTGTTTCCAGACTGAAGGATGCCTACCTTCGAAGGTTGCAATTTTAAGAGTGTTGACTTCTCAGTATTTACATAAAAGTATTGGCCCTTTGCTGGGCTGGGTTACGGTGGTGGATACGAGGAATGGGCTCAACATTGTCTTTAGCTTAAGGCTGAATGAGATTCGAGCCTGAAATGGGAATAACCATGAACACAATTGTGAAGACGTGCTTAAGAGTTCACTACACATTCCTAGTATAAAGGGTGGCGCTGAAGTCTAATAGACTATATGGCTTGACAATGGGTTGTAGAACATTTTTTCTCCACCAAAAGAAGACCCACTAGAGCTGGACGTGAGTGAATTTTTGTTTGCAAAAATCGTGAAATCGGATTCAACATGCACCATGCTGAAAAGTAGATAGTTCAGGGTTCTTGAACGGACTATGATAACTAAGTTTCAGAAGCTCTAGGAAATTGACTGTTTCGGTATCATAGGTGCCATGCGTGCCTGTCCTACATTAGCACTAGAAGCTGTCGTTGGGCTTTTACCCCTACAAATCTTCATAAGAAAAATGTTCTGTAGAAGCAGCTAAAATAGAAATCGGAATTCATGTAGGACACAAGAGAATTCTTGATTCGATTCCCAATAGGGACATGTTGTGCACAATATATCACATCATGGTCAGGAATATTTAAACATCGACAGACGAATCGAAGTTAGGGCTGATGTCTTTGGACCAAACATTAAACCCTCTCTATCTATGGGCATGTGTTCCACGATATTGCAGGCTGAACTTTGACATTGGGATCTGTGCTTGGTTAAATCGTAGTAAAGGTCAAATGGTCAGGCAACACTCACAGCGCTGCCGTCCGAGTTACCGGTCTCTATATCAGTTAAATGCTATTGCAATGCACTACGATCTCTTGCCAAACTCATTGGTGTAATACGCGGATAAGTCCCTTGCCATGAGAGAATTGCAGATGAATCAGCAGTTCAACTAGATAGGTCTGCCTCCTGAAGCTCCTAACTTAGAAAACGAAGTGCATGTTGCACAAAATATTGATCGCATCAATTCTCTTATATGAAACCCAGTGCTGAACTATCATCAAGAAAGCAGAATCAATACTCCATACGCGAGGACACGGGTTGACCACATTGAACGAATTAACTATCATGCTGCAGCTAAGAGGATCTCGAATCACAGTCTTCAGATTCAAGACGAAAATAGTACTGAACCTCCATATTATAGGCCAAGTTATCGCGGAAGCCATAGCCCTTGATCTAGACTTTAGGAAGCAGAGAGCCCAGGATCGAAGAAACGAAATGAATGCAGCTGCAGCTTCACAATTTTGATGGCTAAAAGCTCTACAATTTAACCTTCGTACTGGTTACAGCCTTGTAAATTCTGCCAAATATCAATGGTCTTCATCACATGCAGGATTATGCTGGTCAGTACCCAAGTAATGGTGAAGGAACTTGAAATATTTCAATCAGCCTACACCAGCACTGGAAACAACATTGCACCTTCTCCCACATGATTCCAGCTTGGGAGTTAAAATGGCCCGTCTATGATAAAAAGAGATCTTAGTCCCAGGGATACTCGGACAATTGTTGGCGTCGTGGCAGGACACTGTATTGTAGGCAATCACACAGCATGGTTAGGATTCCCTAAAACGAATTCTGGACGAAGAGAATATGGAATGTACGGACGGTCTTGGGAGCTAAATCATTATGGAACTGGACGAACTGAGAGATATTGAACGGAACAAACTCCTATGATTAATACTCGCATCTGGCTGGTTGGGTTTAGGTCAATGGTTTCTCAGTTTGTGTAAGTAAACCGTTGACAATTTTCGTCAAATTTCGTGACTAACCTCGTCAACAGATTTCAAGACCATGTTCGTGATGCATTCTCCGAAAAGAGAGGACAGATTGATCAAGATCTCAGCGTCCTTTCACTAATTATGGTGTACCGCATTGTTCTGTTCTTCAACAGATACTTTTTCTAAAAAGTTTCTATTAATGGATCTTTCTCTGATGAAGTCCAATATATTCCTTCGTAGTTGACAGTACACTTAGCTTCTCATATTTCTTAACCCATTTACGGTTGACAGTCTAGAATGTAGGACTTGAGCAAGAGTGTGAAAGATACTTTGATACATTCATCATCTGCTGCGCCCAATCGTTTGTAAGTGCTTGGCGTGGATATGAGGGGTGCATCCTTGATGAAACACAGACCCGTCAGTAAGTGCAACATCAAAATGGCTAAAGGGTCACCATATCGACTTAACCTTACATCCGGTCATCACAAGTGGATTGTCATTAAATTTCCAACCATCAATTCACTTTGAACGACATCCTGCGTTAGCGGAAGGTTCCCAGCCTGAAAACTAGTTCCTGACTTAAAATATTTCACTCCCCTAATGGCCATGGTAAGAGAAATAATTCCGGAAAATATATACAAAACTCCATTCCATCAAGCTCCTAATGGGCATTGCGACTAAAAGCCTCTAAAAAGTGCAAAAAGTAACCAAAAACCACCGAACAGACAGACCATACCCATTAATTAACCTTAACACTGACTCGTAGGCTCCTTCACCCAACTGATTTGCCACTCAGCGGTCTTAAAACTCCACACGCCAATGATCTGCATTAACCCCTCCCCATTCATAGTGCTGGCTGCTGCGTGACACTCAGTCTGCAGCTGTTGGAAAATTTGTAGCCATATGCAGATGAGTACATAGCTTTTCGGTTAACGAACGCGATCACGAGACTTAAAAATTAATCAACCTTCCGCACGATGCCAATGGGACCACAAGACTGGTCCCATGGGCATGCTTAATCTAGCTGACACCATCTCTACAGCTTCGATGATGTCTCATTGCAACTAGCAGCAGCAGGAGCGACGGTTACGGCGGTGGCGGCGGCTGCGGCGTCATCGGTCGCAACAGTCACTTGAGTAATTCACACTTGAATCTCGACTACCTAGGTGGTCATGATGGGCATAGCCCGAGGTGGAAGGTGTTAAATTCCGAACCTCATATGACCATGACATTGAGGATGCATTATGGTTCCGCTCGTTGTGTGTGATCGGTGCCCCTAATGGCTGGTAAGTGCTTGTAAGCGGCTCGACAACAGTGATTGCAGGCTGGCGGCCACCACTTGGCCAAAAAGGTCATTAGGGTTCAGTAATTATGCGTCCACATCCGAGCCACCACCACACTCGGTTGCCACAGCCTGTAGGCCTGACGAACTCATATTATAATCCCATTAACTTGTGGAGGAACTAATAAATTTATTTGCGCGCGATAAGCGCTAGGCGTTGGATAATTTTATTTCCAACAGGATTACGTGATGAATGGAAAGGCTTACCCGTTCCCATGGTCATGACTCATCGAGAATAGAAGTTGAGCCTTCGTGGTTCTTTATTTTTTGCTTTGCCCCTGCCTTGGACGATAAACTTTAATTATTACGTTGAGCTGGTTGTAAATTTTCGCGCTTTACTGCGCACAGCAGCAGTGGCAACAGGAAAATGGTCATAACATCTTGCTTGGCCATCTGCTGGAGGCCATAATTAGCTTCTAATCTCATTTATGGAATGGAAGAGTTTATGGGAGGCTTTTGCGCAGGCGCACAGCCAGAAATTCTTTATGATCGAGCCTGGCTGGCTAGATGGGGTATATCTTTTTAATTGTTTTCAAATTGGATCCTGGAAATTGGTGGAATATGTTTTTATGGCTATGCTGTGTCTGAGAAAATTGATATTTCCCAGCAGTAAGGAAAGAGCAGAGCCCTAGCTTACAAATTCAGACCAAACTGCTGATGTTTTAGGTCCAATTCTAGGGAAAGTCGTGACTTTAAGGATCGTTAGCACTCTTTTTAGAATACAAGACTTTTCCTACCATATTTCCATATAAAAACAATGTATATTACTGCGGCAACTCAACCACGCGGTACGATCTCTACGAGGCTAAAGTAGTTCACGATGGTGAAAAGTATAGCCTTGCATGGGTTCCACATGTATTCTGTACCTGTATCTCGCAAATATCAAAACAAAATTGACAGTTGCAGCCATTTGCTGAAGTTATAGCAACTTCCGGTAGAGGGACCCATTTATTTACATTCAAGAGCCATGGTCCCAGCATAGAGCTTTGTGGAACTCCTCGGAAAACACTATACTCCGTGAGACCACAATCAGTACCATACTGGATTAAGACTTTTCCTTCTAGTGACGCAGGAAGAGAACGATGATCACAAAATTAGAAGTGTAGTCAGTAGAGTTGGATCCACGTGTAGAGTCCAAGGTTTATACATACATTCCTAGTACGTATGAACGATTTTTCCAAAGTGGTTTTGTTTATAGGCGTAGGCTAAGAACTCAACGTAGCTCCAGAGAAAATAGTCGGGTGATGTGAAATAGCACAACTGAGTAACGCTCGCCATGGAATGAAGCCGTCTCCAAATTTCTCCTTTACAACTTCGAATGTTGCGTCGCTTCTATGGTATGGTGCGCTGTTTTGTATTAACCACAGCTTGGATATATCGATGTTTTCGAGCTCTGGCCACAGAAAGTCGGTTAACATCACTCTATACCAAAACCACTTGAGAGTAACGCTGTCTTCTTTCTCATTTCAAAAGAAAAAAGGTCCGATGATGCCGCCATGCCATCACCGCATCAAACAGTCAATCATTGTGGATACATTAGCCGAACACTTGTAGATTGTATTCGCTCAAATATTGACAGTTCTGCTTGTTGACATAGCCGCTGAGCCAAAAATGGACCTCGTCCGATAAGATGATTTTTTGGCCAAAATACGGATCTTCAACCTATATTTCCAGCACCCACTTAGCGATTGTCTATGGCGTCCGACTTTAATTCTTGCGTCTGCACAATCTTATACGGGTTTAGGCCCAAATCCAACCGCAACATAAGCCGGGTTGACTCTCTGGCTATACCCAGCTGATCAGCACTGAATAGAAATTTCTAGGTCTCTCCCGATACTGGCTGCTACGTTTCTTCATTTCGCACCCATCTCTGTCTGATTGGAGAAAATACCATTGCTATCTGGTCATCCTTCAGAATTCTTTGACTGAATCTCCTTTTCCTCTCTTCTTGTGGGTGGTCTTGTGTCCAATCATCGTTGACACTTGTGCCTTGTTCAAGTTTGATATCCTTACTGTCACGCGGGCTCTGAAGCCGGTGATCGAACTTATTGCAGCCGCTTCTTGGTTGATACTTAGATACCTTCCTAACAATAGTGGCTCCTATTCGAATCCAATCCATATTGCCACGTAGCAGCCACAGGATAACAATATCAAGCAGTAAATTGAAAATCGTGTCTAATTAGAAGCCCGCAGCCTGGTACAATGCAACTCCGACCGATCTCATCACCTGCCAACTTGGTCCACTGCTAACGAGCTACCGCAGTAGTGCAGCCAAAACAATAGAACCATAAACTTCCACTTCAGTGCGAAACGTCCAACACAACTCCAGCGCTGCGTATACACGAATTCCATTCCAAGTCTCGGATAACAATCAACAGATCGCCTGCTGGCACCACAAAGCTTCTTCGCCTCGTGTCGTCGTCTCGTACTCACCGCCGTCTGCACGAAGTTAATTACATCGGCAAAGTTTCGTAGTTACACCACATTAGCGGCAGCCGGCATTTGTCTCACCCAGGCCCATTATCCAGCCGGCAACAATCATAATTTACACTCCAAGCCACAGCTCGACTGTAATACCACACATCCAGGTGGCCACCGTCCAGCTACTGATTGATATCGGTGTTAGGTTGTTCCACTGACCTTCGCATTTCTACCCAAAGGGATTACACCATCCCTCTCTCTCGCTAAGCCGACTACCGTCTTACGCACGCAGAGCCCCGGCCAGATGGTCCGTCCGGCCCCGACACATTCCGAAGACAATTAAGCCACCCGATCGATATGGGCGCGTTAGAAACGATATTTCAAGCATCGCCGGTCGTCGCCCAACTGCATCGCTAAAAATCGGACCAATTTGCCACAGACACAGGACGGAGGATTAGGCACTGATTTATGGCCCGCATAAATCATGGAGGTTATGTAAAAGAGGCTCTCTCTCACATACGTAACCGCCCGTTGGTGGTTTTGTTCCCCCAGCTTTGTGCTTATGAATTAGTGTGAGAGAGTTGGCTGCGCGACGCGATATCCGACGCGAATATTGGTAGTAAGTGGCCATTAGCCAGGTTATCTCTGGCGGTGCGGTGTGCCCGGGTGCCTGGAGAGAAGCTTTCCAGGTTTCGTTTGCCAAACGAATTTATCATACGACACTAATTGAGCTTCCGTACAGGTGAGTGCACTTTTAATGAGCTCACGACTTTCATGTACGTTTATTCGGTGGTTGGCGCAGGCGCGCATGGCCACGACTCAATTGCTCGCGCAACGACGCTCTGACTTGGTCGCGTCTTCACTTTTGGATGCTGAGTGTGTGTGTTTGTTGGTGCTGTACGAGAATACAATGAGCCCGGAGAAGTGTGTTATTTTATTTTCCACTGACATATGCAAATGTTGCACATTTATTTGTTAAGCATTATCGGACTGTTATATTGGCATAAACTAATAAATGAAGGCGCCATATTTGCGCCACCTGTTTGGGAGCTAGCTGGGACAAGCAAGGCACAAAAACATAAAAAGAAGTCTCTTCCAATCGAACTGAGTCGGACAGACAAATGGAATTAGAAAGTGAAATCCTTTTATTCGGGCAAAGTCTGGGCGGGGGTATGCTACAGCATCATCCTCGTTGGTCAGAGTGAAAATGGAAAGCACGAGAAGGTCAGACAATGAAAGTGCAATTGAAACGTTATGAGCACTGAGCAGGAAGCAACCATTCGACACAATATGTTCGTAGCGCATTCAGAGCCATTGAAAGTTATATGTGTACCTCGTACTCGAAGGCGGTCATCGATTTCTCTGCAGGATACATGCGCATATAGGTAAAAGGTCAACGACAGTGGGACACGCTTATAATAAAAAAAAAACCAAGGAATGTTAATTCGGCCTCAATCAGCTGAATATGGCATCGCCAGAGAGTCAACCCGGCTTATTTCCAGGTTGGATTTGGGCCTGCATCCGTATAAGATCGTGCCGAGGCAAGAATTGAAGCCGAATGACCATACACAGTGCCGTGAATTCGCTAAATAGCCGGAGATCCGGCCTTTGGTCAAAAAATCATCTTCAACGGAAGCTGCCAAAACGGATTTATCGGTAAACGAGGGCAAAACAAAATATATGCTGTCAACGAGAAGGGACACACAACATCGACGAATTGGACAGAACGTCACATTCGACAGCTACAACTTCGAGGTAGTAAGGGCTTTCATCTACCTCGGCTCTGCTATAACCTCGAAAAGCAATACCTCAGCAGAAATAAGACGAAGAATAACTCTTGCCAATCGCTGTGTCTTTGGGCTAAGAAGGCAATTGAGTAGCAGAGCCCTCTTCATATGACCCTGATCATCCCAGTTCTGCTTTATGGCGCTGAAGCCATAGACTCTGTCTAAAGCGGATGAACCAATCCTCAATCGCTTCGAAAGAAAGCTTCGTCTAATTTTCGGTCCCGCTTGCGTTGTCGCGCTTTCGAAAAGGAGATTCAACGACGAACTATACGAACTGTACAGCGACATCGACCTGGTCAGAAAAATGCGCATCAGTCGTTGAAGATGGCTAAGACATGTAGAGCGAATGGACACCAATGCTCCGGCCCGTAGAAACTTCGAATCAAACCCGGAGGGTCAACGCAGTAGAGGAAGAGTTCGTCTTAGGTTGCACTAACAAGTAGAAGGGGACCTCAACCGACTTGGAGTGCGTAGCTGGAGGCAGTTACCTAAGGACCGGGCTAACTGTAGAGGCTTGTTGGTTGAGGCCCAGATTCACCACAAACAGTAGCGGCACCTAAGTAAGTAAGTAAGTAAGGCTACGTCAACTAGCCGACTTTCTGTGGCCAGAGCTCATCAAGATCGACATATCCGAGCTGTGGTTTCAGCAAGACGGTGCTACGGACGGGGAAATTTGGCGACTGGGTCATCTCCTCCTTAAGTTTTGTTAGTTTTCCTACGAATCTATTCCCACTGCTTGGTTCTGAGCTTAAGTTTAAATAATGGCGCTAGAACTACACCATCCATGACTGTACGGAAGTCCAGCCTAAGAAGAACTTTCTCAACTAA
The DNA here is from genome assembly GCA_963583995.1 of Xylota segnis. Classification (NCBI taxonomy): domain Eukaryota; kingdom Metazoa; phylum Arthropoda; class Insecta; order Diptera; family Syrphidae; genus Xylota; species Xylota segnis. The sequence continues at coordinate 24,165,366 of OY757236.1, read as the reverse complement.
TCACACGTAGCAATCCCCATTCATTCTCTGGTGGGTTTCTCCAAACCTCACATCATCATCAGCCTTCACTACTTTCGTTCCTCGAAATGCAGATCAATAGCCTGTTGCCTCCCTGCACCGTTGCATGCATGCACAGATACAATTACTCCCTAATTTATTGGAGCATTTCGCATTACGGATTCACAACCACCACCGCCACCGCCACTGCCACCAAATGCTTCCTGATGACGACGATGATGATGATGATGCCAGTTGTAGCCAGTGCTATGGGTTCTCCCAGCACACAGACTCCAGCATACACTGGCCGGCAATCACAACTGCACGATATTCCTATTAAAATGTTTACCTAAATGCCACACATTTCACGGAATCCATCCGGACTAGGATGGATCAAATCATCTGCGCGGGGAGTGACCATCTTGCGTGCACAGTCTGTATCTGAAATTCGAAAGATGCCTCCAATTAATTCCCGATTCTGGAATTTCTTGACCAAAAAAAAAAACAACAAACAAACAAATCCAAGAACAGTGCAATTGATGGAAAGGTTCAGGCCTGCAAATGGCCAAGACCACGCGATAAATCTCTAAGTGACCGCATTCACAACAGGCGAAATGTTAATCATGTGCCTGGTGGAACCAACAAACTTACATACCGACACACACTCGCCTGCGCGACAAGGTCCGTGGACGAATAACTAAGTGCGATGGCTTTTTGCTGTACGTGCTAAGTAGATTGGCTAAGTGGGGTTTTTTGTTTTTCGCCTTTTGGCCGGTACGCACGCGAGTAATTTATGTAATTTATACGTATGCGGTGGAAATTAACGTGGCTCATGCAAATTAATTAATAAAAACGCATGCGATCGCGATCCGATCCTGTCCGAGGGGAGGGGGTGGGTTCTCCCGCTACGGTGTGAGAACTGATCTTGTTTAAGACAGGTGGATGGTTATTTTTGAAAGCCGTTTACGGCTTCTTTTCCGAGAAGTACTTGGTAGCTTCTCACAGCACTTGTGAAAGCAGATAATTTATAGCTGCAGCTGAATGAATTACTTTGTAGATACAATCGAATAGGATTTTCTGGCATTTAAGGATCAAAGTGAAGAATGCTTTCCTTTTAACCCTAAAGGGGGCCATGTGACATGACCCACATGAGTCAATGAATAGTACACAAACTACAGAAGAGAAGTACCATCTAACGCTCTTGATTTACTAGGGAATATCAATGCTTGGATTGGAGGGATATCAATGCAAGTCAAAGGATACAATCGAAGAAATCCTTGGGTGAGAATCCTTGGACGCGTCAGTAGAGGCACTCCACGAACTGGCTTCCTATCCCCTTTTCTCTGGAATTTGCTGACAATCCTGGAAGCGGACGGAGGCACGTTGCTATAGCAGTTTCATTTAAACATCCTGCAAAACACGTTGACTAAGGTAACCAGATGGCCAGTAAGGTGTAATTTGGTTGTCGTCCCCCACAAAACGAAAGTGGTACTTAAACTTCCTCACTGAATGGTATAAACTTTCTCTTATGAAGCAAACTGGAAACCTAACTTCCAAGTTTAGCTCTGAAAAAAACTTGCGGTAACCATCCTTTCTATGACACTCTATAGCGCGTTCCAGGCGGAATCAGTGGCGATGAAACAAGTCCTAAAACAAGTCCAGATATCCGCATCTTTTCCGATAACCTAGCAGCTACCAAATCCTTGACTTGCAATCCTTCTCTAATAATTCCATCCTAGCTCTTGACTACCGTGCGTCTCTCTCAGAAATGGCAAAGATGGCATTTTAGAATTCACCTTTGTTGGAAGCGGGGGATAGGGATTGTAGGGCCAATAAACTTGCCAGACTACTGAGCCTTTCTTACTTGGTGAACCTACCTTCAAACTCGCTACATCCAAAGATAAATAAAAGCTGGATGCTCTCGAGGGATCAGATCAGATCAAGTGTTGTGGCAAAACAGATTTGGCCTGAGCTGGGTCTGAAACGCTTTAAGATTCTGATCACTCCTAGCAGACACCATATCAGCACTATAAGACTGTACCAATATTCAGCAAGAATGCTGCTAATTTTTTACAAATGTTCCAGAATGTACGTCAGTCCATTCAATGGAGGCCCTCACCAAGGACGCGAGAAGACCCAGCTCAGCTTACCATTCTCATTGGAGATCTTATTTCCCGCAATCTCAGTGTAACTTGGCACCAAGAACAGAGTCAAAGAGTTCAGCTTTACGACCGAATTACAAGCTACTGGGTTGAGCAAACCCTTAAGCATAGCCTGACTGTTTCTAACTTGACCGCTCCACTTATGCTTAACCATATAGTCGGCAGTTATTAGGATGTCATAGATCTCTGCCTAAAAAACAGAGCCTAAGTAGTGAAATCCAGTGTTGTCGGCCTCCATGAAGACACCAGCCACTCTCGACCATCTGCAAAGATTCGACCTATAGCCAAGTCCAGGCTCAAAGTCTGGCTGAAAGTCTGGCAGTACTGAGCACAATGAAGGTGGACTTCAAATTTAAACAGGCCCCTGATTCGGAATTTTCTGAGAGAGCTATGTTGTTGTGATGGCTTTCATAACTGCCAGAGTAGATAGGCTCTCACGAGCTTCTGTAAGTCCATATATTTTCGCTTGGAGCAAACTTGCATGGTTGGGAAGCTGTATATACCGACCGATCTGTGGTTTCTCTGAGAATATTCCCGAGCCAGTACTTTCGTCCATTTTTGCCCTATCTTTTAAGATTAATGTGGAAGTGGGGGTCAATTACCTCACCATTTGTTCATTACTTTTACAGTAAGGACCTATTTTCCGTGTGAATATAAAATTCTCAAGAAGGCAACCTTAAGAACCAACAGGAACCTAATATAAGGTGCTGGGGCTTCTTGCCGTTGGAGTTAACCAATTCGGAAAGACGCTACAGTCCTACTTCTACCTCTTTTTTTGATCCGTCTGCGTAAGAACGTAAGAACTACAGATCCCCTTTCCAATTAACTCTGGCGAACTCCAGAGCCACTGAGATATAGTCCTTAAACGAATGGCTATACAGGCTGCTTCTTACTATGAATACCTAAAGATGATCAAACTATGTGCTCCACTGATGCAAACGTCTCTGCGTCCGATTACTTTCAGTTAAGTGTCAGGCTTTCTCCAAAATCGACTACCAGTCAATTATAGAATAGAAGGTGTCCAGTCATGCCAAATTGCTTTGCTTTGACCAAAGTGACACACGACAAGGTTGCGTACTATTACCAATACTATTCTCCAGAAGACAAAGTGTTACCACTTTCGCTAGCAATCGCTGTTCAAATTTCTTCAAATTAACCCCAAACTTAAGTAGATTTGTACATAAGTCAAGAGGCCCACTTAATTCAGGAAAACGCCCATCGTAAAACAAAAAGAAAGAAAGCCCACTGGAAGCCCCCACAGATGGTTATGAAACTAAACGAACTCTTGGCGTTGGGTCAAATGCCACCTGTAGAATCACCATCATCGGTGGTGTCCAGCTACTGATGCAATTACATCACGTAACAAAGATTACACCAAATTACAAATGACTTCCAATTAATCTCACACCTCTTCCACCGAAAAAATGAAGAAGAAAACCACAAAGAAATCCCAAGCCATGCAGGGAAGTTGCGTAACCACCTCCAGTATCTCCGTCGTCGGTGGGTACCACCATCAAATCGAAAATCAACGAGAAATTAAATTAAAACCAATCCCACCGTTACATTACAAATAATCCAAATTAATTTGAAACGAGACGGCGGGGCCCGAACCGAACCGAACCGGGAACTTCCGTTTCGCGGCCGCACTGCGCACTGCGCACTGGCCACTGCGTAACGGATAAGCTGCGGTAATTTATTGCAAATTCAATTAATTTCGATTTCGTACGCGGAAAGGAATCGACCGGCTTCGGGGTCCACCCAGACCATATACGGACAAAGGGTACCCAGTGTGTCTAGTGACGCACAACAAATGACCATCATCGATGTGTTAACAGCGTCGTCGTCCGTCGTGAGTAACCAATGTCACTGTGATCCCAATCGCCGGCGAATTTATTTATTTTCAGTCGAGTTTTGACCAATGACAGCTGGAACACCTTCGGTGTTCCCTCGTCCAGCTGTGTGACGATCTCGATGATGCATGGCCATGCGATTGGGATCGACACTGTCTGTGGCGGGAATTTAATTTGGAGATTTATGGAATAAACAGTGCCTGGCGGGTCTTGACAATTGCTGTACGTATTTGCATAAGGATGTCTCATGGTGATGAACCTCCCGGAGGAAGCGCATGGCGGCTCCTGGTGCGAGTCCATTGTGTCCGGGGTGATTTCACTTTCAACGGGGAAATAACTCTCGTTCGGATTCGCGTAAATATTTCACAACACAACTCATGCGAAAGTGAGTCGGATACGTTTGCGTCTGCGTGAGATACGAGCGTTTGTCATGCGCGCACACACCTCGTTGTGCTCGTTATGCGGACAATTTTTTTTTTTTTTTCTTTTTTTGTTTTTTTTTTACGCGGAAATTATGAAAATTTATCGCAAGAATATGCGAAAGTGAAAGATCGGCCATCGGGAATAAAGTATCTCAGCGCTGACAGGAATGCTGCATTTGCGTGTGAGCTTTTTGACAGCCGGAATGAAACGAATTCTGTAAGGTGTCAGTTGTATGTTACGCTATGGAATGGGGTCAGGAAATTCGATATCGCATCCGTTTGTATGCGAAAAGAATTTCGTCATAAAAAAGTCGACTATTTATCGTTAATCACTTTTGCACAAATATCATGTTTACCTGGTTACGCAAAGGGTATCCTATAAGTTTTTGGTCGTAAAGTTTAAAACTTTGACACGTGTCAGTGTCTGACATGTGATAATGCCCAACGAAAACGGTGTAAATTTATCCAAAGATACATGTTTCTTAAAGATCCTGGAATTTTAGATAGAAAAATGTGGTATAGCGTTGCAATAGTGATTCAGTCTTAGCATTGCATCACGTTCACTTTCGCAAAAGAAGTCACATCAGATGCGTAAATTTCATTTAAAATGCATTATTCAATTTGTGGCATCTGCATCAGCTGTGCTATGCATCAATGCGCTGTCAGTTTGACGTTTCCGGATTCACCCTAATTCTGCGATTACTGGGAATCACTGACACATTGTGGCTAGCTTTTATGTTGGTGTGTACCACAATGAAGTTCAGAATAGGATCTTTATATTTTGGCAACCCAGGAACAATTAACACAAACTCACTCGAAAATTAGACTCAGAATCAGTTCTTCCTCTTCATCGCTCCATCTCCTGTGAAAATCATTTGAAAAGAACCTCAAGCTTGATGTATGTTAGACTATCAGACCGACTATCAGACTATCGATCTGTGATTCCTTCAACATAACTAAGTCAGCAATACATTTCTGAATAAGAATCTTGGAACCGTGTGTATAGAAGTGAACAACATCCAAAGTGGGTTCAATGTAACATTCACTACAGACAAGGATGCTCGTTCAGAGTCACAGCATATCTTAATTTCGGTGAGGTGCAGTCCAAATTTCCATGATAGACTCATCGCATTCCAGCTAAACCCATCTGCTATTTCCGATATTCATTCTGCGTAGATTTTAAAATTCAGCCTATTCGCTGTCAAATACATAAGTTGATATATTTTATTAGTAGTTTCGAGGCTTTGACGTAGCTCCTTCTCAACTTTTTAGTAATATTTCTTGGTGGTGGGACGTCACCACAATCTCGTCCTATGATTTCTGCTCGATCGGGGATTTGGATATGGTACATGATGATTCACAAGATCAGCATGAACACGAATATACTTGTGATATACCAGAAGTTATTGATCACTTCTTTCACTATATGTTCTTTGCACGTTCCTTGCTGAAATAACGTATGTTCTCATCCACTATCCGAGGATACATATTTCGTCCTTCCATCTGGATCTCCGAACACTTTGTTTATAGAGACATAGATTCCACTTTTCCAACTTTGTTTATGGTTTATCAAGCTTTGTACATTTCGTATCTCTGGTTCGAAGGACCAAATTTCGGCTCAATAACTGGAAAAAAAAGAAGAAATGAAACTTCGCTGTAGTTGGCCTTGTATTACCCTCATCAAAAAAGGAGATTCTAGGAGAAAATATTGCCGATTCGGATATCAATACAATCTGGAAGCTCATCCAAAAATCAAAATGGTTCCACAATGAATCTATCTTGGTCCAAATGTATCCTATCGTGAACAGAAGATAGCTACCTAAACTAAACCCAAAACTGAAAACAATTGGCTAAAGAGGATACAATGATATTTCGTTGGATTCTACATTATTTTAACGTTAATTCTGGGACTGCTCCTTATTGTAGCTATATTCCGTATGGTTATTGATACGTCGATCATTCCATTTTTCTATTTCATGGCATCGTAGGCTGTAATCATAGTACTTACCGTACGGAGTACCACACGAAGGGCTGCTTGGTCCTTTCCTTTAGTACATTTTAAAACGCGATGTTCTTAGACGTTCGAAACCTGCAAGCCTGCTGATAGAGCTACTTACATTGATGTGTAATAAGAAGATGACCATTTTAAAACGAACGACAATACTTGAAAATAGAAAGGCAAGTCTGGAGGGTCTAGGAAAGGTCTCTTGCGCAATTCAAAGAAATAACTGAAGTAATGTCCAAACAGGAAATATATGTTAACGACATACCAGCTTTGATATTACACAATCCGACGGAATGCAAAATACTTCCGTCTTCGACTCAAACCACTACCATTGATTGTTTATAGTGTTCACCTGTCGAGTTGATTTAGAGACGACAACTGACAAACTTGTTCACCAATCTAAAGATATCACACTGAACCTTAACTTATCAGTGATTTATGAAGGTTCAAACTTAGCTAATTTATGGCTGACTAGTCTTATAAATCTGTCCAAACGACAGCGAATTTCGGTCAGATACAGTAACTTGTCCAACACCATCCAATAATAGTTCATAAATCCTTAATGTGAGTCTGCATCAAAATTCAAATCACTTTCACCTACAGTGTTGCCCGGCGATTGCCACCCAAGGTATGTAGGCAGATACTTCTCCCAACAATGACTCAACAGTTCAACTTCATTCAAAGGTCAACACATCAACAAAAAAAAGAAGCAAAAAATCATTAACAACAGGATGCAGCCGAACTAAAACAGAATCCATAGATCCGTACCCAACAACCACATAATAGACTTTCGGGCAACAGCCCATAAAAACGAAACTTCTATAATTTATCACCTCCCGGACCATCTATCTCGCACCCATTCGTGGAGTTCTGCTCTAGGGATTAACTGGCTGCAAGGCGCACACCGTAGGGTGCATTCCAGTCGCGCGAGAGATTGATAGATCGCTCACACACAGGCCGCATCGCATACGTTTAGGAAACCGCACACGCACACACCACATCCCGATGAGCTTGATGAGCTGTTGAAGACCTTAGATCTAATCGGCTTATTTACCACCGCGGAGACAACAAGTTGACTCGGATCCCGCCGCCGACGGATCCTTGGGCATACTCTTATGATGATCTTTCATGCGGCCATCACTGTCGTCATCGCCATCATCGTCATCGTCGTCGTCGTCGTCGTCGTCCAATTCCTCGTCAGCGTTGTTCGTTGAGCATCTCAAATTGATTACAGCCATCGCTGATGTGTTAGCGAATTTTAATTGCAAATCTAATCGTTGTGGCGGCAGCGGCTTAGACGTCCATCTAACAAAGTTACTCTCCACCGTCAGGAGATCTCGGCGTGTTCTCATCGCCATATCGAAACTTATAAATGAACCGACAAATCGTCAGAGATTATGACCATCGAATGAGGAGTGGAATTCTAACGAACGCTGGAAGCTATGTCTGGGATAGGATTTCATTGCTTATCGCTATAATGCGTTTTGGCAACATCATCCAGTCGTCATCCAGGATGAGTACCTCGCCGGTATTAGGCTTGGTTTCGAGGAAAAGTGATTTGGTTTGATGTTTGTTGTGGGTCTTGAGGCGGGCGGTCATAAAATGTGTTTGGTTCTATTGTAAAATCCCAGCCGTGCACAGGGTTCTCACTTTCATAAAATAGTATTGAAAGTTTGCAAGGTTTAACAATGAGCCACCTACAGCAGTTGGAACTGGAGGTACTCAGGGCCTATATTTGTCAACAGAGGAGAAAGATGACAACAACAAAGCCAGGCATATACGAGCTCATAGTAGTATTTGGTAGTAGATAGTACTGTCCAAAAGTGTGGCCGGCACAGTACTTTCTAATACATTTTTCTCTGTCATAGCGACCATGCGATACCCAAACCTCATTATTCAGTTTGACCACATTGTGGTCAATGTAAAGAACTCTACCAGTATAATGGATCTTGAAGGCTTTGAGGAGTGAATATTGACTCGGAATGCTGACTTATTGTAGCCAATAGACGAATGCAATACCTGTCTATTGGTTGGAGCAGGAAGAAGCTTTTCCGATTGAGTGCTCAAATATGTTACCCGAGACTTAAGGAAATTGTAGAGGCTATAAAGCCAGAACTGGACCTCTCTGTCAAAGATTGCTAACACAGTAATATCGGGAAAAAAACTACTGAACTGATGGCCTTACTCCGAAGGTGTTCGAAACGACGAAAGAAGACATGCTGCTCCTGATGAATGGTTGAATAACATATTTACCCGATCCGCAAGAACGCAGACATTCTTAACTAATTCAATAACCAAAACCAAAATTTGGTACATAAACAGGTTAAGAGATTCAAAACGATATCCATCTTCATTATTCTTATATGGCCTTCTAGGGTAAGATCTACAGACACGAGCTGTGGAGACCTTTACAGTATCGGTAAGGCCCTATATGTTTTGTAGACTCAGATTTACCACGGACTGTAGAATACCAAGACAACTTCAACTTCACTCAGTTTACTTACTGCCTTGAGAATGAGAATAAAAATGGTCAGATTCTAGTCGTTGTTTAGCGACCTTCTAACCAAGTCTGGGCAGTTTGCCATCTTATTCCGAGGTAAGTAGCTTATTGATTTTTTTGGATTTCTTAGGCCATGCTATAGGTTTGGTTAACTTTGTATCTGTATCATCAATTCTTTAAACAGCAATGAAGAGTCTCTACCAATAGGAATCCAGTGGTTTTAAGTTGCTCCAAGCCTCCAAATGATGGTTATAAGTATAGATGCTTCAAAAAGACAGGCTTCGGGACTGTGACGGAAAGTATTACAAGTAATAGGATACAAATGCTTTTGGCAGCAGGGTCCATGAAGGAGGTAGTTCGAGTTCCTAGATTTCAGTAACGAATGACCACATTATCTTTTTGTGCCGAGAGTAACGTGCCATACACTCTTACCTAGATTTCAAGGTCGGTTGAGCCAAGCCCTTTTAAAACATCTTATTACCAAGAAGAATGAGCTTGACAAAATGTTTGGCTGAAATTTTCTCTTACACTAGTCCATGCCAACTAAGGCTTGGTTTCCCTCTACTGAAGACTTGATGTCAATTAGTTCTAGACTTCCTACCAAACTTAGATGACTGATGCGTACTTTTCTGATCAGGTTGTTGTACAGCTTATAGAGTCTGCTATTAAAACTCCTGCTCCAAAGCCCGCAAAAGGGACCGAAGATCACCTGACGAATATTGCCTTTAAAACTAAAGGATATCTCGATCCGTCTTCCTTAACGTTCATGTTTCTATATCTTAGACCAGGACTAGGATGATGAGGGTTTTATATCAAGTCTTCTTGAGTCTCCTTATTACCTATTTCGACATCGTGATCGATCTGTCGAGGCTGTGGGTCCCTTCTTGCTGACACTTGGTGTGTGACAGTCACAGCTCGTTGTGTCTCACCGATCATGTCAATGTCATCATCAATGTCATAATTGCACAGACTTATGGAACATTTCACCTCTAGTGTTAGCTTGCGAGTCTCGCACAATTGAAAAACTCACATGCGCTTCACTCACAGCGCCTCACTTTGTTTAAATCCTTTCTTGACATCAATGGTCTCGGTAAGAACGTTTCCGATCTTTATGGAGCAGTAAGCGTTCTCTATCGTCATCTTCCAAATCTGATAAGTTTGGTAAGGATACCAAAACTAAACAAGGCTCATCTCTACAAATGCTGTCATATGCTAAATGTTAGAAGCAATAAAAAGATTGTGAGTAGCGATCTGATCTTCTTTGGCCTATTTTTCCAGGATCTGCCCAGTTGTGAAGTTAACCGGTTCAATCAGCTTGTTAACGAATGATTTTCGTCGGTCACACAACACTGGTGACAGGAAATTGTATTCAATGTTAAGGAGTCTAAAGAGGCTCCTTTTTTGTGGATTGAGTAAATGATGCTTTGCCTCCAACCAGATCTTGGAAATGGCAGCCTCAAACAGTTCAGTTGGCAGACCATCCAACCAAGCAACCTTGTTGGGTTTAAGTTTCGATATTGCTTCATTACTTCAATCTGGTCGGGTACACGGAAGTCTAGGTTCTTAACGTCCACGTTTGGTGGTTCATTCTGAGGGATGCAACAAATATCAATCAGATCTCCCATCTACCGGACACCTAATCTGTATTAAACCAAACTCGGTTACCAGTTCTTAGACAAAATTTGAATAAGAAATGCACTGGAAGCGTTGTTTTACAATCACGTTGTCCAGGAACATGCTGAACGCACAAACATTTTGGCTTAAGTCTCGTTTCTTCTTGGCATCTCGGCGAACTAATTTCGAACATGTGTCAGCGTTTTGACTGAAAGTTGAAATATTCCACAAACTGGAGCTAACTTCAAGGCAGAGTTTCCTTCTCGTGCTTCTTAGACCGAACTTCTTCTGCTTAATTGAATTCTATGAACTGAAGGCCAGAAAAAAATATCCAACTCGCTAAAATTCAATCCTTTGGGATAGAAATATTATAAGTCCCTCTTTGAGAACAAATCAAAGTGGCATCACTGCGTTTCGCCTCATCTACGTCATTGACTTGCAATCCCCCAAAGGATATGACTGATGACTATTACCTCTTCGTATTCGTTTAAAGCCTTTTTTTTTTTCTTCTATTTTAAGACTTCACTACTTAAGGGCTACGCCAAACAAATGAATCATTCTCGAAGTGAAGTAATTGAAAATCAGTAGGAAGCCTTTTGTGGTTGCCCCAAACGTAACACTCGCATGTTTATTTATAAATAAACAAGCCAACAACAACATCGGGACGCTCTGGTTGTGGCTGTATGATGTACGAGCTCACTCCAGGGAGTTATTGAAGTCCAATAAGATCTATTGTTTGACTTGGCATGGAAGCAACTCTATGCGTGTTTTGTGTAGTTATACCTCCTCGATGCTATATATGGCCGAGAGGAGGCACTCTCGCTTGTGCACTGGAATCTTTATACACGAAATTAACTAACATGTCTATGAAAGGAATCTCCTTCGTATGGAGGAGAATCCCAAAAGGAAATTATGGTATGCGATGCCAGACGGTATGGATGCAGCACAAAGTGACCACTGCAGAATTCCATTCGTACAGTCTCTGGAGATCGTTTGAGGGAGACTTTGGTCCACAAGGTCCACGCAAGGTCCACGCTGCATTCCAGCTTTGGAGTGGTTGTTTAATAGTTGGACCCTTGCTAATTGAGGGAATTCTTGGGTACATTGGGGTCTTGATCTATTTCTTGTTGGGATACTTTTGTTTTCACCTCCATGTGAGGTGGATTATCTGACTGCAAGTTGGCGCCATGACAATTGGATGCTACGGGGGAGTTCATCGAACTGAGGCTAGAAATCTATCTAAGGAACGTTCACATATGCATATTTTCTCACTTCATGTCCAGAATTCTGGTTCGCAGCATAGTTTATGTGTGTCTTGGCCAAAGCATGAATGAAATCCAGAAATCCTTTCACTCTTGTGGGAACGTTTTCTGTCTGCAACAACCAGTCTATTCAGAGGGTCTATGGATATCGATGGCTAATATGATTTATACCGTCGATCGGTATCTGTAGGTTAGCTAACGTCAGAAACTTTGGTTTATGATAACACATGTGTCGTTTAATAGTGGCACAGAAGAAACGTGTCCCAGTTAAGTCCGTTGGACGCTAAAGGGCCATCTTGTCGCCCATATATCTTGTAATATACATACGTGTGACGTTGACTCTGATTTCACTTGACAAAATGCTGTGACATTGAACGCAAATGAGGAAAGTGTGACAAGAAAAGAGGTCAATGTTACAGAAAGTTCTTGTGACGTTGATGTGTGCCTCCTTTCTCCTGGGAAGTGGGTTTTTTTTCAGACTTTGACTGATTTCTAAGAATCATTCACCATTAGAGTTGAAACCATCATGATTTTTTCTTGTCAAGAGTCCCAAGAAAAGGATGTGGTTACTTCTTTTAATAATAAGTCACTAAACTAGGAGTAAGGATCAAACGGTGATGAGAAGCTTTAAAATGGAAGTGTCGGACCAAGCTTAGTCCCCAGGATCATGCTAAATTTACAATATAATTAGAACTTCTTGCGTTTTACGGTTTTTGTAAGTTAAACTTCTGAGCCAAGGATCAGCAATAACTTTCAAAAATGACAGTTGTCTTTAGAATGTAGCGATGACTCGGTTGTTGGTTCTTGTATCTATTAAGTCCCAATCCACGAAGATCCAAATTTACCGAAGTCCTACAGACCGATCAGTCTAACATTTTTTCTTCTCAAAATGATGCAAAGAGCTGTGGACAAATATTTATGAGAGGAGCTACTACGTATATTCTTTCTTCATAATCGCCAGCATGTATCAACTGACTGAAATTGTTCAACACTCGAATTAGGTATTTGACGGCTAGGCTAAGCCTAAATCCTAAAACTGCAAAAGTACACTTCGCGGGGGAACGTTGCCTGAGACAGTAAACTCGTCTGGAATAAACGCACAAAATAGATAATAAGGAAGGACCTCCTGGAGCTTAGCAGGCAAATCTTGGGAGATTTAGTCGGACGATCCTCAGGTGATATTTTATTGCAATTATGAGACCAGTGATCACATGGTGACCGTAAGGTAGGCACTCAACAAGATGCAAAGGCTGGCATGCCTCTCTATTACAGGAGGCAAGAAAACTTTCCCACTTTCATCCATGGAGGCAGTACTGGAACTAACTCCTCTGTACCTTTTGGTTGAGGAATGTTTAAGGAGAACAGAAAAGTGTATTACATCAAAGTAATTGTATTTGTATTTTCCTAGAGACGATGCTATTAGAAAGTCCATGAATTTCAGACTGAAATCTATCACATAGATGGGTCCAAATCAATCTTTACAGAAATCATGCCAACTGTGACATAACTACGTATAATGTCAAATAGTCAAGGCCATATCATGCCACTTGATTCCTTTGTCATTTAAACTTAATGAACTGGGTTAAGAGAAACAAATCTTTATGAGTCTTGAACGTTTCTGCGGAATAAGCGTTCATACCATCAAAGAAAAGTTTAGGAAAGTAGAGAGGGAAAAAAGGACACAAACGGAAAATGATCCGAGGCATGGAACGGGGTTCCTCACTGGGCAGTGTAAACTAAAACACCTAAGGAAATAAGTATATCTGAAGAAGGGCTTTGCCGATTTTGCGATGAGTCCAAAGAAATCGCAGACAATGTGCTGAGCCCTGAATTTTTTTAAAACTGAACGTGACATCAACTGAATGAATCATCAGAAATGTTTTCCCCTCTACGAAATTTTCAATTCTTAGCTCAAAATTTATGGCCGAGGAACTGGTTTTATATGGACTTGAAACTTCCTTTATAGGATCCATCTGGATAGTTTTTCAATGTTACAAACTCTGTATCAAATTCAATGTACTCTTGGGACAGGCATAAAAAAGCAGAGGGTCAACATGCCCACTTTATGGAACTCCAAAACTACAAACAATTATAAATGTGAAATGTAAAAGAAATGCGCCTCATCGCTGAACAAAATATTTGTCGAAAACAGTGCATTTCAGGCTTTTCAAAAACCCAGACTGAAATGAATTGACTGCACGAGCTTTGTTGTTGCATACAACAACCCAAGCTGTTGAGAACTGTACCAAATCGATTCATCGCGGACTTTCCGTGCATTCATAGCTACCGCTCCAATATTTTCTTCACTCCGTACTGGATATGGTCTATTTGGTCACGTATTGTCTAGTAATGAAAATTGGGCTTTAAACTTTTCGTTGATACAGCAAATCGAGTGTAGACCTTAAGTTGCTCTAAGTGCACAAAACACATTCCCCGTAGAACGCTGATTATCGTTACACAACTGAATACTTTGTAGATGCTATGCCGTTTCATAATGAAATGTCAAACTATACTGAACAAAGGTACCATGACAGCTTAACACGACTCACGTGTCATCTGTCAAAAAATGCATAAATTTTACAGATCAAAGGAGTTCAAGTCAGGAAGAACTATTGTCGTAGATCAGAAATACATAGGTATAGATCGGTATAGGTGTCCTTAGAAGATACCGAAAGATAGATTTCTGCACTTTTAGACCTTAAGGCTGTACCTTAAAACAGCCCATTGTAGGAAGATTATGTCGAGAGATCATAACCTATAAGATCCCTCTCACGTTCCATATACGTTGACACAGTTTTAAGCAGACTTTTCTTGGTTCGAAGAAAAATGCTTAGACTTTAAAGTGTCTTGGGCTAATCAACACCTTTGTGCTTTTCAATGCATTTTGAATGATGACACACGACTTGGAAAAGATGGGTTTTTATAAATATTTAAGCCTTTCTGGCGTCTATGTCAATCATGTCAAGACAATGAAGTTTAAATAGAAGAAATGAGATCATCTCTGCAATATGGCCATTTCTGTTAAAAAGCGAAGCGATCGTCCTAACATTTACAAACACATATAAAGCCACGCCCACTTTGTTAGACCAAATAAAATAATGGGATCTGACTAGTATTAAATATATATACTATGACGAACTCAATGTACGCCACGCCTACTTTACTAGAAAAGATGTAACCACTCTACTAGCCGTAGACGGTTTCAAAGACGGTAAGGTATACAAAATTGTCAGTTAAGTCTGTGTATACACAGTTTTAACACACCCGGGATGCTAGAACTGACATGCCAGTGTATATCTATCATGAAACATGGTAAACGAGTCTACATCATCTCACCAGATTGAGTTACTAAGGACAAGAGTCTGTAGATTACCTCGAACTATGGAATGCAACTAAATAGTAAAACATGCTTCAGATACGGATGTTCAGATAGTAAAAGAGTGAAGAAATGCTACGTGCCAGACCGCTTAATTTACAAACTAAATAATTGGTTCGTCATTGTGGCAATTTGTTTATCACTTAAAGTGCAATCATAAATCAAATTCCACCGGAAACGTGTGTGCTCTTCATGCAGATTAAGTACCTCGAACTGTGAAGGTATTGCATAGTAGTACGTGTCTGCTCACAACACTAACTCCACTAACTGGCCTGGTAACGTCAGTCTAAGTCCTCTTTTCTCAACCGATGACAGCCTATCACCAAAAGGGTACAAACTCTTGCTTAACTTCAAAAACCATAAGAATCCAACCGAAAAATCTAACAAGTTATTGGCAATTTAAAACAATAGCCATCCACCGACAGTGGTCCATCCTAAATCACAGTTGATAACAATTTCTATGTTCAACCAACTTCTGTATAAGGTACCATCATCGACTGTCCATACATTCCAAGCCACCAACTTCAGTGACTTTTCTCGGACACACAATGCTGCTGGCTTCGAAAACACAATAAACCCATAAACTTTCCATTTCGATATCTCGTATGCGAATGGTCACTACTACAACCAACTATCGACAGTGTTCTTACCAGGAATTCTTCTGGCTTATTCTATCTCTGTGGCCACAATTGTCCACACACTAAGCTTATGCGACACAAAATCAATTTTCCCGATAAGAGACCATTTTAATGATGTCATTCAGTGGAACCCCTATGCCATCCTAATGAAAGAGAAAGACTCTACGAATTTTAGAATCGTCCACAACGAGGAGATTGGTTTTTTTGTTTGTTTTTGAAAATCGGCGAAGAAATCTTTATGGTACAGTGGGGAGAGGAAGTGTTTCAACATGAAATGCTGAGGTCGTAAGGAACAATGAAATCCTTAAATCGGTGATTTACTTAGGCTTGGAAAGTCCTATTTTGGAAAAAGAAAACAAAGCTGAGATTCAGCTCACACCGTAAAACTCTCCCATACTCTTAGCTAACCCTGCCTTATTCATGGCCACGATCAATGATCGCCGTGATCAGGTGATCCTTTATCACTTCATTGGTTACCGAAACGGTGTCACTATACTTCTTTGAAGTGGGAGGAGGTTCGTCTTGAAAACGTGGACTTTTAGAAGCAATTTCTTTCCACGTCTTTTGTTAACTCTTCTACTCCTTAACTATGTATAGTAAGACCGACGAAAACTCGAAAGTTCTTGAGCCATTGTCATCCCAATAACTTTTTACCTTTTTCCTTAAGCTGTTTAGGATTGTGGAGAGTAGACCTGTGTCGTCGCCACCACTGGAATCAGGCTTTCCACTCGTTAGCTTCCATTTTTCTCCGAGGAAACTTACAACGTGGATGGACACATGCAAACCGCCCCCTAAACTAGGTTGGATTTATTGATAATTTTCATCGCATCAAGGTTAGTGGACACAGCTTTTAAAGTCATAACATTTATGGTAACAAACTAAAATACAAATCATAGCTTGCCAACCATCTTGTCAAGAAAACGTTGTCCTTGATCTGCATGAATCCTTGAAGGTGATAAACCTTAAACGCAGATCCGAGATGTATTTGACTTCCCGTGTGTACTCAAAATTAGGTAACCTAGACTCTCAGATTTCTTATTTACTAGCCTTCCTTGACATAATTGATTAATTCACTCCTTACGCAACAAGAGAAACAAGCTAGGGGCAGTTTTTCTTTGAACCAAAACTTTCTCCGACTGTTTCGGTCATTAACTTTATTTCACCCAGCGTCAGAACTCTTTCCAACTGCACCAGCGAAGCTTGTAAACGTTCCTAAATCTTACTTCCAATTTGTAAACTTTGTATACAGGTAAGACAAAATCCGACGGTTATCCCACCTCTCTGTCAATCGGCTTAGCATTGGTAACTTCTTTGTCACAATTTTTAAAGAATCTTTTGCCGACAATCTTTCCGATCGGACACATTTTATTTCAGTTATCTACATACCTCTCCAACCTATCTCAACGAAAAACTCTACCCCAGTTCTAATGGTATCCACGTATCCAAGTTCAAATGGGGCTAATTATGGCCCCATTGCCAGACTCTCTCACCTATTATTCCGTATAAGTGTCTCATTTCCCCATCCATCTTGGCTTTCTGAAATCTAAGTCCAACTATACGCCTCGTTGTACTCATGCCATTTGCCCTTCATGAACAAAATGGCATCGAAGTCGTTGCCATTGCAACTGATATTAGAAAACCTTCCGCCAAGATATCAAAGAAACTAATCCTCAACTTTGAACAGTGTCCACTTCAGACACTTTCGATTGCTTTTCTAGTTGCATTCGGTGTCCCACAAGAGAGACATCTAGGTCCCCTTCTTCTTATTCGATCTGCAAACGATGTTAAGAGAATCAGTTAACACTCCCATGTCTCTCTCAACGCTGGTGACACCAAATTTTTCAAACCCAAGACTTTAGTCATTTTCAACCGAACACCAGATCGTGTCTCAAAAATTAGTTAGAGCTCAACATCGCTAAATGTCCCTCCGACTTTATCTTCTTCAATCTCAGTCCTTATTCATAGCTCCTTCGCACATAACATTTTTTTTTGTTTTTGTCAAATGGTGGTCCAACGCTCCAACCCTAACATGACCAAAAGACCCTACATTGCCCTTATTTGCCCATTTTTTGAGTACGCTGATCAAGCTTGATCCTCGTTTCAGAATTTTTTTTGTTTTGCTCTTCGAGGTCGTTCCTGGATCTTGCCTCCTTATGAAGATCGACTCGACCTCATTAATTTAAAAACGCTTGACTTTTATAGACACGTATCCGACATCTCTCCACGCATCGGTTTCTCGGCGGCACTTTCCATCTTTAACTCTATTTCCCCACCTTTTGCTTACCCTGATTAGGTCGCAAGGCTTTGTTTGCAAGCTGATCCAGATACCTGTTCATTGCAACTTTGTGTTCAAACGTGAACACTCTCCGCCTCCACTGTGTAAGTACGTACTCTGCACAACCTTGCCCAACAATGTTGGCAATTTAAATTCCTCCTCGACAGGGAATATGCAAATTATGTGCATACGTACGCTGGCCGCCTTAAGACGGGAGAGAAGACCGCGAGCCTCATTCGCCAGGAAACGTGCCATGCATAATTTGTTGTGTTAACTGATTCAGAAATAAGCGATTCGCAAAATGGCAATTAGGAATCGATAAAGGTCTTATTAAAAATTCATTAGCCAGCAGCAGCAGCAGCAGCAGCGGCAACAACATCAACAGCCATGGTGCCAACTCTGGAAGTATGCCCGGCTTACTGATGCCGTTGTTGGTGTTTTTGGTGCCCCGACGGCGTTGTGACACTTTCAGAGTGTTTGTGCCTCCGATTGAGAAGCTCGATCTCTGGTGCATTCATTGTTCTCCATTTGATTTTGTTGCTATATTATCTAACAAAAGGAAGAAAAACAAATGTTTGTTCCAATTGTTGAGTAAGCAAAGCCCCCCAGGCCGAGGGAACATCGGGGCTCCTAAGATGCCATAAACGGAGTCGTGATGCCACAGTGTGTGGCATTAATTATTTTCCCTTCGCAGCGATTTTACTTTATCAAATTAAATCATCAGCCGGCCAGAGACCGAGGGAATCAAGAAACAGGATTCCTTTGGGAGCTCGCTTTGGATGGTGTTCTGGGGGGAAAGACAAACAAGACCTACTCTAGGTAGCACTCAGTCATCTAGCAAGTGTCAAATAAGATAAAACGAGGAAAACGGAAAACTTTTAATTAACCACGATTTGTTAGCTGTGCACAGGGCTAACTGGCTGCTGGCTGCCATTGCTGCTGGAGGAGAAGGTTTTTGGTATTTTGTAATCGCCTCCAGAGATAAGAGTGGTAATTTGGAGTTGCTTGGCTGGAGCCAAAGTGCAGTTGCAAGTGTTTTGTCAGCCCCGGAGAGTCATGAAATGTTACAAGTCACCTGTGAAGTTGACATGCATAAATTTGTAACTGACTCAAGTAGTGCATTTCCGTGTGACGGGGTCAGCGGTTGGCTTAGTTTTCTTTTTTTGGTTTCTTGTTGTTTTGTAATTTTCCCTCCTCTGTCAAATCAAATGTCAAATCAGTGGCAGTTGAGGTTGTATAGTGCCGCAGGGAATCGCTTGACTATTGCACCTCATGAGACGTAGACTGCCTCAAGCATTCGCTAGGTGTTGTGCAACATGAACAGAGAGTAGTACTAATCGGTAAAAGGACTCCAAGGTATAGATTCAGATTAGACTGTGATTATCTAGAGTTGGATTGGAGGTGCAAAGGTCTGTGAAGCTAGACCGTAGTGATGAACACTTGCTAGGTGAGTATCCAGTATAGTGCGCCCTTCTACATTCTAGTCCTCCCGTTAGCACAGAGATACTAGTCCCGATTGGAACTCTGAAGACTACGAAGAATGTCAATCAAACTTTCAATAAGAAGGTTGATACATTCACAATCTGTAGACCAGAGAAATATCCAACTGTTACCAACTGTCACGTTTTATCCTGGACAGCCGACAGATGCTTCCTTGTTTGTGGAGACCCTCTCTTAGACCCACTCGTCTCGGCTGATTTTCGATTTCCACAAAAGTTTATACGACACGGCACGGTGAGAGCGATCGATGATGTCGATGTCATCCCCGCATCCCATTAGCTGGACCGAATTGTTAAAGATATTGCCTTCAATGTTCACACCTTCCTGGCCACTATCTGCTCCAGCGGAAGATTGAAGATATCACACGACACCTCATAACTTTGCCAAAATTCGGTGTATATGGGGAATAGTTCGGAGGAACTGTTCCCGAATTGCTCATTGCACCTCGTGTTTTCCAGGGTCACGCAGCACGCTTAGGCTTAGTGTGAAAATTTGATTAATCGTCGATCTGCCGGGCCTGAAACCACACTGATACCGATCGTGTGTTTCAGAAAAGTTTCAAACATTCACTCAAAAAGTTAGATAGAAACTTGTATGCCCCGATAGTTACCTTGAAGATAGGGCATGCAGAGCTAAAAATTCAGTCATCGAGCATGGTTTTATCTAACAATACTTGGTTGTCAAATTTGTTGGATGCACCATACCAAAACATCAGCAATTTGTTTGAAAAGATCCGCTGGTAGGCCATCAAAGCAGGCGTTTTAGTTGTTCTTCAGCTTTTTGATAGGTAAGCAACCTTCATTGACTCGAAGGGGGTTCTCTTCTTGCCCGATCACTCTCTCTACTTGATGCCCATCAACTACAATAGCTGCTGGAAATGCTCTCTCCTTAACTGCGTTCCGGGCTTGAAGCCTGCTACTACTAGCTTAAGCTTACAAAAGAACGTCTAGGGTTGTTTCCATAGCGGAACTCGTCGATATCCTTGAACTAGGAGACTGAGTAGGCCCTTTACCCCAGCATCTCTTCTCCTCTTCTCTTCTGGTTCGATACTCCTACCTTGTTGTTCTTGTTTTTAGTTACAGCGTTTGTAGGTGCGCAGTTTCTGCCACCTTCTTCCGATGTAACCATTCATCATCATACCAAGAGCTGGTTGGTAACCTGTCTTGGTCTCGTCTACCTCTTTATCGCGGTACCGGTTCCACATATTGTTGGCGTTTGTGGAAGGTGATTGCACAAGTCTTTCGCTCAGGCGCTTTCTATAGAATCTAGCTACTCCAGTCGTCCTTAGGCTTCTAAAGCTGAATTTCTTTTGCTAGGCGGTTCCCAGCTTTTTCTCGTTGGATAGCCGAGTTTTGAACTTGGTTACAACAAGAAAGTTTACATTTGCCCCTCAGAAAGTTTGCAGATTCAGAATGTTGAATAAAGATTTTCACGAAGGTTTTACTCTCGAATGTTTGTCAGAAGTTTGTGAAACTTCAACCTTGAAACTTGTATTTAGAAATCCAACATACAAAGCATGTAATTGCTTTTTATCACGAGACCCTCTGACCAAGAAAATAGTCCTTGAAAAGGACATATACTACGAGGACACAGTCTTGATTACGTAGACATCATTTGCACTGGCTACCCGGATGCTTCCAAAATTATAAGGCTTGAGTACAAGCTTGTCAATCCATCCATTGTTTTCATGTCTTTCTATAAGTTGTCAATACTGAAAAATGTTCCGCTCCTTCACTGATACAGGAGGTACTATGTACCTATCACTGTTTAATCAAACCCCATTGCAGCCCACTCCCTGAGATAGACATAACCTTAAAGCATCGATGTAACATCTAATGATAGTACTTTAACTCAAACAACTATTTGCTGGAACATCACATGAACAGAAACCCTCAAAAGGCGGAAGAGATGCAGCTCACGATAAGATTCAGACATCCCTCATGCAAGGACCCAGCCAGTGCATTAGCAAATGTCCACATCTAACCCATGAATGACTAACCAAGTACACTAAACAGTCAAATGTAGACATTTTCTCAGCACCGAGCTGCCCCCTCCTCAAGTCCAAAAACCCATGTTCAGAGCTACCCAAAACGGTTTTGTCATTTTCGCTTACATTACATAGAAGACAAGTTCAAGACTTTACTCTCCCCCCATGCCGCTGCTGTTGTAAACAAAATCGATTCCCAACTACCACCGGGACCAGGACGATGGAGACGACGACCACGACGAAGACGACGACTATACGATGAAGACCAAATAGAGAGGGGCGCGTCGATTAAACGGCAGTAATTAATGTCTCATAATTAGACATAATGTTCAACATGAGTCCTTTCCATTTTGGCCAGAAGCAAAAACGAAAACCTCTCCAGCATGGGATTTTGTCACAGCAATGTCCCATCTACACACACACAAACGGAGGTACACTGCGGCGAGTGCACGGCCAAGAGCTGGGTGCACCACCAAAAGCAAGGCAACACAACGCGCCACCGTCGTTCATGTCCAGCACGTTACTTTGGCCGATAACCATCTTGACAACTTGTAATAGTCATTAAGATCGTGGAGCTCGATAATGTTTGTATCTATTAATTTCGCCGAGAAGAGCTCCAGCATTTGCCCGGTGAGGCGGTGCTGGTGGTGGCGACGACCGGCTGCTGCCTAGAGGCACCTCATATAAATTTGTGCTGCCTGCACCTGTCCCATGCGAGAAATTGTGACACATTGATCGCAACGTACACTGTTATGTGGTGTAAGTGCTGCAAAAAAAAAGCAAAAAAATCCATCTTAGAGCAACCAAGTTTGGTTCAAAGCTTCCAGCGTGGTACCTCCTGGAAGCTACTCGTACAAGTGATTCCTATCGGATTACGGGCCAAGCGCAGCGGTGCGATTTTAATGCGCATAGCCTCGAATAAATAACCATCAGTGCGAGGCGCATTATGTCGTTACGGGAGTAATTAATATTTTACGATGTTTGTTTGGGCTCGTAAATCTCTCCAAATGGCCCGCGAACTGGCCAATGTGTGAGACGGTCCGTGCCAGGCCTCAAGGCCAGGGAAATTGGGTTGGTTTCTAGATTTGTATAATTCACTTTTTTTTTTTGCAAATTTATGGCAGCAAGACTGTGGTCTGAACGGTAATATGATCTTTAATGGTTTGAAATAAAATTGTATCTAGATGGTGGTGATATACTTCCATTTCACTTTTCTGAGCGACATCTCCTTGGGATCTAAGAAGGCAGAACAAGTTGCATTTCCTGCATAAATCACTGGTACGTGAGTAGCGCTAGTCGGTTCTCTTTGTAAGTTCTCTTTGCCATAAGATTAGCCGAGTGACAAACGATAGAACGCGCACATCAGGAGTCGCTTATGAAGTTGCCGCTCACTTGGTCGAGTTAAAGAGTTCAACTTTTTTGACACATCAACCTTTTAACGATTAAGGGACTATCAATCGAAAGTTACTCTGACTGACTCTTGTAACGAGTCGAGCTTTTAAACCGAGCTTGGAGATTGGCACATAGGCTGGGGTCTATAGCGAAATTCTGAAAATAGACCGCTCCTTACGAATAAATCACGACTTCCAAGCCGAGAACCCGGCCATTACCCAGGCTGCTGAAATAATAGGTGAGAGCAGTATTGGAAATAAAGAGACAGCTAGGTACCAAAGAACTCCTAAACACTAGCAAAGCCAATAGGGCTACTAGTGCATATGGGTGCCGAAGGAAACGAAAGGGTTGATTAGCTTGAAAGAAAAGGGGAGACGCAGTATCTCAGGATCTCCCCTTCGTTGGAATCCTAATAAGTTTCTTAAAGAAAGAAATAGAAGTTGCGGCCATTGGTCGACTCAATCGATGATGGACTCATCTAGTCACATGCGTAATAGAGAAGGCGTTTTTCCCGGCCCTAAACAAGAAGTGATCTGTTTCTTTGGTGAAGCTCAGTCGCCATAATAAACGGGTCCTTGGTACATACGGCTATTGCAGAACTTGCACAGATGAGAAAGAATTTAAGTCTGTCCGACACCTCCTTTGTGACTGTCCTGCCCTATCCACTAGAAGAATGCGAATCATTAACTGCTGTGGAGGACGTGTATGATATTGAGTTGAGGGACCTTCATATTACTATCGGGGTGGTTTTTTCCAGCGTTTTCTGGGTCAAATAAGCAGGCAAAATGGTCCCAATCCTATTGGTCTAAGAGAACACCTGAAAATAAACTCTGAATTGGTTGAAGTTGGAGCTTTCCTTCTTCTACCCTGTTCGTTTCATTATACTTCTTCCATATCTGATTCACAGTAGCCCAGAACCAGGACTAATTGTTCAGCTGAATGCGATTTGTTATGGAACAAACTACCACTATCAGGAGCATCTTTAGGGATCCAAGAGGCCGATTAGGCTAAATTTTGGATAATTTTTTTTTGTGAGATAATTGGGTTACGACCTCATAGAGTTGATGTTGAAAATGCCATCTACAGAAGCAGAAAATCACTCAACTGTAGGTGCCGCCTTACGAGTCTAATTGTGGACATCTCCTGGGATATCGGTTCCGTGTGAACTTGTTCCAACTAACAAACCGCCAGTCAATCCAAAGAGTTTATCAATAAGGACGTAACAATTCTAATTTTAAATAAAACACAGAATAATCGAGATATCGAACTGAAGTTCTTTTAAAATGTAGTAAACATGTCAGATTTATGTATGAAATTCGATCTCGTACATATAACCACGCCGAGCACGTTTGCAGTCATCGATTCCTTGAAACCAGTTTCCGACGATTACCAAACTTCAATAGTTTGACCAGCTTTGGGGCATGTGAAACCATCTTGTTAGAACCACATGCCACTATTGGCCCATGTCCATCCAAGTCTGCCTGAAAATTGTCTTCCAACATGGCACGGTAACGAACTCCATTGACCGTAACGTGGCGATTATTTTGATCATATCCACAACTCAGGCATGAAATTTACACCACAAGATCACTTTGTGTGGATCCAATGGAGTATCTTAAAACCCAAGTGGGTTTGTTGTTGTCCAGTAATCCATATTTTTTCTCACTGACAAAGCCATGAGGATGATTACTTTAAGAAATCCCTGATTTTCTTCGACATTTTGCAGACCCAATTGGAGAAGTTTTTGGCACTTCGAATGATTAAGAGACTTCAGTTCTTGCAAGGCCAGGATTTATACCGAAAATTCGCCATAATATCGATTGAAGCCGAATTCTTTATTCCTTAATGCCTTGTCTCACTGGCACAGGATCACTGGAAAGTGAATACAATGACTTGAATTTATCCACCAAAGCAGCACTATAGTCCTGTCAACTATAACAACTGTCAAACTTGACAGACTACATATGTATATCAAAGGTTGCACTCATTATTCGACTTTTAAATGTCGCTACGTCATAATGGATTTATCCTAATGCTATGTCTCCACCAAAAAATACATCCGGGATTTAGCAAGGACTTCGCCATGTCCCAAAGATTTCCTATACAAGCCGACATCTATATATTTCATTTAAATCACAAGATTCATAAATTCCACGTAAGTCCTCGTACGGCACGGCACAATCTTTTCTCTTTTGTTACCAAACGTCACTTTTGCGTGCTGACTGCTGTCAACAAAAAAAGAAACAACTGTACCTCATAGAGCGACGAGACAAATACTACGTTTATATGGCGGATTGAATCAGGATTCAATTCGGGCTGTGTCCAAAATTTTCTGCGATCGAATTGAGTTTTCGCACGTAAACGGGGATCGAAAGATGAAGTTTGACAGATAGAAAATAAAGATAGAGAAGGCATGCAAAAAAAATGGATAAGAAGTGTCAAACTCTATCCTACTACTACTCGAATTCAATCCCTCAATCCGATTACAGGACTGAAACTCGATCCTTTCTCGATTCGATTTTTCAATCCAGTCCTATAAACGTGGTAAAAGTGTGTAAATAACATGCGCAGTAACTTTGTCCAGAATTAAGCGTCCATTTGTAAAACACAAAAACATGTTACAGCGGTTCTTTTGACAGAAACCACGTCAAGTCGAAGTTACGCTTAACTCTGTTTGCCTTAGTTTCACCTCAAACTTTGGGTATGCTACATTTAGGACGTCGCTTACGTCAGTTTCGTCACTTTCATCGCACAAAGTAACACTTCAGCTTGCCAAACAATAAATCTTCACATCTTTGTGTACCCATCAGCGGCTGCGCTCGCGGCGGAGAATTCCTTAATTTCACAAAAAAATACAAAATAAAGTGCACGACTGGGTCGTACGTACTTGCACCGTAATGCTATAAGTGTATAATTTTATCAGGATTAAAGTCCAAGTCTTGCTCTTTCCAGTAAAGTAGGCGTGGCATTCCGCGTTTCGATGGAATAATAGTCATAACATTGTTGGAGTTTACTCAATGTTTTGTTTTTAAAAAAACACCTTTAAAAAGTGGGCGTGGCCAGATAGGGTGTTTGAGTGAATTATAGAGAATTTTAAGGCCTATTACTTTGCTTAAATAATTTTTTCTCAATTTCTAGTAAAAATTTTGAAAAAAAATAAGTTTTATAAAAGTGGGCGTGGCATTCCAAAATTTGGTATGCCATTATTTTGCACTTGTCTTATAACCTACAAATAATAATTTTTAGCCCAATCGCCATACAAATACCCGAGAAACAGCTGATTTTCAATATTACCGTTATTCGAATTTTTCGTGAAAAACGTGGTATGCCACCTCATAGCATATACCCAAACTAACCCACACATCAAATTTTATCGAAATCGTTAGAGCCGTTTTCGAGAAAATCCATTTTAACTGAAATCGGCCTTAAGTAAACTACCCTTAATTTTGAGGTTAGAATGAAAATTCAAATTTCGCCTCTAGGGAATATCCCACAGACCCTATATATGAAGTTTGAAGTAAATCCGCCCAGCAGTTTAGGCTGTAGTCGAATATACAGACAGACAGACCGACTGACAGACTGACAGACAGACAGACAGACAGACAGACAGACAGACAGACAGACAGACGGCATTGGCGGACCTACTTTTTTGGACTTCTCCATTATACATAGTAATGTCAAGTTTGATTAAAATCTCGAGTTCCAAATTTTGCACGAATACAATACTTGCCCTATAGGTATAGGTGCAAGTAAAAAACAAATTGCACGTCACTCGTCTGACATAATGACCCCGAAAAGATGTCAGACGGAAATTGGTATGTTTCTTTTGAAAGTCATTATCAAGGCGCGCGTACTCCTGAATCATTTGGAAAAGTGAAATCGTCTTGGTAACAGGTGCAGCACCCCAAACCGAAGAGATTCCTTTTGTGTACACAAAGCATCCTGATGGTCAAATTCGATAAATGAAATGAAAATATTGACCGAACACTCTGCTGTGTGTCGGTCAGTGGCCGCGTTGCGACGGTGCAAGGTTCCACTGGGTAATTTTCACATCTCTCGCGCAAATCAGAGATTACCCAGAGTCCAACTACACCAGGCTAGTGTGCTGGGAATTAATATGTTGGCCTCCATGTCCCGGCGTAATTAAGATAAATGGAAAAACGTCGAAATATAGGAAGGCACGAGGAGGCCACCAAATTGATGTCCAATCGTAGAGGAGCAATGTGAAATCGATATTTTATCGAAAATTAATCAAGAAAACACTGTTCCGGCCCCGTCCACCGATGGGTACCACAACTTTATTATCATAGCTCACAGGAGCGTATATAGCTAGTGTACACGTTACGGGGGCAGAAGCGAACTCCTTTACAGAAGCATTCACAGAGGATGGTGCTGCCGCTGATGATGATGATGATGCTGTTGGAGTATTTTTATTTTTTTTTTTTCGTAAATACAAGGCTTAATGAGGCCATCGGTTTTGCCAGATACCGTATCTTTAGAGAACATAAATCATTTTGTCCGCCCGGTAGTGAGAGGCTATGAAGACGTGTCTGCGAAAGAGACTTGTGCTTCTGTGAGAGATGTCCAAGTGCATTCTTACCCGAGAAGATTAAGTATTGAAACGCTGTTGAAGCTGGGAAGTTTCCTTGAATTAAAGAAATCAATTAAGCAACCGTGTGGAGTTAGTGACCGCCGCCCGTGTCGGCGAAGGTGGCTTCGTAGATATGCATTCTTGTGGGGCATGAT
This sequence comes from Xylota segnis, assembly GCA_963583995.1. Taxonomy (NCBI): domain Eukaryota; kingdom Metazoa; phylum Arthropoda; class Insecta; order Diptera; family Syrphidae; genus Xylota; species Xylota segnis. The sequence continues at coordinate 24,137,640 of OY757236.1, read as the reverse complement.
CCCTCACGTTCATGGACGGATTTATGGATGGTTCATACAAAATGTTTCACTTGGGAAAAGGAGCTTCCTTTGAAAGGTTGATTCTACTTTATCGGTGCGGTAAACAGTCAATAAACGTTGTCCAAGGACGTAAGACTTAGATGCAAATACTTTCGACATTCTGACTGGTAGTGGGAGGAGATCTAAGAATCCAATGCTAAACCATATCAAACACTGTTCGAAGCCAGAGGAAGCTTCAATCGTTCTTGTCGTCTCAAACCTAATGGCTGGGACTCAGCAATTTTCTTGAATGCACATAGAAAGTGCCTTGAAGACGATGAAATCTGAGCCGGAAGAGTTTACCTAGTAATCTCGGTCTTCTAGGTTACAGCCAAAATCATGGACTGGTCTCAAGAGGAACCTCGCAAGATCCTGGCTTCTATACTGGCGACAGGCGATGGAGACTCAACGTAAACTTCCTCAAAATACAAGTGGTCGCCTTCAATGACATGGAGAGAGGATGATCAGAAAGGATAAAGAATATATTCATACAAACTTGGGACCAAAGGTCGCCATCATCCATAGAATCTACATCTGACGTGTAGGCTGTTAGATGAGGAATCTAAAGGAACTGACTAAGATCCAAAAATTACCGTCCAAAGACATTGACCAGTCTTGAAGCACTTGCCAGGAGTACCCTTTGAAACATTCCTCAATCAGTTAAAGGCCTGACTTTCTGAAGAAGTTTGTTGGTAGTTGGTAGGGCAATTTCACCTCGAATTGTAGCGCCACTTACACTCCATAGCTTACACCAAACGGCAAGAATCTATTCATCTCAAGGAATCTCTAACAGAAAGGATCAAAAAGGTCCAACAAATACCACACTCAGTCTATGCATGGACATTGCTACAAAATTCCTCAGCAATGTAAATGCCAAAGAACATCACCCAACACTAGAACAGGTGCCATTTGTTCCACAATTTATGCGGCCACCTTTGGGAACCCCTATCAGCGACAACAACAGCAATAGCAACCAAGTCTCCCAACCAACCACTATCATGTCACTGGACAGAAGTAACAAAAACCCATTCCCAATCCAATAACATGGCACTGGCACAGCACCAGTCATGCTACTCCTTCCCATTCTTAGCCAAGTTCCAGGCACCACAGCCACACAACAACTGACTCCAGCAACAGATGGTTATCTCTTTTCTAGCCCAACACCAGGAACATCACATTAAAAATGAAGAGGTCAAAAGGGGCTCCAACATGCTATTCGCAGGGAGTTCGCTGACATTCAGTTCACCTCTCCCCAGTGTCGAGTCTCTTCGTTTTCATCGTGCTCTTGTTTCCGTGTGCTATTTTGTGGTGGCATAGTCCTCCAAGTCTTATCTCGCTTCTCCATCTCTTGGGAATTGATTTTCCTTCAAATTCGTTCGCTGATAGAGAAAAGTGTGATCCCAGAGAATCGATTAAACAACAGAGCAGACCAAGAGATACCAGGCCAGGGAATGACGACCAAATCCAGTCCCACACGGAGTGGCTCCAACAATTGAAAGGAAATTTGTAGGGTTACATGTTCGCCACAATTGCCGAACATGGTGAAACTATCTTCGATGTCGCGGAATTTGTTGACGGTTTTGTAGGTTTTTTTTTTCTTCTGCTGGATACCATTGTATTTAGGTTATGTAAGAACAAGGGCTCCCGAGGGAGCCTCCGGTTACCAGTTTTTTTTTTCACATTCGCGCCACCAACAACCCGTTGACATCTTCAAATTATGCAATTAAATGATGGGAACAGGAGTTTCCTACATCAGCACCAAGGCATCCATAAATCGTCCGGTCCAGAGCAATGAAAGTGAAAGAATCGGGTGGATACTACGATACTTCGCGCCCTTTACGCAACGCGGAGAGCCCATAAATTTATGTGACTGGGAAGGTCAAAAGGTTCGATTACAGTGTGCATATATCAAAGAAAAAAAACAATCCGGGCTGGGCTGTGGGCCTATGGGTGGGGCCACATTTGGGGGAAGAAATCTGGTTTCTGGAATCCTGATTGTAAATTACGCGACACCTGGAATTATTGTGTTACCAGGTGTGATGACATGTTGACTTCGATTGAATCTCGAGAAAGTGATGTTTTCACTTTCGAGGAGGTGTGTTCAGGAGTAGAAACAGAAAAAAAAACCGCTGACGTCTTAATCGAAAAGGCTAAGACTGGAGGTGAAGGGATCACACGCCCTACGGAATTTATGTGTTGACAGGGTAAGTGTTGTTCGAAACAATGGGATGTATATAATTTGCTGGGATTTCTTTATTGGTTCAGAAATGGTAGAACATCCCCTTGGTTGCGGATTCATTCGCCTCAGTTATATTCAGTCTTCTTGGATGCTTCTTCTCAGAGCATAGAGTTGGAAGTTAGATTTAATTGATCATCATCAGCGTTTTGAGTCAAATGGACGAAATTGAACAAAAAACTTGACCAAAAAATGTAAAGAGGATGACTTAGACGTTGGCGCACTCAGGTGGCAGCTATCTCGGATTTGGGAAGAAGTTGGGTGTAGCTGGGACAAGAATGAGAAAAATCTGTGGATTGACTTCAAAGGCAATATCGTCACATATCTCCTCTCCTTCAGCGTTTTGAGTCAAATGGACGAAATTGAACAAAAAACTTAACCAAAAAATGTAAAGAGGATGACTTAGACGTTGGCGCACTCAGGTGGCCGCTATCTCGAATTTGGGAAGAAGTTGGGTGTAGCTGCGGCAAAAATGAGAAAAATCTCAAAATGCACTTCAAATGCAATATCTTCACATATCTCCTCTCCTTCAGGGTTTTAAGTCAAATGGACGAAATTGACCAAAAAACTTGACCAAAAAACGTTTAAAGAATGATTTAGACGATGGTGCACTCAGTTGGTCGCTATCTCGAATTTGGGAAGAAGTTGGGTGTAGCTGGGTCAAGGATGAGAAAAATCTCCAAATGCGCTTCACATGTAATATCGTTACATATCTCCTCTCCTTCAATGTTTTGGATCAAATTGGCGTTATTGAACAAAAAACTTGACCAAAAAACGTTTAAAGAATGATTTAGACGTTGGTGCACTCAGTTGGTCGCTATCTCGGATTTGGGAAGAAGTTGGGTGTAGCTGGGACAAGAATGAGAAAAATCTGTGGATTCACTTCAAAAGCAATATCGTCACATATCTCCTCTGCTTCAGCGTTTTGAGTCAAATGGACGAAATTGAACAAAAAACTTGAGCAAAAAACGTTTACAGAATGATTTAGACGTTGGTGCACTCAGTTGGTCGCTATCTCGGATTTGGGAAGAAGTTGGGTGTAGCTGGGACAAGAATGAGAAAAATCTGTGGATGCACTTCAAATGCAATATCGTCACATATCTCCTCTCCTTCAGCGTTTTGGGTCAAATGGACTAAATTGAACAAAAAACTTGAGCAAAAAACGTTTAAAGAATGAATTAGACGTTGGTGCACTCAGTTGGTCGCTATCTCGGATTTGGGAAGAAGTTGGGTGTAGCTGGGACAAGAATGAGAAAAATCTGTGGATTCACTTCAAAAGCAATATCGTCACATATCTCCTCTGCTTCAGCGTTTTGAGTCAAATGGACGAAATTGAACAAAAAACTTGACCAAAAAACGTTTAAAGAATGATTTAGACGATGGTGCACTCAGTTGGTCGCTATCTCGGATTTGGGAAGAAGTTGAGTGTAGCTGGGACAAGAATGAGAAAAATCTGTGGATTCACTTCAAAAGCAATATCGTCACATATCTCCTCTGCTTCAGCGTTTTGAGTCAAATGGACGAAATTGAACAAAAAACTTGAGCAAAAAACGTTTACAGAATGATTTAGACGTTGGTGCACTCAGTTGGTCGCTATCTCGGATTTGGGAAGAAGTTGGGTGTAGCTGGGACAAGAATGAGAAAAATCTGTGGATGCACTTCAAATGCAATATCGTCACATATCTCCTCTCCTTCAGCGTTTTGGGTCAAATGGACTAAATTGAACAAAAAACTTGAGCAAAAAACGTTTAAAGAATGAATTAGACGTTGGTGCACTCAGTTGGTCGCTATCTCGGATTTGGGAAGAAGTTGGGTGTAGCTGGGACAAGAATGAGAAAAACCTGTGGATTCACTTCAAAAGCAATATCGTCACATATCTCCTCTGCTTCAGCGTTTTGAGTCAAATGGACGAAATTGAACAAAAAACTTGACCAAAAAACGTTTAAAGAATGATTTAGACGTTGGTGCACTCAGTTGGTCGGTATCTCGGATTTGGGAAGAAGTTGGGTGTAGCTGGGTCAAGAATGAGAAAAATCTCCAAATGCACTTCAAATGCAATATCGTCACATAGCTCCTCTCCTTCAGCGTTTTGAGTCAAATGGACGAAATTGAACAAAAAACTTGACCAAAAAACGTTTAAAGAATGATTTAGACGATGGTGCACTCAGTTGGTCGCTATCTCGGATTTGGGAAGAAGTTGGGTGTAGCTGGGACAAGAATGAGAAAAATCTGTGGATTCACTTCAAAAGCAATATCGTCACATATCTCCTCTGCTTCAGCGTTTTGAGTCAAATGGACGAAATTGAACAAAAAACTTGAGCAAAAAACGTTTACAGAATGATTTAGACGTTGGTGCACTCAGTTGGTCGCTATCTCGGATTTGGGAAGAAGTTGGGTGTAGCTGGGACAAGAATGAGAAAAATCTGTGGATGCACTTCAAATGCAATATCGTCACATATCTCCTCTCCTTCAGCGTTTTGGGTCAAATGGACTAAATTGAACAAAAAACTTGAGCAAAAAACGTTTAAAGAATGAATTAGACGTTGGTGCACTCAGTTGGTCGCTATCTCGGATTTGGGAAGAAGTTGGGTGTAGCTGGGACAAGAATGAGAAAAACCTGTGGATTCACTTCAAAAGCAATATCGTCACATATCTCCTCTGCTTCAGCGTTTTGAGTCAAATGGACGAAATTGAACAAAAAACTTGACCAAAAAACGTTTAAAGAATGATTTAGACGTTGGTGCACTCAGTTGGTCGGTATCTCGGATTTGGGAAGAAGTTGGGTGTAGCTGGGTCAAGAATGAGAAAAATCTCCAAATGCACTTCAAATGCAATATCGTCACATAGCTCCTCTCCTTCAGCGTTTTGAGTCAAATGGACGAAATTGAACAAAAAACTTAACTAAAAAATGTAAAGAGGATGACTTAGACGTTGGCGCACTCAGGTGGCCGCTATCTCGGATTTGGGAAGAAGTTGGGTGTAGCTGGGATAAGAATGAGAAAAATCTCTGGATGCACTTCAAAAGCAATATCGTCACATATCTCCTCTCCTTCAGCGTTTTGAGTCAAATGGACGAAATTGAACAAAAACTTGACCAAAAAACGTTTAAAGAATGATTTAGACGATGGTGCACTCAGTTGGTCGCTATCTCGAATTTCCGAAGAAGTTGTGTGTAGCTGGGTCAAGAATGAGAAAAATCTCCAAATACACTTCAAATGCAATATCGTCACATAGCTCCTCTCCTTCAGCGTTTTGAGTCAAATGGACGAAATTGAACAAAAAACTTGACCAAAAAACGTTTAAAGATTGACTTAGACGTTGGTGCACTCAGTTGGTCGCTATCTCGAATTTGGGAAGAAGTTGGGTGTATCTGGGACAAGAATGAGAAAAATCTGTGGATTCACTTCAAAAGCAATATCTTCACATATCTCCTCTGCTTCAGTGTTTTGAGTCAAATGGACGAAATTGAACAAAAAACTTGACCAAAAAACGTTTAAAGATTGATTTAGACGTTGGTGTACTCAGTTGGTCGGTATCTCGGATTTGGGAAGAAGTTGGGTGTAGCTGGGACAAGAATGAGAAAAATCTGTGGATTCACTTCAAAAGCAATATCGTCACATATCTCCTCTGCTTCAGCGTTTTGAGTCAAATGGACGAAATTGAACAAAAAACTTGACCAAAAAATGTTTAAAGAATGATTTAGACGTTGGTGCACTCAGTTGGTCGCTATCTCGAATTTGGGAAGAAGTTGGGTGTATCTGGGACAAGAATGAGAAAAATCTGTGGATTCACTTCAAAAGCAATATCTTCACATAGCTCCTCTCCTTCAGCGTTTTGAGTCAAATGGACGAAATTTAACAAAAAACTTGACCAAAAAACGTTTAAAGAATGATTTAGACGTTGGTGCACTCAGTTGGTCGGTATCTCGGATTTGGGAAGAAGTTGGGTGTAGCTGGGTCAAGAATGAGAAAAATCTCCAAATGCACTTCAAATGCAATATCGTCACATAGCTCCTCTCCTTCAGCGTTTTGAGTCAAATGGACGAAATTGAACAAAAAACTTGACCAAAAAACGTTTAAAGAATGATTTAGACGATGGTGCACTCAGTTGGTCGGTATCTCGGATTTGGGAAGAAGTTGGGTGTAGCTGGGTCAAGAATGCGAAAAATCTAAGAATGCACTTCAAAAGCAATATCGTCACATATCTTCTCTGCTTCAGCGTTTGGAGTCAAATGGACGAAATTTAACAAAAAACTTGACCAAAAAACGTTTAAAGAATGATTTAGACGTTGGTGCACTCAGTTGGTCGGTATCTCGGATTTGGGAAGAAGTTGGGTGTAGCTGGGTCAAGAATGAGAAAAATCTCCAAATGCACTTCAAATGCAATATCGTCACATAGCTCCTCTCCTTCAGCGTTTTGAGTCAAATGGACGAAATTGAACAAAAAACTTGACCAAAAAACGTTTAAAGAATGATTTAGACGATGGTGCACTCAGTTGGTCGGTATCTCGGATTTGGGAAGAAGTTGGGTGTAGCTGGGTCAAGAATGCGAAAAATCTAAGAATGCACTTCAAAAGCAATATCGTCACATATCTCCTCTGCTTCAGCGTTTTGAGTCAAATGGACGAAATTGAACAAAAAACTTGACCAAGAAACGTTTAAAGAATGATTTGGACGTTGGTGCACTCAGTTGGTCGGTATCTCGGATTTGGGAAGAAGTTGGGTGTAGCTGGGTCAAGAATGCGAAAAATCTAAGAATGCACTTCAAAAGCAATATCGTCACATATCTCCTCTGCTTCAGCGTTTTGAGTCAAATGGACTAAATTGAACAAAAAACTTGACCAAAAAACGTTTAAAGAATGATTTAGACGTTGGTGCACTCAGTTGGTCGGTATCTCGGATTTGGGAAGAAGTTGGGTGTAGCTGGGTCAAGAATGAGAAAAATCTCCAAATGCACTTCAAATGCAATATCGTCACATAGCTCCTCTCCTTCAGCGTTTTGAGTCAAATGGACGAAATTGAACAAAAAACTTGACCAAAAAACGTTTAAAGAATGATTTAGACGATGGTGCACTCAGTTGGTCGCTATCTCGGATTCGGGAAGAAGTTGGGTGTAGCTGGGACAAGAATGAGAAAAATCTCTGGATGCACTTCAAAAGCAATATCGTCACATATCTCCTCTGCTTCAGCGTTTTGAGTCAAATGGACGAAATTGAACAAAAAACTTGACCAAAAAACGTTTAAAGAATGATTTAGACGATGGTGCACTTAGTTGGTCGCTATCTCGGATTTGGGAAGAAGTTGGGTGTAGCTGGGACAAGAATGAGAAAAATCTCTGGATGCACTTCAAAAGCAATATCGTCACATATCTCCTCTGCTTCAGCGTTTTGAGTCAAATGGACGAAATTGAACAAAAAACTTGACCAAAAAACGTTTAAAGAATGATTTAGACGTTGGTGCACTCAGTTGGTCGCTATCTCGGATTTGGGAAGAAGTTGGGTGTAGCTGGGACAAGAATGAGAAAAATCTCTGGATTCACTTCAAAAGCAATATCGTCACATATCTCCTCTGCTTCAGCGTTTTGAGTCAAATGGACGAAATTGAACAAAAAACTTGACCAAAAAACGTTTAAAGAATGATTTAGACGTTGGTGCACTCAGTTGGTCGCTATCTCGGATTTGGGAAGAAGTTGGGTGTAGCTGGGACAAGAATGAGAAAAATCTCTGGATTCACTTCAAAAGCAATATCGTCACATATCTCCTCTGCTTCAGCGTTTTGAGTCAAATGGACGAAATTGAACAAAAAACTTGACCAAGAAACGTTTAAAGAATGATTTAGACGTTGGTGCACTCAGTTGGTCGGTATCTCGGATTTGGAAAGAAGTTGGGTGTAGCTGGGTCAAGAATGCGAAAAATCTAAGAATGCACTTCAAAAGCAATATCGTCACATATCTCCTCTGCTTCAGCGTTTTGAGTCAAATGGACGAAATTGAACAAAAAACTTGACCAAAAAACGTTTAAAGAATGATTTAGACGTTGGTGCACTCAGTTGGTCGGTATCTCGGATTTGGGAAGAAGTTGGGTGTAGCTGGGTCAAGAATGAGAAAAATCTCCAAATGCACTTCAAATGCAATATCGTCACATAGCTCCTCTCCTTCAGCGTTTTGAGTCAAATGGACGAAATTGAACAAAAAACTTGACCAAAAAACGTTTAAAGAATGATTTAGACGATGGTGCACTCAGTTGGTCGCTATCTCGGATTTGGGAAGAAGTTGGGTGTAGCTGGGACAAGAATGAGAAAAATCTCTGGATGCACTTCAAAAGCAATATCGTCACATATCTCCTCTGCTTCAGCGTTTTGAGTCAAATGGACGAAATTGAACAAAAAACTTGACCAAGAAACGTTTAAAGAATGATTTAGACGTTGGTGCACTCAGTTGGTCGGTATCTCGGATTTGGGAAGAAGTTGGGTGTAGCTGGGTCAAGAATGCGAAAAATCTAAGAATGCACTTCAAAAGCAATATCGTCACATATCTTCTCTGCTTCAGTGTTTGGAGTCAAATGGACGAAATTGAACAAAAAACTTGACCAAAAAACGTTTAAAGAATGATTTAGACGTTGGTGCACTCAGTTGGTCGGTATCTCGGATTTGGGAAGAAGTTGGGTGTAGCTGGGTCAAGAATGCGAAAAATCTAAGAATGCACTTCAAAAGCAATATCGTCACATATCTCCTCTGCTTCAGCGTTTTGAGTCAAATGGACGAAATTGAACAAAAAACTTGACCAAGAAACGTTTAAAGAATGATTTAGACGTTGGTGCACTCAGTTGGTCGGTATCTCGGATTTGGGAAGAAGTTGGGTGTAGCTGGGTCAAGAATGCGAAAAATCTCCAAATGCACTTCAAATGCAATATCGTCACATAGCTCCTCTCCTTCAGCGTTTTGGGTCAAATGGACTAAATTGAACAAAAAACTTGACCAAAAATCGTTTAAAGAATGATTTAGACGTTTGTGTACTCAGTTGGTCTCTATCTCGAATTTGGGAAGAAGTTGGGTGTAGCTGGGTCAAGAATGAGAAAAATCTCCAAATGCACTTCAAATGCAATATCGTCACATATCTATTCTCCTTCAGCGTTTTGGGTCAAATGGACTAAATTGAACAAAAAACTTGACCAAAAAACGTTTAAAGAATGATTTAGACGATGGTGCACTCAGTTGGTCGGTATCTCGGATTTGGGAAGAAGTTGGGTGTAGCTGGGACAAGAATGAGAAAAATCTGTGGATGCACTTCAAAGACAATATCGTCACATATCTTATCTCCTTCAGCGTGTTGGGTCAAATGGATAAAATTGAACAAAAAACTTGACCAAAAAACGTTTAAAGAATGATTTAGACGTTGGTGCACTCAGTTGGTCGGTATCTCGGATTTGGGAAGAAGTTGGGTGTAGCTGGGTCAAGAATGAGAAAAATCTCCAAATGCACTTCAAATGCAATATCGTCACATAGCTCCTCTCCTTCAGCGTTTTGAGTCAAATGGACGAAATTGAACAAAAAACTTGACCAAAAAACGTTTGAAGAATGATTTAGACGATGGTGCACTTAGTTGGTCGCTATCTCGGATTTGGGAAGAAGTTGGGTGTAGCTGGGACAAGAATGAGAAAAATCTCCAAATGCACTTCAAATGCAATATCGTCACATAGCTCCTCTCCTTCAGCGTTTTGAGTCAAATGGACGAAATTGAACAAAAAACTTGACCAAAAAACGTTTAAAGAATGATTTAGACGATGGTGCACTCAGTTGGTCGGTATCTCGGATTTGGGAAGAAGTTGGGTGTAGCTGGGACAAGAATGAGAAAAATCTGTGGATGCACTTCAAAGACAATATCGTCACATATCTTATCTCCTTCAGCGTGTTGATTCAAATGGATAAAATTGAACAAAAAACTTGACCAAAAAACGTTTAAAGAATGATTTAGACGTTGGTGCACTCAGTTGGTCGGTATCTCGGATTTGGGAAGAAGTTGGGTGTAGCTGGGTCAAGAATGCGAAAAATCTCCAAATGCACTTCAAATGCAATATCGTCACATAGCTCCTCTCCTTCAGCGTTTTGGGTCAAATGGACTAAATTGAACAAAAAACTTGACCAAGAAACGTTTAAAGAATGATTTAGACGTTGGTGCACTCAGTTGGTCGGTATCTCGGATTTGGGAAGAAGTTGGGTGTAGCTGGGTCAAGAATGCGAAAAATCTCCAAATGCACTTCAAATGCAATATCGTCACATAGCTCCTCTCCTTCAGCGTTTTGGGTCAAATGGACTAAATTGAACAAAAAACTTGACCAAAAAACGTTTAAAGAATGATTTAGACGTTTGTGTACTCAGTTGGTCTCTATCTCGAATTTGGGAAGAAGTTGGGTGTAGCTGGGTCAAGAATGAGAAAAATCTCCAAATGCACTTCAAATGCAATATCGTCACATATCTCCTCTCCTTCAGCGTTTTGGGTCAAATGGACTAAATTGAACAAAAAACTTGACCAAAAAACGTTTAAAGAATGATTTAGACGTTGGTGCACTCAGTTGGTCGGTATCTCGGATTTGGGAAGAAGTTGGGTGTAGCTGGGTCAAGAATGAGAAAAATCTCCAAATGCACTTCAAATGCAATATCGTCACATAGCTCCTCTCCTTCAGCGTTTTGAGTCAAATGGACGAAATTGAACAAAAAACTTGACCAAAAAACGTTTAAAGAATGATTTAGACGATGGTGCACTTAGTTGGTCGCTATCTCGGATTTGGGAAGAAGTTGGGTGTAGCTGGGACAAGAATGAGAAAAATCTCTGGATGCACTTCAAAAGCAATATCGTCACATATCTCCTCTGCTTCAGCGTTTTGAGTCAAATGGACGAAATTGAACAAAAAACTTGACCAAAAAACGTTTAAAGAATGATTTAGACGTTGGTGCACTCAGTTGGTCGCTATCTCGGATTTGGGAAGAAGTTGGGTGTAGCTGGGACAAGAATGAGAAAAATCTCTGGATTCACTTCAAAAGCAATATCGTCACATATCTCCTCTGCTTCAGCGTTTTGAGTCAAATGGACGAAATTGAACAAAAAACTTGACCAAAAAACGTTTAAAGAATGATTTAGACGTTGGTGCACTCAGTTGGTCGCTATCTCGGATTTGGGAAGAAGTTGGGTGTAGCTGGGACAAGAATGAGAAAAATCTCTGGATTCACTTCAAAAGCAATATCGTCACATATCTCCTCTGCTTCAGCGTTTTGAGTCAAATGGACGAAATTGAACAAAAAACTTGACCAAGAAACGTTTAAAGAATGATTTAGACGTTGGTGCACTCAGTTGGTCGGTATCTCGGATTTGGAAAGAAGTTGGGTGTAGCTGGGTCAAGAATGCGAAAAATTTAAGAATGCACTTCAAAAGCAATATCGTCACATATCTCCTCTGCTTCAGCGTTTTGAGTCAAATGGACGAAATTGAACAAAAAACTTGACCAAAAAACGTTTAAAGAATGATTTAGACGTTGGTGCACTCAGTTGGTCGGTATCTCGGATTTGGGAAGAAGTTGGGTGTAGCTGGGTCAAGAATGAGAAAAATCTCCAAATGCACTTCAAATGCAATATCGTCACATAGCTCCTCTCCTTCAGCGTTTTGAGTCAAATGGACGAAATTGAACAAAAAACTTGACCAAAAAACGTTTAAAGAATGATTTAGACGATGGTGCACTCAGTTGGTCGGTATCTCGGATTTGGGAAGAAGTTGGGTGTAGCTGGGACAAGAATGAGAAAAATCTGTGGATGCACTTCAAAGACAATATCGTCACATATCTTATCTCCTTCAGCGTGTTGGGTCAAATGGATAAAATTGAACAATAAACTTAACCAAGAAGCGTAAAGAGGATGATTTGGACTTTGCTCAGCTCAGTTGCTCGCTATTGAGCATTTGGGGAGGAGCGAGGTATTCATCGATCAAGAATGAACGTAAGAATTTGTCACTCATACTGATCGGATATCCTCAGACATGTTCAAAGTGCCAGGAATTCTTGGTATAAATCCTTCCATGCGAGGAAGTAGTCAGTGCCGCCTCTGCAATATTATAAGCTGTTCTGAGTTAATTTATCAGAAAGGTTACCTCATACCAAGCACTAACCGATAACAGTCCACTTACTTATTAAGTAGGCTACAGTACTGCCCTCACGAACCTATTCCCGCCTTCCAGCTGAATAGTATCTCACTATCCCAATAATAATACCAACAACAACAAATTAACACATGTTCACACTGCTGTTCCGCTGGCAAAGCACTAATTGCCGCCAAGAATTGTAACACACGCTGCCATTGCGCACTTCTGTCACCGTCTTGAGCCACCAATGCACTTTCCTCTCTATTTCCATCGGAACTCCTACGCAATAGTTTCACTCCTTGCGGCTGTCAGCTCCTAGGATAGACGCCATAAGGCGGCTAGCGGCGACATCTATCCTCTCGCTCAAAGGCGCACAAGACAAAGCACCCCATATAGCAGATGCAATGGTACAGTAGATCCGAGCCAAACGATACCATGGAATGCGCTCGCGCGCCGTCACGATAAACTGGTGCACTGGAGGGAATGTCTACCGGGCGCTGCCACGTAGCTACACAAAAGAGCATCACCTGGTGATGTGTTGCACATTCATTTCAGGTGTTAATTGTAATCTTGTTAGCGGTGAACCATTTCGAGATTAATCGCAACCCGATTTGTGTCCAAGCGTTAGCGGCTCTGTGTGTGGGTTTTGTGGTGTTCAATCAGAACACCAGTGCGCATGCGCAACTGACAAGGGATTGTGCGCGTGCAGTGATTGTGAAGCGCAGTCCTACGCTAAGGAGCTGCTGTTGAGTGTAACGTTAGACTCCCACCTGTAGCTAAAGCGCACTCACCGTCATCGTAGTAGTACAGGTGGAGTGGATGTTATGTAAGGCTTATCCTAGGCTCACGTGGGCGGCTGGATGTAGCCACACACACGCACACACAGCGAGCAAGCGAGGAAGTGATCAATGAATCAGATGCATCTTCATTGCTAGATGTAGATCGTCGTCGTGTACGCTGCAATTGCTGTTGCTGCTGCTGTGTGGCCGGTGTTCCTCTCCTAATGACACCCACATTTTTCAAGTGCGCGCACTAACTTCCTACAAGAGAGCTTAGAGAAGGGGGGGCGGACTAGCCTGGTTGGAACGAATGTTATTTGTTGGCGTTGTTTGGCTTGGAGTGGTCGAACGAAAGTGGTAGTAGATTTGCGCAAAGGAAGCAATATCGTTTGGGACCGAGAATTATGCGAAACACGTTTGCCAGGATAGCGCGTCGTAAATCTAGTTAAATTGCGTTTTCACTTTTTACTTCTCGATTAAACGACGGATTAAGAGTGCAGAGATGGACAGACACCATTACAGAAGTAACCAAGTATACCAAGTGCTATGACCCTCTGGAGAATATGGATCCTATGAACCTTGAGGACCGCAAGGACTTAGTGGACCCTGAGATCCTCGGTACTCTCATTGGCATCATGTAGTTGACCGTGGAAATCATGGATCTCGTAAACCTCATAAACTTACCTTTATCTCCTTTTCTCTTGATCGGTCCTTCTACGGACCTTAGTTACGTCAAAAGAATCATTTGTTTGGTTTGGCATTGACTTTATTGACTCATTCACGCTCATATTTTCTCTTCTCTCACTCAGTCTCGCTTATTTTTTGACTTTATCGACTCAGCCCCGCTTATATTTTGACTTTTTTGGCTCATTCCAGCAAATATTTTGACTTGTTTGACCCAGTCCCGCTTATATATTGACTTTATCGACTCAGTCCCGCTTATATTTTGACTTTTTGACTCAATCCAGCAAATATTTTGACTTGTTTGACCCAGTCCCGCTTATATATTGACTTTATCGACTCAGTCCCGCTTGTACGTTGACCTTATCGACTCAGTCCCGCTTATATTTTTAATAAATTGACTCAATCCAGCAAATATTTTGACTTTATCGACTCAGTCCCGCTTACATTTTGACTTTATTGACTCAGTCTCGCTTCTAAATAGGTTCCTCCTAGTTAGATTCAATATCCCTTTGTCTAAGTCGAGTTTTGTCAAAGTCCTACACACCGCATCTATCCTGACATTATTCAAGGCTACTCCAGTGTCCAGGAAGCGGCCAACTACACTGTGCAGCTCCGTCTCCACTATATTACCCTTCGTATGAGAATGTTGTGCGCGGATAGGTCTCCGGACGGAGCTTGCTACGAATGTACTATATGCCTATGTACTAACTTTTCGAAGGTGATGAGACTTATCGATTAAAAGTTGTTCCTGGGTGCATAGCTTGCTTTATAAGCCTTTGGTATGAAGGCAGCCTTAACCCATGTTCTTGGCATAAATCCCCATCGATGACTATTGAGGAACATTTCTGGAAATACTATCAAGCTGCTCCTGTCTCTCAAAGTTGGAGTGAAATTGCAGTCCCTTTTAAAAGAAATGTTGCCTGGTACGCTTTTCCAAGACTTTCTGTGTCCCAACACAACGTGTGTCCTCAAGTACAGCTCCTCAGAGACCCTCTTCCTCTTTTTAGTTTTCAACTGCACTTAATGTAATTGGCATGGTTGATGTAACAGCCCTTTCAACCATCGATAAAATATAAAGATCAACGCAGTTGTTCCGGTGAAAGTCGCACATAAGGCACCAACAACATCGATGCCAATCCAAGCAACAAAAGATGCATTCAAAGCTCAATCATTTTTAAAAAAATTTCTCATTAATCAAGATGATGTACCCGCGCGTTCGTTTGCAACCACCACACGGCCGATCCGATGTTATAGGCCACGCAACTGACAATGCACAAAAATAGCTGCATCCCATTGACCTTTAAGGGTTAGATTACATCGTTCATCGTTCATCGTTCACCGCAGCCTATGTATTGAAGGTTTCAATCGATTCGTAATTGATTTAACGACTCGCTAGCTCAGCGTGAATAGTAAAAGGCAATCTCTTTCGGCCCGAACTAGGGTCGAGATGAGCCAGAAAAGCCCCTTCATGTCAGCCAGCCAGCCAGCCATCCAGCAAGCATCGATATGCTAGATGCTTCCCCGATAGATAATTTCGGCAGTCGGATTTGTTTATTGTTCGATCAGTTATAATGGCCGCGCACAGACCAATAATAATCGCCAATAATGTAGCCCAATAAAAATTACATAATTGAGGACTTGTGGCATGATGATCAATTTGTGTTGGTTTTTTATCGAAGCAGGAACCAAGCCAAGCAGACGGAGAATAATGTCTGGTGGTGGGATTACAAGGAAGATTACATGACTTTTTAATGTGGCTGCGCCTGCGGGGGAAAACGCTTGCAATTATTATCATGCGACAAATGGAAAATGTCAGTGGGTACTGCTGATTATGATGGTTTTGGCTAATTGGTTGGCTTGAACCGTGCCGTGGAGTTGGAGTGACATTGTAATTGCCAGGGCATTTTGTGTGGACAGGTTGTTGTTTTGTTTTGTTTTATTTTATTTTTGTTGCAGGTACAAGGTGGCGTTTCCGGATTGAGCTAGGCAGTCAAAGCAAGACCAAGAAATCTGCGTCGAACTAGAACTAACATCATCGATTATTTGTCCTTTTAATCGACTAACCAGTAGAGATGCTGCCAAGATATGTTGTGTGGACAGTCTCAGATCACCAATGGATCCACTGTGAATCCCTGTCATGGAGTAACCTAACTCTCAAGCTATGGGATAGCTTAGCCCAAACCATAAATTAACTTTCCTGTGGTATGCGTTGGAGGTTGTTTTCCTAGTTTGGCACAGACTCGGGTATTCATAAAAGAAGGAAGGTGTGTTTCTTCTCCGATCTTCCCGCCACACTCCCGACAGAGGTCATCAGTATCTAGATGCATTATTCTTCGATGAAGATTGTCATATGGAGACACAGAAAGATGAAAGCGCTTTCCATTTCCCTTAGCTCATCTTGTGGAGGATTGGTCTATAACGTAACGAAGGTAACGATCATTTCCACGTCGTGTTCAGACCCCATTTTTGATAAATAAATGCCGCTTTATCCTGGAATCCAAAGGAGTGTAACTCAGTGATTAGCTGTGCGTAATGTGTTGGATTTAATGACTATAAATGAGTTGGCTTTCATGGCGGCCTATTGGTCGAAGGTACTGCTTTTGACTATTATGGAGTTCCTTCTCGCAAAGTCTCGAAAAGGTTGGTACCAGCAAGGTCAGCTGAGAGTGTGTTACCATTCCGAGACGATCATAGGAATTGGGCCTATCCGCGACTATTTTGCATCGCATATGGCATATTTTTGTACAAGAATTGAGGCTCAAAATAAAAGAATAAGATCATGATTTCCTACACAAAAATATTCTGAGTAATGGAAGCCCATTTCACCTTGTCTGACTACGCAGACTGTTTGTCTGAGAAGAACAAATGGGTATGATGGTGGTATGATTGGATACATTTTTTTTTCGAAAATGATGCTGAAGCGATTGCTGTTGACTGAACGTTTTTTGCCGTTAAAAGCAAAACACTATAACCTTGCCACACAGCTGGTAAAACTCTGAATCTATTGCGTTACAAATCGCGTGGTCGTGTTATTCTTTGAAATGGAGACTTACAGTATTATCGCACATACTGCGTTGTCCCTCCGGGTTTGATTCGAAGACGGTGTCCATTCACTCTACATGTCCTAGCTATCTTAAACGACTGATGCGCATTTTTCTGACCAGGTCGATGTCGCTGTACATCTCATATAGTTCGTCGTTGAATATTCTCTTCCAAAGCCCGTCAACGCAAACGGGACCGAAATGACATGTTTTGTCCTCGTGTACCACTAAACCCATTTTGGCAGCTTTCATTCAATACTAGTGAACGCTCCAGTGACAACCCGCTGAATTCTTCCAATAATGTCAATGTCATCTTTTGAAAGATTGTGCCTCTAGTGTTGGCTTGTGAGTTTTGCACAATTCTTTCAAGTACAGCGCATCACCTTGTCTGAATGCTTTTTTGACATCAAATGTCTCTGAAACAGCGAACATTCTCCATCGTCATCCTGCACAATCTGACGAGTTTGGCAGCTATGCCAAACTATACATGGATCTGTATAGCTCGTCTCTATAGATGCTGTCATAGGCTGCCTTAAAGTTGATAAAAAGATGGTGGGTACTTGGACTTGAACTTCTTGGGTTTTCTCCAAGATCTGCCTAAGTGTGAAGATTTGATCGATTGTGGACCTTCCTGGTCTGAAACCACACTGTAAGGGACCAATGAAGTTGTTGACGATATCGGCTTACATACCTAATTCGACCAAAGGGTATTAGGTCTGTTGTTTGACATGAAGATTTATGCCTTTCATGTTCCCTGATGCTTGTATAATGAAAGGTTTTGGTAAAGATGAAATGTTAGACGCATCTTTAGTAAAATATAGTATATTTCTGGAGTATTAACACCTATTCTGTGTACAAATCAAATGTATCCAAAGCAGTTTAAATAGTTAGCAGCCATCTAGTTGACATTGCTACCATGCCATGCATGGAATATTTTGTTTACTTTTTTATTTAACATCCAATTAATGCTGTTGACAAAAAATTAAAGTTAAAAACGTAAAAAATACCAATAAACGTTTTAGGGAAATCCTACGCAAAAAAAGTAGAAATTACATTATTTACACACAAATAATAGTGTACTTAGCATTCGAAAAAAAACCTTAATGCCAAAATGTGATTCTTGTTAAAATTATGTCCGGTAAAACCCCAAATCAATTATTAGGTATCTGTTAATGTTATTGCAACGAAGTGATCAAGATGAATCGTAATTAATTAACATCCGTCAATGTTGAGTCGAGAGCAAAACGTTTTTCTACGATTCTCGGAAACTAAGAGTTCGATGGAAACGTTTCTAAACCTGAATTGTTTTTTAATTATTTATTTATTTGCTTGCTTTTTTGAAAAATAAGGAAAACAAGGCAAAACGAAACTCAGATTCAGTAGCATTCACTGAATGCTGAGTGGACAGAGCAATCTGAATGCGTAATGGATGAACCTATGTATACAAAATTTAATAAACTAAAAGAGAAGGTACAGTGTTGCAGAAAAATCTACGCACAGTGATAGAACAATGAAATGAACCTTCAACTGAGACAAAATTTGTCTCAGGCCAGCAGGTGTTTCAAGTTTCTTTAATTCCGAACCGTTTAAATGAGGTCATAAGGATCGAAAGCTATTTGACTAAAGATTAACCATAAAATAATGTTCAATTCAATTTTATTCAGTCAAACTAATTTTTTTTCTTTCTTTAACAACTGTACGCAGACTTTTGTGGAGTTAGGTTGGTAGTCCTGTCGCTGACATTTGCGTCAAATTTCATGTCAAAATCTGCATTCGTTCAATAGTTTAGTTAAAAAACTTTGAGAATGTTACAGAAGGACTTCGGCCAGGCTGTGTCGCAAAAAAATGTTTACGGGCGGTACAGACCGAAAAGATGTTGAAGATCCCCCTGAACACCCATCAACTAATGAACAACACGTTGAGGAAATTAAAGGTTTGGTCCTCAAAAATCATAAATTGACATTTAGAGACCTCGCTGATTCTGTTTACATTTTATTTGGATCAGTCCATACCATTTTGAAAGACGTTTTATGACTGAAAATAGTCAAATCTCGCTTGGTTCCAAAAACACTAAATTTTTTGGAAAAGAACATGGCATTTGCGAAACAATCCATCCAGTACTACAGATGAGACTTGAATTTATGCATACGACCCGGAAACAATCGACCATTCAAACAAATACTTTCCAAAAGGTGAGTAAAGACCGAAAAAATCGCCCAAAACTCGTTCAAAAATCAAGGCTTTGCCTAGTTTTCTTCGATTATCGTGGTGTGGTGGAATATGAATTCCTTTCGTTGCGCCTAACTTTTAACAAGGAATATTATTTGAGTATTGTCCGCCAAGCTATTCGTAAAAAGAAACTAGAAATATGGGTAGCCAACTCTTGGTCTTCTCTTCGAAACTATCTGACCAAAATGGGTCTCCTGTCAAATGGTTTTTGCAAAACAGAAGCTCGGAAAACAATCTCCACCTGTTCGGCACATGCCCAGCACTAACTCTTCTGGGAGAGCAAATGCTAGGTGAATACTTCTTCGAAGATCTAAGATCTAAGTCACCTCTCTTCCGATCCACCCGACATTAGGAAACATTGAGTCCCTACTCAACCATTCTCACATTCTCACAACCCTTGAGACAGGTAGTGGTTTCCCGGGTAACCGGGGATTTTTCTGGTCTACTAAGCAAATGGTATCACAATGGACCTTCTTTAGGTCTCAGTGTATCTTGCATCTAGCCAGGATAGCCACCTTACCTAACCTAACCTAACCTAACCTATGCATTAGAAATCTTAACATAGCGTTGACTTTTTGACGCCTAAATTAAATTTCAAAGAATTATTGTTTAAAATCAAGCTTATGCTGTTAAATGTAGAGCGAATGGACATGTAGAGCGAAGAGACATCCCGCAAAGTCTTCGAATCAAACCCTGAGGGACAACGCAGTAGAGGAAGACCTCGCCGTAGGTGGCGCGCACAAGTATAACAAGATAAGGGACCTCAACCGACTTGGAGTACGCAACTGGAGGCAGTTAGCTAAGGACCGGGCTGACTGGAAAGGCTTGTTGGTTGAGGCGTAAGTTCACCCTGAACTAAAGCGCCACCCAGGTAAGTGAGTAACTTTGAAAATTGGGCCTTTTATGGTTAATTCACTATTCACTATTAGCTGGTGAACTACCTTACCGCAAACCTCTTTAAAACCAGTGACGAGATATTTTCAGACCCATATTTTTTATTGGCATTTAAGCTTTATACATTGTAGGTATAGTTCCAGTACAATATCCTCCTTAGTAAGAACTAGCTAGCCAAGGTCAGTAATACATAAGTGAGCTGCTACCTTTGTAAACTGCTGTATCACACAAAAGATTCGATTGAAAGTATAAAGAGCCTAGATCAACGAAAAAGTTGTATTGCAAGCACTCTATCTCAATGAAATAATTTAATTAGCTACAAATCTAGCTGTACCAAGGTCACACCGATAACCAGTTTATGTGTCAAAGAAGTCTCAATCACTACTGTGTCTTACGGTCATGATCAGGAGATAAATATGATAAGAAAAGGTAACAAATTGGTACTTAGTTATCCCAAGATCGGCTTACAACCCAACACCATTTAATACTTGTACCTAGATTGTACGTCTAGATGTATCTATGTACGTCTAGATCAATGTTGACATTAATGGAAACACATGAGTTTGATATTTGTGATTACTCACATTAATTAGTGTCAATTTGACAGGTATATCTCAAACTGGTTGTGTCCACGTTTAGGGGATTCTTTTGAGCTGTTTTTCGGAAGAAAATACAAATAATCCCCACTTGGAAGTTTCAACTAAACGATTGAGCCTAATTTGGTATAAATATCCGGAATAGGTTGGAAGTTACTATCAGTAGTTTTATACAGATCTAAGAATGAAGTTCATCTTTGTGTTCCTGATGTTGATCGTGGCTATTGCTGCCCAAGGATTCGGTGGAGGCGGTCATGGTCGTGGATTTGGTGGAGGTGGCGGAGGTCGTGGATTCGGTGGCGGTGGCCGTGGATTTGGAGGTGGTGGTGGTCAAAGTTCCAGTAGTTCAAATGCTCAAGCACAAACCTTTAGCCAGGGAGGTGGAGGCGGTCTCAGTGGTAGTGCTGCATCGGCGTCTGCTTCTTCAAATTCGCAAAGTTTTGGAAAATAATCTGACTAAACTGCAAAATTAAAAATAAATATTCCTAGAAATCCTGCCTTCGAATTAAACGTGTTTTATTAAACTTTGTTATGTCATCGCTTATTTAACTGTGACAGTGGTTTTGGTGTTAATTTGTTACAAGGTTCCTATAAAACATGTAAGTTTGGACATGACATACCTGTTGTTATGAAGTGGTAATACATTTACATTCTGATTAACTACTGACTGTGGGAAACATATTCAAAGATTATTTGCTGAAATATTACAAAAAATTCAAGCCTATATTATACCCGCCCTAGTGAAAAAGATACGGAAGGTCTGAGCGACTATGTAGTTGTCATATACTTTTAGTCCGGCATGATGCTATCATCTAAGATATCTCCCAGTCCAATATTTATTTGCAGGACATATTGTAAGATCATCGAAATATATGTAGATACTCCAGTTCAGTTCAGTTTGTTCAAGGACATTTTTTGTTCTGATTATACTTATAGTTGGAGAACTTCGTGTATCCTTGCAATGCAACTTGTCTTCAATTAGTAATCGAATAAAGTAAAGCAGATATTATCGACACCTGAAGGTTGAATGTACACTACTCTATCAAACAATTTTGAGATGTGAAGGCGGACTAGTGGGCATTTATCGAGATGGTGACAGAATTAGTTCCACTGAAATCTGTGTCTTTGCTAAGGTGAACTTAATGTCAAAAATAGATATGAAGGTAGTTTGTCCTTAAATGTTCGAACTCGTTCCTATCCATTCGTTTTTAAAAGTAATGGACTAACTACAATAGTGAGCGTCGGATCGGGCAAGATATTTTTGCATTTTGCTGTGTAAGAAACTAGACTAGGCCGCAAGGCTTATAACGCTGTCTTCATCTAGAAGAGAACAGCGGGGAAAAATTTGGGCCTTAACCTAGTAACATGTCGATATATCATGATAGTCAGACACATCCTTCCATATGAGTCTCTTGTACCGTTGAAAGCCAAGAGATACATTTGCCAAGGTGCTTTGCCCAAAAGCTCCACGGCTGCCCTCTAAACGTCTTAACCTATAATTAAAACAAGCGTTGAACTAAAAAAATATCATGCAATTTTTCGACATTCCTGATACTTCGGACATCAGTATTCTGGATGTGGATACAATCAGAAGTTCAAGCTGTGATCAAAGCTGTAAAATCCTAAAGAAGGGATTAATATCAAACTGGGTCCCTGGAAACTGTGATATTAAAGAGAACGAAACGGTCGACGAACATCCGAAAGTAGAACTGTCATGAAAACATGTTAGAAACCATGAACTCCGATCCTTAATCAGTTTCATATAATAGTACTGATGAGCAAAACTACATTAAAAAGTTAATATCTGCAGTTAAGTCAGATTCACATTTTAAAGTGCAGGTTTTGAGTTGGAAAAGTGGTAAACTTACAAAGTTAGACTTTTGGGAAAGATTCGTCTGGAAGCGACTGATATCTTGCTGCTGTCAAGGGTAGAGAATTCAAGAGAATTTTCAGATCCATGTAGACTTTAACTGATCTAAGAATCCTACCACGTTAATACTTGCACTGCATTTACTTTTTTTTCACCAAAATTTGTTAATTATTTCTCCAAATTACAAACTACTCGTCAAATTTCTGCCCCATTTTACTAAAAGAAATTTCATCAAATTTTATGAATAATATCTCCAAATGGTGACACATCCCAACGTCCAGATTATAAGTATCTTTTTGTATATTTTTAATATGAATTTGTTTACAAATGCAGTACGCATTAGGAGTACAGGGTGTAGTGTGGTTTTTAAACCGATATAATAGGTCGAGTTCATTTACCTATTGGCAGGCAGATATACAGGTTTAGATACTGATGAGTCAAATTGATTATTGTTTTTCGGCGGTTTGAATACCTACCAATAAATCAAACCAACTGGATTGACTGAAGTACGTATAGGTAGAAACCTGCAATGGATTAAGTCCTCCTACCTCTACCGTCTCGTCTGAATGGCATTAAGAATGTTCTTTTGAATTCAATAATTTGCATTTCTCCAAACAATTAGTATTAATTTCATGTAAGGCGAATGAATTCAAAACTGGTGCTAATTTGGGGGTTCTGGCAGGTTCTGAGTACTTCTCAGAAACTCAAGGTTTCAGATTGCAAAACCCCTATAAATACTGACTGTCTTTGCAGTGAGTACCAGTGAGTTTACTCAGTTCGGTTGAAGCTATTCGAAGACAAAGTCGTTTAAAAATGAAGTTCATCTTCGTGTTATTAATGTTGATCCTGGTGTTTAGTGGGCAAGGACACGCTCATCGTCGACATGGCGGTCGCAGATTTCAAGGTGGTCGTGGTGGCGGTGGTCGTGGTGGCGGTGGTAGCTTTAGTTCAAGCAATGCAAATGCCCAGTCTCTATCATTTGGTGGGGGCTTAGGTGGTGGTAGTTCTTCATCAGCGTCTGCCTCTTCAAGTTCACAAAGCTGGGGAAAGTAAAGTTACAATTTCAAAACGAGAAATGAATAAATATTCCTGAATAACTGCAAACTTGTTATTGGTTTATTAATTTTATTTTACCAGGAATTCTATTGGAATGCGAGACAGAGGTTGAACTCAGTAAACCTCGGCGCAATGTGAAACTACACAGCTCCCTAGGATTCGAACAGAAGGGATAAGTTATCTCTCTTTCTTCTATCTCTATTCCAATATTCGGCAAAAATGAAAACAACAGGTTGATGAGACCAAAGGCCTAACTTCTCAAAACTATTTGACACTATGTGTCCGAAGAGCAATTTGTTATTTGAGAAGTTTTTTTCATGACAGTTGTACTCTCGGATGTTTGTCAGACGTTCGTGAGAGTTGGAGCCGTAAAATAAATTTTAGGTGTTGCCTTGATTAATTTTCTCTGCACTGACCATTGACGGTGATGGTGACGTCCACTCACAAGTGGGGCCCATGCATTCTCGCTGAACTCCTTTTCCCAATAGATTGATCAAAGTATTTTATTTTCTGCTGAACAAGATAACCTTATCGTCAAATTGAACATTTTCTTCGTTGAGGTTAACCTGAGTATACTGATGTTGCTGCTGGTGGTCTCTGGACGGAAATGATGCACTTCGTGTGGATAAATTTCCCCTAAAGACCATAAAAAGGGAATTACCAACTCTAGCAGTGCGCTCTATGAAAAATTTCTACAGGCCGACAATATTTCCCCTAGTATTTAACAAAATATTCTACAGAGTGACAAAAATTGTAATATAGAAGTTTCTAGGTAAAAAGAACAAGACATGGATACTTTTGGAAGTAGGTTAAATCTACACTATGTTCCACATTAGTTGACATTAAAAAAATTAAACTAACCTCAGCAACAAGAAAGACAAAGTAATGCGGGCCTAAGAACGACGTACATATTTTTACTCCATGGGCAAATCGGAATAGATTGTGGACGCTCTTAATAGGTTCTAACCCGTTTTATGGACTAGCTAACCAATTCCAATGAAACAAATTTTGGAGGCTAAAAGAACAACCATTTAGTTAATAAACTAAAAATACCTTCTCATTCTAATTATGTAACCTTTATAAAGTGGGCGTGTCAGTACGTTTTTGAATGTCCAATATAACATGTAATTGGATTACTTTTTTTTATAAAAACGCCTCCAAAAGTGGACATGGCCTTCGGTTACCAGATTTTGCTGCACAAGCGACAAAATACTCTAAATTCATTTACTTTTACTCCTCGAGAACATGTATATTTCTGTTCCCATTGGCTTCTATAAGCAGTCGGCCGTTTGGTTCTCTTTTTAGGAACAACATTACTCGTACCAACAGCCGAATTAGACTCAATGTCGCTTAATGTTCAATCGCTCATTATAAAAATGAAAGGATGACGAAAAACGATCTGAATTAAAACGTTGTTAAGTTAATTTAAACAAAAGGTAAATAGAAAAAAGAAATTCGCCTTCGAAATACAGAAAAAAAGTAAAAATGCAAATACTTTTCCGCCAACTTTTTCGACTGACAGCTGCCAGTGTGCAAAACAGAAATCATAAAACAATGAGATATTAAACTTTCCCGGCTTTTTCCAGTTGCCTACAAGCTATTTTCACCCATATTGTTACATTTTCACGCACATTTGTTTGATTGGTGAATTCACCCCTAAATCAGAACAACAAATCGGACAATTTCAACTCAAATCACAACAACAACTAGTTATTTGACGGGCGATGACAACCGATTTCTGAATTTATGGAAGGAGCTGGAAAGTAATTTGGGGCCGTTCCTTAGATATTGCAAATATTTAAATTTGTATTCTTAAGTAAAATACGAGAAAAATTTAAATTTCGTCGGTTGACCGAAAATGTAAAAATCAAAATATATGTTTTCAGATATTTTATTCTTTTGAAAAATAATGAACACAAAAACAGAAAGATTACTACAACGATATTCAGCCAATTGCGAACAGGTTGAAACAATTGTTATGGCAAATTAATATATAAAATTTATAGAATTTTTTTGAAAAACGTATAATTGCTTTAATATATAGAAATTCCGCAAACAACAATTGCCAAAGATTGTGGATGAATTATAATAATAGGTTCTTTAACAGGGTAAGGAGTATATCTATCTGCCTTTTAAAATTTACACTAATGTTTAACTAAATTTCCGAAAAACTAAGGCCATATACATACTTACCTTTTATCTGATTATAGAAACACAATATTTGTTATATTTCGGCATATACTTATACTGGGATTATTTATTCCATTAGTACGTACGTATCGAGTAAGTATATTTAAAAAAAAAAAAAAACAATACTTGGTGCTACAGGTCGAAGGGACCCAGGGCCTAGCTTCTCACAACCATTCGTGTTGTGCGTGTTATATTCTTTACACGAAAAAAAGGGACCTACTGTTTAATGCCGTGTCCGAAGGGCAGTTTGATATTTGAGAAGCTTTCTCAGGACATTTGTACTTGAGACGCTCTCGAGAGGTGGGGCCGTGAAAAACTTTTAGGTGTTTCCGACTGGCATTCGAACCTCGAACCTCTTGCTCTATAGTCCAACGCACTAACCACTGAGCCACGGCACCCACTAGAACATAGTTTAGCTTACCTAATATAAAGTTTCTAATGTTGTCTATGTTTTTATGTACTTGTTACACGTTCCCTTACTCGAAAAATCGTAAGAATTCGAACTATAGATTCCTTATCTAACTCCTTTCCCTTACACAAGAAAATCGTAAAAGAGAGAGAACAAAACAGGGTAAAACATTTTCGCTCAGTACAAAACTTACGACTTTTTACCCCACAAATTTCTGTTGGTATGTGGTGTACAATTTGTCAAACAGATTTTCCTTTTTTCAGATTTTAGTTATTTTGAGTGTCTTTGCTATAGACGTTTCAGAATAGCTAGCATTCGTTGTGTCAAACGTTCGTATTTTTACCTCTCTCTGAGAATTTAAGATTTTTAGTCAAAACGTAAGTGAACAGACCAAATCAATGAATAATAATTCAGTACGTTATGCACATACGCAAAATCAATGTTGAAAGAATAGACGTGAAACATGAACACAAACAACGCACAAAATATCAACGAGCTAAATTTTCGTACGTTTATTAAAATCCTCTACCTTTATCATGTCTCTTAATTCGAAAAAAAAAAACAAAAACTATCATTGAAATGCTGATATTTTTACTTGCACCTATACCTATAGGGCAAGTATTGTATTCGTGCAAAATTTGGAACTCGAGATTTTAATCAAACTTGACATTACTATGTATAATGGAGAAGTCCAAAAAATTGGTCCGCCAATGCCGTCTGTCTGTCTGTCTGTCGGTCTGTCTGTGCACGTGGCTACAGCCTAAACGAGTGGATGGATTTAAATCAAACTTCATATATAGGGTCTGTGCGATAATCCCTAGAGGCGAAATCGGAATTTTCATTCTAACCTCAAAATTAAGGGTAGTTTACTTAAGGCCGATTTCAGTTAAAATGGATTTTCTCGAAAACGGCTCTAACGATTTTGATTAAACTTCATATTTGAATTAGTCCGGTCAATTGCAATCAGATGATATATCGTGCTGCTTACCAAAATTGGCAACAATGGTACTTTACTTATAGCCAATTTGGCGAAAAGTTAATTTGCGAGAAAACGGCTTAATTGATTTAGTTCAAATTGCATATTTGGACTAGTACGAGGTAATGCAACACAATGGCGTACCACGTTTCGGTCTGCGTATGATATAACGGTACTTACGACCAAGGTGACTAAAAGCCGATTTGCTTGAAACTGCCTTAAACGATTTTATTTAGATTTTGACATATAATTAAACATCTCAAATTCTATCAGGAACTGTATCACATGGCCAAAAGTTAGTATAACGGTATTTTTCGCGAAATCGAGCAGTTGGAGCTAATTTATTCGGAAACGGCTCCAACGATTTTTATTAAATTTTATATTAGAATAAGCCTTTTCAAACCCTATAAGATGGCATACCACGTTTTTGGTTAAAACTGCCTAAAATTCCACTTTCCTTACAACCAGCTTAACAAAACACGATTTTCATATCATTATTAGCCAAACATGAATTTTATCCGTACTTCTTCCTACTGAACTGATTTTCAAAATTATATACCATTGCAAACGATTTTCCTAGAACACAGCTGTTGTCATGGAAACGTTTTTTTTTTCTTGCGATACAGGTTTTGATTGGTGCGCACGTGCTACTGGATTTGTCTGAAATTCATTTTCATTGGTTAAAAGACAGAGAGAGAGAGAAAGAAAATATTGTTACATTTTTAGGGACTTACTTTGGCATATTCACCGGAGTTCAAAGGCAATGAATTTGAGTGAAATTGAAGAAAATTTAACGACGATGCTTAATTTTTAAGAGCTTTATCAAATCTTACAGATGATATCTGACGTTTTTGGTCAATCTGCTTAGAACCATGGTTTACTTATAGTCAACTTACATATGCTTACCTAATTATGTATATACTCGTTTATTTATTTTTACCTCAAATACACACAAGAATTTGAGACATAGGTGCAAGTTTGTACGGCCCAGTCGTGCACTTTATTTTTTTTCATTTCGAATTGATTTTCCAGAATTCTTTCCAATGAACAATGTTTCTAGTAAATTTAAGTTGAATGTTTCCGTTTTATGTGAGCACATCCGTAAACGTACTCGCTTCCCCACTAACAAATTGTTGTTGCCAAGCATTGACAGTAACAATTTTTGTCAAAAAGTTATCAAAATTTATTGTTTCACCATAGCTTATAAGGGGTTACATTCAGCCAAATTCATTTTTGAGTGCTGACATCTATTAAGAGTAGTTTAGACAAGCCCCAAAGGTTTTTGCCAATGCTCACACGTATTCACAGACGAGAAGCAAATTACAACAAACACAATGTAAACAAAAGGGTTTTTGCAGGCAAGAGGGACGAAAGTTTAATATCTCTTTACTCAATGATTTCTGGTTCAAAAAATAACATGCTGCTGAGTTAGGTGCGATTGAAATTCTAACCACAATTTGTTAAGGTAATATCACAATGCAATATAATTGGTTGGTGAAAACAAAATGATTTTTACCGGGACATCCATAAATGTTATACAGGATCATTCGTTTCGTTGCTTCAAGTTGGTAGCGCTGGCATTTGGCACCTGCCAAACTCAGTTATCATTTGAAGTGTCATAATATTAGTCGAATGTTTGCCAATTACGATAATGGATCAATCAACGCGTTAAAACAACGCGTTTTGAAAAGTAAAGTCTATATGGATTAGCCAACAACTCAGAAATTTTGAGAATGAGAAGCAGTACAATTTTTGAAATCCATCTACTAGCACGCGTATTGAGATATTCGAATTAAAACGAAATTTTAGATGTGATATCCTCAAGTGTTCGAGGTTATCCAATACGGCCATGCCCACTTTTTGAGGACTGTATAGTAAAGAAAGAAACAAAAATACAAAACACTTAAGACCATCGAACAAAACATTTTATTCATTTTCCTTTCCTATTTATATTAACGTTTACGTCTCCATTTACATTCGTTTTTCCTTTTCGGGCCTTTCCGAATGATCCTACTTTGACTTTTATATTACCACTACGACAGTTTCTTCCTCTAGGACCACTCCATAAGAAGTAACGACCAAAAGCAGCATCAAGAACACCATGAAGTACTTCATTTTCGGAAAGATTTTAGGTCCTGTAAGCTCTCTGCTTTCTATTTGGAAGTGAAGGAATGAACTGATTCTAACTCTCAAGACATGGTGCATATTTATAAGATTTTTAAATGCCATCTTTCCGATAATAATAAATAAATAAGTAATTAAATGACAAATAAACCAAACCAACTGGATTTACTGAAGTATGTAGGTAGAAATCTGCAACTGATTAAGTCCTCCTAGCTCTACCGTCTTGTCTGAGTGGCAATAAAACTGTTCTTCTGAATTTAATAATTTGCATTTCTCCAATAGACTCTGGAGTGGGTGTCTTTGGACCCAACACCAAAGTCTCAATACATACGGGAATGTGCCCATGGTTTTGCAGGCTGAACTCCATACCATTGAGATCTGCGCCAGGTTAAACCTTTGTCAGGGTATCAAGGACGCTAACATTTATATCTTTTCAGATAGCCAGGCAGCTCTTAGAGCGCTGTCGTCCAATTTAGTGGACTCTATAGCAGTTAAATGCTTTTATGATGCACTTCCATCTATTGCTCGATTGCCATCAGGGGATTGATCAATGAATCTGCAGATGAACTAACAGAGCTGGCTCAGGATCTGCGTTCATTGGGCCTGAACCGTACTGTGGTGTCAACTGGGCTGTCGCTCCTCGTCTAACCCATTGGGGTTAGGTTAGGTTAGGTATGTGGGTCGGCGACTAGAACACGTCGCCACACTCAGGTCAATACAGACCCATTGTGATACCCAAAGGGGAAAAAGTCCCTTGCCCTTGGTAAACCCTAATGCTGATTAGTATCTTGTGGATCACCAAACCATCCCGTTGATTTGATGAACCTAAAAATTTAATTTATTGGTCTGTTCGCTAATTCTTCGAGGTCACGGAAAAAGTGTCGCCCTAGAAATTTGAATCTAAGGCGGATAAGCCCAGGGCAGTGACAAAGAAAGTGGGTTGTATCCTCATAAGCTTCCTCGTCTCCACATCCCCGACATAGATCTTCATCCGTGAGTCTTAACCCATTGGGGTTACGTCAGTCCTAAGGAATAATCAAGCCTTATTCCTACAAGGAAATTCTCAGTTTAGACAAAGACAATATTAGAAAGCTCCTCTACCTCTTAATGCTTAAAACTTCATATGTGTCTAATGTCAAGGTCAAATGCAGTTCCTTTAAATTCTCCAATTTTAGAAGTTAAAAAGTAACATCAGTTTCCAGGTAAAAAGTTATCGTTCTTAAGTAAATGATGTGAATTTTTAAAATCAACATTTGATGGCACTGTATGACCTTTCAGTATTTTGTTTAGCAAATCTTTGACGTCACAATTTCTGGTGCTGTACGTGATATCACTCAGGTGCATTCTATTTAGCTTATTTATTTGAGTTAATATAAGTTTTGTTTATATTTAAGAGTTAAACAACTCATTAACTAGGTTTATGTAAATAATAGAGAGGTTACATTCTATTTAATTATTTTGAAATGGATGAAGCAACATATGTAGTACTTTTGAAATTTACTGGATCTGTGTAATATATTATTTGTATATCAATCCTGGGACATTGTTTTAAGCAGCGGAATCGAATTTTTATGATTATGATAAAATTTACACCATTTAAACCATGCAAACCCACATGACATTTTTTAGAATTTTACTAGAAATCAGAAAAAAAAGTTACATATTGAATGGATTGTATCTAGTCTCCTTATTAAGTGGGCGTGACCATACTCCATTTTCTGTTAAATGACTGCAATATCTTTGAACACTTCTGAATGCTTTCATGCAAGATTTCATAGTGTTCAGGTAAAACCAAGTACATACGACGATGGCAATTAAGTACACTATCCGTAGTTATTTAAGTTAAATCAAACAGAAAATAAAAATAACAAAGAAAACTCTTATGCAACAAAGTGTGTTTAGTGCCGCCCAGGATGTGACAAAGACTTATAATTTGTAGCACTGAAGATTGTAGTCCTTTCACTTCCTGCGAATCATCTGCTTTAGCTTTCTCTACATTAGTTGCTATCGATGACTAGAATGGGTTCAGCTATTGAGAATATGTATTGATTAGACTAAGATGATCTCAAAATTGATTATTCATGGACGGACTCTCTGTTGTTTAAAAAGTGAATGGATTCATCGAATTCATGTGACTATAGACGTAAAACTGGAAAAACCGGAGATTATACAAAAATAGAAATTTCAAAAATTTATAAATACGAACCCCGTCCTGAAAGTAGCTATCAGTTCATTTATTTCATTCCCAATAGACAACAGATGATAGTCAGGGCTGAACTATTTTTCCAGCAATGAATATCTTCATTCTACTATCGATACTGGGTATGCAGATTGGATCAAATACATTCGGAAAAAGTCTTCCTTCCGATCCTGACTGTGATGACGATTACAGTGACAAATCATCTGATGAAGATGACGACTGTGGTGATGATATAATCGTGGCTGGAGTACAGTACAGGCCATGCACGCATTCGAATTGCAATTACGATACAATTATCAATGATGGAATAAGTGTACATGTCAGTGGTTCTGGTCCTGACCGTAAAATAATTGTCAACACAGTACCAATCGTTTCAGGCAATACAACTCTAACAACTATAACTTCTCCTATAGTAGTAGATATTTCTTGAGTCCTAGATAAAAATAAATAAAAACCTCTGAAGTAGTTTTCGTTCATTATTTAAAACAAAACCAACATTTGTAAACGGTTCTGCTATCGATCCAGGCAAGTGGAAATGATCCTTAACAGTTCTGTGACATAAGTTTACAACATATTGATTTTGAGCAATTATTCAACAACGTTATCTGTTTTGTGAAGGTATTCTCGAGAACTCATAGCTCATAAATGTGACGTCCTACAAAAAAGTGCGACACGGCATATAACACAGACGTTGACAGGAGAAGTCCTCCTAGGAAATATCTTCGAGTTGCAGCTCGAACAGCTTCGATGCTAGTGAGTGATTGTATAAGAGCTGTGCTACTCTCACATATGAATGATTTCAATCATTTTTCTTATAAAATTAAATGAAATGATTGAACATTTGGTTGGCATATTTTAAATAACTACACACTGCTTGTTGTATGATCCATCAAAATGTCCAGTGCTGCAGAAGGTGATCTGCTAATGAACAAACAATAAAGTTTGTCTTTTTTCCTTACATTAAAATCCACAAACATTCAAAACCAATGTGCATGGTTATAGCTTATTTCCTCTCTTAATTTTCCAACCGTCCGCTTTATCCCAACAACATAAGGGCAGCCTATACAATTTGACTTCGATTGTGTTTTAAAAAATATCATCAATCGTAGCTTTATGCTATAAATTTACAAGTTTCTCGGATATAAAGTCATTAATTTAAGTGGGCGTAGCTCTCAACATTTTTTAAAGTTGGTATCTGCAAGATTGAACAAAAAAAATGTTCTGGCTTAAGAACGCCCTCGAAAATGGGGCGTGGCTTTATGTAATGTTCAATTAAATAATAGAGAATTTGAAGGTCTTACCGACTTAGGATACGATGTTCGCTCCAGCCGTACTGACAAACAAGCAGGCACAATTCGCGGACCTACTTTACATATGTGAACTTCTGCATCATAGTCTGATCAAGCTGGATTTTTTTCCTATAGGTATGGACTCACTTCATAGTGAAGTTTACAAAACATATAATAATTGGAAAAGTACGGTTCGGTTCGGAAATAACGAAGATTTTTCATAATTTATTTACTTTCGTAAAAGCGTAGCCCCATAGCCCGTTGCTGGTAAAGATGACAAGAAGCACTATTTCACACGGGACATGGTTTCATCGGATCAATGACATTTATACACAAATGATGAAAACAATTAAGGTGATGTATTGGAACCTTAAACACGTCTGACTTGATCGTACCTTCAACAATCAGCTAATTACCAAGATATAAATTCGAACTCTCTACCATACATTGTTATTTAAGCATTTCGGTGATAGGTTCGTAGAATAGAATACAAGTTTTCCATAAAAAAAAATCCACTTTACATAATTCGCTATAAATTTGACTCTAATTTCGTATAAATATTTACGCTACCTCATCAGCTAGTATCAGTAGATTCATTTAACTCGCCACATACGTATCGCATTTAAAAATTATGAAGTTCGTATTTATTTTCTTTCTGTTGATCGTTGCTATTGCTGCACAAGGACTTGGAGTTAATCAAGGAGCGGGTAATAAAGGTGGAAACAGTGCAAACCGAGGTGGATTCTTTTCGAGCAGTTATTCTGATCAAGTTCTGCCAGTCAAGCTAAGCACACGTTTTGGCAGTGGTAGCCCTGGAAATGCTGCAGCTGCAAATGCATAAAACTTTTTTTAAAAATCAATCTAAATGACTGAATTGAGAAATAAATAATACTCTACACAAAATTGTGCGCAATGTCTTTGTTTTGTTTAAAATGGGAAGCAGCACATGTCTTTTTTTTTAAGTTATTTCAATAACCAGTTCTTGTGTGGCACATGCCTTCGTAGTCATATTTGTTTTTAATTTTTTGTAGATACACCTTTGGATTTAGTTTCTGCGTTCATCGTATTTCACACATCTGACGTATACAACTTCTGTCAGATTTGTCAGTAAATATCGTTGCCCTGGTTTCTGTGTCATTGATGGAACCTTTCTTGGCATTCATAAGAAAAGAAAGGAAACACTTAAAATGTTGATCTATCTAGGATAACATACTTTTCCTTAAATTCCTTTGAATTAGGTTTATCTTCTAAAGCTTCATGCATTAGCGGCATCACCACTCAAACCTCCACCACGTACAGCTATACTTGATGGTTGAGCTTGTCCACTTGTACTAGTTTCCAAGGAGCACTAAGGTTTCCTCCTCTAACAAAGTTTCTAGATCCAGATCCACCAGGACCGAATTCTTGGGCGTAAATTAACACTAGGACTACAAACAGAAACTTTATGTTTAAATGGTTTTTAGTGACAATTACGTGCTGAATTGAATGACTGATTATCCACGACGTGCAGCCACAGTAGAGATATTCTCGTCGGAAGAAGCATAACGACTCTCTTCGAGGCAAGCGGCTATACGTAGTGTTTCACCAGTTGGGGTAGGACGTCTGGGAAATCTACACTGTCACGAGTATTTCGCGATCCTTTGTAGCTTAGCGTTCCACGACTTGTTGATGTGTATTCTGCATCTGCTTACTTCAAGAATATCGAAACAAAACTGACAGTTGGCGCCATTTGCAAAAGTTATAGCATCTTCCGATAGGGTGATACATTTTGAGCCCCAGTATGTATCGGTGTATGCTATTAGGCTAGTATACCCAAAGATCTTTGAAACTGGATGTATAAAATGGTTTCTCATTCCACAGCGAAAGGGTGAGTAGTGTTGAAGATATGCGGTTCTAATACTTCCCAAATGCACATTCGGATGTGACGTTTCTAATGGTTTGCATTCCTTATCCATTTGGAAAGTGTCGCGGGACATCTATTGTGAATTTTCTAAAAGTCATTGAGACTGACCTATGATTTTCTGAGTACATCATGGCCACCAGCAATGTTGGCCTGTCACATATCGTTTATGACAGAAGAGATCCATTCACTTCTCCATAACTCAGTTACATTGAAGTACAAATCAAATAAAACACGCAGTAGTGACGACATCTAGTAGTTGACATTATATTCATTCGATTTTGTACTTCAACTAATCGTGCGCCCTCTGTACTGTCAAATGCTTGAACTTCATTATGTCAAAATTTCTAACCAGCATTTCGACGGACATACCAAGTCCCTCGTAGTAGAGAATAAGACTCTTACATTAAAAACTAAATGATGTATGATTTATGCCTTTAAAACAGAGTTACATAACTCTCATCATTATGGAAACTTTCGCGCACAACAGGCATTGTGAACACCTAGGGCTGACAAAATCGAAAAAAATGTAAGTAGCAGCGAGAGTCGAACTCAATTACAAGAAAGTTCACTTGTACGATCCGTGCTCACGCACATCTGAAGTCCTCTGTTCAAAACTGTTTAGAACGGATCTGAATGGAGTAAAACTTCTTACACATGGAGTCCCACAAGAGCATGTCTGAGGACCGCTATTATTGATACCACTGAAATCATTCGCTGCACAAGGTAATTGTAATCACACGGGTGTGAGCGAAAACCGGCCAAGAAAGAGCTACTGATTCACTTGATCAGTAAGGATATCTTCCCGAAATAAATTTTTCGAAAAAGAAGTACAAATTAAGCAAGCCTCCTTGCTGCTCATTACAACTGCACCCCTTCCTGGTTGAATACCTGAATCCCAATCAAAATCTCCGAATCCCATTCCGTTCGAATTAGAATATAAATTCCAAGACGATCATCCTCATCCACTTCCACATGAATCCACGTCCCGCCCATTAATCTTCCAAATCTCCACAGTATCGCTGATTATTGCTGATCATACACCCATCCAGTGCCAGTCGATTCGCAGTAGTGCACACAAATAAATAAACCACAAGCCACGCGCAAATCTAAAAATAGCCATCTAACAAATGATATCAAATGCTTTGGCCATTTCTCAGAATGTAGGCTCCCTCCCTCGAAGCTATTTAAAGAGTGCGCCATAGCGCACTAATCCCAAGTGCAAAGCCTCATCTATTGCGGCCGTAAACTATTGTTAATCAAATCTCTCATTTGTCCAGTTGTCCAACGCAACCACCTGGAGGTTGGAACTCACCACCCTGCTGTTGAATGGCGCGCTCACTCGCCTGACCTTCTGCACGACCCTCGAGGAATTTCTCAAACGCAAATGCACTGTAATGAATGCCACAAATCAAGGCTTCCATATTGGCAGCGGAGATGCCTTGGCATCTGCATTCAACTACGCTATACCTCCTCAGCGCACTCTTAACGTCTTCCTTGATCCCGCAACTGTTGTGTGTTGTGTGTTGATTTTTTCGATCAACAGCCCCCCAATGGAATATCCAGAACCGAGCTGTGCTTCAGCTTCAAACACACACATTCGATTCTGGCAGTCCCAAGTGCGGATTGCCAGAGATTTATCATGGTTCCGCGTGGGCATACTGTATACACATAGTGCAGGAACAAAGTGCCAGGTAATGGCATCAGAATCAATAACCACAAATCATAGTTTGATTATCGTGATTTGCCGGGCTGATAATAACCCGGGCATTATGTGCGCCCCAATGATGATGATGATGATGATGTGTGATAGATACGCTCAACGCATATTCGACTGGACCGTGCTGAGTATGTTGGGCATGTCGGTCGGTCTGGTTGGCACGTTGTGCCTGTAATTGATGATGGGACGTGCATTGGATTTATTTATATTCGATTGAAAGATTTTGTGAATTATTGCAATCTGTAGTCGGGGCGCAGATGGATGCGCTGGGAAAATTGAGCGGTTAAGCTTGGAAGGATCTCTAAACTGCAACAGGTATGATGACGCTCGTCCAGATGTTTTGTTTTGCAACAAAATTGGTGCCACTGACTACCGGCTTATGTCAAAGACGGGTTTCAAGCATAACTACATGCAATGGCAACAGAAAGCGGTTACCTGCGCCGAACAACGATTGGGTCGAGAACTACAATCACACCTCCATATGCAGCTTCTGAGCTCATGTCCCAGGCTTCGTCAAAAAACCACAGGGATAATGGACTGACTCATGCTCTGAGACCCGAAAACGCCTTCTTAGAACACATTTTTCAGGGTGCGAACATCAAACACTACACCAAACACTTATGACAGAACCTCCGATACAAGCCACTTCCTACGTTAACAGGTTGTAGGCGAAAGGAAGATCAGCTCGGGAGTTGATTATGGTTTATTCCCAATTATGGC
Source organism: Xylota segnis (assembly GCA_963583995.1). Lineage (NCBI taxonomy): Eukaryota > Metazoa > Arthropoda > Insecta > Diptera > Syrphidae > Xylota > Xylota segnis. The sequence continues at coordinate 24,100,563 of OY757236.1, read as the reverse complement.
ATAAATCGGCCCTGGTCGAGTGAATATTTTTCGCAGGTCCCCTTGCCCCTAGATCCCTCGAGTTTAGAGGAAAGTAAAAGTCACTTTCATACCCTTACCTCCTTCCCTTGAAACATTGAGCTAAGTCCTAGGGAAATCCCCAACTCGCCTATACTAAAGACCAAACTATTAGAACAACACGAGGTGCTAACGACGAACAAAAGTCCTCTAGACCACAAAGAACTCATCCTAGTAGCCTTCCTTAACATACAAACAGCCTTCAACAATGAAAAATCCGGATCTACGGAACAGCATTGGACCGACAAAACATAGGCCCATCAATCTCAGACTCCACTGAATATATGCTTAAGAAGAGACACATCAACTCAGAACTGGGTGACTACAAAGTATGTACATAAATGCAATTGCCTCTAGAGGAACCACGCTAGATGGATACCAGTCTCGAATGGCTTCTTTGTCAGATTAGCCAATGGCAAATGAAGCGAACTTTCATCGTGTCGTGTCTCCAGAAAACTCTGGATAAATCAAAAACCAATGAAATGTCAGTGTTTGACGGCCCACCAAAGAATGATATGACTAAATAATGACGACATGCAGAAGAAAGCACATCCTGCGTCTAAGAAAATGGCCTTCGTAAGCTTGTGAGGAAAGCCACCTAAAATTTTAAAACATTTTCGGCTTTGTTCTACTAAAGCCACAACCAAAAAGTTTGGTTTCGTTTAGGATCACTCCACGACAGAAGTGTACAATGGATTCATGCAGTCTCCTCTCTTAGGCAATGGCGCCCAACATGAGGCCTTATTACAATACCTGACACAGATCATGCCACTATGTTTTCCGGGCTTCTAATTGCACTACATAAGCTTAAATGTTCGTGTACTCCACTGAATGGTTTCAAGACTATTGTACAGCGTACCGAATCCATTGTTAAGTTGACTATGACTCTGTTCACAACACTATCCTTTCAAACCCTTTTCTTACCTTTTTTTCGTGAAAGGACAGTGTATTCAGAGGTCTGACATCATTCTAAAACAATGCCGACCAAGATCCAAGTATCATTTCCTATTCAACTGTCAAATCCGAAACAAGAAAATATATCCTCCGTCTACCGCATACCGACACACAGCACACGATTCGTGCTCGAAGCAATCCGCAAACCACCGTCCAGATTTCAATGCAATGCCACTTGCAGGTCTAATTACAAATTACCATCTAAGTCAAGCAATAAATTTCTCATGCTCCAAGCCGACTTTGTTTCTGTCCGTCCGCCTAAAAAGTCATGTTGGCCCGCCTGCCAGGCTCTACAACAAAAACGACGATATTTTCCCAAAACCATATTAAATTTCTTTCAATTTCTTTATATACTTTCGATCCGCCGCGTCACGTTGGCGCATAAGGAGTCCCCCCTGCCGGTCTATATTTGCAAATCTCGTGAGCAACATCGTGTAGTTAGTGTGTAACTCCGTGAAACAATGATCGAAGTCCAGGTGAGCAATTAAAATCATAGCTTTACCGACCAAGCTGTGCCAAGTAACAACGATAATTACCCACTGTTTCGCGGGCCTACATCGCACAGGACCAGTGGCCCCTGATGGTGTGTAGTCAACTAGCCAAGCGACTATTAAACTGGTAAATATGAAGATAGAGTTACTATATCGTTGTGGCAGCATCTCGGCCTGTTATGGCTAAAGAGCTGCCACGGTCCGTGCAAATGGGCAAGGCAAACAAACACTTATGCTATCTTAATTGAACCGAAATATCACACATTAAGGTCTCTGCGTCTGGGAAAAATGTTATTGGTATTTATTAATGGTTAATTATCGGCGAGCATGTTACATGGCTGAGGATATTGGACCTGCGAGCCAGCAGCTGCGCACTGGTTCCAGTGCAGCCGATGTGCATCCTCGAGGGTAGCTTAGTTCCGTACACTCATTTTTGTAAGAGGTAAGAGTCTTGTGGGTTTTTTTTTTTACTGGGTTTCCTTTTAGACGCACTTTTCAATTTGATTTGTGTTTCACTCTTTCTTTTCAGTTGAAGTTCAAGTTATTTTGACAGGCTTTGATATAACATCTGTTTAATCCATCAGAACTTCTACTGATGGGATACCCATTGATTGACAGACAACCAGATCGTCGCATGAGTCATTTCTGGCAAGCTTGGTTGCTCGTTAAAAATGCTAAAGACTGTCCTCAAGGTGGAGTCATATACCCCTTCGTCCATTGTAGTAGACGAACTTCTAAACGACTTAAACACATTGACAGTCATACCCTCAGCACCTTGTTCTTGTTAATTATCTTCCATTTCCATCCTGATACATACACCATTAATGTACAAGATGGCCGAAATGTATCTCCCTATCGGAAGTTGCTATAATTTTTGCAAATGGCGGCCGGTTTTGTTTTGATATTTGTGAAGCAAACCGATGCAAAATATGCGTCGAAAAACCATCTCGAAAATTCACGGAATACTCGTTACTACAGTAAAGGGCCAAGGAGACTGCCTTGCAGGACACCTGAGTTTGCAAATTAAATCCGATTGGACAAGTAGGATCCAATGCAACTGAGAAGATTTGAATGATCATCATTTACGGATCAAGGTATTATGACTAACGCGGTCAAATGCCTTGGAAAAATCAATGAATCCGTGAACAGTATGCAAACTTTACTCAAATTTTTTGGCATTTTGAGTAAAATTATCAACTACTTCTCAAATTTGCTGAACTTGGCACTTTGCGACCTTTACCCTTCGGAAAATAACGACAGACAACATTAGGCTTGACGACACGTTAGAGAAGCATGCCTCTGGTTTTCAAGCAGAGATCTTTTCTACCAAATGACTATCGACTATAGTGCAGGGTAGAGCATCAATGCTCAATCTTGCAACTCGTTCCTTGAATTCGTTCGTAAGGCTCAATTTTTGACTCCTGTCTGACTTTCCGATCACAATGGGATTGAGGGAAACGAGATTGCCAAGCAAGGTTTAGATGATATCTCAGGATACGAAGCTGGATTGGGGCTGTCCGCGTCCTCGGTCAGGGCCTCCTTTGACAATTGGGTCTTTTAAGACTCTCCAGGATGCTGACAGATTAAACATATGGTCCCGAACGTCTGAAATAAATCAGCGGGCTCCTTTCTGGATTATTTCCTTTGTTATTGTCATTCCCTTCAAGATCTTCAGAATCTTATGACGAATGGTTGCACTGCAACTTCGTTATCGTTGAAGCTCACTCTCGGCTTTCTGCGAAAGTTGATGAGAATCCAGTACGATGATGACTACGTACTTGACATCACCACGCATTTCCTTAATGTCAACCAAATTTTTTATTGTGCAAGCCTTCCTTTGAAAAAACTATCGTTTTACGCATGACTGCATACTTTCATGCGGACCAACAGCGCCTATTTACAATGGCAAACAGAAAAGTTAGAATCCTGCAAAAGTTTCAACCAAATCAGGATTTTTTGCAGCGATTGCAACTTATTGTTTAACTGTTCACACCTCGCTACTCTTGATACTGCACATTGCATGAGCTACCTGGCTGCATACGCAGTTTTCGCGGTTGCAATGTTGTTCACACATTGCAAGACTCTTTGGATGACAACTTCCTTTCCAATAACGTTCTTCGACATATCCTCCTAACAAATAAAAAAACAAAACCTGAATAATCTCCTTTTACTCCCAAACAAGTGTCATCTTCTCCTGTGAGTCTCTACAACACAAACCTCATTCCTTTGATAATCATCTAATTTATGCAACTCTAGCAAACACGTTACATTTCGCTTGCACTGCCTGCATTAAATCCAAGAGTCCATCGCGTATCTCGGGACAAAGTAAACACTCAGGACACACTAAATTCCTAGCACCGATCTACTTATCGAAATGATTTCCTTTTGAAATGCATTTAACAGCAAACATAAGTCGATTCGAATTAACACGAAATGGAAATTATATGCGAGAGGAGGAGGACCATGCACAGGCGAGCCCAAGGAATCGAGATCCGACGACGTGAGGCTCGTTCTTAGATGCGCACTGCCTTATCTGAGAGTGTGAGCAGGGTGTTAAATGAGAACATGCAATGCATGTCAATATGTTGAAAATTTAAATCAATCGCTTCATAGAGAACGTTTCCCCGTTGTTTCTCAGTCCTGGCTGGCTGCCTCGACATGGGTACATGCAAGGAATTGGGGTTTTCTTCTTTTTTTTTTGTTCCTCCTCGGTCTATATTTGGCCTTTGGTGTGTGATGTGCTGGGTGATGTTGTGGGGCATGTTTCTGTGAAGTTATAATGAAAATCGTGCTGAGAAGAGGTTTAGGGAATGTTTTTTTTTTCCTTTTCATTCACACCTAATGTTAGGTAGTTTTGGAACTACAGGTGATGGTTCGAATTAATCTGAGGACTAGGCAGGATTTTGAGCCTTGTTTGTGAAGAGAAGAGGAGTACAATCCTATACCCCTGATTCTCCCCAAAGCCATATGACTGGCACTCTGACCTGAAAAGATTTAATATATCGTTAGGGTGCGTTTAGTCTCATTCTTGACCATAAGCTTACTTGGAAAGAGAACAGAAAGGATAAAGAAAGCCTTCTACAAATCAAGCAAAATCTTTGGCAAAAAATTAAGGTTCAAGCCCGCCATGGATGTACACCGCCATCGTCAGACTGATTCTAGAGCCTAATCTGGTAGCCCACGACGAACAAGGCCAGATAATTTCGAGCACTGACCAAGATACAAAGACTAGTATGTACAGGGACTACCAGCGCTATAAGAACCACACCGGACGAATTATCAAGAAAGGGGTTCGAACAGGACCTGACAATGGCCAACGCCTGTATTCTACCGCCCTTAGATCTTGTTAACACAAGAGAAAAGAATCTTCTTCGTGGGACTGGCTAACAGGGGATGAAACGCACTTCTTAGCACTCTTCACCGGGATCATTACGGGCCACAACCTCATGGCCGCCCACCGTAGTCGAATGCGAGTAGAAACTGATGACCACTGAGAGTTTGTAGAGTTTGTTTTGACAGCTCTCTCAATGTCATGGATGACTACCACTGTCAATTCTTTCTTCTCAAAAGATTCTACTTTTTGATTCTCATCAGTGAATGCGTTGCAATTTGTTCCAATTTGCTGCTTGTGTTATCCATGCATGTTTACTGTCTAAATTGTTTTAATGTCGAAGCTACAAAAGTCCTTAGGGTATGAATTGAGATCTTACCGGCTTTGGGTACACTTGCACCTTCATTCTTAAATAGTATGATGCCAGGGCCTGAATATATCGGCACCATATTCGGTGGACTATATTTTTTGCAGGGATTCTCTTTGACACACTATAATGTTGAGTTCTTTTTATAAAATCCAGCTGTGAATTTAGCTGTATCCCGATAGCTTGAAGAGAAGTTCATGTACATAGTTGTCATAGCCCTAAAGGTGGCAGCAGATCTCAGTCAGACCTAAAGACTTTCAGGCCTTTCTGTATAGTGTTCCTTAAATAATGCAAACAATTACTGAAGGCACCTAAATCCTTCAAGACATGCTCTAAATTTTTCGGGGAAAACCGTCACCACTCTATCAATAATCCTTGATAAGCTCACATGGGGGGAAAGGTAATGAACCAAATACTCATCCCGGACTACAAAAAGAACAAACACTGACACGTGTAGGTATTACAGGCACAATGTTGAGGACCCTAAATCTTTACTTCCTAGTTGGACACATGAACATCGTTGAAAAATCTTTTTGGCGGATTTCGTCACTAGCCCTTGCTCTCTCACATGCCACCTCAAGAAAATTGGTATTTGCTTGAGAATACTGAAACTGCCGAATGTTTTCCATAAAGTCATTGTTTCGCCGTCTGAGGACAGCTTCTTTCTCAGCTCAAACCAAAATCACTGTCGGTGGCGTATACGTGACCTTTTTTTCATACATTTTTTTGTTAATAAGATCCACTTCAGCAGGACAACCCAAAAGGCTTATTAAGAAGAAGGCTTATTAAGCTGCAACACTAACTAACTGGCTAAAAGCACATCGTGCAAACTGAGGTCTAGGGGTTTGGTCTAGTTTACAAATGGAATCTGGAATAGAAGCTGCTATTTTTGGACTCAGGACCCAAGTCTCGACATCACTGGATGTGTCCCATAGAGCATGCGCTTGGTTCAGACATAACAAGACAAAACTCTACTGGGGGCCTAGTCATGGAAGAATTGTTTTCAACGAATCTGCAGATCAACTACCTAGCCTCGACTCAGACTATGACTTCATAGAACCTGAACCCTACTACAATACCGCTACAGAATTCGTATTTCGTTGCAGAACTTACTCCTGTTAGCGTATATAGTCGTTTTCCTGAAAACGCCTTTGATTTCCCTGTAGCGGTCCCAGTCAGCGGGACCTTTTGAGAGCTTGGCCACCTTATACGCATACATGCATCCATAGACTAAGGCCGCATGGGTATAATGATGAAACAAAGTACGATAGAAGAAGACTGGCTTCATATAGGAGTTCCTAAACTGATGCCGAAACCGAACTGGATGTAGCCAGCCGTATAGGCAAAGCAAAATTTGCGTTTGGGATTCTATCCACAGTTTGGTGTAGTAATGCGATTAGCTTAACCACCAAGCTACGACCTCTCCGTTCCAACGCTGAATCCATGCTGCTATATGGATGTCGTACCTGGAGGGTGACCGTCACTATCACGAGGAAGCTGCAAACGTTCGTCAATAGGTGCGTACGATTAGGCATTATCTTTAAGATTTTCTGGCCAAACCCTATCTCTAACGAACAACTCTATCAGATATCAGGCCATGAACCTATAGGCACAACAATACGACGACATACTCTCAGAAAGGGTGACAGGTCCATAGCTAACCACGAGATGCAGTGGAACCCGCTTACTCAGAATGGCAGGATAATTGACGGTCCTAGGAGTACGTGGCACAGAACAGTTGAGACAACTGGGAAAGACTTGGGGAGAACTGAGACATATTTCCAGAAATCGCACACGATAGCGCGTAGGCATTATCGAGGCCCTAGGACCCACAAGGGGATACAGGACTTAAGTAAGTAAATTTCCTCGATTCGTCCGAATATCCTTGAAATCCACTTATCACTTAACCCACCATCCACTAAGTTAAACCAACACCTAACCACTCCAACAATCCATCGCTGGAAATTTTCTCCTTCAGAAATAGCCAAGAAGTGTTAACACTTGAGTGTGTGCCAAGCTAACAGAGAGAACCAAGGATGAAGAGAACTTTTTTTTTTTGTTTGGGTTTACACATCTCTTCACAGATCTCCTTCCTGTTTGTGGCCAGAGAGTTTCTTGGTACAGTCTTGGTTTTAATTGCAGAAACCTCCATGTTTCACGGATGTACATCATAAATTTCACCACGGAAACATATGTTCTGGTTAAATTTATGTTTATTGCACAATTTAAATGGGTGTAGACATCACACTCACACACTGGTATCTAAAATAGACAGACTGAGTGGCTAATCGAAGCTTAGCCTGTTCCTGTTAGTCACTAAGCAGGCAGATAGACACACTTTAACACTTTCCGGAGTTAAACATTTCTTAATTGGCTCTCGGAAGAGTCGTGTATGAGATGTTCTGTCCGAGATGCAGTATGTGTCTGTGGCCTCATCTCCTTCGGCCACATAGCCATCCGGTAGATGTCGTGTCTGGGTAACGTTCTATTTTTCGGACATGATGATGGTACATAGAAATCGCATCATCGTTGAGGATGTGAGTGACGATGCTTCCCGTGTTCTCGTGTCGATGAAGTCTCACAATGTATGGCATGGTGGCATCGAGAAGGTGCGCGTGTAAAGTGATTGGAAATGTGCAAATTATGTACGAGGAGAGATTCCTTATAGATCCTCGTGTTGGACACTAATGCATATGTGTAAAGTAATTCAGTTTTTTTTCTGTATCAGGAAGAAAATCTATAATGATACATTCAGAGGCCACCACTGTACAGAATTAGTTCAGATATGCAAGACAGGAAGGAATTCTAGCAACGCTTACCAGAAATGGGTGATAGATGGACTCTCGATTGAAGTGGTTGCGGAAAAGGATATTCTTTAAAAAGATCACTAGAAGTCGCCTCTGTTAGTCACATTTCCAACTCAAAGTGACATTGGATAAGAAATTCTTAAGATGGGCTGTACATTGTCCAGACAAGCCATTTTCTTTGAAGAGGTATCTCAATGATTCCTCAAAATAGATTCTGTCCAAACCGTATACTTTTAATAAAGATCAGGAGTGTCTGGTCAGTAGAGTACAGTACCATCCAGACAATGATCCTGTGGTGTGATTTCTTCAATCTCATGCTAGAACTGATAGTACGCAGGGCTAGTGTAAGCACGAAAGCCACTATATTTACATTTACAGATTCGGCGGAAACATACAGGTAGGTACAAAGACCTAATATTTCTCCAGTTTACGCCGGATATCAAAGCACTTTGAAAAGATTCGACGCAAAAAGAGCTGAAGTCCCAACCGGAAGTTCTAAAGGGCATCCTCTTTTAGGTACAGGATGGACGAATGCTGCTTTCCATCTACTCGGGACGAGCCCAGAAGAGGGGAATTGATGAAAGTGTTTTTGATCCATAGAATACTTAACACGCTCAAAAAACGTAAAGAGGATGATTTAGACGTCGGTGCACTCAGTTGGTCACTATCTAGAATTTGGAAAAGTTGAGTGTAGCTGGGTCAAGAATGGGAAAAATGTCCCAATGGACTTCAAATGCAAAATCGTTACATATCTCCTCTCCTTCAACGTTTTGTATCAAATTGACGAAATTGAACAAAAAACTTAACCCAAAAAACGTTTAAAGAATGATTTAGACGATGGTGTACTCAGTTGGTCGCTATCTCGGATTTGGGAAGAAGTTGGGTGTAGCTGGGTCAAGAATGAGAAAAATCTCTGCATGCACTTCAAATGCAAAATCGTTGCATTCTTCCTCTCCTTCAGCGTTTGGGGTCAAATGGACGAAATTGAACAAAAAACTTAAACAAAAAACGTTTAAAGAATGATTTAGACGATGGTGTACTCAGTTGGTCGCTATCTCGGATTTGGGAAGAAGTTGGGTGCAGCTGGGTCAAGAATGAGAAAAATCTATGCATGCACTTCAAATGCAATATCGTCACATATCTCCTGTCTCTCAGCATTTTGGGTCAAATGGACGAAATTGAACAAAAAACTTAACCAAACAACGTTTAAAGAATGATTTAGACGATGGTGTACTCAGTTGGTCGCTATCTCGGATTTGGGAAGAAGTTGGGTCTAGCTGGGTCAAGAATGAGAAAAATCTCTGGATGCACTTCAAATGCAAAATCGTTGCATTCTTCCTCTCCCTCTGCGTTTGGGGTCAAATGGACGAAATTGAACAAAAAACTTAACCAAAAAACGTTTAAAGAATGATTTAGACGATGGTGTACTCAGTTGGTCGCTATCTCGGATTTGGGAAGAAGTTGGGTGTACTTGGGTCAAGAATGAGAAATATCTGTGGATGCACTTCAAATGCAAAATCGTTGCATTCTTCCTCTCCTTCAGCGTTTGGGGTCAAATGGACGAAATTGAACAAAAAACTTAACCAAATAACGTTTAAAGAATGATTTAGACGATGGTGTACTCAGTTGGTCGCTATCTCGGATTTGGGAAGAAGTTGGGTGCAGCTGGGTCAAGAATGAGAAAAATCTATGCATGCACTTCAAATGCAATATCGTCACATATCTCCTGTCTCTCAGCATTTTGGGTCAAATGCACGAAATTGAACACAAAACTTATCCAAAAAACGTAAAGAGGATGATTTAGACGTTGGTGCACTCAGTTGGTCGCTATCTAGAATTTGGGAAGAAGTTGGGTGTAGCTGGGTCAAGAATGAGAAAAATCTCTGCATGCACTTCAAATGCAAAATCGTTGCATTCTTCCTCTCCTTCAGCGTTTGGGGTCAAATGGACGAAATTGAACAAAAAACTTAACCAAAAAACGTTTAAAGAATGATTTAGACGATGGTGTACTCAGTTGGTCGCTATCTCGGATTTGGGAAGAAGTTGGGTGTACTTGGGTCAAGAATGAGAAATATCTGTGGATGCACTTCAAATGCAAAATCGTTGCATTCTTCCTCTACCTCTGCGTTTGGGGTCAAATGGGCGAAATTGAACAAAAAACTTAACCAAAAAACGTAAAGATGATGATTTAGACGTCGGTACACTCAGTTGGCCACTATCTAGAATTTGGAAGGAGTTGGGTGTAGCAGGGTCAAGAATATGAAAAATCTGCAGATGCTCTTCAAATGCAAAATCGTTGCATTCCTCCTCTGCGTTTTGGGTGAAATGAGCGTTTTGGGTGAAATGAGCGAAATTGAACTAAAACATATCTTCATTCATGCATGTTCAGTCCAAAATAACGACGCTAACCAGAATTGTGAATATTTAAATCGCCTGTAATAACGATTCCAGTATGAGAATACATGGAAGCAATCCGAGCTCATTATAAGATTTTATTTACCTCTGTATTTTGTTTTTTGCATTGTAAGATTCACGCTCTTAAATTTTGTTGATGCAAAAAAAAGCAAAAGATCCCGGCTTTCGAAAGAAAAATACTTTCTATCTCTAAAAATGTTCGCGCCCCTGGTTATATACATACTAACTTCCAGCAGCATTTGAGCTCTTTAAGTTTCTGTTATTTTTATTTTTGCATGATTATGGTTTATGTGTAATCAAATCGCAAATGTAAATAAAATTAATAGTTTTGAGACTGAAGGTCATAGATGAATACATGAGAAGTCATCCATGATTCACTATCTCTCGAGAGGTGTATATAAGTATGCTTTGTTACCAGTTGACTGATTGTGTGCAAAAATAAGACCATGACTTGAGATTCGTCTTCAGTTGACTACGAACCGTCTGGCGTACCGCCACCTTTTTTTAACAGTCACTTCCGAGGTATGTATCCGTAAATATTTATCAAACAATCGGTTTTATTGTCGTGTATTTATAAACCTTTAGGAATGAGCCTATTTGCACAAGATCTCAATTTAAATTGCTTTCAACGGTTGCAATCTCTTTTCAGGCTTGCACTACAAAAAACGATTGTTATTGAAGATTAAATATTAAAAGAATGTATCTCCACTAAGCAATTCAATAAAATTAATTGTTAAAAGTTTGTCGACCGCAATGGAAAACCTATAAACACAGATTTATTCAATATAAAGCTCGGAGATACTTGCTGGAGATTTTAGTTGCAGTTAGTTTTTAACTATGGACGCGTGCATCTGGTGTATTATCTCCTTCTTGGCGGCAGTTCACTGTACAATCGTTGAGATACCGAACGGAAAGTTAGAAGGAAGTTATAATGGAGAGTACTATTCGTTTACCAATATTCCATTCGCTGAGCCGCCGAAAAGATTTGAAGCGCCTGTTCCCTACACTGCCACGTGGACGGGCATACGAAATGCCACCGAACCGTCCCCTTCTTGTGTGGAAACTGAAGACTGTCTTGTTGTAAACGTCTTTACACCGAACATCAACCCGGAGGAAAAATACACAGTACGGGTATACCTGTACGGCGGAGGATTTATGATCGGAGCAGCTGGAAATACAGCAGAGCAGCACGTACCGCGTCGGAATATTGTGTTTGTCATACCCAACTACCGGGTTGGAGTCTTTGGATTCCTGAGCTCCGGCACTGACTTGGTGAGTGGAAACTTTGGCTTAAAGGACCAACAACTGGCCCTCAAATGGGTTCAGGAAAATATTCACGCTTTCGGTGGGGATCCGACTAAAGTTGTTCTGACAGGAGCTTCTGCTGGGGGCGCCAGTGTACATTTACATCTTCTGAATCCCGTCTCATGGCAGTACTTCAATGCAGCGTTCTCATCGAGTGGATGCGCTTTCAATCCATGGGTAATGCAACCGGATCCCATAGGGAATTTCGGCAAGTATATTGGATTCCTTGGCTGTGATTTACCCAGTCCTCTGCAAATCAAACAGTGCCTTTTAGAACGGACCATGAGCGAATATTCTGCAGCGACAAGTGCTATGTTGCAATTTAGGGAGAATCCTTTCAATGTCTTCGGAGTCGTAGAAGAATCGAAGGACGTTCAGAATCCATTTCTAACCGATCATCCACGAACCCTAATGAAAAGAGGACAAATATCCACAGCCCCTTGGGTGGCGTGTCATGCCCATAGAGAAGGCAGCTTTACCGCAGCTGAATTCCTGAGCTGTGATGAGAATGGAACAGTTTTGATTGATATTTTAAATTCACGTTGGCGAGAGATAGCTCCTATTGTACTGTTTTACCAAAATAGCTGTGTTGGCTGTTCCGAAGCGGAAGCGGTTAAATTTAGAGATACTTACTCGGATTTTCTAAGACACACCTACATGAAGGGAAAGGAGTTCTCTGTCGAAACGTATCCACTGCTGGAAAAGATGTTCGGAGATGTACTGTTTGTGAATGGCATCAAGGAGTGTTTAGATTTTCATCGGCTGTATAGCTCGGCACCGGGCTACGGGTGTGAATATAGGAATCCCCTACCATTGGGGATTGGAAATATTTTATCCAATTGCTCAAAATGTGATTTCGGTAAGTTTTTAGCCCCTGTCCTAAGGGTAGAAGTTTGTGATTATATTGTTTATTTGATCATCAACACTTTTTGGGACTCAAATTTTGAGCTAGAAAGATGGAATTTCATAAGCTTTTGACAAGGAGAAACAAGCAATTTCAAGCTCACTTTTCTAGTGAAAACCACAAATTATGATAGACTCGTGTACAAAGTCGGTTTGAATACGATGAAGGTGAATCTGTTTCCTATGGACACATACGTTGTTCAGCACTATTTTTCGGTCCTCTTTTGTTATTTTCGATTGTAGGTAAATAATTGATTTTCAGCGTCAGAATTGATATATAAATTTTGGTCACCAAGTAGTGTATATTGTTGTGACGTGATGTAGAATTTAATTGTAAAGAGTGTTTTTCAACTGAGACGAGTTGTCAAATAGTCAGTCAGTTGTTAAGTGACAGCTGGCGATATATTAAATACCGTTTGACATTTTATTATGGAAAGACGAATGCGTTACATACGCTTTCAAATGTACAGGAAATCACGATTGACACAACCGTCCATCCGGGCAAGCAATATGTCATACAGTTGATAAATTTTGTACCATATTTACCCTGTTTTCGGGGCATAAAAGATATTGAAAATATCTATTCCAGTAGGATTCATCACTTCATTAGGCTCACACAACTCTGTAGTTTCTGTAAAACTTTGAACGCCCAAGTGAACCCAAGTAAAATTTTGTCACAAAGCGTGAAGTGGCCAAAATGACATTCTCTGACATTTAGAAATTTAGAAACATCAATCAGTGTCAAGAACTAATCTTTTATCAAAATGTCAACTTGACAGCTCCACTCATGACGTTACCATTCATTGTTATATGCAAGTCTGTTTGACATGAGATGTCATTCTCTATTTCTAATAAAAGTAAAAAATGTATTTTCTTTGTGATTAGGTGCAGATCACGGTGCCGACACACAATGCATATCACCATTGAAATTTCTTGAACAAAATGACACGTGTCCACCTAAAACCAAATGTATTGCTGACAACTTGATTGAAATGGGTCGAGGGCTGAGTACATCAGGGTAAGCATTGTTTAGAATATTTAAATAAAAATATTTAGTTTTAAATTGTCTTTCAGAGTCGCTAAGTATTTCGGAAAGGAACTTCCAGCAGATAACGCAACACAAACTGGAAAATTGACTATTTATGAAACGTATCATGTAATTGAAACTAAAACATATGATGGAGTCTGTACCACAAATATTTATAATAATTTTCCGTGTTAGAATAAGAAATATAAACAAATAAAAATGTTATGCTTACTAGCTAAAAACACTTCAAAGAGTTGTGATAGGCTTGTGTCATTGACTCTAGGTAAGTGTTTTCAAAAAGTACTGACAGATGTCATGTTTCGTTGGGCTGTACAAGTTTTACTTACTCGAGTAAATGTCAACGACTGTTGAAGATAATTACATGCCTAATACAGGGCTAAATCGATAATTGGTGGTAGTAGATATCGGATCACTCTGAGTAAAGAAAACCGAATCTGCCTGCCTGCAACAATGGATGGCAAAACCATCACCACGCATAGAGTTGGCATAAAGACCTCATCTACCCATAACTATTAAACCGATCAACATGAAAAAAAACGTAGAAAGATGCAGAGTGTGGCTTTTCAAGGATACCTGAAGAGAGATCGACTAACGAAAGAAAGCTACATGCAAATACAACAGCCAAACTGTCTACAGAATCACTAAACACAGATGGTCCGGGTAAGAAATATACACCTCCGCCCCAGTAAATGTCAGAACACTATTGCAATCAAAGAACTGAAAAACAATAGACAGTCGAGTTTGATGTTATACCCGAGGGACTCTGTCAAACAACTTTTACAACCTCAACTGAACTACTTCTCCTTCTTATATGGAGAGCTTGATAGGCTGAGGGTTTTCCTGATAAGTTAAAGAAACAAATGATCATTAAGCTTCCTAAGAACAAAAATTTAATTCTGTGTGAAAAAGTGAGAGTCCTTCTGTTCAAATTTCTGGATCATTGTCGAGCAGTGCTTTAAGCACCGATCACCTTTTCATCAGTTTTTTTTCGATCTTGCAATGGCGAGCGATCGTGTCTGGAGGGAACCGGACTTGTCTTCCGCAGTAAGGCTCCAAATATCATTTTCTACAAATAAAGATGAAATTCGAGGCACAAAGTGGAACCACACTGCAACTAGGCGCTGCTTTAACGTTTTTGAGTATCCGACTATGTGCTTTCACAACTTCTGTTCAAAAGAACTTGGATGCACTTATCCCCAAAGGATCCATTTAACTGTACACGGACGTATCGAAAACAGAAATGAAGGAAGTGTCAATCATAGACAAATATAACTACTTGCCTCAGTACTCATAAATCTGACTCAAAGCATGCTTACATTTTTTGATCAGACACAAGATGTCGCTAATAATGACAGTAGATGTCATTATGGGTGGCACTGTGTTATCGGCAAATGTGACATTTGCAATTTAATTGTTTTTTGTTAACTTCCTGTTGTTTCCTAGACTTGTCATTATGGGATTACAAAATGGACCCCTTCTAACAAGTCATCCTACACGCAACGACAATTATTATTTTTTAAGCCAACTCTATCGCGTGATAATCCCCTATAGCAATCGAACGCTATTGTTCTTTATTTAGTTAAACGTACCGTAAGATATCATATCATTGATCATTCGGTTCAAAGTCAAACAAATTAATTATAATTTTTATGAGACCAGATTTTTAAATATAATACAGTAGGCCCCTGTTGGATATTTTAGTTCAGCTTCCTGGTTCATAATGTCTACGTTTCTTTGGTGTATTATTCCCATCCTAGCAGCAGTTCAGTGTACAATCGTCAAAATACCAAATGGACAATTAGAAGGCAGCTACAATGGAGAATATTACTCCTTTACCAACATTCCCTACGGCAAGGCTAATCGATTCGAAGCACCACTTCCCTACACAGACCAATGGACCGAGGTGCGAAACGCCACCGTACCATCTGAGCCTTGTGTACAATTCGACAAAAGCCTTAGCCCTTCGAATGGAATTGAAGACTGCCTCACCCTGAACATCTTTACTCCAGACATAAACCCAGCACTTCCATACATGGTTCGAATACATATTATTGGTGGAGCATTTATGACTGGAGACATTGGCGATAGCAACGAGGAGTACGTAGTACGTCAGAATATCGTACTGGTCCTACCAAGTTATAGACTTGGACCGTTTGGATTTCTAAGTTCCGCTACCGATTTGGTGAGTGGAAACTTTGGCCTAAAAGACCAACAGTTGGCTCTAAAATGGGTTCATGAAAATATACACGCTTTCGGTGGAGATCCCACAAAAGTTCTTTTGACCGGAGTGTCCGCTGGAGGCGCTTCTGTTCATTCGCATCTATTGAATCCGAATTCTTCAAAGTATTTCCATGCAGCAAT
Organism: Xylota segnis; assembly: GCA_963583995.1. Lineage (NCBI taxonomy): Eukaryota > Metazoa > Arthropoda > Insecta > Diptera > Syrphidae > Xylota > Xylota segnis. Next base: position 24,084,524 of record OY757236.1, on the reverse strand, counting down.
GTCATCGAGTGGCTGTGCCATAAATCCATGGGCATTTCAATTCGATCCTAAGAAGCGATTCAGCAGATACCTTCAAGTCATTGATTGTGATTTTCAAAATGTAGAAGCAGTCAAACAATGCCTCCTGGAACGTACAAAAGAGGAGCATTTCACGGCAACGCTTGCTGTAAAAGAGTTCGGTATAAATCCTATCGTTGTCTTCGCAATGGTAAAGGAATCGGAAAATGTTGTCAATCCCTTTTTTACTGAACTTCCACTGGTTTTAATTCAACGAGGACTTATATCCCCCGTTCCTTGGATAGTGTCTAAATCCGTTCGAGATGGCACCGTGGCCGCAGCTCAGTTTTTGAGTTACGACGAGAATGGAACTGAATGGATTGAGGTCTTGAATACCCGTTGGCGTGAAATAGCACCTATAACACTGTTTTACAACAATAGCTGTGTCGGTTGCTCTGAACCAGTAGCTTCGAAATACAGAGATGATTATTCGGATTATCTGAGAGACTCCTACATGGAGGGAAAGGATTTCTCCCCCGAAACATACCCTCTGATGGAGAAAATGTTTACAGATGTTCTATTCGGCAATGGAATAAAGCAGGTCGTACTATTGCATGGACTCTATGGCAAGGGTCCGCTGTATGCATACATTTATGATGTGCCTCTTGAATTTGGAATTGGTAACGTGTATTCCGGGAGACTTGATTTGAATTTTGGTAAATTTATTTTATAAGCCAAAATAGTCATAACATGAATAATTGTATTCGATTTATTATTCGTAATCGTTAGTCGGTAATCGTTGTTCACATGTTTTCCATATCCTCTTCTACTTAGGTGCAGACCATGGGGCCGATTATCGATATGTACTTCCGTCAAAGGTCTATTCATTACTTAACACAACCTACACGAAAAATGATGCATTTATCGGCAATAACCTAATTGAAATGGGTAGAGAGTTGATCTCTACAGGGTGAGTATTAAAATATTTTGTTTAACTTTTATTTTGGAATTTAATTTTTTGTTTTATTTTAGAATTCCTAAGTATGATTCACATGAACTGCCGTGCAATAATGAGACGCTAAATGGAAAGATAACTATTTTTGAAACATACTATGTAATTGAAAGTTACTCCAGTGACACAGAATTGTACACTAAAAACATTTACAATAATTCTGATTTAACAGTTCAATAAAAAATATGAGCTAACGACATCTGGCATCACTTTGATTTTGTCAGGTGGAACCAGGAAAAACCAGGTTAAGTTAGGTTAAGAGGGTCGTTACAATTCCATGAGGAGGGAGCAGTCTCACTCAGATCTCGATGGATTCATTATGTTCCCCAATGTGGGATACTTGAAAGAATATGAAAACAGAAATTGTAACTCGTTAGTCCATGTCGGGAGCGAGCCTCCTAAACTAGGGGGCATTTCAGCTATGCAGTTCGTAGAGTTAGTCGAAAAATGTTTTCCCGATTCTACTGAGACTTGGCCATTTGCAGAGGAAGTTTGCCGTGTCTTCCTCCACATCAGTGTCGCTGCACTCTCTGCATAAATCTAAGTCGTTGAAACTCATTCTACTGTGATCTTTTGAGAGACAGAAGCTTTCTGGTCATCTTTTCGTTGTATTGGGCCCAAAGTAGCCTCGAAACACGGCAGAAGGAGAGTGCGAAGTCCGTTAAGATCCTCATTCATTGTACTTGAGTGTTTGACACTAGAAACCAAGTTAGTTTTTGGCTTGCTTATTGTAAAATGATAATTTTGGTACAGCCATCGCCTCTTTCTTGAGTCGATCGATCGCTAGGAGTCAAATCAGACGAATTCGCTGGCTGTTGGATAGTATTCGTACATGTCTTGGTAAAAAAAACTCACTAATAAGTGTGCCATTGGGAGTGGCCACAAATCTGGTCTCTTTTGGTAAATTGCTTCACGCAAACGTAAACGTTATTGACTGTCTGTGCTCGTGACAAGATGAGATCCATGAAAACAGGAGATATCGCCTTCTTTTTTTTGACTTGGTTTTCTTGGTTTTGGGTCGTTTAGTGTACGCCATTCACTCGACTGATGCCTGGATTGTATCTAGTACTCATAAACTCATGTCTCGTCTCATTCGCGTCTCATTTTTACATGGACTTCAGGTCTTTCGACACAAGCCTGAAGCTCAAATCTTTTAACAAAATTACTTAAACGGATTCATAAGCAATGTTCAATATCCACTGTCGTGGATGGTCTAATTGCGATTTTCAACTGACATTTCCTTGATTTCATTGATGTTTTCGTCGGTGTTCGACGTCGACGGTTCACCAATACTAATTCGTCATCTTCAAGGGACGCAGAAACCCTTTTGAAGCATTTGTGTCAATAAAAGCTTTTGTTTATAATGGAATATGATTGCTGAAACCCTTTCCGTTTTTAGGACTAAATTTGATGGAAACTCGTTGTAGCAAAGTATACAAACACGCCCGGTGACAGATGTACTTTTGACAACAAATGTCAAGCAATGACGCTAACATTTTAAGGAAATGTCAATGACAGATGTGTCAACCTAAAAAGGTAGTATGAATTATTTAAAAGCTCTGGAGTAACAGTATCTTGCCAATCAGACAAATTCGCCCAACTAAACAAAGAATTCAAAACACAGTCTTCAAACTCGATCAGTTGTGATGCCATGTTGGATTTATTTTTATAGTTCGTGTCTACAGCTATAATCTCCAAACCTTGGAGCACTTAAAACATCCAACATCCGTCAAATTAAGACCCCACACTGCAATACAGTCAGAAATGTGCCGAAAAGTTATCAAAAAGTCAGATTTTGGATTTTAACAATTAATTTACGTTCGAGGTAAAATTAAATCTTTTCTCGTTAATTTAGAAAAGAGCTCACTGGTGCTCTTCGTCGACCATCACTTCGCATAAACGTGGCCAAAACAAAGGATTCTCAATCTGACCATGAGAACTAATTTTAGAAATTTGTGTAATACGAGACGAAAAGGAGCATCTCTCTTTCCACATTGTTTGGCGCTTCCTTTCGTGACTCAAGATACCCCGTTGATTTATGTCTAAGGCCCGCTTACTGCCACACATATGTAATACGATCTGCATAATCTTCTGCCAAATCTTGTTCCTTGTTTTGTTCTTTTGGAACTTCAAACGTGACTCTGCACATCAGCGATAAACACAGAGACTAATGACGCTCCGGATGCGGGTGGCATCCTTATTGGGCCAACTTTTGGATATCATTCTTTGTTTTCAGTAACTCGGTTCTCATTAATCACTTGTTCATGGAATTTAAGCCCAATTATCTGGCTGGATTCTCTGAAATCCTTTTCATACGTGATTGAGTTTAAAGTACATATGCGCCAGCAGGCAATTTGTTAATTGCACATCCTGTCAGCATGATGTCCTGTAATGTATTAATTCATTTAAATCGAACTCTTAGAGTCAATTGCCATAAGTCAGCAACTATTGCTGATTGATTTTGTATTAGTGTATGGCTGGTTACGTGTTATAGTCGTCTAGTGCCCGAGGACAGAGAGATGCATTGGCCATCGGAACAAATCTGAAGATGATTGATGTAAAAATGCATCGCATGCTGCAAATGGATTGAGCGTTTTCAGATCGATTTGTAATTGATTTCTGTGATGGGATAATACTTTACCCTGGAGGATATGTTTTTAGTCCTTTTTTTGTTTATTGCGGAGAGAAAATAGATTTCATTGGCAAAGTGGCCGTTTTAAAATAATTAGATTTGATGAGACGATGGCGAACTTGGCACGCAATGCGAGCCTTGTTCGAATGCCCTACTGGGATGTGGAATGGCCTAGTGGAATGGCTCAATTTGCATGGAATACTGACATGAGTGATGGATTAAACGTTGCAATTTGTTATGTCTGTGCTTGGTATCTGGCATGACTGGTCTTGTGAAGAGATTCACCGAGGGATATTGAGAAGCTGTATACTGAAATATTTTCTGACAGGGGTAGTTGTTTGATTGATTCTTTGTTCCAGCTTAATGTTAAACCGCATATTTCTAAATTGTGGTGCTGGTGTTTCATGAGCCATTAGATGTTTCAATGTAGCCACCAGAGTTAACACTAAAGACAAACGTGAAAAGCAGTAAGCAAACACCCACCAAAAAAAGAGAAAGAGTCCCCAAAGTCAGTAATGAATATGGTTAAACTACGAAGTGTAGTTCAACTCTAATGAAATTTTGAAACCCTATTCTAAACCTTGGAAAAAGTCAAAAAATATTTGTCCTAAAAATGTCTCAAACAAGACCTCAACATAAACCAATATCATTTCCTCTCATTGATGCTTCCTTCCCTGTGATGGTACCAGACTTCTTTTACACTTTGCTATTGCAATGTCGGTGCCCTTACTCTTTAGCACAGTCCCCACAAAAAGAACTTACCTGAACACAAATGAAAGAGGCTAAGAGGTATGTAGACAGCGAATGATGTAGCAGGCAAGAGACTATCTACGAAAATCAGAAAGAGAATGGCAGACAAAACAGAGCCCTGAGGAATCCCAGCATTTATACGGATTGAAGCATGAAGTCGTCTGAAACATTTGGATAGTCTGAAAAGTAATTCCTAGCTCGATGACAAATACACACAATTTGGACAAAAAGTCGTGTGTTACTCGACTTGAAATATACTCTACAAGATGCGCATTAAGACTACAAGACTGCATTGATCGATCGATAAAAAAAAATACAGAGGTTGAAGATGACCCCTCCAGAGGTTGCATAAATGGGAAACCGCACTAGGGTACCACCTAGTTGTTTATCATTTATTATCTAAGGATCAGTGTCTGAACTCTCAGAAATTATTTGTACTGCGGAGTATTTTGTGCAAGTACTAATCCATGACCAAGTATCTCTTTTCCACCGATGGGTAATGTAGTGACCATCTTAAGCAGATCCAATAACCACCATACCTTGGCGGCAATGAGAAAGAAACTACCTCCACTTTTCCGTACATTTCTAAGAATCGAATGCCTCCTAAGTTCAAGTCTCGGAAACGTCAGACATTCAGGGAATCGCATCCGTTTATTAATGACACCTATCAACTTACAAACCACCGTAAATGTCAAAATAAAATACTCACTTCTGTCATCATCTGACCTTGATGCCCTTGAGACATCACAAAGGTCTGCCCATCTAAACAAACAAACAATATTAAGTCAGTGATGCTGTCTTTGTAATATTTAGCTCGAAAAGCCCTTAAGAAAATAATTAAGCCCTCAACCACAACATTGTCCAAAATTCGAATGACAGTCTTCTTTGGACAATTAAACGAATAAACAAATCGTCACAGTTACGGCTCATGGCATGGCGTCACCCTCTGGACGCCATATCTCTGGCTCCACAGCTTCCATCGTTGAATGTCAAAGAGCAGCGGACTCAACACAACCACCAGGAGAACATAAAACACGCGTCCAAGACGCGTTTCTTCCTCTCTCCGCTGCGATATTAACAACGATGCGATCAGCACACAATGAAGATCAAAACCGATAACAAGGTACTCGATAAAAGATTGCCGGATACTTTCAAATAAATAATGATGTTATTATAAGACACACAGCATACACACACTTCGTGTACTCGTCGAGTCCATCTTGACCCTGTCGCGCGGGCTTCAAGAGTGAAACATAAACAATCTCAACCGTGGTCGCTCTCCTAATGGACGGACGACATAGATAAATAGAGTTATTGTGTGTGGAAACTGTTTTGGTTCCTTTTTTTTTTTTTGCTTGTTCTTGTCTGTGCTTTATATCTCCTGGAACTACCAAATAAATACCCAAGTCATGGTGGCTGTATGATGACAGAGTGACCATGTGCAGCACGCCGGCCACTGCTGCAACTATAGTATAGCTATAGCGACGACTACGATGCCGATGACGACGACGACGACGACAACATTGCTGGCGCGATTAAGTAGTGAAAATGTTCCCATGATCGGTGGTTTATGTTGTATGCTTAGTCAAGGCTGTTGTGGGTAAACATACAAACGTTCGCATGCACTCACATGGACACACGAATAATTCGCAGAATATCATCCTGGAAGACAATGACGGCTTTATTACGGCCCCACACCGCACACTTGAGTGGTGGCCGACAACAACGACTCGGCGGCGGTCAAGCGAAATTTTCAAATTTATGGGTATTCTGCCGGATGAAGTGGTGCGTCTCCGATGTTCAGTGTTCTCTAGTAGTCCATTGGATTTCCTGCATCTGAGAATTGTTTATGAACTGGATATGAAACCGATCGTAGATTAGATACGCGTTGATGAAGATAGCGCGAGGCGAGATCGTGTGTGCGTGTGGATTTAGTTGTCCTGCTGAAGGAGCGATGTGTTTGTCATTTTATCAAAGCCGGAGTACGGTCCTTTTTCGACGAGAAACAGAAAGGCTTTGGAAATTTGAGATCATCCGAATGGTTTAGCATTTCAATAAGGGAAGCGGGTGACTTATTTTTAGAACTGATCCTTGTTGGAGACATGTAACATGAAACTGCGTCTGTCTATTTGACATTTTCCACGTGTAAATCTTTAGATGATTTATCTTTTGTCAAGACCCGCAGAGAAATCGATTTAGACCTGTCAAGGTTAGGTAACTCAGATCAATAAAGGGGAGTTCCTAGTCTGTCTTCTTTGACAAGACAGTTGAAATCATCATAACTTACTTACGTTTCCTTAAGCTTTAAGTCCTCCACGCATTCTTTGACAGTTTTATTGATTTTTGCTTCAGATGTAAGCCAACTACGAAATTTATTTTTGACAGCTCTCGCCCTCCGATCTGTTACAGCAAATTGACAGTTCAAATACGGCTACTACAACCATCCTTCGACCAAGCCCTTTTAGCTCGTTAAAAGGAAACTCAGCAACCAAAAAATGCCTCCACATTGTTAAGAAAATTAAATTAAAGATGCCATTAAAAAATGACTCATGAACGTGTCTCTTTTCGGATGAAAAGAATATGCTCGCCGCAGCAAGCCATTAATCAATTCGTGAATTAAGCGGTCTTGCTGCATGCACACACTCCCATCAAGGCGTCAAAAGCCTAAAAATAATATTTCTCCTCAGGGGAACAACTAAAAAGCAAAATGGTAAAACCATTTTCCGGTGTCTATCTACCTGCCAACACTTCTAATGCCACAGACAAGTGGTAACCATAAAAGTTTGCCACCCGCTGTGCTGACAAATTGACTATTTACTAAAGCGCACCATGCACTGTAAGCTACTTGACGCTTCCAGCTGTAAGTGCATGTAGTTGCTGGCGCGCTTCGTGTTCATCATGATATGGCAGTCTTCTGAAAGGTGAAGAAACGTGAGTTCTTCCACAGCCACACCACTCTTGGCATTCTTTAGCCTTTGTGGCTGGGCCGACGCGACGACGACGACGACGACGTGACGCATGCGCATGCGCATTCAACGCAAAACGAGGATAAATCTAATCTCCGCCAATGTTGAGAAATGTGTCCATGTGTCCGGATGGTTTCTATGACACGAGAAATCTGCTGAGAAATCTGCCTCATTGACCTTGCGGACAGAAGTTGACAGATATCAAATTGTGCGCGCGCACACATTCGCTTTTCGTTTGCGCTTCACGCCTCCAAGGGACGTGCAATATAAATTTCTTCTAATTTTTCTATGGCGCCACATGGATAACGCGCCAACTCTGAGATTAGATCCTAGAGCCGGATATTTGCCTTGTAATGCAAATTCTAGATGCTTAACCATTGCGAGCAGTCAGGAAAAAGCAAAAGGCCAGGAGCAACCAGCTGCACATTGGAGTAACGCCCCATCGTCGAGTTATTTGAGGAAGGAGCGCACTGATGCTGGCAGAACAGTGGTTGGTGATTTATGCGGGATTGTTCAAGTTTCTTGGGCTTCTTGTGGACTGTAAGACGGCTACGGTGGCGGTGCGAAGATTACTCTTGTGGCTTTTATCTGATTCTTTATTCACCTGGCAAGAGATCTGGTAAACGATCTGACAATCTGTTTGAGATGTAACATGCGCTTGTAATGCAGCAGATAGCCAAACCATTTGGCTGGGCAGGGCTATAAGTCATTTTAATTGTGGGCTTCTTGAGTGCATCACTGGGATGTGAAAGAGAGTGCTTCTCTCATTCTCACCTGAAGTTAGATATTGCAATTTATTACGAGAATACGAGTGCGTATCTCGGGGCTGAATATGAATACATATTCTCGTATCGCTGGTGGAATGTGTAAAATGGGCTACGGATGTGAATTTGATTTCGCTAGACAGGATGGAAAGGGTATTGCTGTGGAAAAGCACTAGATAATAAGTAAATTTGTGTTGAGAATGTGTGCCTTCCATGCTACTGAAATAATAGAAATGTATGCAAACGTGAAGGGTAAATAGTATTCCCAAGATTGCAATGAAAAAACTGACATCTCCAATCTATGACTTGAAGAGTCAGTGTTTCCGAACGACAGGAAGAAAGAAGACCAAGTCATTGATGAAAAAGTCCCTCACACGAAGAACTGTCGAAAGAACCCAATAAACAGATAACTCCAAAACTACTCAAAGATCTGTCCCTGATATCTTTGTAGAAATGTGTGTGACCCCACCTAAGAACTTACTCTATAAATTCAGTTGCAAAGTTGAACTTGTTCAGAAGGGCCTGTACGATTTGGTTTTAATGGTTTTGGCTATAATTTGGGAAGGTAAACTCTCGCACTTTTGTCAAATATTCACTTTGAAAACTAGACGAGTCTGTTGCTTGTTCTCGTAGAACCGTTTGCTTTTGCTTTTGGTTTTGCTTATTTTGTTTAATTTTTATTTATTTTTAAAAAATAACATTTACTTCGAAATTATTTATGTAGGACCCTAACCCTAGTGAAGATGATATCATCAGACGAGCTCTTTTTGTTACTCCAGCTCGCTGTCAAATTCTCTGTAATTTGTGACGCCTGTAAAAGGCCCAACCACAGTCCAAGGAATTTGAAAAAAGTTAAACAGTTTCAAGTAAAATGCCCAAAACTTTTGTCAAAAACCATTTGTTTGATTGATTCTTGTCAGACTGGCCGATTTTTTTCTTTTCTTTTTCGCCAAAATACCCTTCGGATATTCACATAAAAATGTTGACGTTTCAGCCACGGCTATTTTTGGAACAATTATGTGTAAAAGAACTCTTCAAAATCAGCCCTCAAGGAATAATTTAATTTTTTTTAATGAACCTCAGCTTGGTAATAAATCTTTAAACGCAAAACTGACAAGTCAACACATCGGAGAGGATTACTTGTGAAAATCACTGCGCCAGGAGTGGTATCAAAAACGAAAAAAAAATGTTTAAGGTTAAGCTACCCTTTCCAGGCATTATTTGGCCATAAAAGTTATATTCCTGCGAAAAGGATGTGTTTTGCTTTTTTTTTTGGTTTTTGTATTTTTTCTCATGTGATTCCAAAGTCTTGCAGACATGTTTTGAAATTTAATCCCACCTGAGTCCGAGAAGGAAGCATCATTGTGCATCTCAAGTGCCATCGAACGTAGACCCAAAACAAAATAAGAGATTTTTGTTTTGTTTTGTTCACTAAGGAACAAAAGGAAGGATAAGAGGATAAGGCAAGAGAAATTCATCCGTTTGGTATAATCACTGGTATCCGTTAGTGATCCATTTTTTTTTTGCATCACCATTGTACCGCAAAACCGCCCGAAATTCACCTGTCCCGCGCAGACAACGATGACTCAGATTTCTTCTGACGTTCGTTTAATGTTTTTTTTTTTGTCTTTTGGCAGGAAATTCTTTTTCATTTTCAAAAAAGAAGTCGATGCTTGTATTTTGGTTTTGTCAAAGCTTCTTCTGTCCCGTTTATAAGGTAATTTCTTTTTTTTTACTTTACATGGATCTTTTTGATTTAATTATGCAATCAGTTGAAGGCAGTTTTTTTTTGCTGAAAACCTTTAAAATGATTGAACACGACCGGCAGCACGAATAACATGTTTTGACAGTTTGTTGTTACCATGGGTTGGTGACTGAAGTAAGTGGAGGTTGGATTGGAAAACATGGATGCAATTAGTTCGTTAATTAGATATGCAATTTATTTGACATTTGCTTGTTAGGAGGAGAGTTGTTTTTTTTTTTTGTGGGTCTGATGTTTCCTGATTGAGACAAGTACTGAGATGTGACAATGATTAAGTGCAGTGAATGTTGTTTATTTTGTTAAAATTCGAAAGAAAGTTTAATGCAGATTCGGTTCATTTTAACGGTGACAGATTCCCAAGCAAATATGATCAGATAAGCACCAATATTCTATCTGTCAACCACAACCAAGTTAATGTTCAAATTATGTATAAAATCATCGATAAGGGAATACATACATCTTGGTAACCCACTTTCTGGTTAAAAGATATGCAACAAACTACTTCTAAATGACAGTCAACAGAGAAAAAATTTAAATCTCTACGATCTTGCAAAATCACTGCCGGTTTGCCGGTTCCCCTTTGTAATGCCCAGTGGCTGAAACATAAACTTTCGGTTATAATCTCGCTGAGATATCACCAACTGAGTCCACAAATAAATGGTACATGGCATTCCCGTAGTAGATGCGGATAATATCGACAATGCATTTCATTATGTTGCTGACCAATGAAATGCGGCAGGATCGAGGAAAACTTGATTTCCACTGGTAGTGACTTACTGAACACAGCCTTAAGCTGGGAAAATGTCTTCTAAATTACAAATAAAATGTGACTCGCAAGTAGGTGAGGAATACAGAAATACACACTCAATGTGGGTTTCAGCAAAATAGTAAACAAACAGAAACCAAAAAAATAAAAAAGAGCAGCAAGTGAAATAATTCCATAGAGTGCCGCGTTCGGTTGGGTTGTGTCCACACACACAACTGTTTATGGGCCAATTTGTTTCATTTAAATGAGAAAGCTAACTGTAATTGGCCAGATAGTGCTGAAGCTGATATACTGGTGGCAGCGATAATGATGTTGTGGAGGATGTATGCAAGGAGAAATTGCGTTGGCTATGACCGTGACATAGTGCAGCTAGGAGTTGTCGATCGTTCTTAAAAGCCCCATGGCTATTGACCATAAATCGAGTTCAATTTAAAAAGCTGCAGGATGATATATTTGCGAACAGTAATTTTCTTAATTGAAATCCAATTGAACCCGAAGGTGTGCTAATTTTTGTTTTGATTACAAAGCTTGTGGAACATATTGCCAAATTAGATTCGATTGGGCTGGGAAATTTTTGGGATGTTTTATAGGCACCTGGCATGTTTGCAGCTTTCTCCTGATAATAGAAGCCACTTTCTATCTGTTTTACCTTCATAAGTTTTACCTTCGAGTACAAACCATTGGTAGAAGGTGGCCCAAGATGCTATAACTTTTGCAAATGGCGGCAACTGTCAGTTTTTGTTTGTTATTTGTGGAGCAAACAGATGCAGAATACAGATTGCGAAATACTTTATCTAACCAGTTTGTACGGAATCTACGAAAAGTCACCAAATTCTGTTCGAGTACTCCAAAGTTTCGTAGTTTTTCGTAGAAGAGACCGCTCACGAGAGAGTAAAAAATTTCCCCATACAACGAATTTCAGTGCATGAAATTTTTTTGCACTGATTTACGAAATATGTCAAAGCTGTCAGATATCTGTAAGAAATTCTGTGTTGTTTGTGTATTTGCATACATTTGCTTTTGACGTCTAAAAATTGGACGAACTTTGAGCTTTGGCGTTCGTTTACCTTTTTGAGAGAATTTTACCCCTACTCCTTGAAATTTCATAATCTTCTAATTTTGGTGCAGAAAGTACGCGAACAGACCTAATGTATGATTTGAATTTCGGAGCAGATTTCCCGGCTGTCATACATACATCAACTGGTCAATTTCTAAGGCGTTTAACAGCTCGTCTTGAAGAGACTAGAACGTGACAAAAAAGACGCCGGAGAGCCTCGACTTGTCCCTTCTGACGTGATTATCGCCGTGGGTTGCTGTGACTGAGAGCGATGCGGAACTATGATAAGCGAGTTTTTATTGCTAGAAACTAATAAATTACGACTGGAGGACATGTTGTTTCAACCGAATGGTGCAACACACACAGCTAACGCGGCAATGGACATTTAGAAGGATACGTTCTTCGGTAGCTTATCGTCTTGTTTCTGCGATTTTCAATGGCCGACAAGATCCAGACCGCTAAAAGATTTCTTTCTTCGGGTTTATGGAAGTCACGCGTTCATAAGAACGAGCCACAGACTCTGGAGAGAGTCTCTCTCAAAGAGAATATTCGACAAGGGTGTGAGAACTTATCGCCCAAAGTTCTCGCTAAACGATTGAAAATGTGGCACAACGAGCTCAAATAGACATCGGCACCTTGACCGACATCATCTTCGAAAAGTTATAACCAAAAACACAGTTGCTACTTCATTTTGACAACACAAATAGACTTCGCACTTGTATACTGTACAGATCACCAATTGGGGACACATTGGTGAATACCGGACCTTATGGGTCCTAAACTTTCCCTTCTACCTCTTACGTACAAACAAACAAACGCCAATTTCGTGATAAAATCCAAAATTAAACTCAAATAACAATTCAATGAAAAAAAAAAAATCCAACGAGGAAGACGCGAAAAATCAACATCTAGACCACCCGCTCCGCCACCACCAATCGATTTGTTCCTATTAAGAGATCAAAATATGGTGCATTCACTTTCTATTAAGCAATTATTATTTCCATTATTACATTATCAAAGTGCTCTCCACACCAAAGTATCTACATATTATATCATCGGGCTCAATGCAATTTTACGACTTCTCTAACCTTATCGTGAACTTTGATATGCCTTGCCAGCATCAAAGTCTGTTAGCATTGAAGGAGGACCTCCTCGAAAGCTGAACAAGAAAACCATTTCTCCACTCTCAATGGTAATGCACCACAATTGCATATTCAAAAACAATAAACAAATAAAAAATAATAAACCATACAAAACAGCGATACAATCGTAAATGTAAAGCAGAATTTGTGCCGAAAGGAAAAGTATCTATAAATCTGTATGTACTCGGCCATATGAAGTGCATTAGGATGGGGAAAATGTCGAAAACCGTCCACTAGCGGATAAGCGCACGATTACTATGCTAAATTAAATAATGCATCCGCGCATACGAGTATTATATAGGACTCTCGCCCCTCAGCATGGGGCGGCGCGCTTGGTATATTCCCTATTAACCAGAGCACCAGCCACTGTGCAGTGGATACCAACTATAGACAGTCGAACTGGCAGCATAATTTCTCAATAAATTGATAACTGCTCGAGTATCTTGGGCGGCTGAATGTCGGCGGTTGATGGCAATGGGATTCCATAATAGTCATTTCATAATTTCATAATTGTTTCAGGTTGATTGATTGGAAATCAATGGCAGTAGCTAAAGTATTATCCTTGCATTACATATTACGTAACTGTCCAGGATAGTTGCTTAAATGGATTTGAAGTGTGTTTCGTCTGGCTGTTGTATAATTCGGCCATAGTCCTCAAATGCTTGGTAAACTGGGTACACAATGAGAAGATAAGATTAACTAGTTCCTTTCACAAACAAAACAAAAATAGAAAAGATTTCGATCCACCTAGACTAAATGGGATCCAACTCCACATATCAGATCGTAAATTGACGAGGAAAGAATATACATACTTGAACGTACAAAAAGAAATGAGGGCCAAAATCAGGGCAACACCTAATAGCGCCCTTGAAGCCATACTCGTGCTTTGTCCACTTTACAGAAGAGAAGCAGCAAAAAAAGGGCCTACACCCCGACAAAAAACCTGAATGAGAAAATTAACCAAATAGGACACAGCACCATCACCAAATGGTCAAACTTCTATACCCCTCCTGACTACCTCATCCCTCAAATGGACTTCAGCCCCATCCCTGATTCCACATTCCCCCTCCAGGGTGAGCTATTTGTCCAGCTAAATAAGGCCATTAATCCAGCTCCGTATCCATCTTCACGGAAGGGTTGAAAAATGGACGAAGGTACAGGTTACGAGATATTCTCAGACATTCAATCGTCTGGTCCATAAAACTTCCCAACCACGCAAGTATATATATCCCAAAAGGAAATATGTACATATATCACCGAGGCCTGATCAAGAGATTCAAAGAGAAGCTCAAATCCCTTTCACGACAATCAAATGGCCATGAGCTAGCTGGCAAGGGCTCCGAATCTAACGACTAACGTCAGTCGGTGTTCAGATTATTAAAATCACCTCGAACTTTTTGTAACAAGGCCACGACTCCACAAAACTTTAGGCCCAGCTTAACAAAAAGGAAACTCAAGAACTTCTATCGGTTAATATACCACAGTTGGCTCTCCTCACAGGCATCCTCACAGCGTAGAATTTAATGGCGGCGCACCTTAAAAAAATGAGACTCATTTCTTGCCAATGCCTGCGGCGATACGTAGATAGAGAAGGACACAACACATTTCCTACCCGGATGTCCAACACTCAACAGAATCAGTTACAGATCTCTTGGAAATGTATCTTTTAGTGACCCAAGCATTGGAGCGTAGTCTGAGCAACCAAGCATGCGTTAGATATTGTTCCTCAGCTCCTCTAGAGATGTTCGCTTGTTGGCATAAACCAGCGACTCAACCTAAACCTTAAAAAAAAAACAATGGCGTTAAATAGCATGACAAGGTGGTCATTCGATCGAACCATTTCTTGAGATTACACGATTACCGAACCTCCCTTTCAATAAATCAATTGTTTGACCAGGTGTGTATCATGTGGCACCATCTTGTTGGAACCACATATCACTATGTCAAGTCCATCCAAATGTCTTCCAACATAGCATGATAGCGTCCTCCATCGACCATAACATGGCGATCATTTTCACGGACGATCAAATCCACACCACACGATCACTTTTTGTGGATTCAATGGTGTTTCTCGAAATACTGAGGTTTTGGTGCTGTCCAATAGTGCACGAGGCCATTCATCGTTGAAGATAACTTTTCAATGCAATCCCCAATGTGAGGAATCGCCCTTTCAAGTGATCAAAAGGCATCAGTTCTTGAGTTGTTTTGATCTTGTAAGGATCACAATGTGGACTCCTGTGAACGACCGATGTGGAATCAACTGATTTGGCTAATTTTGAACTGTCTTTTGTGTTGTCTCACTGGCACAGGAACATTCAATAGTCAATATCTAGATTCCAATTTATCGACTACAGTACACACAGTCTGTCTGGTGGGAAGATCATTACAATCGAAAATTGGATTAAGAATTCTTAAAGTCCAGTCTATCGACTCAGAATGTCGGCAGAAGGATGGTCAGCCTGCCAACACACGTTCCATCTCTATCTATACAGATGGATCTAAGATGGATGAAGGCGTAGGGTCTGGCATTTTTTCTGAACCGCTGGAGATATCTATATCAGTCCGCCTCCCGAACCATAGCAGTGTTTTCCAAACGGAGGTCTTGACAGTGAGAATAGCTGCCCTTGACAGTGAGAATAGCTCACCTTTTTCATCGACAGCCAGGTGGCAATAAAAGCGATTACTGCTACTGGTTGCCCTCTGCTGGACCCCTGGACACGAAGGCAGGCAGGATGAGAAGGCAGGCGAATTGGCAAGAAGAGGCTCTGAATCTACATCGCAACTGGTAGACACTTCGTTGTTCCTCCCGCCTTGCACATTGAAGCAAAAGGCATGGATTAGGGCCAGAAGGGAGGCCAATAGTAGATGGACCTGTGTGATTACTATGGCCTTGCTTTGACAAGAATAGGACCGACCGAATTATGCTAAAGGATAGGAATTATGACGGGACATAACTCTCTTCGGTACCACATGAGAAAGCTAAGACTCACAGATGAAGATTTAAGTGGGGGATGTGGAGACGAGGAAGCTAATGAGGATACAATCCACTTTCTCTGTCACTGCCCTGGGCTTATCCACCTTAGATTCAAATTTCTAGAGCGACACTTTTTCTGTGATCTGGAAGAATTATCAAATAGACCAATCAGTGAATTCCTTAAATTCATCAAATGCACAGGATGGTTTGGTGACGCCCAAGATACAAATCAGTACTAGGGTTTACCAATGGGCAATGGACTTTTTTCCCCTATGGGTATCACAATGGGTCTGTACTGACCTGAGTGTGGCGATGTGATAATCTATTCTAGTCGCCTACCCACGTACCTAACCTAACCTAGCAGTCTATTTTAGTGATCTTGGAGATCTTGCTGTATTAACACCAACATTATGAGTGTACTACGCTTCCAATTGGTTTCACGAGAAGTTATGGAGATGATCCAGGTAGCACCACATCGGCTGGCGACATCTGACCAAACCTACCCCATGCATGCAATATATAAAAAGCAATTTCATTGAAGAACAAACAAAATAAAAACAAAAAAACGCATCTCTCTTGGGCTCGTCCGGGATTTGAACCCGGGACCTCCCGCACCCTAAGCGGAAATCATACCCCTAGACCAACGAGCCAGTTGGGACACAGATTTCAAAACATTGTCATCAATTAAGGAAAGAAAAAAGAATTGAATAAATTAAATGATAATATTATCAAATTTGCAAATATTTGACAATCGTCTGAACAGTCGATCTGACAGTAGATTTCCAATCAATCATTTGGACACTCTTTTGTGTCATTGTCAGGCAGTTTACAGGCTTTTAGGACATACACAGGGTCATTGGAAATTTGAAAATCTACGAAGGTTATGACATCTAATTGTAAATTATCAGATTTGATGAAAGAGAACTTGTTTATCTGACAGAAGGAATACCGAATCCTTCGTCGACACAGTACGACACATTCGTCTTCATTTTCACTACTTTCTAATGCGTATGCCGCAAATATCGTCCCAATTGCCTCTTTTAGTGAAAGAAAATGTTCTATGAAATGCTATGGGTCTGACAACGTCTGACAGTGGAACTGTCAGTTTTTGCTGAACTAACTATCTCCGAACCGTGTGTACCTAGCAGTTTTTCACCTGCAAATTTTGTAGAAAAAACAATTGTCATACAGTTGCCAAGCTAGCCAACTGACAATAAATTTGAAGAAATTGAGACAAAATCTAACAACCGCTAAAGTGACAATAGGTCTGTTCGCGTATTCTCCCAAAACAACGAAATTTCACGAAAATCTACGAAAAGTCACCAAATCCTGTTCGAGTACGCAAAAGTTTTGTAGTTTTTCGTAGAAAGCGCTCACGAGAGAGTAAAAAATTTCCACGATTTTACCACGCTCTGAGAGAATTTTACCTCCACTCCTTGAAATTTCACACTCTACGTACAGAAAGTACGCGAACAGACCTAACTGACAATATCTGTAGTTATAAGGTGACCAGATAAGAACAATGGGAAAACAATTTAAATAAAACAACAACAGTGTGAGATATGAAATTTATTTTGGTTTTATTTTGAAGCTACATTCATGCCATTGCGTGTGGAATGGCACTGGGTTTACTGGCAGTGCTTCAAGCGTTCGGTCCAATTTTTTATGACTCGGCCGAATATGTCTGGCGTTATTCCGGCAATAACGTCTCGAATTTTGGCATCGAGCTCATCCAAAGTGGCTGGCTTATTAGCATAGTCTAAGGACTTGACGGAGCCCCAGAGAAAATAAGGAGTGATGTCGTTAAGTCGGATGATCGTGCGATGACCGAGTCGACAAATTCCTCCTTCATAACTTCGAGCGTTGCGTCGCTTGTATGGCATGTAGCGCTGTTTTGTTAAAACCACAGCTCGGATATATAGATGTTGCCAAGGAAAGTCGGTTAGCATAGTTCTATACTTGTGACCTTTGACCATCACCTTCCTCATTTCGAAGGAAATAAGGTCCTATGATCACGCCATGCCAAACAATCAATCTTTGTGGATCCACTGATGCTTGGTCGGATGCTTGTGAATTGTGTTCGCTCTAATAAGAGCAATTGTGCCTCGTCGAAGAAGATGAATTTTTGGTCAAAATCTGGATCTTCTCAGAGGGGGCCATTTCCGGCCCTCAATTAGCACACTTTCGGCTTCAATTCTTGAGTTAACACAATCTTATACGCCGAGTTCAATCACTATCAATGCCCAATCCAGCTCATCAACACCGGCCTGTCTCTGTCTGGTTGGTGACTTAAGTTCCAAGAGGCAATACTACCGCTTAAACTTTTCAACGGTGCCACGAATTGTCCGCACACTAAAGCCATGATGATGACCGATTTTAAGTTCTCAGGACAGGCCATGTTGCTTGACCAAGATTCCATAAAAACGCTATCGTCAGTTATCGTCAGTCCGTCTCAAACTCCTCCTATTGCAAAGTAGGTGGCGCCACATTCAGTCCCAAACACCAAAGTGTCTTGTCATTTTTGACACTTCTGCTGTCATAAAGAAAAAAAATCGAACGTCTTCACTGTTTTGTCCATAAATCTAAAACCCAAAGAAATATGTTATCCTCGCGAGGAGCGCTAATAGGACGAGCCTTCTTTGGTTTAATCGCCCGGCGGCCGATTAAGTCAACTAGCATCCAAACCACTCGCAACAGTCATGCGTAAGTAAATTTAGTTCGAAATCCTTGTTCTCCCCAATAACAAGAAACCCCTTCGAGGTTAACAGAAATTACATAATTAAAACTGCTTCAATCCGTAAGGCAATCCTTCCAAGATTTCTGTAACTATATCCATTTTTCCATTTTCAGCGTCAACTACCGTGTTGGTCCACCACCCCCATCGAGGGCGACCCGAACCGGTGCCGAAGTGGTAGCTGGTTTAATGTGGTGGTGGATTCTGTATCACGTTCTTACTGAACATGAACATATTACCGTAAGTTTTGGGTGCTATTGCTGTTCGGATCGTGCTTACAGAATTTTACTTTTCAGGGTGAATTCGATTATCCCGATCCATCGTCTTGGACGAACGCTGAACTAGGAATTCCACCAGACAACGCCGAATAGAAAGAAACAACATACTGTCAGCTTTAAGATAAATGCTAATGTAGATCTATTGTTTAAAGAATGAGTGATAAACCACTATCCGGACGGTATTGTCTATTGGAAATAATAATGTTGCTAATGGGTTATACTGTGACAAACAGCAACTGTACGGCTTGTCTTTGAAATCTGAGTTCTTTTAGTCATTCGTATAAAACAGAGGAAGCTGTTGAGCACTATACATCGTGGACGTCCAAAGCATTTCAAGGATCTAGGGGGATAAGTTAATCCTTCGATGTTAGTGCTACAATAGGTAGCTCTATCTAATAAACAAAAGTTCTTGGGCTATACACTCGAATGATTACTGTAGGAGCTACACGGACTTAAAGAGGAGGAAACAATCTTCCACCTTCTTGGACCTGTGGAGCTACTACGAGCTGTCTGTTACAACGAGCAGCCTTCTGCTCTTTATCGGAAAATGCGTTTCCACGTTTCCATAGTTCTTATGAGCAAATAGGCACCGCGCGCTGGCTTTCAACTCTTTCATCAGTAGCGCAACCCTCCAAGCTGTATAGATTTTAATTAACAGTGAAACCGCCACTACTCAGTATGACCTCTGCTTGTCATGGCACGTATCTTTCCCAAATCAGCAAAGAAGGAATCCGAATCCGTCATGTCTAGCTTATGGGGTCAATGGAGGCGATTATCTCCAGTCATTACTATGTTCTTACTTCCCTCAGTTCACCAAATAAGTTCGGCGTCGGTTTAGTGTGCGCATAGTATTAGAAGAAGCCTCCACCAACTTACAGTGGCCAACGACAGGCTAACTGGATAGACTTGAGGGTTGAGCCCCAGGTTTACACCGTAATATAGCGCCGTTGATACTAATCTTGGACGTACGTCAGACGTGAGGCCCTTACTTCCTACTCCAACGCACTATCAACTAGAGTTACGGCACCTACGTAGGTACTGCAATTGTCAATACCCAATGATACGACGAAGAGGTGGTAGATACCACTACACAGCTTACTTAGGTGGCGGGCGCAGTCTGGCGTAGACCTGGGCCTCAAACAAGCCTCTCCAGTTAGTGCGGTCTTTGGCTTACTGCCTCCGGGTTGGAATCGAAGACTCTACGAGGCGAACTGTTAGTGTCCATTCGCTCTACATGTCCAGCCATCTCAAACGACTGATGCGCATTTTTTTGACTAGGTCGACGTTGATGGCACCGACAATATTGCTCTCGAAGCGACTAAGGAATGAAGATATCTTCATCCCCTTTAGATAGAGTCTACACTCCAGCACCATAAGGCAGGACTGGGATGATCAAAGTCTTATTACTTCAAAACCGTACTTTAAATACATTGAGTTCGTACTAGACGCAAGACTAGCCTCGAACCAAGTTTTCAAGACAAGCATTCAATGCCACAAATGTGTGGTGTGCGTTTAGAAAGTACATATTTACTGAAAGTTTACTATTCACCGCACAGAACAACACAAAGAACAAGTCCCTGCACTCCGGGATTCTTTAACAAACAGGTCTAACATCACAATCAACTGTCAAAAGTTTTATTGCAGAGGGTTGATGAGGGTGATAATTAAAAAAGCTGGCTCCAGCTCGTGCCCTTTATCCCAGAGTTGAATTAAAATTTCTAATCCATAACTTAGTGATGTGTCTATTAGACTTGTCCAGCAGTACCGCCTCAAAATCTCACACCTTAAAACGCAGTCCATAACAGTTGTCACAATTGCATCATGTTTGCTCAAAGTACCTGCCGCGGATTCGCGCTTAGTAAATCGATTTCCTGTTCCCTCCTTATTACCCAATTGCCAAGGACAACCATTATAAGCCAAACCATTCGGGGGACAAGAAATCTACCGCCACCACTAGAACGGCGGCCAAGTCTCGTCAAGGCCGTCTGGAACAAATTATTCGGTAAATACCTCCTCGCTACGAATATCATCAGCTCGGGAGTGCTCATGGTTGTCGGTGATGTCGCCGCACAAGAATTAGAATATCGCCGTGGGATCCTTAGAGAGCGTTACGACATTGCCCGAATGTGTGAGTAATCAACCTTAACTCGAACCAGTCCACCAAGGTCAGACAGAGCACTGACACAACCGTGATAAGAACTGAGAGATAATTCATGCATAGACTTACATATTTACTTTGTTTTTGTTTGCTTGCAGGGCGAATGTTTGTTGTGGGCTCACTGCAGGGACCCTTACACCACTATACCTATGGATGGATGGACAAGATAATGCCTGCGGTCACTGTGAAGAACACCTTTAAAAAGATTCTCTTGGACCAGGTGGGTGCGGCGAAACATTTAAACCAATCTAACTAGACTTTCTTCCGCAGTTTATCATGTCGCCAGTTTGTATTCTGCTGTTCTTCTATCCCGCCTGCTATTTGGAGGACAAAACCCTTCGCGAAACAAACGATGAAATTATCGCCAAGTTCCCCTACATTTACATAGTGAGTACCGCCAGTCCAATAGCTCTCTCCCTTCAAACACCTTTTCCCCTTTCAGACCGACTGGTGTGTATGGCCGGCAGCACAGTATGTCAACTTCCAATACCTGGAGACCAAATACCGAGTGATATTCGTCAACGTCATGACCGCACTCTACAACGTCTTCATTTCGTACATTAAACACGACGAGGGTGGCAATTTTTTACAAAAATTCACCTAGCTCATAAGCGGACAACTTGATAGTTAATTTATTGATGAGAAAAACAAGAAAAAAAGATATGAAAACATGTATCCTTTGCACCAGAATAAAAGTATAATGCTAATGCACTCGAATACAGTTTTGTTTGTTGGATTGTACTTAATTGTCGGATCATCTCATCGGTTGGTGTATAGTAAACTTAATGCTATAAAGGTTGAATATTTAAAAAAAAAAAACAAAATTAGTTAGCAGTCTCGCATGCATCCACCCAGTCGTTGTAGACATCGATCGGTTCCGAAAGGAAATTGATACTTGTCTGATACTCCTCCATGCATACGCGACAGGTTATTCGGGCTGTGTTCCGGCTTTTGTCCCTGAAATGATTATAAAATGAAGGTTCTACTCCATTTTGGTGTAGTTGGTGGGTAATTTACATTTTCACTTCACAGGATTTCTCGTGATTACAGAACGGACAATTGAATTGCAAGTCCAGGGGCTCGATTGCCTTGCGTTTTGGTGGTGGCTTTCTCTTTGACTTACGGCGACCCATTTTAGTATTTCACTTTCCTTATGAATAAATCGAAAATTGAGAAATATTTTGTTAGATTGGGTTTTTTAATTAAAAATTCTCTGTTCTTCGGGTATTGTGCGCGATATTTTCAGTACGAAGGCCTGTCGTCTTTCGGCCAGAAATCATTGAGTAAAGAGATATTAAACTTTCGTCCCTCTTGCCTGCAAAAACCCTTTTGTTTACATTGTTTTTGTTGTAATTTGCTTCTCGTCTGTGAATACGTGTGAGCATTGGCAAAAACCTTTGGGGCTTGTCTAAACTACTCTCAATAGATGTCAGCACTCAAAAATGAATTTGGCTGAATGTAACCCCTTATAAGCTATGGTGAAACAATAAATTTTGATAACTTTTTGACAAAAATTGTTACTGTCAATGCTTGGCAACAACACTTTGTTAGTGGTGAAGCGAGTACGTTTACGGATGTGCTCACATAAAACGGAAGCATTCAACTTAAATTTACTAGAAATATTTTTCATTGGAAAGAATTCTGGAAAATCAATGAAAATAATCAATGAAAAAACAAAATCAGCATTTCAATGATAGTTTTTTTTTTTTTTTTTAAGTAAGCAACATGATAAATGTTGAGGATTTCAATAAACGTACGAAAATTTAGCTCGTAGGTTCAGCTTTGTACGTTGTTTGTGTTGTATGGTCTTATGGTTTTTCTTACGATCCATGTTTCATGTCTATTCCTTCGACCTGATTCTAGTCCTGTGTTCTTTTCTAGACACTAATTTTGGTAAGGTAGGTACATAAGGTACTGAGTTCATTGATTTGGTCTGTTCCCTTAAGTTCTGCACTAAAAATTGTAAATTCTCAAAGAGAGAAGTAAAAATACGAACCTTTGACACAACGAATGCCAACTTTTCTAAAACGTCTGCAGCGTCTACCCCGTTTTGTTCTCTCCATTTTATGACTTTCTTGTGTAAGTAATTTAATTTGCGCATACATTAGATTTCTTATATAAGGTAAACTAAGCTATGTACTCAACAGCTGATACATTAGTCGATTAAACCATACCGGATGCTGCTCTGATAATCGCACTATCTTTAGGTGGTAACATACATATTACAAAAATTAATTGTTTAAACACACTACTTGAATGGCGATATAAACGCAGACACTTAAAGTCGATAGAAAAGAATATTCATCAGAGAAATGTACATATATGCCAAGATATAACAACTATTGTGTTTCTATAATCAGATAAAAGGTATGTACATATATGGCCTTTGTTGTTCAGAAATGTAGTTAAACATCAATGCAAATTTTAAAAGGGAGAAAGATATACTTCTTACCCAGTTAAAGAGCCTATTATTATAATTCATCCACAATCTTTGGCAACTGTTGTTTGCGAAATTTCTATATATTGAAGCAATTATACGTTTTTCAAAAAAATTTAAGAATTTTATATTTTAATTCGCCATAACAACTGTTTCAACCTATTCGCAATTGGCTGAATAGCATTGTAGTAATCTTTCTGTTTTTGTGTAAGAATAAACTATCTGAAAACATATATTTTGATTTTTACATTTTCGGTCAACCGACGAAATTCAAATTGTTCTCGTCTTTTACTAAAGAATACGAATTTAAATATTTGTAATATCTAGTGAACGGCCCCAAAATACTTTCCAGCTCCTTCCATAAATTCAAAAATCGGTTGTCATCGCCCGTCAAATTACTAGTTGTTGTTGTGATTTAAGGTGAAATTGACCGATTTGTTGTTGTGATTTAGGGGTGAATTCACCAAGTCGGGGTGAATTCACCAAGTCAAACAAATGTGCGTGAAAATGTAACAATATGCGTGAAAATAGCTTGTAGGCAACTGGAAAGTGCCGGGAAAGTTTAATATCTCGTTGTTCAATGATTTCTGCTTTCGGCGTTTTGTTTCGATTCAATGACGTTTCTGTTTTTGTTGGTGTTATTAGAAAAAAAAATTGTCTGATGGAATACGTTGCCAACTAACTGGAATTATGGCGAAACGTTTTGGCATATGTTTGACATATGTTTCATGTTCAACAGACATAACAGGATGGATTTGGTAGAACCAGACTTTTGTCTGTTGGAGGATCAGAATTCAGAGGGCTTCTAACGGCAAAAGATTGCAGTTTTTTGACAAAAATGTCAGTAGAACTTCATTACGCTTGCTCTTGCGTGCATCCCACCGCAGGGAATGTATGTATGTACATGTAACCAGCAATGGCACCTTTGATTCCAATCAGTTTGAGGGTTTTATTGATGCATACCCCTTATGTCCAGTAACCAAGTCTAAGAGCGTAAGTTCTCTTAGAAGATCTCAAGCGTTTCTCAAGCCGAAGTCATTGCCAGTTGATTACCTGGGAGTCATCGGACATTGTCATATAAATCAACAGTCAAACAGCCATCACATCCCTTGCATTCAGCACTACGAGATCGGCATCGAAAGACTCCCGCATATCTCTCAACCAGATTGGTTGGACAGTACAACCTCAATAGTGAGACTGATCTACTAGCTAGACTATGCTCCTCTGGTTTAGATGATATAAATGTCACCGACATCGAGGTAGCTCCAACTAATTACCTCACAAGTTGCACTCCATTCCATGCCATTCCCAGTTGTCACTTTTCGACAGTAACATCCCCGTTCAACAGTCAGCTGTCATACACCCTGATTTGTTTACGTTGAGTTTCTGTGTGTTTTTGGTAAAATAATCAAAAACAACTAATTCGTCATGTCTAACAAAAATATTTACGAAGAAATCGAGCAAAATGGTAATTTTAACAAGTAAAACTCAAATCTTTCCAAGCGCTACAGTACGATACCACTCAACTTTTACAGATTTCTACAAAGTCTTCATCGACGATAAGGCCGACAAAACGCCGATCGCCAACATGACAATTTCCACACAAATTCAAGAACTCTCCAAAGGATTGGAAAC
Source organism: Xylota segnis (assembly GCA_963583995.1). Lineage (NCBI taxonomy): Eukaryota > Metazoa > Arthropoda > Insecta > Diptera > Syrphidae > Xylota > Xylota segnis. The sequence goes on along the minus strand of OY757236.1, from coordinate 24,059,460 downwards.
AATCTCATTCGAGCTTCAGTCCCAAGTTCGTGAACAGCATGGTGCACTTTTATCTCAAGCTACGCACGCAGGTCGCTTGGACGTGGCTCTGAATACGGTGTCAGCCGACGTAGAACGCATACAAGCCACTGCTCATCGGCTAAAGAATCAAGTCGACTCTCAGTACTCTTTGATTGAGAATCAAACCAGGGTTCTAGGTCGTCTTCATGAAGTCTCTCACATATTGCGCTCGTGTGGAAACCTGCTGAGTCTAACGCAAAAGCTAAAGACCACGAAAGATGTTCTGAAACAGGCCAGCATTCACTTTGAATTGGGTAAGACTGAGATATGATAAAAAAAAACTGGCCATAATCGCTCTAATGGTGTGTTACAGAGCCCCTGATTGAAGATCCCGAATTGAATAAGATAGACTTCGTTCAGGAAGAACGTAGCTTCGTGATCACCAGCCGACAAAAGATAAAAAATCTCGCTCAGATGCAGTTGGTGAATGGATTAAAGGAACGTAATGAGAGTCAAGTGACCAGTACACTAAAGGTAAGCTCACATAGACCGTAATAAAGCCGCCTCAAAACTATTCTTGTAGATCTTCATAAACTTTCAAACTCTGGACATGTCTCTGGACAATCTTGTGACGACATTTATCGCTGAAATTGATCAATCCCTGAAAGAGTGCTTTGCCGGCACCGATATAACCGCTTTAAGTTCGACTATCTCCCAAACGGAGGTCTCTAAAGTTGCATCTAGCAACAGATCTCCAAATGGAGGTCCATCAGCTTCTCACCGTGGCCCGGGAAAGACCCCCCTTTTAACGACGACACAAAACTTCCGAGCCAAGCTCTGGAAGTCCCTCCATTGGCTGATCTATGATGAACTCTACGAGTACTGCGAGCAAATTATTCTCCTGCGAAAGTGTCTAGAAGAAGTGAATCAGCTCTCCCGAGTATCGGACAGTGATACTGGTATCCATAAAAAGTTCTGGACTTCTGTTGAGGATCTATTCAGAAAGTCATTCAAGGATTGTTCGGCACATATTTCGCAAGCTCTACAGGAGGGCCTATCAAAACTCTTGTCCTCTGCTAGAGGTTTACAGGCACGACTGGGCTTGACTTTTGTCTTCGACGACACCATTTTCGAACCACTTGAAGCTGGGTATTTAGCTAAATGCGCTGCCAATCTCAAAGCATGTTTGGCTGGCGTCGATCTACCTTCAACTGAAACTGTTGACAACTATATTCGCGTCGCTTCAACCGAGCTAAGCGCGGCAATGGTTGATAATCATTTGGCTAATCTTGTTGCGGGCGTTTTCAATGCGTGCAGCAAAGATTTTTGGTCCAAAATGGAAGGCCAGATAAAATTGGGAACCGATTCCAAACAGGTTGTTGGTAAGAATTGTCTCTGACGGACACAGATTGCATCGAACTAATCGGGATCTTTTCGACATTTTAGACATTCCAAACATTCCCCAGACTCAGAATATAAATCTGGCAAACATCCTCTTCTATCATTCAGATTCGGTTAAGAGAATGATTTGGAATTTGGGCGAAAACTTTTCTAAGTCTGCTCCAGCTGAGGCGATACTGAAGAGCTTGTTGCAGGGCGAACGATTGGTGCAGGCTATACTGCAACAGTTGATGGGTAAGTTATTTGTTATGCATTTTGTTGATGTCTGAGGGAAAAGATACAGTCATAGCAATGGAAACGGGTTAAGACTCCTGCTCTGCGGTACAGAAAATGGAACATTGCAGTACAACGATAAAGACAGCCGCCTAGGAATGAGGCTTCTCTAATAACATCGTCATTGCAGTCGTAGCTGACCCATTTGAAGAAGACTAGGCTAAGAACCGTGTAGATTCTCACTAATTTCAAGCGAAATGTTCTTTGTAGATTCAATGATATCAACAATTGGCATCATTCTACTGAGTATGCATCGCGAGCCGGGACTCAATTCAGAAAAAATCGCCACAGCTGGCCCTTCTATGTACATGAAAGAATTGCAAGAGTTCATTCAACGTTCATGGAATAATCATGCTGTGCCATTCGATGACAAGGAAACCATTCGCAAATGGTAATGCAAAAAGGTGTTCCCTCACAAAAAAGAAATAATTCATTCTCATCCTATCTTGCAGTGGAGAACAACTGGCGATTAGGTGCATCGAATTGTTTGTTAATAACTTGAGCATACTTCGTCCCCTGTCAACAGCGGGTAGAAATCGTTTGAAAAACGATTGTATTTATCTGGAGAATGCCTTAAAAACTGTTTCACCAAATCTTTCCGAATTGGGCAAACCTTTCAGGTTAGATTTTATTTTAATCCAAGAACCATGAGGAGCAGCATTCATGAATATGTTTTCAGACTTCTCCGTGCAATGTCCTCTTTGATTCTACAGAAGCCCGAGGAATTAGTTGAACAGTCAATTGAAAAGGAATCACCTGTGCCGTCTTATATAATTTTATTTCTTTTGTTCAGCCATGGAGGTATGGAGCTACAAAGTCCTCACACCGCTGCAAATTGGTCGAATGAACGACTAATACAATGGCTAGAGGGACACACCTCTGAGAGAGAAAAGTGAGTGTTGATTGATTTTATTACTTATTTGTGAATAACTTTTGTTTTAATAGATTGGAACTCATTTCGGGTGCGTTACAGAGGTATAGAGATGTTGTTAGGCGAAAGAACAGCACACAGTACGACCCGGTTTATCCACATTTGTCGAGTTACTTTGAAAAGGCTCTACAAAGCGCGTAGAGCTTATATTTATTGTAATGTATCTGCTTGTAGACTGTATAAAATACATGTATATTATTCAAAACACGTATTGATGAAAGAGATGTTTTATTTTAATAAGATGGAGGAGGGCTAGGTTCTTTGTTTTTATTATTCTGGACTGGAATCCTATAAGGTGATAGTTTAAGTCGATCACATTTCGTAAGCTATCTGTAAACGATACCCTGATCGAACAAAAACGATAGCAAAAATGTGATGGATTCAGCGGATTGTACGATACTATTCTTTTAAAAAAGTTGGTTGAGGTCCTCTTCCACTTGTACTCTTCTACTGCTTTGTCCCTCCGGGTTGGAATGGGGGGTAGATGTCCTAGGTATATTTGGCGACTGATGCGTGCTTTTCTGACCCGGTCGATGTCGCTGTACAGTTCGTGCAGTTCGCTGTTATATCTCCTTCATTTTTACGCTAAAAAAATCAAGGATATCTTCACTTGTCTTGATAACGTGTATGCTTCTGCATAATAAATCCGGACTAGGATGATCAGGGTTGTATGTATATAGAGTCTCCTTGATGTTTCTTGACAAGGCCTTGCTACTCAATTGTCTTCTTAGATTGGCAAGAGTAACTCTTTGTTTCATCTCTAAAGTTATGTTGTAAAGGTCGTATTCTTGCTCTTCACGGCACAAGTTGTGGGTTGTCACGAAAGCACTGGGGCGGATTTTAAAAAAAAAATTGAGCTCGACGGGCAAAACGGAGGGGCAACCTGGAAGCGGAAGACCGAAAAAGACGACAGCATGGCAAGATAACATTTTGGAGCGCATGTCACTTAAGAATCGCTTTGCAACAGCCAAGGAATTGAGAAAGGAGCTGGACGAGACATGTGCTACTGATATCAGCGCCGGCTAAACGAAGTGGGCCTTCAAACCCGTCGACCTGCGAAGAAGCCACTTCTATCAGCAAAGATGAGGTTGCGTGGGCTAAAGAGCACCGGGAATGGACCGCTGGCGAGTGGAGAAGAGTCATATTTTCTGAAGAATCCAAGTTCATCCTCATCGGGCTTGATGAACGATATTCGGACGAGTGCTTACTTCCGACCGTAAAGCATTCACCATATGTCATGGTATGGGGATGCATGACAAATTGGGGTCTTGGACGTATTTTGCTGTTGTATTGTTCTGTAAAAGCAAATATAAACAAATCAGTGCTGATAGTTACAATAGATGAGTTATGCTGCTACGTCCCAAATTCCATCTTTCAGCTCCCTGACATCGTGCTCGTTTGTTAAGTGAAACCAAATTTTTACTTAAAATCTACACTCGTAACCTTGTCTGATTATTATTTTCTTTCAACAGGTAGCCCTATGCAAAGAAGATATTGGACTGGAATCCCAAAATGGGCCCGGAAATACCGGAATATATTTTTCTTTGTTGCTGAGCAATACGATAAATATTGCTATTTTCTACCTACTTTCGCTTTTTTGCCTCATTTGTGGGGAATTTGGTCTCAAATATGTAGACGATATTAGGAAGGGCAATCCCTCATTCAAATCAAATCAAAGGTCTCTGAAGCAGCGAGCATTCTCCATCGTCATTCTGCACAATCTGACGAGTTAGGCATGAATGCCAAAACTAGACATGGCTCTGTATAGCTGATCTCTATAAATGCTATCATATCCTGCCTTGAAGTCGATAAAACTATGGTGGGTATCGACTTGGACTTCTTAGGCTTTCTCCAAGATCCGCCTAAGTGTGAAGATTTGGTCGATTGTGGACTTTCCTGGTCTGAAACCACACTTTCAGACATTCACACAGAATGGATCTTATAGGCGATGTTAAGGAGACTGATACCCCTGTAATTGGCGCAGTTGAGGAGGTCTCCTTTCTTATGGATCGGGCAAACGGTCCTGAGGTTCCATTCATCAGGCATACACTCATCTGACCAAACCTTAGAAATGAGTTGGTGTATGCTCTCTACCAGGTCATTTCAGCAACTTTGTTAGATTTGAGTTTGGATATTGCTATCCTTACTTCATTTTTGTCAGGTGGACGGAAGTTTTGACTGTCATCGTCCAGGTTGAATAGTTCATTCTGCCTGACAGCGGGATGTTGAACTTCGTCGCCGTTATACAGTCCGCAGAAGTAGTTTTTCCATATTTTCAGCACCGACTGTGACTCTACTACAAGGTTTCTATCTTCATCTCTACAGGTCTTGTTGCCCTGACACGTTCTTTTTACCTGTTGGTTAAACTTCCGTACATTATTCCCGGAGTATAATCTCTCAATATCCTCGATCCCGCTCTTCTCATGCTCTTTCTTTTTTGTCCGGAGAAGCCGATGTTCTTCCCGTCTCTTCTGCTCGTAGAGCTCACGCACAGCCCTCGTCCTTCTTTGCAGCGGCACTTTTAATGCTTCTTGTTTAGCTCCATGTGCTTGCCGGCATTCGTCATCAAACCAGGGGTTTCTTGGAGGTGGTAGGTTGTAGACTTAGCCGGTCTAATACAGGCACTGATAGGAGCCGATCAGCTCGTTAACAAATGATTTTTGCCATTTACAGAATATGGTCAACCGGATAGTACTATGTGATGTTAAGGATTAATCCCTCTATAGCTGACGCAGCTTAAAAGATTTCCTTTTTTGTGGAATACAATACCAATACAGTACTACAGGGTGGGCCGTAATTGCCCTTCCTATCTAAATCTGGAACAACTTTTGAACGAAAAGATAAAAACTAATGAAATGAATTACAAATAAAAGTTTATTTCATGGAGGTACGCCTCACATCGCCAACGTTCCCATATTGCACGAATATTGGGAGCTGTTGGAGCATTTCGAACTCCATAAAATTGCCGGTAGGCAAGTTGCATAATTTATATCGCCTCGATGGTACCGAATCAAAACTAAGAAACGACGGGAAATTAAGTTCAAAGTGCCGAAGGATTCAAAAATTGTTAAGTAAATCGAACTTTATTTTTGTAATTTATTTGTTTACACGTATAATATATTTAATACATACTCTTACATATATTTTCTTTATTTTATCTAATAATATATCTTTAACACATTTATGTTTTCCTCATTTTTTTTTGCAGATATATTTACTTTAGAAAAAAAGAAAATCTCACCTCTGATATAAAAAGAGATGCCATTGAAAACAGTCATTTACACTTTCGAAAGAAAATAATCATAAAAAGAAAAATTAAATAAAATAAAATACAAAACGTAAGAAGGAAATTCTAAAAAATGGGGGAAACATTTAATAAAATGTTCAATTCACGTTTCCATCTTGTATTTGTGTTTGTATTTGTTGTGGTGTGGTATGTTGTGGTGCTGGTTGTTTTTTTTTTATTTCGTTATTTTGTTTTACTTTTACGTTCCTTTTTACATATAAGTATGAAGAATTAAGATGATTCTGCTTCATCGGAAGATTCTTTTTTTGCGTCATCTTCATCGTCGTCACCCTCATCTTCGGATTCTTTCTTACCCTTTTTGGCGTTTCTCCTTTTTGGGGGGCGACCACGTCCTCTGCCGGGTACTGTAACCTTAGCCTTTTTCGGAACACAGGCGCTGCCATCCTTGGGCGGTCGCCCTCTGCCGCGTTTCACTGGCGGTGCGGCATCATCGCCATTACTAACAGCTCCTTTTTTTGTTACTGCCTAAGGTGGGGAACAATACTCTAGCTACAATCTTTAAAAAACAATAATACCAAAGTGTTTTGTTTACTAACCTCAATAACTGGTTCCGCATCCCTCTTCTTTGGGCGACCTTTTCTTTTAGCGTCAGTATCAGCCATTGTTTGAGTCTAAAAGTAAAAAAATTTTGTTTTCATTGCTTTATTCTCGGGTATATTACATTCGCGCAATGGACTGAATATTTATACTATTTTTCAAATAGAACTGAAAAATTCGCGCCTAGATGCTTTACGCTTGAACAACGTTGGGAAATATTGAAAACCTATTTCCAAAGTGAGTGCTGTGAAGCCCAAACAGTGCTAAAAAGAAGTTTTGGCCGAAATGAAGTACAAACCGGGCCTGTTCGTAAGACTGGCATGCAAGTGGACAACACTCGTGGTCCCCGTCGTCGTACGGTGCGCACAGACAAGAATGTGGCTGCTGTAGCCGAGAGTGTGAGACACAATTGACGAACATCAACTCGCAATCGATCTCAACAACTCAACATTTCACGCACTAGCCTGAGGAGAATTCTGCACAAAGATCTCGGATTATTCGCTTATAATGTCCAATTGACTCAGCAATTGAAGGCGCACGACTATCCGCTTCACAGCTTGGGATTTAGAGCAACTTGAATTGGACGGCGCATTTTCATCCCGGCGGCTACGTTAGCAAACAAAATTGCCGCATCTGGGGCTCGGAAAACCCGAATATTATTATCGAGACGCCGAAGCATTCACAGAGAGTGACAATTTGGTGCGGATTGTGGAGTGGTGCCATCATTGGACCATTTTTCTTCGAAAATAAGGCTGGGAACAACGTTTCGGTCAACGGTGGCAGTTACAGAGCCATGTTAACCGACTGAAATTGAAGACATGAATTTGGACGGCCTCTGGTTCATGCAGGATGGCGCGCAATGCCACAATCGATCTTTTGGGCACCAAATTCCCAAATCGTGTTATCAGCCGTCTTGGCGATGTCAATTGGCCACCTCTTGGCATCGTCAGCCACAGCCGCGTTATTCTCGGCCGAATGACCAGTCCGGTGGGGGCCACGCCCTTGGTTTCGTCGACTTACGGGTTTTGGTCGACGGTTTACTGAACCAGTGGATTCAAATTTATCCACCACCCTGCGAATAGTCCTCTCGGAAGCTCGTGGAACGTTGCCCGAACAGAACACCAGTTGAACCAGTAAATGCTCGTGAAAGGTTGGGCTTTGAAAAAAAGAACTTCTGTTTTTGCTACGTAGTTCAACGCCTTGACTTTTTAGCGACTTTGACGTCGTTTCTTTGGTTTTGGTTCATTCGATTGACACTAATTCGATGCTTGTTGGGATCTAAACCATTTGAAACAAGCCGTGCTGCAATAACATCTTATATGTGGCGGCCAACTGATTCGAAAGAGATGGACAGTTCTTGTGAAAGCTCTCTGAAACTATAGTGATGATTTTCGAGCACCATTTTCTTTATGAAGTCGATGTTTTCTTGTAAATAATCCATTCCTTGCGCTCAAGGGATTATGATGCCAAAAACACAGCGCCTAAGACTAAGACACTCTGATCGCCAGCATATAGTCGGAAGGAAGGTGTTATTAGGTTTCAATACTACGTGAACTAGTCAGGAAGCATTTGTAGGGTTTTGTGTTTCCAATTAGATTTCTAATATTGATCACAAGTGTCTTGACTATAGAAGGAAGTAGGAAAGACAGTTTTTATTAGAAAAATTGAGAATCAACGACCCGTCACTCAATAACACTCAAATGCCACCCATAATTAGAAATAAAATTCCCAAAGCCCATTGCCAAGTTTATGTTTAAATGGCTGCGTAAAAACTTCAGTCCAAAGTATGACGGGTGCACTAAAGTACTTGGTAAATCACCACTTTTGCCGTATGCCAGCTGCAGAACCTTCAAACAGATCTTCATAGATCCCCTCTAGGATGTTCTGGCTCAACTTTTTCCACCAACGTCATGTCGATTGACAATTCGACAATAAATAAATATTTGGCGCAACAGGTCGATGAGATCCAGGGCTTATGTAGCTTCTCACAAACCTTCGTGTTGTGCTTTATTCTTTACACGAATGGAAGGGCCCTACTGTGTCCGAAGGGAATTTTTTTTTCATTTGAGAAGCTTTCTCATCACAAGTTATACTCTCGGATGTTCCTCAGAGAGTCCATCACACTAGCCACTCCACAATCCGAAAAAGCCAGTCGTCATATGTAATTTGGTGCAAAGAAAATTTCATTATCAAAATAAGCCTTCCGTTGGAATCCATTTAACCAATCCGGCAGAATTTCTCTGCACAACATCTCGCTATGTTGCATTCCGAGAGCTCGTAGTCAAACGAAAATCCACCAATGGATCTGTCGGTCCAACCCGCCTATTAACGTTTCTAAAATCCAAAATCTCCTCTATAAAGTACTATAAAGTAAAAGCTCGTTAATTCGGAATGGTTTTGGGGGAAAGTCTGTCCGAATAAACGAATTTTCCGAATTAAAGGGCTTTTACTATACTGCTATTCTTAATAGACCACAGTGACCCTCCTCATTCTCGCAAGTCACAACCCAATGGTGGCCCACCTCTAAAGAATAAGAATCAACAGGAGAGAAGCTGCACTGACACAGATATTGAGGAAGACACGACGCACTTCTTCTGCGAATGCCCAAGTCTCATCCGGAAAAGTATACCCCAACGATCTCACAAACTAGCTAACAAGTCACCAAAACCCAACCCAAAATTCATAACGAAACTGGCTGAGGAGTGAGACTATACTCCTTTGGCAGTAGTCTCCCCTACCTAATCCGGCAGAAGGTAGAAATTGACATATTTCCAATGATATTGGAAGTAAATGGCAGAGAAGTGATAGGTCTTGCTCCGAACACGATGTGCTGTAGCAGGATCGAAGTCAAACTGTTGTAGCAATTGGTTGATCCATGTCGGTGTTTCTAAAGAAAACTAGAGTCTTTCTGCGAACAGCGCCGCATATACGTACACATGTGCACATGCCCTTCGTTCTTGCAATGCATACTAAGTAAGCCTTTGAAGTCCGAACTTGAGACTTATTACATCAAAGGAGAACAACAACCAAAGCCTGCTCCTTAACACCAGAACAAAATTTACATACATATGTACATTCCTGCAAATATATACATATGTATTCTAAAGGCAGTTACAATTCAAAAATACGTGTTCAAGCCCACCAATCACAAAGAACACTAAAAAGCGCGAAAACAAGAATCGACGCAGCAAACAAGCCGACGTACCCTCCTATCAAATTCGAGTGAGCGAAAGGAAAGGAAAAAAATACGAAGCTTTCCCTCGTATCTGCTCTTGTTCATCGCCTTTTTAATTTAATTTAATAATTAGGCACACAAAAAAAAAAAAAAAAATGAATACATACGTTCCCTGCCCAGCCTGGTCTGGCACTCGTCTACAGAGCCCCCAGCACACATTACATGAACACTAGCAGGCGATTCTTTCCCCACCTCCTCTTGGAGTGCCAAACAAATTCCCCAAATCACGATAAAAGAACAAAAAAAAAATATTTCTAATAAATATTGGAACCAAAACAAAATGGTGCCGTTATGGAAGAAATAAATAAAAACCCCAAACATTGGAGTTTTCCCTCCCAGACCCCGACAATCTTTTCCGGAAATCAACTGAATTAATACTTTTCCACGGCATATTACCGAAATTTTGAAAAATTGAAAGAAAAAAAATTCTTACTCATTGTCGTCATCAAATGAAAACATTCTTCGAATTTGGCGCCAATTTTCGATAGAAATTTGCAAAAAAAAATCAATTTTTCAACAAAAATCACAAAAAAAATATCACAATACGAGGAAAAAAATTACAAAAATTATGAATTTTTAAAGAATTCACTGGAGAAGCGCAAAATAATTGCAAAACGTAAAAAGGTGACGCCAACTGCGAAATACACGCCATTATTAATTTTTTTTTCGGCGAGAGCCAAAGATGATATTCAGGAATTTTTTTCAAGCAAATTCTCCAACGAATTTTACAGTGAATTCTTGTGAAGGTTTTTTGTCAAACAATTCAATGGAATAAGGTACACTTACTTGTGAATGAATTTGAAGTGGAGTCAATTTAAATCAATTAAATTGCAGCAATGAAATCCCTATTTTCGGTGAGAAAATATTTTTGAAAAAAAATAAAGCAGCACACTACACAAATACAGATCTTCTTATCCAATCAACACTGAGAAGAAAACTGTTGGGGCTAGCATGTTCGCGCCGGTAAACACAGCAGAAGTTTGACTTCAACCGAAAAATACCCACCGTCGGGTGGGAAAGAGATGACTGGATGTTTGAAGGACGCCGATGGTAAGCTGCCATCTATTGGGATATTCAGTGCGTTTAGGCAATTGGTTGTGTTGTTGTTTTCTTTTTTCGGAACTTTTGGCCAAAATATAGAAATTAACGACTTTGTTACCACTTTGCTACAGTTTGGTCTGAACCTGGGCCTCAACCAACAAGCCTCTCCAGTTAGCCCGCACTCCAAGTCGGTTGAGGTCCCCTTTTACTTGTGCGTGCCTTTTACCAGGCGAGGTCTTCCTCTACAGCGTTGTCCCTTCCGGTTTGATTCGAAGACGCTACGGGCCGGAGCAGCGTTGGTGTCCATTCGCTCCACATGTCCTAGCCATCTTAAACGACTGATGCGCATTTTTCTGACTAGGTCGATGTCGCTGTACAGCTCGTATAGTTCATCATTGAATCTTCTCCTCCAAAGCCCATCAACGCAAACGTGACCGAAAATTAGACGAAGAATCTTTCTCTCGAACGACTGAGGATCTCTTCGTCCGCTTTAGACAGAGTCTATGGCTTCAGCGCCATAAATCAAGACTGGGATGATCAGAGTCTTATATAGAGTCTCCTTAGTTCTTCCGGATAGGGCTCTGCTACTCAATTGCCTTCTTAGCCCAAAGAAACAGCGATTGGCAAGAGTTATTCTTCGTCATATTTCTGCTGAGGTGTTGTTTTCCGAGCCGAGGTAGATGAAGTCCCTTACTACCTCAAAGTTGTAGCTGTCGATTGTAACGTTCTGTTCAATTCGTCGATGCTGTGTGTCCCTTCTCGTTGACGACATATACTTTGTTTTGCCCTCGTTTACCGCTAAACCCATTTTGGCAGCCTCCGTTTCAATACTAGTGAACACTCCAGTGACAGCGCGCTGAGTTCCGCCAATAATACCAATGTCTTCGACATACGCTAGAAATTGCACGGACTTTTGAAAGATTGTGCCTCTGGTGTTGACTTGTGAGTTTCGCACAATTCTTTAAAAAAATCATATGACATCCATCCATCGTCATTCTGCACAAGTTCGCAGACAAAACCAGACATTGCTCTGTTTAGCACGTCTTTACAAATGCTGTCATATGCTATGCTGCCTTTGTTGACCAAGGCTTTCAGACGACGGGATGTTAAAGAGACTGATACCCCTGTAATTGGCGAAGTTGAGGGGATCACCTTACTGCTTTGAACAGTTCGACTGGTAAGCCGTCAGGTTCAGCAGCCTTGTTAGATTTGAGTTTAGATATTGCTATCCTCACTTCATTTTGCTCAGCTGGACGGGGGTTACTGCAGAAAATATTTTGAAACTGTTCAAAGAAGGCTTTCGATGTCAAGAAAAGATGGCTATCAGCGCTGTCACTTTTAGTACAAAACTACTAAATCCACTAGTTGTTAGGTCTGGTTAAGTGGTTCTCGTCCTAATTACGACTTACGTTTCAATTCATCGACCACAGACTATAGTTTCTCTATGTCATCGACTCTTGTAGTTTTTTGAGTCGTGGCGGTTTAGTGTCGGAATTATGAGAGTGAAACGTGTTGAGTTTGACATACGTTCTACAGAAAAACGAATATGTGCTATACAAGGACAGCGTTTTGATATTTATGGGGTGGAATAGGTAGTGATAATGAAGACCAAGAGGAAAACAGAAAACGGATCTAATGCCAATGTAAAGAAGAATAAGTTTGAACTCCAATCTATTGGATTTACTAGATGCTAAGTGGGCGCCATTGCTCAGTGGTTGGTGCGTTCGACTATTGAACAAGAAGTTCGGGGTTCGAATACTAACCAAAAGACTTAAAAGAATTGTATTTTGATGAGAACAGTAGACGAACAATCGGCTACCTTTGGTTTGAATCTTGAGCTTGTAAACGTCTACAACAAGTAAACGCATCAGAACTATCTGTTTTCGCCAGAGTTACCAGAAAATTTGTCGCTGTGGCTGCACATGCTGGTAACCTCGAGGAGTACCATGGGACAGTTGTATTGAGTGTGTAGGCTAAAATCCTCCTTTGAAAGATTTTAAACTTGAGATGTAAAAACAAAATACTTGCCCACACAACTAGGATGAACTTCAAGCTCAAACTTCATTAATCGGAATTTCGTCTTCCGAGTCAGGAGTCATTTGTTTTGCCAAACCGAAGTAGAAGCGGTTTCCAAGGGTAAGACTTCGCCGAATCTTTACTAGGGTGTCATTCTTCTAAGCCCCGCCAACTCGTTTCGACCGATGATGACGTAAATGTCGTTTGTAAATTTGTTAATAGTTCAGAGAAAGTGTTCCCAAATTGCACGTTCCACAGCGCGTTTCCAGCGACAAGCGAAACAGTTGGATAAGTGGCCGGGTTCCCGAATACGCCCATCACCTAGTAGTACTCAAGACGATAAATGCTGTCATATGCGGCTAAAAGTCGATGTAGAAATGATGAGTCTCTCTAATTATTTCTAAAGATTAAGGCAGTGTGATAATTTGGTCGATCATCGATCTGTCGGGTCTGAAGCGGATTAGTGTGTTACAGAAAGGTGTCAGGTAATACGTTGGATATGTTCTTCTATGCGATTTTTACCAAGGATATGCCTCGATAGTTCTTGCAAGATATAGGATTGCCTTTCTTGAAGATGGGACATTTAGAGCTGATAGGTACGGCTTCATCCACTCATACTTGGTTGATGATTTAGTGCAGAGCCCACCAAAATATCAGCACCATGTTTAAAAAGCTCCACTGGCAGGCTATCAGAGCCTTCAGCTTTGTTGTTCTTCATCTTTTTGAAAGCTGAGCCAAACGTCGTAGTTTTGATAACTGGGAGATTCCATGGTGCTCTTCTCTTTCCATTGCTTCTTCTGTATCGATACTCTTCTCTGCTACTCTTATTTTGTGCTATCCACACAAGCATAAAAATCCAAATGTCCCTGAGAACCTTCTCGCTCATCGAAGGGTGAAATATGGCCATTCTACCAAAAACCAAACTTTTTTCTCTAGATAAGCAAATCATTCATTGTGAACGCCGCTTTAAATATATTCCCTTTGTTTTATTTAATAAATATATCTTTAATTAATGATTTCACATTTTTAGATATACATACATAGATACATATGTACATACTTTAATCAAACAGAGTAAATGGAGAAACGTTTGATAAGATTTTGAATTCACCTTTTCATCTTGTATTTGTTGTGATCCTGGTTTTCTTTTTATTTTTTTTACTTTTACTTTTATTCCTTTCACACATATGAAGAACTAAGATGATTCTGCTTCATTGGAGGACTCTTTTTTTGCTTCATCTTCATCATCGGATTCTTTCTTATCCTTTTTCGCACTTGCCTTTGCCTTTTTCGAGCTAACTTTAGGCGGTCGCCCTCTGGCTCGTTTCACTGGCGGTGGACCCTCTTCGACAACAGGTCCTTTTTTTGTTGGTAACTACAGTGAGTCTAGGTACAATATTAAAAAAAAATTCTAAAGACTTCTGTTTACTAACCTCAAGAACGGGTTCTGACTCTTCATCGCTCTCATCCAATAGCACAGAACCATCCAATAGTGAATACGTCGTCTCAAATTTAGTGACTATAGCACGCACAGCTTGACTAGTGGGAAGATTATTACGGCCGAATATTGGAGTAAGCGCTCGTAAAGTTTGGACTATCGACTCAGAATTTTGGTAGTAATTTTTAATTATTTCCAACCGTTGCTCGTTTGAGTACTTAACCATGATGAAAACGTGGTGAAAGGATGTGTGTGTATTTAAATACTGCAGGTACCTTTTGAAAAATCATTTAAAAAAAGGTATTAGAACAAAGCCTGGAGAAAAAATATTCGAAAAAGTTTCAATATATTTGTAAAACAGTCTTTTAGAAGTTTATAGATATAATTCCGGAAATTCGCATGAAAGAGACACAGAGTCTCTTAGTCTCTATTCGAAATTCCAACGAGAAACCCAAGACAAATCTTGGGTTCTATCAAATCCAGGATAGAACCGACAGTCATTTATCATTTCTGGATTCCAATGTCACTTCTTTTTAAAGTTCCCCTCCGTTGCGGAGGCTGGAAATCATCGTTTGTAATGTGTATTTATTCTGTGGATAGATTGAGCCAGTCCTGCAGGTTAGATATCCATGAAAGCCTTCGTCCTCCCATCGTTTTTATTTTCTCTATCTTTTCTTGCAGTCCGTATTTTTCGTTACGTAAGACGTGTTTTAGTTCTCTTTATTCCTGCCCCTCCATCGCAACACCTCTTCGTTAGATATTCGAAGTATTCTTCGGTATATCTACATTTAGAAAAGCATCTATCTTTCTTATCATTGCTCTCTTTAATGACCAAACATTGCATTTCACCATTCTCGACTTGATTTTTAAGTCGACTTCTCTGCTGCCCTCGCTTACTCTATTCTGCACTCTATTTCTTTACTAAGTTAGACGTTACTTTAAGTTATCAATTCAATTATCGTTCCAGATTCCTTATTTGTTGTTTCCTAGTTATCACCATGAACTTTGTTTTGGTGGTGTTTATGCTTAATCCGTAGTTGTTACTTGCACTGTTGAGTCCAGTTTACCTTCAAACCATCGTCACTCTCTCCTATTGCTTCCTTAAAAATTTCCAATTTCTAATTTTGTTTATTGACGAAGGCATTGAGGTGGAAATGGACTTCGTAGCACCAGTGAGTAGTCACTAGCAAAATGTTCATCGATGGAATGTTTAACCAGGACGAGTGTCATCTGCTCAATCTCGAACGGTGGCCATCAACAGATGAGTTTACTTGGGTTGGTGACAGTTTGACTATATATGATTAAACAATTCCTATTATAGTTCCATGTTGGGTTATTAAAAGGTTTATTTCCTACGTATTCCCTTCCTCAGAAGTCCAGAAGACCAGAGAGTATCCCGATCGTTAACTATGGCATAAAGTACACTTACTTGCTAATGAATTTGAAGTGTAGTCAATTTAAAACAAGTATACTGCAGCAATGAAATCCTTATTTTCGGTAAGGTAAACTGTTGGGGATAGCATGTTCGCGCCGGTAAACACAACAGAAGTTGGACTTCAACAGAAAAATACCTACGTTCGAGTGGAAAAGGGATGACTGGCTATTTTAACGACGCCGATGGTAAGCTGCCATCTATTGGAATATTCAGTGCGTTTAGGCAATTGGTTGTGTTGTGTTTTTTTTATGAAATTTTTGCCAAAATGTATGAATTAACGACTTTGTTACCGTATCTAGGTAGCGTATATGATTACTGCGCTACCGGTGGAAATATTTTGACACTGTTCAAAGAAGACTCCCGATGGTGAGAGAAGATGCCTATCAGTGCTGGTATTTTTAGTACAAAGCTACCGAATTCACTTGGGTTAGCTCTGGTTACTATCTACTAACTTGCTCCAAATTTGGTTTCTTAGCTCATAATTACTCCTTTGTGAACGTTTATTGAATGCATCTCTCGTCACACCAGAGATGGGGGTGTGGATGTACACGCTGGAAACCTTAAATATATCGTTTGTTACTAGCTTTCGTGAGAACTATAGATAGAGGACAGTTGTATCAGCTCGTCCTTATCAACGAATCCAAAGCCAAATACTAGTGTACTTCTAAAACGACAATCTCGCAATAGCTAAACAAAGCCAAAGTAAGTGGACATGGTTCGTAAACCGTACTTTTCCATAATTTCCTCTCTAAAATAGCTGATTACCGTACTTAAAGCCTTCACCATTTGCTATCAGAGAACATATAAATGTTCTTGTTTGTTATAAGTACATCTGTTGATATTTTCTCTGAGACATTATCCTATAGCAAAGATTTCCGCTTGAAAGATGGAGTTACACTTGTCCATGGTAAATGAATGTCTTACTATTGATAATGCGTACTCCAGCCTCTACTTCTTCATCTGTTTCTGATCCATCTGTGTACCATACATAAGAGTCGCTAGCAAATGTAGGTTTTATTCTGTTCCCAATTTTGGCCCTTTTCTGTATCTGAAGAATCAAGGGTTGAAGGTGTAGAATAACTTTTAGCGCTGCGGTAGGAGTTGTTCTTTTGATTTGATTTGATGCCGGCTCTACCGGCACTTTATTGAGCTTAATACAAGCTATGTATACTTCAAAAATCTAAACTTAGAAACTAAAGATAAACTTACAAACTATCAAGAGAAGAATAAGGAGGGGGTAGGGTTAGAAGAGGGGAGATGTGGGACAGTGGTTGGGCGGAATTGGAGCGACGATGAAGGATATTCCGAAGGGTGGCTCTGCTACAGTGAAAGTCAAAGGAGCTATCCATATTGTTAGCCAAACGAAACATTCTAGGGAGAGGTGCATTATTACCATAATTGGTGCGGTGAGTTCAGAGTTGGAAAAGGGGAGTAGACCTAAGGCACCGAGAGTCGGTATTAAATGAGACCGATGCAAGAAGCGATGGGGAATCGATGTGACCAGTTATTACATGATGTAGGAATAGAAGGTCGGCATTTTAGCGGCGGTTTTCGAGGGACTGTAGATTGAACAGTTTCAGGCGTTCAGAGTAGGGAGGCAAATTGAAACTGTCAACCCAGGGAAGACCGCGGAGGCCGAAACGTATAAACCTGCGTTGGACAGCTTCAATACGTCGGACGTTGGCAACATAATGAGGGGACCAAATTTGATTCAAGGATGGGTCTGACGAAGGTGATGTAGAGTGATTTGGTAACGTTTCACAAAGTCAAGCGCAAAGTTGGCTCTACATATAATGTTGTGCGAACGGAAATTAAGCTCCCTATGGCAGATGGCACCTAAGTCGCGCAAAGATGAGACTGAAGGGACAGGTTCTCATTGCGCATCGTAGTGAATACACAAGCTAGCCTTTCAAGTTTATTGAACTTGTCTTGTGTAGACCTTTGCTTCGTTGTTTGTCATTATACCAGTGTTCTATAGGGGACAATTGGTCTGGTTATGGCTATGTAAAATCACAGCATAATTTTGGGGTCTATACCCCGTCTCTTACCAATTAGGCTTCCGCTGGTCCATATAGAGATTTCTTTTTTCGTCGTAATTCTTGCATAATGGTTACAATGATGTTGTTGGCGATGTCCCATGCTTCGCTGGTTGATAGCATGAACGATACCAATCTTCTTGGTGCTATAGCGTTGCCTGCCTCTTGCTCTAAGGCATTTATGGCTGTTTCACATTTTGTGCACTCCAGTAGCACGTACTCGACGTGAACTTGCACTTTTCCTTCACAATGACGACAAAATGGGTCTTCTGCTAGAAATGGGGTGAGGTAAAAATTTACTACCCCATGTTTTCTTTTCGGGCATTCTTCTATGTTCGGTATCAGTTTGTATGTCCACCGGCCATTTTCGGATATGTCCCACCTTTGTTGCCGTTCTATCTCAGCAGCTGCTCTGAAGGTTTTCGTCATTGTGCTACTTTTACCTCCAACTCTATAGGCATTCGCGCCGCTATCACATTTAATATAAAGATTCTGGCTTTGTGTATTTGACTTCTTTTGAGAACTCTGTTACTTCCGATTCCGTCTTTTTGTGCAACCAACTGGTGCTCTTTTGGGGTTGACGTTTAGGCCAACCTTTTTACACCAGTCAGCGATAAGGTAAAGTTCCCTTTAGGACAGTTCCGAGATTATTTCTTCGAATTTGCCTCTGATTAGAATAGCAATCCTTGGAGGATATAGAATACTATTACTAATTTTTTATTTAAACTCTTAAATATATTTTCTTCATTTTATCTAATATTATATCTTTAATACATTTACGTTTTCATTGTTTTTTTTTTTTTTTGTAGATATACATACTCTACTTCAGGAATGATTGAAAACATTCATTTATACTTTCGGCAGAAAATCATAAATAAATAAAGTAAAATCACAAAAGATTCTAAAAAATTGGGAAAACATTTAATAAAATGTTCAATTCACTTTCCAACTTGTATTTGTGTTTGGATTTTGTGTTGATGTTGATGCTTCGTCAGAAAATTCTTTTTTTGCAACATTTTCGTTGTCGTCACCTTCATCTTGGGATTCTTGTTTACACTTTTTGCCCCTTCCCTTTGCCTTCTTCGGAATAAATAAGCTGCTATCTTTAGGCGGTTGCTCTTTGCTGCGTTTAACTGGAGGTGCACCCTCATCGTCATAACTAACAGCTCCTTTATTTGCTGCTGACTAAAGTGAGGAACAATACATTTAGTCCAATCTTGTCTAAATACCAATGAATTTTGTTAACTAACCTCGAGGAAGGATTCTGCATCACTCTTCTTCGGGCCAAGATCTACACGTAAAATTCGCCACAATGTGGATTGAGAGATTCCCAATTCCTGTGAACGGCGTGGAATCGACTGATTTGGCTCATTTTGAACTGAAGCACATACAGCTGCGATATTTTCGATACTTCGACCGGTGCGTTGTCTCACTGGCACAGGAATATCCAATAGTGAATATGTCGACTCTAATTTATCAACTATAGCACGCACAGCCTGTCTGGTGGGAAGATTTTTACGACCGAAAATTGGAGTAAGCGCTCGTAAAGTCTGGACTATCGACTCAGAGTTTCGGTAGTAATTTTTAATTATTTCCAAACGTTGCTCGTTCGTGAACTTTACCATGTTACCAGATCATAAACAAAGCGTTTGTATTAAAATGCTGGACCTATTGGAAAACCATTTAAAAAATTATTAGTTTTTGGTATTGTATGGTGAAAAATAGAAGAGTTATCCACGATATACTCGTAGAAACTGTTGCAAAGCAATATTCGCCTAAGCTTCAATATTTGTGTAACCTTTTTAGGAAATTCCGATGAATATGGGACTACCGAGTCTTTTAGTTCAAGCATATCGAGGAAAAATTTGTATGTTTTCTTACAGATGCTAATCCATATACAGAGAGAGAGAGCGACATCGTTAGAAAAGACCTAACAAAGTCTGATCACATGAAATTGTACCTATTTCTTAAAATCAAAGTTCTAGGTTTCCCGCCTGGGTTTATTTCTTTTTAGATCCTCTATATCTGATCCTCCCACGTGATGGTTGTTGCAATCACCCCGTGAACCTAATCTGCATGGGAGTCAGCACATCACAGTGACTGGAAAAGTTTTTCTACTTAATGTGGCAAATGCCAAGCTATTACCTATCCCCAAAAGCGTTTCCCGACAGTTCGTCAATTGCGACCAGACTGTTCCCACTGTCATCGAGATCTCCATCTCTCATCCGCCATAAGTTTCATCAAACAAGTTACGGGAGTAACGAGCCTATGTCTCGAATGGTATGCATGGCAAACTCCTCGATTTTCAGTGTAGCGAAATCAAATTGTTTTTACTAATGAAGGCGTTGGAGGTGGAAATGGACTTCGCAGCAGCAGTGGGCGGGTGAGTAACCACTGGCAAAAGGTGGCTTACTAAATTCAAATTCTTTTTACAATTCTCTGCAAGGTCGTCGGTGGAATGTTCATCCAGGACGGGTGATCGTCAATAGATGAGTTTACTTGGGTTATATTCTCTGGGCTGGAGGCAATTTGTCAATGATTAGAAAACTCAATGGTTTGTCATTTGCAGAGTAGATGTGCACCATCCCCTGAGACATGTACCTGCGTGTATCCCCATCGTAATCTTTATTTTTTCTTTCAGAATTATTGTGAAGGTTTGTTTATAATGGAATAAGGTACACTTACTTGTGAATGAATTCGAAGTGGAGGCAATTTAAGTCCCTATTTTCGATGAGAAAATATTTTGAAAAAAATAATAATAGTACACCTACAACACAGCAACACAAATCCTCTTATCCAATCAACACTGAGAAGGAATCTGTTGGGGCCACAGAGTAAATATACTCCATGGTTGGGGCTATTCGCGCCGGTAAATACAACAAAAATTAGACTTCAACCGAGAAATACCCACCGTCGAGTGGGAAAGGGATGACTGGCTATTTGAAGGTCGCTGATGGTACGCTGCCATCTATTGGGATATTTAATACGTTTAGGCAATTGGCTGTGTTGTTCTTTTTCTGAAATGTTTGCTTATGTAAATATAGACAGCTTCGACACTTTGTTACCACATTTAAGTTACCGGATGTCAAGAAAAGGTGCCTATTAGTGCTGGTACTTTTAAACCAACGCTACCGACTACTATCTGCTACCTTTTGCTAGAATCTTTAGCTCGGTGAGCATAGGTCTTGAAAACGTCTCCAATTCACCAGAACGTATGAACTTATGCTCTTCTTCATATAGAGTTGGAGGATAAGTCGTATATTTGGGACCGCTTTGGACAGAACGTCACAATCGACAGCTACAACTTTGAGGTAGTAAGGGACTTCGTCTACCTCGGCTCGGAAAACAACACCTCAGCAGAAATATGACGAAGAATAACTCTTGCTAATTGCTGTTTCTTTGGGCTAAGAAGACAATTGAGTAGCAGAGCCCTATCCCGAAGAAATAAGGAGACTCTATATAAGACCCTGATCATCCCAGTCCTGCTTTATGGCGCTGAAGCCATAGACTCTGTCTAAAGCGGACGAAGAGATCCTCAGTCGTTCGAGAGAAAGATTCTTCGTCTAATTTTCGGTCCCGTTTGCGTTGATGGGCTTTGGAGGAGAAGATTCAATGATGAACTATACGAGCTGTAAAGCGACATCAACCTAGTTAGAAAAATGAGCAACAGTCGTTTAAGATGGCTAGGACATATAGAGCGAATGGACACCAATGCTCCGGCCCGTAGAGTCTTCGAATCAAACTCGGAGGGACAACGCAGTAGAGAAAGACCTCGCCTTTGGTGGCACGCACAAGTAGAAGGGGACCTCAACCGACTTGGAGTGCGCAACTGGAGGCAGTTAGCTAAGGACCGGGCTAACTGGAGAGGCTTGTTGGTTGAGGCCCAGGTTCACCCCGAACTGTAGCGCCATCTAAGTAAGTAAGTAAGTATTTGAGCCCACTGGTCGCTGCTCGTACCAGATCCGTGCCCACAAACGTTTAATCAACTATTAAAAACGCCTTTTTCTTCAAGTGCTTGTGGTACATGGGCCGCAGTTTATTTTTACTCGAGACTTTAATCAACTTGAAATTCCTGTGAAGTTGCAATCCTGTCTACACGCTAGTGGACATTTCATTCCAGCACCAAAATTTAGGCAAAAGCTGTATACGGAAATACTTACTTCCGATCACTTACTGTGACGTGGATTTAATCCATGACAGCTTGCGAGGATATAAGATTTTTCAGAAAGTGGTTTAAAATATGTCCAAGGGAGGCATCCCTACTAAAAGAGGTGACTAAAATCGACTTAATTTACTTCTGACTAAAAAGTGGTAGAAGAAAAGAACAAGAAAGGCAAAACCAACTATTGAGGCATTCGCTGATAATAGGAGTCCTTTGCCCAATACAAAAAAAGGAAACCCTGTGCCTAACTTATCTCAATCACAACCGATCCTGGTGTATATGATTTATTCTTTACACGATATGAGGACTACCCATTGCTTAATGCCGTGTCCGCAATTTTAGTTTACGAAGCTTTTTATGGCAGTCACACGCTCGGATGTTTGTCAGACGTTCCCTAGAAGTGGGGCCGTAAAAAAACTTTATTGTCTGAGATTCAAACACACGATCCATTCAAGTGGATCTTCATTAGCATTGCGGACTTATGAGGAGATGTGTATTTGTCTCAATTATTTTGAAACTTTGGCAAGTTAGGTGTAAGTAGGTAAGGTCTGATAGAGAACACGACAAATAAAATTTATGAATCTATGTGTTCTAGATACATATTTCCATCTATAATCCACTGCCGAAATCCCATCAACCAGTTAATGCAGCAGCAACTTCTCCATTATCTGTGTTGCTTCAACATTCTGTATCCAGAGTAACCCTTGCCATCCGAAAGGCATACGAAAGAATGTATCTACATACTTACATCTGTGCCATTCTCGTCCTCTGTACCTACACCGTAAATTTTTCTCTTCCTAGCTACTCCTTTGCTCTCCATGCTATCTTATTCTATTGGCAAAACCAAACACAAACAACAACACGGTTTCTCCACCATAGTCATAATGTGGCTACTGCATACAGCATCAGCGGTAGTGGGGTATACCTTCTCCAACTCCATTCTTTCATAGATTCAAATGTATCTACATGTATGTACATATGTCTCCACGTAAATATTTCTCCCGTCTTGGGGGGGTGTGGGAATGGGAAGCCGAGGATATAATCCACGAAACATTCTCAACTTTTCCAGAGAAGAATAATAATAATAAAAATCCACCCCATGCACACATAATGCGCGTATCCCATGTAGGTAAGTATATAATCGTTATGGCTCCCTTTATGTAGATATGTATACCCTACGTCTCTATATGTATCTGCACATCTGCGTATTAATAGGTGGCGGTATGTATTCCGTTATATTCGGGAGTGCAACCCGAGCGAATATTTCGTACCACAATAGTAGAGTTTCTGCTGTTCTCTCCGCGGCTAGAGTGGTATACAGACACAAAAGATAAAAGCGCGATACAAGCAAGAACGCTTCGGTTTCGGTATAGAGTACTAACTTAGTTTAAAAAAAAAAGTTTGATAAACTTTTTTTATCGGTGAGTTAAAAAATAAAGTGCACGACTGGGTCGTACGTACTTGCACCGTAATGCTATAAGTGTATAATTTTATCAGGATTAAAGTCCAAGTCTTGCTCTTCCCAGTAAAGTAGGCGTGGCATTCCGCGTTTCGATGGAATAATAGTCATAACATTGTAGGAGTTTACTCAATGTTTTGTTTTTATAAAAATGCCCATAAAAAGTGGGCGTTGCCAGATAGGGTGTTTGAGTGAATTATAGATAATTTTAAGGCCTATTACTTTGCTTAAATAATTTTTTCTCTATTTCTAGTAAAAATTTTGAAAAAAAAATAAGTTTTATAAAAGTGGGCGTGGCATTCCAAAATTTGGTATGCCATTATTTTGCACTTGTCTTATAACCTACAAATAATAATTTTTAGGCCAATCGCTGCACAAATACCCGAGAAACAGCTGATTTTCAATATTACCGTTATTCGAATTTTTCGTGAAAAACGTGGTATGCCACCTCATAGCATATGCCCAAACTAACCCACACATCAAATTTTATCGAAATCGTTAGAGCCGTTTTTGAGAAAATCCATTTTAACTGAAATCGGCCTTAAGTAAACTACCCTTAATTTTGAGGTTAGAATGAAAATTCAAATTTCGCCTCTAGGGAATATCCCACAGACCCTATATATGAAGTTTGATGTAAATCCGTTCAGCCGTTTAGGCTGTAGTCGAATATACAGACAGACAGACAGACAGACAGACAGACAGACAGACAGACAGACAGACTGACAGACAGACAGACAGACAGACAGACAGACGGAATTGCCGGACCTACTTTTTTGGACTTCTCCATCATAGTAATGTCAAGTTTGATTAAAATCTCGAGTTCGATTTTTTTCACGATTGCAATACTTGCCCTATAGGTATAGGTGCAAGTAAAAATGTAAAAAAAAATGTAAAAAAAAATCCAATTCATAAAAGTACCTCTAGATACTTCTTAAAGTGTAACTGCATCTAAAAATGTTGGTGCTTCATCGTTTTTTTTTTTTTTTTTTTGAAAATGTTGATGTGAATGTAGAACAAGCCTACCAACTACCATCCTCCAACTAGTGCAACACAATAAAATAAAATAAAAAGGTTTAACTCAAGTGAATGACCTAAAACCGTCTACATACACTATTAGCTATGAGACGACATGATGTTTTCTTTATTTTTGCATTTTTAGTAAAATAATTCCAATCATTCGTTATAGTGTTTTAAAATAATAATTATAATAAAAAAAAAAAAAAAAAGAATCTGAAAGATATATTCTAACAACAGAGGAGAAACGAAAAAGGAAATCTGGATATCGATTTGAATTTCTTGTGGAAACTGTACCCACCAACGACCATCAGAAGTGGAGAGTGCAAACATTTTCTTTTTTCCTTTTTTTTTTTTTGCACTCAACTACCACCGATACGGTCGCCGCTGCTACAATCTCATCCACATCCTCTTCCATCCATGGAACCAGTAAACAGGGTTCCACAGAGTGAAGTTCCAGTATCTAAGATGCTATACCTGTTCTAACTCAAAAGAAATAGTAGACAATAAAAAAAAGGATTATATTTAAATTGAATTTCATTCGAAGGCACGGGTATCTGCATCGATTGTAGGAGTGGAAATGAAACGATTTTGTTGATATCAAAACTGAATTCCTTGCCAATACTCTCTCTCCATAGAGATAGAGTAGAGCTTTTTTTTTGTTACTTTCTTCTCTATTGTTTGTTTATATCTATACGCGATACATAATTTTTTTTCATTTAAGTTTAATTCATGAAATTTAATTAGTGCCAATGGATGGGGTTTCTTTAGAGCGATACTTGTAGATACATAAACATAACTCATGCGCTTGGAGAATGCGCGCGTAAGTCTGTCTGTAAACAGACTTCTTTTTTTTTCGTCCACTGAAGATTTTGTGCAGATTTTAATGCACATGAAAAATAGGATAAAAAGAAAGCGCAACGAATATGGCTAGAGAAAAGGAGATAAAACAATTTTTATTCAACAAATCCATTCAAAAATGTACTCTCCTGGCACGAAGGGGAAAACTTACGTGAACCATGAACGGTTTGGTCAGAAGGAAGTTCAAGGAATTCATAATGAATAGCTCATGCTTAATTGATGAATGTGTTTTTTGTAAGTGATACAGGGTGCTCAAAAAAAAATTAAAATATGTAGAAAAAATCGTTCCATTCGAAGTGGTTTTTTTTTCGTTGAGTTTTTTGTTTCTCTTCACAAGAGACTAATTTTATATACATATAATGGAAATTAAATTAAACTAAATGTAAGAGGTCCTTGCCTATTTACCTAGATGGCGCAACATTCGGTTTTCTTCCAGTTTTGCACACCAAGTTCGTTAGGGCCCCTTTCACTTGAGCATGAAACTAAAGGCAAGGTCTTCCTCCAATGCACCGTCCACCTAGGGCAGATTCGAAGACTCTTAGGTGGAGCTCTGACGTCGCTAAATACCACATACAACTTATGATTAAATAATCTTCTCCACTCACTGTCTTGGCAGACGGGACTTAAAATCACCAGACGTATTTTACTCCTCTAATAACTGAGAGCGATGTACATACATATGTAGAGATGATGACGGAATGGAGTGATCAGAGTTTTTTAAGTTGTTCCATAGAGTGTTTTGATTCACAATTGTATTCTTAGGCTAAAGAAGTGACCTCTTTGGCGTTGTCATTCTTTGAATTTATGGTGGATGTTAGGTGGACTAAGCTATGTGTGTCGAGGGTGAATTCTGTCCGAAACGAAGCTGTTGCATGTCTCTTTTTTGTTAACATCATGCAGTTTGTTAAACCAGTCTTAATCGCTATTGACATCAATATTGACATTCTGATCACGGCGTATGTAATCTCTGATATCGAATATTTGGGTGTGAAAATTCTTTTAAGATCAATGTTGATGTTATTTTTGACATCACACGCTTCGGTGACCACTTGATGGAGCAGCGTTGACTCTCCATTCTGCAGAATGAGTTTTACAGAAATAACAAAAGTAGACATGGCTCTATTTAGATCATTTGGACTTTAAATCGATAACAAGGTGGTGGTAAAAATTCCTTGTGATTTCTAAGGTCGACTTCTTTGCGTAAAAACTAAGTGTTTCTGATTTATAGAATTGCATTTTCCTAATAAAAACATATGTACATACATATGTATGCATGTGGAGTGTGAATTTTGATTCTCTAATAATTTAGACTACATCTCTAAGATTCTGTCGCGTTTTTGGAGTTTTGTGCGTCTCCTAGGTGTCTTAACAAAAAGAGAAATATTCATTTTTTTATAAAGTGCAATAGTTCGCATCAGACTTGAACTGACATAAGTACGAGACAGAAAGAGGTACCCGATGGACAAAATTTTGAAGATCTTCTAGAGTACAGACGGAAATAGTTCCCGAATGTCATATTCTTTAACTTATTGAAAAAAAAAACAAAAACAGAAGAAGAACGCAGGCTAATCTGCAAATTCTTGGCGCCCAGTTTTGGTCTCCAAGACGAGGAATACTTGGTGCACAATAATGTCCGCATGTCGCATTCATTCTATTTAATTCAAGCGAAAAATAATGTATACATCGGGCTGAGATATAACAAACCAAACTTTAATTTTTGAGGATGCTTTGACAATTCTTGGACGACATAAGAATTTTCTGGTAGCCCTGTGTACGAGACTCAAATAACTCGTATCTTGCGAATCGTCAATGAACATAAGTTATTTTCCAAAGAAAAAACGCAGTATTTTTGTAAATGGCCGTGGTACGAAGAATTTGACAGACGCTGCTATTCAGATCTTGTGTGCGATGTTTTGAAGACTAATTGTTCGGAAACTAACAGATAATTGAGGAGTTTCATTTCGTATGGCTTGGTCTTTCTACTAGTTTCCGTCTCATTGAGTGACATGTTCTTTCTGTCGTTTGGTAACATTTCTCGTGGGTTGTTAATGCATCGGACTACTGACTGAAAGGTTCGATTTCCAGATGATATTTGAACAGCACATTTGCAGCAAATTTAAGCTTTACATTCCATAAACAAAAATTTGATAAATTTTACGTTTTAGTTTAATGTTTCCTAAAATGTCGCCTGTTTTTTCTAAATGTTTCTGAACGAACAAAAAGGATTTTCGAATAAATCTCTTTGTCTGTATCCGTACCAATTTATCCTGCTTCTTTATATAAATTATTATCCTAGTTGCATACTGACTATCTAATATGTTTATTATTTATTTCATTACAGGATTATAAATTCAAGAAAAAACCGAATTCTAATCACCATGTCGGATTCTGAAAACGTAGAAGTTAAAAAACGAGGACGTTCGTCAGCTGCTGAAAAGGTAAAATATATTTCATACTTTCTAAAATCTTAACAAATGTTCAAAACTAAGTAGAATGTACATTTTTCATTCTGTTAAGTGCACAAAATTACAGTGCAACAGCTCCATGAGCATAGTTTCTCACAACCATTCGCGTTGTGTTCGTTATATTCTTTACACGAATGGAAGGGGCCTACTGTTGAATGCCGTGTGGCAATTTTTTATTTAAGAAGATTTTTCATGATAATTATACTCTCGGATGTTTGTCAGACGCTCGCGAAACGTAATCTCGCGTTTCGTAGTCCAATGCGCTAATCACACGAGCCACGGCGCCCCTGTTAAGTAAGCAACCGTCTATATGTGAAATGCCGGCTTTTTGTTTCTAATTTTTGCCATCACTTGAACTGCTGCTAAGTTCTGTCCAATTTAAAAGGGTTTGACTGCCTGATAGATATTGACACTGAAGGAAGAAAACAAGAAACAATGGAGTGACGGAACTCTGAATTCTCTGCTTATGCTTTAGTTGATTTTATTTCTCAATTTATGTCTAATTCATTTTATTTCTTGACCGTGTTATCTAATTCGAATTAATCAATTAACTATATGGCCATTGGCTGGACAATTTAACATTAACTTATGCGAGAAGCTCTGAAAACATAAAAAGCATTGAAAATCAACAAGAAAATCTTCTATCTTTTCCATAGCCAAACCAAAAAAACAAAACAAAAAATTAAATCTAGAACCAGCTACTTATTCTTTTTTTTTATTTGAAAACTGTGAAAACTGATTCTGACTTTATGTAAACGGTACGAGGAAGTCGAACTTATGGCTCAATGTTATACTTACCATCTTCGATTTTACATTTTTGCCAAATTAAGTAGTAAACCTTCCATTGTTTTTTTTTTTTTTAATTATAGCGAACTCATGTATCGTCTAATTCTAAAAAAGAAGACAAACCTACTGATAAAGCCGATGGTGAGACACCAGCGAAACGTGGTCGTGGTCGTCCCAAAGGTACAACCAAAAAGAACGGCAACAAGACCCAATCAAAGAAAACAAATAGCGGTAAAGGACGTGGCCGACCTTCGAAAAAGAAGGATGATTCAACCGAAGATGAAACCGAAGAAAATGAAGAGGATGACGACAACGAAGATGAAGAGAATGATTCCAACTCTGATGAATAGAAATCAACATTAAAATAATTCCGATTTAATTCGAAATTTGTATAAGCAAAACTTAACCATAACAGAAAAAACAGTTCATTAAGTAAACAGAAAAAAAAAACAAGTAAAAATCTACATAAATTATTTAATAATAATGTAAACAAAGTATTAATTTGTCTGGAGGAAAAAAAATTAAGATTATATGTACGAAATGCAATTTTCTTTTTCATCAGTGGATAATGATGCACGATGAATGGTTGGTTCTTCTGATCGCTTACATTCGGTTCGTGAACTATTAATTCATTGATAGAAAAAAGAACACAAAAGAAAATCGAATAAAAATAAAAAAAAAAAAATCAGAAACTTACAATAAGTGTGATTTTTTTTTTGATTTTTCCCCTTTGGATCCTGAACGTTTCACTGTAACATTGCAGACTAACTCAGTGATTTTAAAAACGAGCAATTGCTCAAAATCGTGTTCACGAGTTTGACATGTCCGAAAGAGAAGAAAGAAACCTGAACAGCCATTCATCTATCCAATGGTGACATTGAGACCAAGTTGACAGGAACTGCTTACCAGACCAGCTATAATATTTGATAGTTCATTTGAAAAATCAAAATGGAGGCTTTCGTGGACAGTTAAGTATGTATGTTGAAGGTTAATTAAATAACGATTGTTCACACGGTTATGTCGTTCGATTATGGATAAAAAGACCATCCTCTTGGTTTATTCCTTACCTGTCTTACCCACCAAACTAATGATACAGCCACGTAAGCAATCGGAATTTAATCAGGGTTTAGTACATCGGGGCATGTAGATAAAATGTGTTAAAAAAATATTCCCGAATTTATAGATAGATAACTTTATCGTTCTCTCCTTTGTAGGCTTTTCCCTTTGGCAGTTCTAAATTTGAAATTGAAGCAGGAGCTTTAAATCATCTATATCCAATATAAACCCGCAGAAATCTTATTGTTGGATAAATAAAGCAAATTGTTTGATATTTTTTGGAACATTAAATGTAATAATTCCGATTCCTGTTGTCATGTGTCAGATGTGTTTTAAATCGATTTTAAACGAAAAACTACAAGGAAAATTGGTTGAAGTGATGCAATGAATCATACTTTGAAGTCCCTATGTTCCAAGTAACGGGACGTTTCAGTTCCAAGTGTCTTAAATTTTATATCAGAAGAAGCAGAAGTGGTGCACATAATTGTATGTTAAAAAAATAACCGCGAAAAATGTACGTCATTTGTCTGACAAAACGACATAACGTCGTACAGTTCGATTGACGTCTCCTTCCACCATACTTATGTGCGTTACCTAAGGCGAAGTCTTCCTCAACCGCGCTATTTATCCTGTTCCATGTTCCTTAATAGGTCGTAGAGTTCGTCATTGAATCTCCTCCTCCAAAATCCGTCAATGCCACCGGACCAACAATTTTGCGAAGTGACCGAGGATGTCTTTATCTGCTTTAGCAGAACTGAGATGATCAGGGTCTTTTACAGAATCTCCTTAGTCGTTCTAGATAGGGCTCTACTGCTCAATTGCCTCAAGAAACAGCGATTGGCAAGAGTTATTCTTGTCAGAAACAGAAGGATCGAGGTAGACTCGTAGTTGTGGATTGTGACGTTTTGTCCAATTCGACGATGTTGTGTGTCATCTTCTTGTTGGCAGCATGTAGTTTGTTTTGGCCTCATTAATCACTAAATCCATTTTTGTATCTTCTGTTCCATTACAAGCGAATGCACTAATGACAGTCCACTGTGCTCTGCCTTAAATGTCAGTATCGTCGGCATACGTTAGTAGTTGCACAGACTTTTGACAGATTGTGCCTCCAGTGTTAACCTGTGGGGTACGCACAATCCTTTCTAGTACGATGTTAAAAAAAAATCACAAAACAGTACGTCACCTTGTCTAAGTCCTATTTTTGACATCAAATGTCTCGGTGAGTTCGTTACCGATCTTGATGGAGCAGCGAGCTTTCTTCGTTGTCAGCCATCATAGGCTCTGTAAAGCTCGTCGCCAAATATGCTGTCATATGCTGCCTTGAAATCAATGAAAAGGTGATAGGTATCGATTTGGACTTCTTGGCTTTTTTTCAGCATCTGTCGAAGTATGAACATTTGATCGTTTGCGGACTTTCCTGGTCTGATACCGCACTGATAGAATCCGATTAGAGTGTTAAGGAAGGTTAACAATATGACAGACTAGATCTTGTATGCGAAGTTCAAGAGTTCTTTTTTCATGTGGATCGGAGAGAAAGATTTCATTTATCAAGCATACACATATCTGACCAGATTTTACAGATGAGTTGGTGTATGCTCTTTATAAACTCATCTCCAACTGCTTTAAGTAAATCGGCCTGTAGGCCATCAGGTCCAACAGCTTTGCTGGTTTCGAGCTTGCTATCCTTACTTACTTCACCTTGGTCCATTCTAATATCTAAATCAATTTATGTAACAGTGGAATATCTATCTTGAAAACGTCCAAAAAGTCTACAACACTTTTAGGGTAATCGTTCAAGCTGTGTAAATAAATTTAAACGGATGTGCATGTGGAAGTATAATAAAAATTAAAAATAAAAAGTGTGCTTATACTCGTATCAATAATGAGATTAATAATAAAAGGAAATGATTACATAATACACCAGATGTACCTACATATGCACGACAACCCATTTAAATTTGGGCGTAAGGTCGCTTAAAATAATATCTCAATTCGTCACGTGTGTTTGCTTTTTAAACTGAATTTTATTCAGAAATCGAAAAGTAAAATTAAGTTTATACATGCATCGAAGAATGAAGAATTTTTACCTCGTATTTGATGCTTAGTAGGCTTTCTGATCCGTGAAGAGTCTCTGCCTGACACACGACAACTTGTCACTCCCTTTGATTCCGGGCGCGGTGCTTCCAGTTGTCCAGGTCAAGTGCTCTGGCATATGCGATGGCTTGATCCTTAAAATGGAGGTTCGGTCTTCCTTATCGTTTCGAACCTGGAAGCAGTGATTCGAAGATCCTCTTTGCTGGAGCATTATTGTCCATTCACTCGATGTGGCCGAATCAGTGTAGTTGATATGCTTATTGGTACAGCTTCCATCTTTTTACAGCAGAATCTCCACTAAGGTGCCATTCGCTGAGTGCATATTTTCTCCAAAGAAGGTAAACTCCTCCTCTAAACAACAGGTGCTTGGTTTTGTCCTTATTTGGGTTAAAACCAACTCATTTCGCCTGTCCTTCAATTGCCGGAAAACCTTCAAGATGGCGCAGTGAAAGCGAACGATGATGTCGATGTAATCTACAGCAGCTGGACAAATTGATTGAATATAGTGCCTTCCACGTTCAAAGCGCATCTCCTTGCCGAAGTCCGGTACATGTTTGGATGTCGATCTGGCCGGAAGCCACACTAGTACATTCCGATTATGACTTTTCGATAACCTTGAGCTGGGAGACTGGGCACTTTCTTTTTCCATTCTTCGCCTCCCTTCTTCTGACTCGAAACTTTTCCCTTGCTGCTCTTGTTTTGCGCTACAGAGCTTGTAGGTGTCCATTTTCTGTCACTTTTTTCCAACGCACGCAATCATTTCGGTTTCGCCTACGTCTTTCATGACGTCGCGATGCTTATTCCACAGATTGTTGGATAATCGATCTCTGAATTTAGTTGCAACATGAAAGTGGTTAGTGTCAACAAATGTCCCTCTGAAAGATTGCACATTCAGAATGCTAGATGCATCCATCTACCAGTACGTGGTCGAATTGAATTATACTCCAGACGAGCTCCGTAGGGTTTGTCTAGGAGGTCTCTTGCTAAGGTCTTCAGCTTTGTCGGTAACGGCGTATCCACACATTATGTTGATGTTTTAAAAAGTCGTTTTAAACCGGATCACAACTAGACGATCGCTGATCGGCTTGAACTCAATTGTCGTTGACCCGATATTCTACAACGAATCTGTGCAGTCCAAACAAATTTTAGAAACATTTCATAAACAACATTTCAGAAATGTTTCAAGAAGTTAATTTAGTTCTAGACGCTTTCCGAAACACTTTTGAAAAGTTTAAGTAATTAATGTTTCTGTCTTTCCCATTTCGATCGGAAAACTTTTTGTTTCTCAAATATTGACGAGGACGTTATCCAGTTAATAAAACTTTCTGAAACGAAAAAAGTTTTATGGGATCCTAGCAAAACCCTAGCAATACCATTCTAGTGCCTTTTACTCACAGAAGGTTGGTCAATCTGGGATCTATCACGATAAAAGGCATCACATTAGCTTATTCCAGTGAACTCAAATATCTCGATGTCATCCTTGACAAACGGCTTAACTTGAACTCTCATATTAAGTCCGCCATAGATCGCGCCACATGTGGGTCAGTAGACACCTTTATGGCAGAACTTGGGGTCTCAACCCAAAAATGATACATTGGATGTATACAATGTTGGTGAGACCCATTATGACATAAGCGGCTATCGGAAGTTCTTCTATGAACAACGGCAACGAAGCTTCAGAGGTTGCAAAGGATAGCCAGAAGCCATCGTTGGGCTCACACTCCTACAAAGCTTCATTAGGAAGACGGCTGCTAAATGCGCTATCAAGTTGCAACTAGAATACAGGTTTAAGGCAGTTGACCACGTGGGACACCTGAACATTCTTGACTCAATCCCACAAAGAGACATGTTCTGCACTGTACCCGACATTATGGGCTTGAACCGTACTGTGGAGTCAACTGGGCTGCCGCCACAGCGTTGACTAACGCATGGGAACATGAACTTAGTCTAACCCATTGGGAAATTATTCCGCGGTCAGTCCTAAAGATTAATCAAGCCTTATTCCTACAAGTAAATTCTTACTTGAGACAAAGACAGTATTAGAAAGCTGGTGAGTTTTCTAACAGGTCTTTCTAACAGGCCTGAAATACCACCTCAACAAAATTAATCTGTGCCCAGACATATGTAGAAAGTGGGTTCTGCTCAGAAGATGACGAATCATCCGAGCACATTCTCTGTGAATGCCAGGCGAGGTAACATGCTCGCCACCAGATATTAGCCTGAGCTCCCGTTTGAAGTGCTTACCTAATATTCCTTACTGACAAACTGGACAACTAGCTGGAGAGGGCTAGTCTTGGGGGCAAGTGATATCTGAGATTGTGACATCAGATATCAATAAAACCTGGAAGCGAGTCAGAAAAATCAAAACAGGTCCCAGTCTGCCCGAAGAGATCGACTCCTTTGGTAACACAATGGATCTCTCATGGTCCAAATGTGACTTACCGTATGTTTATGGGTTGGACCACACAAAATAGCTTTTCGTGGACTTAAATGTCCCAAATGTTCGTTTTGTAAGGAACAACCGAGATGACTAAGAAGTTCGAATTAATATCGAGAAACTTAAAATTAATGACAACCAGATTCGTGGCTCAAAAACCCGTTATTCATTGGTTGATTACTCTTCACAAATGAATTGATAAGAAAATACTTATCACTCATTCCTAAGTCCCTCAACCAGATGGCTCTGCAAGTGCCATTTTCCTGCAGCGCTATTGTTTTTCTACAGTCAACGTGGAAAACATCTTTGTGTTGGTTGTTTCTGATTGGTCCACTTCAATCCAATCCGAGTATTCCATCTGTCTGCCATGGAACCGAGCATGATTCGTCATACGCTCCTCTACCTGTTTCTTTTACTTACACAGAAAGCCGCCAACAACATACTCTATTCCATCTCCCCATCAATCCAAATGCGAAGTCGGAAGCGACAAACTTTCCCTATACCTCTCCCCCTCAGACACATGCCAACGCCGTACACAAAGCCAGTTTTATCCCTCTCTCTTGTCTTCCCATCAATTAACTGACAACTACACTACCATTGTAGTGCAAATGACATTTTATTTAGACTGAAATTTTTTCCCTGCACTTATTCGTTGTCTATCCATTGAATCGTGAACTAAGCGGGTTGCGGGTTTTTGTTCTCAAATTCCCAAATTGTTCTTAAACCATAAAATAAAATAAGTAATATTCTACAACACAGCCTAAATAAGGAACAATACTTTAAAATGCAACGTTCGACTGCATTATTGTTTGTTGTACTAGCTATTTGCCAACAAATTAGTGGCGAGGTATATTTTGAAGAGAATTTCAACGATGGTGAGTTTCATTTTGTCTTTTTGCATTTTTTTCTTGGGAAAAGAATTATTGTGTTTTGTGCTGACGTGGATACATGTTAAGAAATTTTGTTAATATTTCTTTTTTTTGTTTAGACGCGTGGAAGGAATCGTGGGTCTATAGCAAACATCCGGGTAAAGAATTTGGAAAGTTCATAAGAAGCTCTGGAAAATTCTTCAACGATGAGGATGCCGACAAAGGTGAGTGCTATTCGGTTTGGGTTGGGTCTGTGGATTGAATTTTAGGAAAAACGCAATTCGTGGATAACAAAGATCATAAGAAGAAGACGTTTTTATTTATTCCAGTCCATTAAGTTTTGGGGGAAAACAAAAAGGGAATTTATAAATAGAATTAATGTGTTGTCCGGTCTTTTTTATTTTTCGTCTTTCCGTACGATGACGTGGGAATCAAAGTGACTTAACCAACGAGTTATCATTCAGTGAACAACGCTCATGTTCGACGAGGGGGGGAAGTGTTAATTTACGATAATTTGGCCGGCATTTCCATGCCATGGTGGAGAGAGAGGTGATATCGTAGTAGTGCTGGTGCCACGTTCGACTATTGATTTGTTTGGGCCCCCTGTACGGTGTGTTTGCCAGTGTCAATGGACTTGTGTGTTGTCGATTCGGAAAAAGGGGGACGATGTACTCGTATCAAGTGCACTTTAGCGAGATTGTATTTGCTACTGGCTTTTCAATTGTTCTCGAATTGCTGCTTAACTGGGCGTCGTTGACAAGTCTAGGGATACATTTTGGTATAGATTAGGCGGAGGATTGTTTACTTATCACGAAAAGTTGTCCCTATGGGTCTGTATTGACCTGAGTGGCCGGAGTGTGTCTAGTCAAGTCTAATAAAAAAAAGCCTATTACTCTTAGAAAATGGATCTCTTTAATGTCTATTATCACGCAGTTGTCACCCAGTCAACATTTCTTTTCCTTGAAAATCGAATAGTTGAAGAATAGCTCGTTTAGAAGCAGGTTCTGAATCGCCACCACCTGACCAAACAGAGTTAAGTTCTTCTAAACATTGCCAGTATCTGGCTTACAACAGTTCTAACAGGAGGGCCTCTAAATTTTGTCATGTTGGTTACCAATAGATTACGTTGAATGGCGCCGGTATAATTTCCTCTCCAGCTATTTTTACATAAATGTGTAATGCGTCTGCCTAGTGATTACTCAGCCTTTTCCTCATAATTCTAGTTGTATCACATGTTTAATTCTCGATTACTGATCCGTTGGGACATAAAACGCTGACAACGTTTCTGGTTCTTATTCCCAAATGTAGGCTTATGTCGCGTCTATAGTGGATGAAGCAGTCTACTTGACAAATTCAGTTTCATTTCTTATCCAAAACATTGATTTTACCACGTCCCCTATCTGCTAACATAATCAATCATTTTCTAAACATAATGCACATACTTTCCAAATCTCTTTCATTTAAATGCCAAGGCAAGGCATTTCTGTCGACGAAGAAGCTCCGAAAAGTCCGAAAAGAATGTGAATTTCAACAAAATCACACTTGGCACACACTCGCACACATAATCAATTCCAAACCGTATGTAAATTTGTGTGAGCTGTGCGAATTCCGGTTAAATGCATATTAACTACTTTTTAATCGGACTCTCGTTTCGATTGTCTGCCTTTTACCATTCAGTTGCAATTAAAATCAAAACTATGTTCAGTTTTATCATAAAACAGTCACAGTTGGCGGCCGTTGATAATTAAAAAATCATTTTCACGCACCAGTCGGTATTGCCTGCCTGCCACTAGTGTACAGAACAGAGTCTACCTAAACAATTATTGGTTGTAACTACGTCGTGTTTAAATCTTAATCAATGTAGGTATGGTTTTGGGTGAACTATTTTGATCGTAATTACTTTTTATCAGAAAATTTTTACATACATACATGAGTTAGTTGGAATTATGTGATAATCTTGATCAGAGTAGTATGAGTCAACTTATGGAAACGTGGATACCAGCTGGTGGAATGGACTGGGCTTCAACTTATACGTTTTGGCGCAACCAATCTTATCGTAATGTTTTAGAACTGTCAACATTGCGATAAATGGATTATAATTGATTGGCCAATAGTTCCAAAATTGTTCAAGAGACTACTTGCCGTGGAAAAGACCAGAACTAAAGATAGAGAAATGGTTAACTAATTGCAGAAGATAAGATAAGTTCTTTTGCGGAAGATGGTGATAAAAAAAACATGTTAAGTCGTCGATTTTGGAACACCTACATATGTATGTATGTAGGTAGCATGTTTTCGTTCTGAGAAATTGTCGTCAACCTAACCTGACGGTGTATTGATTTCATATCTTCCGATTTGGGGTTTTTTTTTTCGTCGACGATTTTAATAGTTTAGTCATGGCGATGGTATTGGAAGCGATAGGCGAAGAATATAGCAATCGGGGTGACACAGTTTGAAAGACAATTTTTAAATGTTTGACTCCACATGGTGCGGACATTGTCTTCGATTGCTGACTATCCTTGACTGATTGAAACAGTTTATTAAAATTACAAGCCCAACGAAGGTAATCATTTGCTGGTACGACAATTCATGGTTGGGCTCGAATCGAGTTTCATTTGTAAAACTGGCTTGGCCTACACGCATGTGCAAAAATTGCATTTAGATTCTAAAGACTCTTCTTGTCTATTTAGAATAGTCTTCTTCTACTACTCTACTCTTAAACGTTACTGTCGTGTCCTGCCGAAGCTAGCTGCACTGATAAATTTCTTGTTTTTAGCTGGTTTTTCGGTCAATTAGGATCCCGATAGTATTGTAAAGAGCGTTATGTTGTTGGAGTGTGCTTCTAATAACAACGCCATTAACATTACAACAGTGAACAGGTGTTGAAAGTTCCTGTGCTTCTATTTTAAACAATTCAGTTGCAAAACCTATCTAAAATCCGCCAAAGTCTTCCTCACGTTATGTACACAAACTTCATAGTCGCAAATTTGTAGATTCCACGTTCTTCTTGTTATGGCCCATCATAACGATGATAAAATATATTCAACAAGCCACTTAGTAACTCTTCAACTCATGTGAAGTTCAATGTGTTAATCCAATTTACATAAATCATTATCATCTCTCAACTGCGCCGTTGCAGAGTTCAATGATCCAGCAACTTATATTTTTCTTTCCATTTTCCGCAGGTATTCAAACATCACAAGATGCCCGTTTCTATGCTCTCTCGACAAAGTTCGAACCATTCAGCAATGAGGGCAAACCATTGGTCATTCAATTCTCAGTGAAACACGAGCAAAACATCGACTGTGGTGGCGGTTATGTCAAGTTATTTGACTGTTCGCTTGAACAAACCGATATGCATGGTGAATCTCCCTATGAAATTATGTTTGGACCAGATATTTGCGGTCCCGGCACCAAGAAAGTCCATGTGATCTTCAGTTACAAGGGCAAGAATCACTTGATTAGCAAAGATATCCGTTGCAAGGATGATGTCTACACTCATTTCTACACGTTGATCGTGAAACCAGACAACACCTATGAAGTACTTATCGATAATGTCAAGGTTGAATCAGGAAACTTGGAAGATGATTGGGATTTCTTGCCACCAAAGAAGATCAAGGATCCAAATGCAAAGAAACCAGAAGATTGGGATGATAAGGTAGGTCTCCGTCTATAAGAATGTCAATAGAAATTCAACTAATTTTTTGTTCGCTTTTTTTTTTGTATAGCCAACCATTCCCGATCCAGATGATAAGAAACCAGAAGACTGGGACAAACCAGAACACATTCCAGATCCAGATGCTACCAAACCAGAAGATTGGGACGATGAGATGGACGGTGAATGGGAACCACCAATGGTCGATAATCCAGAATACAAGGGCGAATGGCAACCCAAACAGTTGGACAATCCAAACTACAAGGGCGCATGGCAACATCCAGAAATCGATAACCCAGAATACAGTGCCGACGAGAATCTATACTTACGCAAAGAAGTCTGTACCCTCGGCTTTGATCTGTGGCAAGTCAAGTCTGGCACAATCTTTGATAATGTTCTCATCACTGACGATCTTGATTATGCCTCGAAATTGGCCGGCAAAGTAGTCGACACTCAAGCCGGTGAAAAGAAAGTGAAAGAGGCCCAAGACGAAGAGCAACGCAAAAAGGACGAAGAGGAGTCAAAGAAAAACGTAGCCGACACCAAGGATGATGATGAGGACGAAGATGATGATGATAAGGACGAGGGAGTACCAGAAGTGGAAGAAGACACATCAAACGAACACGATGAGTTGTAAGCTTCACCGAGAAACATTTCCACCTAAACGTGTGCCGTTCTGTGTGTACGAGTGCGCGTTCCACTATGTTTTGTTTAGTTTTCTTCAGTTACACGTTTTCATAAACAAAAAAAAAAAACAAAGACTTTATTTTGTAATTTATTATTTAGAAAAACAAGCGAAAATCTTCGGGTCTGAGAACGCTATCGTTCAACATCCCTGTGTTTCCTCCTGCCTCCCATTTACGTTGAATCCTCGTCCCCCATCCCATGTTCTCGATAAGTAAGATGTATAATTGCTTATATTGAATTAAATATTTATATACATTTTTGTATATGAGCTATGATGTGAATAAAAACAAGAAAAAATAAAATAAATTTAAACAAATGTATAAAACTCTCTTTGGGAAAAAAAGCGAATAAACGAAAAAAAGAGAAAAAATACGAAAAACAACATTAAACAGCGCATTTTTTTTTATTCAATTTAGTTTTAAGAACTTAGGTGATTTGTTTTGTTGATTAGGTTTTCGTTTCTCCCCTTCCTTTTGCGAAATTATTTATCGGAAAAGTGTACATCGTTCTATAAAATGAGTACATGCTTAATATATAGATTTTTTTGTATGACTGATGAGAAATAAACGAATAGTTTAAATTTAGAAATCAAATATCTTTTCATCTATATGCTGGGGGGTGTATGGCCACTCGAGTTCCAAATGCTTTCTGTTTCAGGTGGCGGTGGGATTTGGAGCATGCGGTTGTAAGACTTCGAAAGATGTGTACTTGTCGCAACAGGTCGACGGGACCCAAGGCCCCCATTTTCACATTTTTTCACAACTTATCTTCTGTCCACTTTTCTGCTGTTCTCTCCTCTTTCGATATAATTTCATATTTTTTTTATGTTTATTTGGACTTTAAAGTCCTTGACCTCGTTCAATTGGGCGTCGCCATTATAAATGACCATTTGGCAACTTTTAACCGCATTTTCAATCGTTTTGGCTAAATTTTCAGGCGATAAGGTTTCATAGTCTTGTTGGATATTTACTTTGAAAGCTTTCAAAGTCTGTAGCTTGTTTTATAGACCTGTGATTTAAAAAAAAAAACCTAGAGGAGAAAGTCTGAAGCAATCAAATCCGATGACTTTGTCGGTCAGTGCAAATCGCTGATACTAGACAATAAGTGACCAGAAAAAGATTCATTCAAAATGTCCATTGATGTGCTAGCTGGTTGTCTGGTTGCATCGTTCTGTTACGACCACATCATGCCCTCGTTGATCATCACAATTACCGTGTAACCTACGGCGGTGTTCAGTCCCAGTGCCGATATTATCGTCGGGGCAAGAAGTACGAGGCTTTCTTGTGCCTCTCCTGTATTGTGTTCCAATCTCTTCGAGGTTGGCGTAGAAAGACCAGAAAATTTGCCCCAAAATTTGTGTTGAGCCAATTTCAATTCAACGTGATCGACGTGAATTTTGTATCTGTTTACCTTACAAATATCAAAAGTAGGTTTTGTACAATCTAGATTTTACTTCTTCTATCTAACGTCACGATCCCCTTTTTTAGTAAAGCTTTTAAGAAAATATCTTACTGTCTGCTCTCGGCTTTAAACCTTCATAGTTACGAGTATGCATATTGTAAATACCTTTTTAGGAAAAAAGATTTGTATATTGTTCGTTTCTTGTCGCCCGACTCACGACTACTGTGGAGAAAGTTATGAAATACTTCACCCGTTTTAACTACGCCAACGACACCAAAGCCATTTCTAGTTCATTTCGAACTAGTTTTCTTCAGGAATTTTGATTTAGTTCCTCAAAAAATTCTTAGACACCAACATTACCAGTCAAATTCTAATCGACGAGAATAACCATGCTACGTAAGTCCAATCAGTCTCTTCGTCGCCTTTACCTTCAACGGGGTTTACTTATAATAATCGTTTAATTCCTTCCAACCTTGGTATATTGTTCTACAAGGGGGTGAATTTTAGTTCACATGTTGATAGGACAATTGGCTATCACTTGGCTTTTTCAAACCCTGTCCAAACCTCCTTACATACATATGTTCACAATCGAGCTCATTCAATGTGGCTTTCTTTGATTGGTTTCTTATAGGTTAATCCTGAAAGAACGCAAATAGTTTGCCTTGTTCCGATGATTGTAGGTCTCTACAACTTCATTTTCTTTAACATCAGCCATCGCAATTTACAATGTTCTCGTTACTGTTATTACCACTAAGAACTGAGGCATGCCACCCAGCATGAGTGTTGAACTATTCCTGCACGGATCACAGGCGTTTCATTTGAAAATGAATCATTACCTGAATTCTTTACAATGAAAGATTCCCTGAAAAAAACATTCGTTTGATTTCTACATCACAATGTGCGACACCCTTTATAGCTAACCCTTACTGATGCCAAGAACAAAGATTCACAGACAATCGGATGGATATGTTGCAAGCCTAAAAACAGAATCATTTCTGCTAAGCAGCTAAGCTTATCACATTTTCGATTTCCGGTAAAACTATTAGAACTCGTATTCAAGATGGAGTCCTATTTTAGTGAACCTACTTCCAAACGACGCACTTTATCCATACCGGATTTCTATTTTAAGGCTCTCCAGACAACCTAGTCATAATACTTAGTAAGGCGCAATGGAAAGTCTGACATTCTTGAACAAATTTAATCCTACCAAACAGTTGTCATACCATTTACAAAGAAGAGTAGTTTAAATTTCCAGAGGATAGCGCTAAATGGAGCTAAACTCATTCCACTGGAAACTTACCTCCCCATCATTATTTCAATAATAAACTACCCATCCTCCTGACCTAAAAAAGACTGACCTGATCCGCCTAGGGTGACCATAGTACACTGTTTCGACCTTAAAAAAAGTTCAAAAACTGGCCTGGTTCTTCTAGACTGATCATTCCTACATACAAATTTTAGTCTAAGACTGCGCTCCAAAGCTACACATCCTTCCTATGAACAAAATTTTTGAAAAACTCATTTGTTAATCCCAATTGATCACTTTACATTTGGCTCTCCAAATCAATTGACAAATAAATATGAAGGATACACTGAACACTGTTTAGAAATATTTACTGAAGAAGTAATCGACTTTTGTCTACTTTATCTTCCAAGCAGAGGTGTTTGCTATCCTCCAAGGAGCTCTAAAACCTCACATGCCCCTTAACTGTGATTCTAAGCTGATTTAAAACTGTCTCCATTCAACTCCTCCAGAGCTCACACAATCCTAAGCTTCATTTATGAGCTCGAGTAGGCCAAACCTCACAGCATCTTACAGGGAATAGAACAAAAAATCTCTACGAAAACGTAATCCTATTCAGCTTTTCACTCTCCAAAATCGAATGAAGCATTTCTATCATCTACTACTGAATACTGCTGCCCATAAAACCCCCGCATGCGTACTCAGAAAACTTACCAACAAAACCACTCTTAGCTCAACAGTTAAGCTCTTGTGTGTCTCTTTACTTAATCATCGACTGCTCTCTTAACCAATCCATCTCGTGCACTGTGCAGCTAAATCAACTTGATACGAGTATGCTTGTTGAATGCCCGCAAGTTTTGTCTTACCTGTTTCACCAGACTGTACAGTGGAGTGTATACCTATCCACCAACACCTGGTCGAACACTTTTTGGGAGGTTAACCCAACTACCGCATCACAGTAACTGATCAGTTCTTTCCGAAGAGCTTTACAGGTAACTCGGCGATTCTGAGTTCTTCTCGTGTAGAGTTCGTATTTCGTATCGTAATTCAAAAAAACAAAATAAAAATATTTTCGATAAAAATTGATGTCAGAGGCCCAGGTGACCTTTAACAAAATACCTAGTGGGCGGATTGTTTTTAGAAAAGTGCGCATCCATTCGGGTCATTCGAAATAGATACATCTGTATGTAAGTGTCCATCGTATGTGATTTGAATTTTCAGTCAAAATCGAGATAAAAAAGATAAATTTTTCAAACCGAATGCCCTTTTACACAACTTTCAAAAAACCGTCGCGGTGGTGGTCGCTCCCATAACAATTGTCGTCTCTCATCGAA
The DNA here is from genome assembly GCA_963583995.1 of Xylota segnis. Classification (NCBI taxonomy): domain Eukaryota; kingdom Metazoa; phylum Arthropoda; class Insecta; order Diptera; family Syrphidae; genus Xylota; species Xylota segnis. The sequence continues at coordinate 24,016,290 of OY757236.1, read as the reverse complement.
AGGAGAAAGATACAAAGATACTTACGAAAATAAAATACAAAAAAAAAAGATAATAAAATTTAAAGAAGTGGAGTAAAAGTGGTGTGTGGAGTCCGTCCGTGGAGCGTGATTGAAATTTGAATTCTGTTCGTCGCGCAGCAACAACTTGTGGTGTATGTTTTCTTATTGTTTTTTTGTTGTTTTTTTTTTTTTTTGGTGTATTGTCGGTATTGTGTTATGTGTATCTCCAAGTGATACATTCGAACAGTGCAACATTTGAATCTCATCCACCTTCGAAATCGTTTAATTAGGACCACAGCACGACCTGTTCCGATTTTTTTTTTGTTTTTCGATTCATCGTTGTTTTTTGTTTTTTGTTTTTTTTTGATCGTTTGTCGGTTCATTTTTGTTTCGTATTCTTTTATCTTTCTTTCCTCGTTTAATTTAGGTTGTTCTTGATTCTTCTTGATGTGAAAAGAACTGAAACTGAACTTAATCGTTGTCATCTTTAAACTGACACAAAAAAAAAAAAAACAGCCGCCGTAGCAGCTTTACCTTACTCTTAGGAAGGACCATCAAGTTTTTTGCAGAATTAATTCTTTTGGCGGTCTCACTTAAAAGGTATGAAATTGTGTATCTTTTTATCCATAATTTGGAAATTTTATCGCGGCTTGTTGGTTGTATAATGCATATACAGTTCAGTTCATATAGTATATGTACATATAAAATGTGTTCGTTTGTCTGCTTGAATATTGAGTGCAAAGTGAAAGGTGCATTATACTTACTCACCACACTTTGTATTAAAAAAAAAAACGGGGGCGCGACAGTGTCTTGTACAAGGGGAAAGGATTAGAGTAAGCAACTTAAGTGCGGCGTGGGCCTGTGCAACTAGCTCAAATAATGCCGATCACAAAAAAAAAAAAGAAAAAAGTATCTACAACCAAGAGTGGGAGCGTAAGGTTTACATTTTCTCTGATGATGTATAGCAAAGCCCATTTTAACCCAATTAAGTATGCCGTTTGCGTAATACACTTGTACTTAGCCGAAAAAAAGTAACCATTTCTCGGTCGATCTAACTACGGGTTGAACGAAGAAGAAGATGTGATTTTGAGTATCTTTTTACAGATACCTATAAATTGATTGGTATGTTTTGCTGGTAATCGTGTTACATATTTGTCTCCAAGATGTGAGCGATAAAAATTTGTTTGTTGATATGATAGTAAAGTGTTATGTAAACTTGCACTGGCGATGAATTAACAATTTGTCATCCCTGGTCTCGATTGATTGAACTGATTGATTGCAGACGATTGGGTATTTTTATCCATTGCACATAGTACATCCGGAAGATAAACAAAGTTTCGAGATGAACTGGAATTGGTTGTTTTTTTTGTGTCTTCTTTAGAAGGGAATAAGGAAAGTTTTACTTTGTATTCTGGGCAAGTATGGAGAGACCCTTTCTCTAGCACATGATTAATGATTGATGCTTATTGGATAGCACCCCGTGGAGTCTTACAGCTCTTAGTACAATTGGGATGACCTTAAAGTTCAACTTTCGCTTTTATTTACATACGTATGTCCTTTTAGACTTGATTACTGGCAGATGTCGCCTGTCGTCTACTTCCATTATTATTCTAGATTAACTAATTCGGAATGCATTAGCTTAGATCAATCAGATAGATGAGAAGGTCTTCCTTCTCATTCGTATTTTTGACGCTTGAAGTTTTGACGTTACACTTTTCTTATGGAAGTTCTGGTTCTTGACATTTCTTAACCAATGTCACATCTGAGCCTAATACTTGTTGAAAGAGGGACAAGATTACAGATGTATCCCATTGGCGTGTATAAAGGGAATATTTGTCAGATGGTTTAATGGTGTTAGGGCAGTTTGTATGCAATGAAGGTTAGGGTCATAATTTTCTTAATTAATGGCAGGCATGTGACAGCTGATATGGAGTATTGAAATTGACATTTTGTATGTCATCTGTTTTTATATTTTTGAACATTTTCTAAATGAATGATATTTCGGGTTTAAGTTTTGAAACTCATTTCCAAGGAAAATTTGATCAGAGACTTATGGACAAATTCTCTTGAGCGGTTGCCAGATGCTTTTTATACTGGAAATGGTTTTTAAATGTGAAATATACATATTTTTTCGTTCAAACAATTAGAAATTCTAAAAATTGAAAACTGAACGAAGCTATTGACAGTAATGGGAGTGGATGTCATTGGACCACCAGTTTAGAATAAATCAGTACCAGCAACAGATATGTTTACAAAACGGAGGTTTTGATGTGTAATTTAAGTGTTTTCCTTGAACACCTGTAGTAGTTTAAATCAACATGTGCGCCTTCGTTATCAAAACCTGTAAAATGTTAAGTTATGTATACTTAGAAGTAAGGCGAGTTCAGATAAGATATACCCTACCTAAAAGTAGACGTATTGAAAGGAAAATTGCCAAAGGATTGAAGAATTATTGAATTATTGAGTATCGACAATGTTGAGTAGCTTAGTATGTATCTAACTTAGTGGGCTAGACTTTTCCTAAGAATCTTATTTAGTTGCTTATGTAGGTTCGAAATATGCCCTATAAGTTGATACCTAAATAAAGGTAATCCATCAATAACTTCCTATACTATGATGGCTTCAAGTTGCTACTAAATTTCGTTACATTAGCCTCTTACAGACAGAGCAAGTTATGAGACGTTAACACAGCAGACATTGCCATCAAATGAAGATATTGTTTCTACAAACACTGCTACTGACTCTCTGGAAGGGACCTGACCTTATCTCATTACCCTGTTCTACTCCCGTCATCTAAAGTCTTTCATTTTAATGTTCTAATGCTCCAACGCTCCAATATTACATTTATGGGTTTCTACCATTAAGTATTTAAAAAAACAGCAATGGAACGCTTTTCAATTAATTCAACGACACATCTGCATCAATGTAAATAATAAAAAAAAATCTGTGTTATGGCTTTGTGAAAAGCAAATACGTATATGTATTATATTTACTATTGCCATTTGCCACAAATATGCTAATTAGTTTAACAACAATTCTCCCACGAATTGCTGACACATGTAATCGTTAACAATTTGTGATAGGTTTGCACTTTATATTGCAAATTGTTTTCAAGAAAATTACTTCAACTGGAACGTATGTACTGCACTAAGCCATATCAACAAATTTAGATATTGTATTGGTTGCCATTTCCCCTAAAATATTTGTGCAATATTTACGACGCTAAGCAGTTTATTAGGTAAACTTGTAATTTCCATTAAATTGTGAGGAGTAGTGGGGAGGTTAAATGGGTTAAAGGTTTTAATTTTTATTTTTATAAACAGTAGAAAATATGTATTACAGTAGATTTTCAGTGATTACGTCAAAGCATACATGGCTTCACATTAGCTGTCCTAGTACAGATCGTTTCGGAACTCTTTCCGTGATCGTACTAAATTCTTGCACTCCATAGTCGTCGGTGTTATATACCAAAAAAGTGGCAGACTTAAGTGTAAAGATGCGTTCAGTCAAAGTGAAACGTTTCTAAATGTATGACACTTCAAGATGGCGACGCCTTTTTTGACATTTTTAATGCTTATCGCCAATAGAAATTTAATTTTCTCCACTTTCAGCTTAAAAAAACAAAAATTATTTTTGTTCGCCAATGAGAAACTGAGAATCAGAGAAACATTTTAGAAATATTTCTTTATTTCTGAAGGGTTTTTGAAATATTTCTGATTTTATTCTTTCGGTATTCTTTCGGTATTCTTTCGGTACTGCACTGTAGGTAAGCCCATTTGTCTGTCCCTGAGGTATGTAAGTGGGTATTGTTCACTGTATTCCCACTGCTACATGAAACTTCTTCTTTCATCCTGTAAATGGTTACCTTCAAGAGTTTGGCCATTCTATGTAGCGCTCTTGTAATCTATACTGGTTAAGTCAAGGGATTTGATGAGCCGATACCGATATATCAGCTATTTGCTTTTATCACCTATCCTCGCTTAGCACGAAACATATTTATTAATTCGGAAAAGTCTGTTGTCACTGCTAGAAAAACAAGTCGTCGAAATGGATAAATTATGTCTGATCAACATCATGCTTTCTGAGTGAGAGAAGAATTGTTTCATATGATCACTTTCGAAACAGTGCAAAGGGTTTGTATTGTGTACCCATAATAAATCTGTTCGCGTACTGAGAGAATTTTACCCCCACTCCTTGAAACTTCACAATCTACGAATTTCGATCTAGAAAGTACGCGAACAGACCCAATCGCTTTTAGCTTCGGTTTGTTAAGTTCTCGTTCACTTTTATTACGAAAATGTGTACGGAAATGTGACAGTTAAACAGCTGTGAATGGGTTTGAACCTCAGAACTGCCCTCAACAACAGCTTAAGCGACAGACAAAACAATTTGACAGTTGCTTCCGAACATAAACTTCTATAGAGGGCTACTTGAGTAATTGACAGACAGAAACTTAACGTAAAATGATGGCATTAGATTCCGATTGGTTTCGATATTTATAGATCAGGCTTTAGGGAAAGCTTTCTGTGACTTTGTAGTACCTAGTTCTCTCGCCGAACTGCATACACTTAACCTAAATATATACATAGATATACGGTGCGGGCCGTGGCTCAGCTTTTTAAATATCAAATTGCCCTTCGGACACGGCATTAAACAGTAGGCCCCTTCCATTCATGTAAAGAATATACCACCAGAATACCAGAATACCACTCTTTAGTGGTAATACTCAAAATGGAATGGATCGAACGAAGAACCCCGTGGTCTGAAACTTAGAGACAAGCCTTTCAGTTTCTTCCTTTGCAAATAAGCTATAAAATCTCATTTTTTCAATACATTTAACAGCGCCGGCAGTGTTTCTGTGATTCCTTTCGGTACAACCTGACACATTCTAGATGGAACTCTGTCAATATGGAAAGAAACGTAATTAAAAACTTCAAGAGCCGACTATCCCATATGTAATTCCTCAGGTTTATTCATTCACTTCCTGTACACATACATGAAATAACCAACAACTAAACAAGTAATTTCCTTTTTCAAGTGAACTCCCTCTCCTGAACAAGTTTTTCATAATAAAAACCCTTCGAACGAAAATAATTTGCTGACCTAATTTCTTTCATATACAATCCAACTGGGAATTTTTGTAATCACTGACACAAAGGAGCGTACAATCCTTAGATTCTTATCCAACCAGAGTACACTACATATACAATGTCCTTCATTCCCTTCATAATTCAGTGTGCTTCTACATCGATTGATGTTCTACATATGTATGCCTTGTCTATATTATTGTGCATGTCGAGGTTGACGCCCTCCTCCATTAAGAAATTTTATTAGGGAATTGGAATTTCAGGCCACCCATTGACGAGGACACTCCTTTTTCATTTCATTTAAATGAAAATAGACCACCTAGTCGGAGATACTCTCTGTGAGATGTAATTAAGCCAAAATACATTGCAAAATATTGGTTTGTGTGCCTTTTTTTTTAAAGTGCACACAACGTTGACGATGTTTGCAGTTTTTAATTTCAATTTCAGTTTACTCCAAAACACCTTAAAGTATCATTTTCAGTTTTGTTTTTTTTTTTCTAAAAATAATAACAATATGTGCAGTTCAAATGTAAATAGTAGCAGCAGTATTAAAGGTGAAGTTTAAAGAGTTGAGATTCAGTTACCAGAGATTGAATTTCATAGGCATACACTGTACAGCTGGAGGTGGTATCTAGACTCGTTTTTTTTTTGTATCTTTTCAACATTTGCATCTTATTCAGTTGACTGATTTCTGTGTGGGTTTTTGCTTTTCTTTTGGTGTGCAAGTAGCCTTCTTCTTTTCCATGTATCGAAATGGCAAAACAATTTATTATTATATTTGCAGTTGTGTGTAGTTTTTTTATTCAGAGGAAAGATGGAGGTTATGTTGATGAATATACGCTGATGTGACTGGTAGGGAGGTAGTCTTTTACTCTTACAGACGTCTTGGGGTTTTAGATATCGAGTTACGAATTGATTTAAGTGAAACTTTAACTGTTACTAAATTGGGCAATACGTTTGCTTAAGTAGAACGAAAAGAGATATTCGTTTCGTTTGTGTTTCTCATGCAAAAATATCGGAGAAGATTAATGTTTCTATGGCCATGTCTACCGTAAGGGGATTGACCTGAACTAGAATGAGTTGTAGCAAAGGAGAGCAATAACCGAAGCTATAGTGATCAGAGCAACTTTTGTTTTAAGTATTTAAATCAAGATGGATTCTTAAGCCTCTGATGTAGGTTTAATAACATTTGATTTGTACCTTGTATCCGTAATTCATCTAAATCAAGATATTTCTCCAATCTCTCCAAACTCTCCAAATTGTATTTTTAGACAAGTCGACGAAGAAGATTATTTACGTTTCCTGACCCTGTCTAGAATCAGTAACTTATAAAAATCAAACCTAGTTTGGTTGTCAGGAATCCTATTGGGCGACAGTCTGTTTTGATAGTTACTGATCTGCTTAATAGCTATTTGTTGCCGTGTGTTTTGGTTAGTTGTTGCTGAACCATGTTTTTCTTTGCGCAATTAATAAAATTGATATTGAGTCTTTAGGTTGACTCGTCAGTTCGTGAATTGCAATATTACTGTGTCCCGATGACAGAGACTCTAGCCTAGACGGAGGAAATATATAAGGTCTGTTATGTTCCTTAAAGAAAAGAGTGAAGGTGGCTAAGAATCTGTCCTGAAATTTTTACAGAATCTCTTTTAGATCTTTGACTAAAAATACAGACTTGCCTCTATCGATTTTGTCGCCCTCATTGAGCCTAGTGCAACCAATAACGATCTCGGTGCTAGTGCTACCGACTCGCTTTCTTACAATGTTCAGTTAAGCTTTTGATTTTGTAAAATTCTTAGACCGCAGGCTTTCGCACAATTTGACAGATTGACAGTTGCCTACCAAACTAGAAAAATAACTTTTCTGATTACCTACTACCTACAACTCTTGAGGTTTCCCAGAGACTACTTTGAATGGTGAGAAATTCTCGTTATTTCCGCAAAATCAATCTCTTCGTAAGGTTGTTTAAAGGTTTAGCAACTTTCTTGGACGACTTCGGCTAAAGCTACACAAAGGAGTAACCCAAAGAAATTTGACGGTTTGGATAAATAGTGTGATGTGTGTGCCATCTCAACTTGAATGTACCAAAATGGTCAGCCTTAAGAGATTCAGACGAGATTGCGAGTACAAAAAAGACAAATACCACGCTAGACAAAAATTACTTTCTGAAAAATAGTGCGGATTGGAAAAAAAAACTTGGTGTTCAATACGAAGCAAGGAAGACACTGCATTACTATATAAAAACCTCAAGTATAATTTGGTTTAAGAAAGCCTTAAGTTCCTGAAAGGGTGACCAGTTTTAGTTTTTTGTACCGGAGAACGCATATTCTAAGCTATGCCGTCATCACCAAACTGTCATAGGATGGTCTTATAATCTTGGAATCTTACTGTCAAGGGCGGAGTACTATTACTTCTTCTCATTGATGGTGGTATTGACTCCGATAATTCTCCAACTCTGTAGTGAACACATAATGATTGGTAGAAAATCAGTAAAAATAGGTCTTTTGGAAGGTTTCTCCACTGCATTGAATCTTTCAAACTAGAATTGAAGACATTGCGGGCTGGACCATTAGTGTCCAATCATACTAGGAGTGCTAAGGATCTCAAACAGTACAGTTTGTTTGTGAATTTTTTCCTTTAAGGTTTATCACAGCAAAGGGTACCGAATCTCTTGAAATAACCGAGGATATCTGCATCACTTACGGAAGAGCGAATCCATTAATAATTAAACAATACAACAACTCAAACGGCAGACAAAGCAATTTGACAATTGCTTCCGAACATAAACGCCTATTACGGGGTACTTGAGTAATTGACAGAACTAAAGTAAAATTAATGTCAAATTCTGTCTTCCGATTGCTTCCCACTACAGATCTGTTCGCCTACTCTCCCAAAAAAAACAAATTCTCAAGAAAATCTATGGAAATTCACGAAGTCCTGTTCGAGTACTCAAATCTTTCGTAGTTTTTCGTAAAAAATGTCCCCATGCTACGAATCTTAGTGCAGGAAATATCTTTGCACTGAGTTGTGAAATCCGTCAGATACCTGTACGAATTTGTTTGTTCTTTGTGTATTTGTATACATTAGCATTTGACGTCTAAAATGTGGGCAAATTTCGTGGCCTTCGCATTCGTTTACTTTTTTGTAATTTTACCCCCACTCCTTGAAATACGCAAACAGACTTTATTATAGTTCAGCATTAAATTTTTAAGGTTAACTACAAGTACTGACCATTACGAGCGCCATCTGTATGTTACACAGACATATGTTCTACCTCCTTACTAGTTGATATCACTAACGTTTACCGAACACATTTTTTTTTGCTTTAAGAAGTATTTGTTTTTAGACATGTTAATTTTCTTCACAAAAAAAAACAGGATTAATGCGGTCAGAATCAGCCAAAGCCAATTCTAAAGAAGCTTAGCTCCCTCTCTTGTCGCCGACCTGTTGCATATGATTAAGCAGCGACTATCGGGTCTTGTTTGAGGGGGTTTTCGACTCTGAACAATAAAAAGATTTGCAAAATATGATTTACGTACATATATTTGTTTTCTAAATCATTTCGATCATCGATAATCAATCTTCTTTGAATAAAATTTATTTTTGCATGTGTTGTGTCATTTTGTAATAAAATAAAAAATATATACACACGAATGTGCGAGTATTATATATCAATAAGCATCCAGCATCTAATTAGAAATAAACGATATCTATAAGATCAACCAAAAGTTCATAAAATTAAATAATTAAATGAAATAAATAAAAACAAAACAAATATCGGTTCTTTTGCGATCTTATGACCGAACCTGCTAACCCTGCTAACTTTACTTCTAATTTGCTAATGTAATTAATTTTTTTTTTTTTTCGTATCTTGTATCTTGTATCTTTTTTTTTGCGGACAGGAGATTCAACTTTTTTTTGTTTTCGTTGTTTTGATCGTCTCCAAGAGTGTGGGTTGATTTGTGGATTCGCTCATCTTAATTGATGTGTCGCCACTGAATTATAATATCCGTTGGATGCGATATTAGCATGAAACATTTCCTATTGGTAAAAGGTTTTGGTTCATTTGGTACGCGCTCGCAAACTGGTTTGATAATAATTTGTCTGGCGACGATGATTTGTTTATGCGTCATTCGTACAAGTTTTAATTGATTTACTAAAAAAAAAAAATAACATTAAGGGGCCATTGATTGACCTTGTAAGTGCGAAGTCAACTTTGTAATGACATCGATATGGTGAGACTGCATAAAGTGGTATAAAAGCAGCTGTAGGTCGAAGAGGAGAGGTTGGTGTTAAATAAAGTACAACAGATTCAACGACAAGCCATGAGACAATTTACTTGTCAGGGATGTTAAATGTTCACCATTTTTGAGAGTAGTGGACACCATCGATACTTAAAAACGAAAGTAGAGGTGGTTTTTCTATATTATCAGCAAGCATTATAATTTGACTACGAGAATTGCTAGCCTTTCTGACTGTATAGTCTTCAAATGATCTTTTCATCATTTGGGAAATATTTGGAGCTTTTTGTAAAACTATTCTGCTCTTTCTTTGTACCCGATCGAATAAAATCTTGTGGATACCGAGATTCTTTATTAAATCAGGTCACTGGAAGACAATATTACCAGTGATGTTGTGCTAGAAGGATTTATCTGAAGAAAAACTCAGTTGGTTATTGGTTTATAGTTCCCAACCATAGATTGGAAAATGGGTGTTATATCTCGGCCCTTTCCCAAAAAGCTGCTTTATCTAGAGGCTATTACGACCTCACGGAACTAAAGTCCTTACACTTAGTAAACATCGTTGACTTTACTAGTCTTCATGGAAAGATCTATGATATCAAAAAGTGTGTCTGTGTTCTTCTCCAGATTGCCATCCTTACCAAAAACCTAAGAATAACTTTAATAAAGGATTCGTCAGTCAGCTGTCCAACGTGCAAACAAGTAGATATTTTAGAGGTTGGCTCCAATGAACCCTATCTCTTAAAGAATTATGTTTTTGACCTTGCAAATTCTATTTCTGACTTTAGACATAGCTTTCGCACTCTCTACTTCCCACATCTGCAAGCCTTCCATCTTATTCGAATGTCTGAACAGCAAATTGTTGCACTATTACTCCACATTTTACGATATCTGCATAACAGCCTCTGACAGATACATACATATCCGAAGACTAAGTTTATTTGAGCTCATCATGTCGCTTACTTTTTTGGTCAAAATTAAAACAGGATCTTATGACACAACTTCCTTAGCACTGTTTAAGATACAAACATTGAATCGCCCAGCGTCTACTGTCATCACGAAAAAAAAAAAACAAGTACAACCTATTTGCCAATGCTGCAATAAGCCGTACTTAAATGTAACCACTGTCCATGCTTACATTGTGAAGGCTAACGTTGACAACCTTGCTTTTGACTTTTCTCCATTTAAGGAAGACTTACACCATTCACTGCAAAACTAGACACAAGTTTCTCACCTATAAAACTACTCTCGATGAAAATAAAAATCGTTGATTGATTACAAGTCCGTATTCTCTAAAAAAGGCTTTGTTTGTGTTATAATTTTTTCGCCTCGCCATACGTAATATTCGTTCAAGGTCAACCGCGTGAAAGATTCATTAATGCTCTCAACAATTTTGGTTAACCAATTAAAATCCAGGCCATAACATTGTCACGACAAACGCCTACTTAAAAATTAAAATTTATATTTCCAGGAATTTCATAAAAAAAAACACAGAAACATTGACTTTAAAGTAAATCTAATGCGCAGCAATTTATCGTCCCCTCCCAAACGAATTTTAAAGATGTTGACTGATTATCACATAATTACTTGTGTTTGTTCAAACATAAAACCATTTGAGTAAATACGAGTAAAACTCGAAAAAGGGGGTTATACTGGAGTCATAATGTTGGCCTGTTTGTTTGCTTAGTTTGCATAGCGCTTCTTGTTTGAAGAATGCATTTTCATTTCCATGAACATGGTATAAGGTCAAAAAACCTTAAGGTCTCTGGTGTCATTGTCATTTGTTTGTTGAGTCGTCGGCTCGGTTTGTTTGAGTGTTTCTTTCGGTATTTCTATCCTTTCCGGCAAATTGTGTCGTGACATTTGCTTAGTTTGTCGAAAAATGTCATGTTATTCTTTTCTCTTTTTTATTTTATAAACACTTTGCTGAGCATAACCTGACCGTCATCGAAGAATAAAACGTGTTTTAGGTTGACGCCATTTCTTTCCATAGAAAATTTTAATTGTAAGCCCACTCTCGTTTTCGTATTAACCATAATTTATGAGAATAGAAAATGAGCATTTGTTGAATATGAGATTTGTTGAACAAATTGTAAAATAATTGCTACTATGCTACGGTCAGGCAAACAGTGTACTCTATACGTGATCCGTTTGAGAGAGTTAAAACGATTTGAATACACCGTTTGTGTTAAGAGTATGTGCATAAATCTTTGAACTGCAATAACAAAAAGATTATTATTATTATTAACAGCAATTGTTGTGTGGAGGTTTTTTAATGGTACAACTTTTACAGGTTTGTGTATTTAATTTTATTTTTTCATTCTCCATTTATTCAATGTGCAGTTCAAATACTGTGGCCTACAACAACTGTGTGAGGAGGAAAAAAAAACTAGTTTTAGTGCATCATTCTCTTTGTGACTCACGTTCTTTAGGGTTTGATATAATCAATCGGTTTGCGAACATTTAATAACTTTTCTAAACAATTACTGTTTCATTTAATTTGTTTACTTAGTTGTGGGTCATTCGGTTTTTAATTTAGAAAATACAACTAGATTCTAGCTCTGGATCATTGGCTGTCTTAGTATTCCATCGATTTATGGTTAGTCTTGTTCGGTCGCTAGCATTTTAGAAAAGAATGGTTTGACTTATAAGCTATGCTATTCGTCATTTGAATCCAGAAACAGTTCAAAAATCGCCTGTTGAATCCCAGAGGGATAGCGCCAAACTGCGAGATAGACGAAAGTGTAAGACTGTCAGAATTTTATGAACATGGCGTCAAAAAAAGCTTACTCTAGCAGTAATCGAAAAAAAAGCCTTAAAAACATTATTCCATGGAGCCCTCTAGCACCTACAATCCGTGCAAGGTTAAACCTAGTTTGAATCCACAAGCACTAGGGTCGAACCCACGACCAGTTCCCGTTTTGATGAAGGTTTACGGAATGGCACTAAAAAAATACCGTCCCTCGCAAGAATCCATAAAAACAAGACAATTCCCTTATATGTATGAAGAAGAACCCTTATGTCGGAAATGGCATTATTTTTCAATCACTCTTTAGAAATGAGCTTAAGGTTGGAAGTTAAAAGCCTCTATCGGATTAATCTGATAATTTTAGAACAGAATACCAATCTTCTTGGTTTCCTTTTCAGGTTTGGAACACTTAACCAAGGAGAGTGAAGTCTGCTTCAGCATGGATATAGGAATGTTCGCTAGTTGCAATACATTTTTTCGAATGACACTTACAAATGTCAAAAGATGTCTCACAGGTTAACTCATTTCTTGATGACACAATTTTTGATCGTCCGGCGTAGGTACTGGTAGCGGTGATTTGAACTTCTATACAATAGTAAACCGAAGAAAGGAACATGTTTTTGACTGCCTAATAAATGAGGACACTATGCTGCTCACTACCGTTTTCTATTCCTCATGGTTTTATGTACATACTTAGTGTTAAGTATCTTTATTGTTAAAAGCGTCTCTTTGAAATGTAGATACTACTTCATGTGCATATTTGGTGTGCCACTTTGTAGGGAACATGCTTTAGGTTTGGCCGATAGCTTTGAGGGAAAGTTATTGGATATTTCCTTTGAGAACTTTCAGAGTCCGTCAAAATGACATATTAAGTGACCCAGAAACTCATTCTTCAATGAATCAATTGTCGTGCGAGCTGTGCAAGGAATTTCATCAATTTTCGTCGGAACGAACAGTACCAGGTCCTTGACCCTCACTTCTGACGCATTATTCCTTAAAAAACAGTCAGGAGTATTTGACGATCTTAAGGAATATCGCGTTAAATGGCTTGTCGATGTGTGTCTGTTTACTTCAGAATAATCAAAACAAAACTGACAGTTACCGCCATTTGCATAGATTATATTATAGCATCTTCCGATAGAGTATCACCTAATAGTTAACACTAGATGCACATATGTATATGTAAGGTCCATGTTTATATATTCCTACGAATGCATAGCTATAGCAGCAAATTCAATGTGGTTGTGATAAGAGTCACTATTACCTCTGTTCTCAGTTACTTGGAACACCTGTGTAATGCATCTGTTGTTCTCCCAACCAAGCTTCCTACAATCCCATTGAATCAGACACTAAACACACTCTGTCACACACGAATTCAATGAAATACTAAAATTAAATATAGTTACTGCCCACGTGCTATCAAGTTCAAGTCTCATGAGACAAACAAAACCTAGCATTACACACTCCCCTTTAACGTGTTCGCTGCGGTCTAACGTAATAAAACCAAACCCCATTTACCTGAACCTGCTAATGTTGAACCTTTAAGCCTGCCATTTTTTGCCAGTAATTGCTAGAAATTTCCCAAACCAGTTTTGTCATCAATTCACATCTCTAACAAAGAAAATTTATATATTTATTTATTGTTTGGCATCTACAAACAGACAGTTTGCGTCATCACATATCACACCAACCGTTGGGTATATCTTCGCCGAAAGATAGCGCGCTAATTAGGAAAATTGTTGCAAATTACCCAACAGGCACTTCGGTTCGGTTCCGTGGGGTCTATTAAAAGACAGCTTGTTCCATCATCGTCATCACCTGGATGAGTACTGTGCACTGTGATGGGCTGCGCAACGTTCACATGATGAAAATGAAAATCCCATGCGATGCGATTTCATTTGGATGCATGCATGCGCGCGCAAGATGCGCTGCGACCAGGGTTGCTGCATCAATTGCAACGAGGAAGTAATCATATGAGGTGCTCATACGGATACGGATGCATGGACCAAAGCGAATGGTGGTTGCCGGCGATTGTGTGTGCACCGGCTTTTGTGTAAGCCACCACACAGAGACAAAGGAGTTTGCTTAAACGGTTAGCGCTTCGATTTAGGAACACTTTGCGCTGTGGACGTGCGGTTGTGGGAATTCTGGTTTTCAAATGTGGGCGCTTGAATCAAGATGAAATTAAACAAAATAATTATGTATGTAGATATACTGAGAGCGTGTACCGCTAGAAAAGATAAACGATTATGTTTGTTATGATCATATGATCATTTCACTGACTACGTAAGAGGTATGGCATGCATGCCATACGAAGTATTGCACTCCATGGATTCCATTTCGGATTTGATTATTTTATGCCTAAGATGGAGGCTGCTACTTCACTTCGATGTCAAAGTGGGGTTAGAAATTGATCTTTCTGAAGCGTTGACGTTTGAGATATGTTTTGACAGATTTGACAGTTCGCATACTCATATCACAAACACAAGGTGGATAAATGTACAAAATCAGCTGTTTTCTGTTTTTTTTTTGTTAAGTTTCATTCATTCGACGAAATAGGCCTTAGGAGAGGAGATATGTGACGATATTGCATTTGAAGTGCTCCCAGAGATTTTTCTCATTCTCGACCCAGCTGTACCCAACTTCTTCCCAAATTCTAGATAGCACCAACGTGAGTGCACCAACGTCTAAATCATTCTTTAAACGTTTTTTGGTTAAGTTTTTTGTTCACTTTCGTCCATTTGACCCAAAACGCTGAAAGAGAGGAGATATGTGACGATATTGTATTTGAAGTGCCCCCAGAGATTTTTCTTATTCTCGACCCATCTACACCCAACTTCTTACCAAATTCTAGATAGCGGCCAACTGAGTGCACCATCGTCTAAATCATTCTTTAAACGTTTTTTGTTCAAGTTTTTTGTTCAATATCGTCAATTTGATCCAAAACATTGAAGGAGAGGAGATATGTGACGATATTGCATTTGAAGTGCGCCCAGAGATTTTTCTCATTCTCGACCCAGCTACACCCAACTTCTTCCCAAATTCTAGATAGCGGCCAACTGAGTGCACCTACGTCTAAATCATTCTTTAAACGTTTTTTGGTTAAGTTTTTTATTCAATTTCGTCCATTTGACCCAAAACGCTTAAGGGGAGGAAATATGCGAAGATATTGCGTTTGAAGAGACTTTTTCCATGCTTGACCCAGGTACACTCCATTTCTTCCAAAATCCTAAATGTCGGGCAACTGGTGAACCTCTCCTGTCTCCTTCTCTATGTGGAAGCTACTGGCAAGTTTAAAAATCTTGATACAATGCACAATCCTTAAGAAGTAGCATTAGGTCTATGTGATCCAAGTGTCCTTGATATTGCGGCAAACTTGAGAATCAGTTTTATGTCACATCATAAGTGTTGGTTCTCCTTATGCGCCTTTCTTTAAAGGACTCGCGAAGGTTTTTCTGGTCAGGATAGCTAATGAAATCGCATCACCCATTCTGGCACATAGTCTGCTAACCATGTTCGTGTTTGAGATTACACGAGAGTAATACAGTCATGGTCTCAAAGCATCCCTGCCTGTACATACGTCCCATTTTTCAGATGACAACTCCCATCACATTCCATGGAAATAAAACCAGACGTTCGTGTTTAAAAGGACCATAAACTCAATTTATACTTTCACCTCATTACCATACCATTCAGTTTCAGTCCTCCTCTGCATTAAAATTAGAATTTCAATTAAGGGTAGTTTGAAGTTCCTCCACATCTGTACAAATGCCTCCGGCAGATTTTACTACCAAAAAAGTAAAAATTCCGCAAAAAATTCTTTCACAACGTCACTAGATCCAAGGTACTCGTATATCATTAATCTTTCACCCAGCTCCATGCCTCCATGCATCGTAAATAGGATTTTCCATTGTAAGACACACTGCCAGAACAGAGGTAGGTATACGTAGATTCATAGATACTCGTAGGTATGGTAGGCAGGTACACCTCTACCTATACATTATGGCCAGATAAGTGCGCTGTATTATAGCCAGTAAGTGCAAAAGCAATAGTTACCTACAATGAGGCTGAGAGGCGCTGAAGAAAGCAAAACTAGGTTAAGAACAAACTGGTTTGCCCTATCGGTGTTTGATTATATTCGATGCCTTCAAGTGGCATCTGCTACTACTTGTCAGTTGGCGGTTGTGCTGTTGGTAGTGGCAGTGATAGTTGCTTAAATGCATGCCACAGAGCTCTCTGGTGCGATGTGCGATGTGCGCTATAAGATGGTTCTAGTGCACAGAAACGGTAAAGAAAAGATTCTTAAGAGATTGTGTGGGTAAGAAAAATGAAAAAAAAAAAAAAAAAAAAAAAACACAAAGACGATGAAATAAGAGCAAATGGGAAAGCTTTCGCTGGTCGACTAGCAGAAGTCAATAAACGAGATGGTTTGATAGACCGTTTTCTTTTTCTTTATTTTTCGTTATTTACTATATCAGGCATAAGACAATGTTTCGCCATCAGTTATAAATCTTTTCGAGTATCCAGGGTAGGGAGAGTCATAGTTGTTAAATACTGTTGTAGGCGTCTTTTAAGGGGTCACCTTCAATTATTTTGTAGACTATGTACTTTAGGGCAAAACTTACATTTAACTTTAGATACAATATGTATCACTCTACCGGAAGAAGCTGTAACTTTTGCAAATGGCGGCAAATGTCAGTTTTGTTTGGATATTTGTGAAGTAAACAGACGCAGAATATACGTCGACAAGCCACTGAACGCTATACTTGTCAAGATCGGGAAATACTCTATCTGACTATTTGTCGTAAATATC
Source organism: Xylota segnis (assembly GCA_963583995.1). NCBI lineage: Eukaryota > Metazoa > Arthropoda > Insecta > Diptera > Syrphidae > Xylota > Xylota segnis. Next base: position 23,999,403 of record OY757236.1, on the reverse strand, counting down.
AGCACAGATTTCCCGGCCCTACCTCAACTGTGTCGGATACTAGGGCTTTTAGATGCTCGTCTCGCGTGTCGGAAAGTTTTGTAATGCTCGTTCCGCCTAGAATATCGCCAACTGAAGTTCGACGCTGTGGGTGGAAAACCATTCTCAAACATTTTTTATTACCACAAATTGATATTTGGGACTGTTTTTCAAACAAGAAAAGAGTATGAGAACTTATTGCCTGAAGTTCTTGTCAAAATGATTGAAAATGCGGGAAAAAGAGAAATGGTCATCAACAATGGCGGCGCTTACTTGAGCGATGTTAAGTTGGTTAACTATCTAAAGATACAAAGGCTCTGAAATTAATTCTTCTGGAAAAGTGTGTCTCAAAGCTTGTAGCACAAAAGTTTGGGTTCAATTCTGTTCTTTACGCGGAGATCTAATGCATGAAGGTTTTTTAAATTCATATTTGAATCGACTTTGGTTGTAGTCTTAACAGGATTGTTTTCGTCAACTAGTCTGGAGTAAACCTAAATACAAACCTTACATGACTTTGTTTTTGTTGTACCTAGTTAATTATAAAATTAACAAAAAAATATTTGAAGAAGAGACTTACATATTTAGTTACACAAAGTGAAGCGTAACGAAGTCGGCTACTCTTTTCATCCCGAAGAATTTTAGAATTCTAATGTTCGACATTTTCCAGTACCTTAAGGTCTCACATTATTTCAATTTGACAGATAATTTTCATTTTTCTGCTAGATTCGGAATTCTAGGCTTACTTTTTGAGATAAGGCCTAACATATGGAATAGCAGCCTGACTAAAAAAGTTGGTGACATTTCGCATGTCATAAGTAGCATCCTCACTTCCAGGTTTTACTTTGAATAAAGTGTGGGCTTTGATTTTCAGTATCTTAGTGATAAATGTATTTGCTTGGAAAAGAAGACTTTGAAGAAGGTTAAGTGTGAAAAATCGGCGGTCAAAGGGAACAAGGTTGCCTTAGTTTTTCAAAGGTTTTGGTATATTTTAAACTTTAGAATTTCGTTTTAATGTGAAAAGAATGAACAAATTTCACGCATTGAATGGTTAATTCGTTAGATTACTCAAATCGTAGATCAATTCAATTTTATTTATCGAAGAAGAATCAATACAAAACTACCCAATCAGTTTTTTTTATGTTGTCAGTATCTTGTTCGGTGATGTATACGTAACCCATTTTTCATAACATTTTTGGAGGAAAAAATTTTCCATTATTCCCACACTCAGCGAGTTAGCAACGAAGCTAGTTTGTGCTTATGATGCACAGAAACAAAACCATAGAAGGTAGATTCTGGATCTAAGTATCTGGTTTCGTCGTGTACATAAAAATCTTCTTACCTACAAATCTAGGCCACTACATCAAAACTAAAACCTTACCTCCTTGTCAAATCTGCATCTCTCTACCAATCAGCAACGTTTGACTACCTAGTGGCAAGAATATAGAACATTGCATTCACTTTTATTCATTTGTTTGTATTTCAACTTTTGACACAACGTACGAACACGGCCATGACTATGATAGCAATATAATTGTGCTCCAGTAGTTAGTTGTCACCCTTCACACAGGATTGACAGACTGATTTTTTTGACACTCGCATTGACACTCAGTCCCTACTGAACGTAGGTTTTAACAAAACAATTATTTTTACATCAAAGCTAATGTTTTTCACAGCAGTTAAATTGCTTTACTTTGGTATTTCTATAGTTTACATCGTGAGTTTCTCAGTTTTTAAATTTTTTCGCACTCTTTTGGCAAGTGACAGCGATTGACATTTCCAGACGTCGAAGAAAATCCAAGAAATTTCAGATAATATGGAAATCCGAAGTGCCCAAAAGATGTCACTTTTCCGCTTCGCCCTAGCCTGTAAACGTCAACAATTTCAGTCCTACGATTTGATGAGAACAGGCTCTTAAACACCGATCAGTTGACGTTTCTTCTAGCGTTGTTGTTTTGAGACTAGTACATTCCTAAAAACCATTGCATTCTGGCCTTCCATAAGAAATCATTTCACCACACCCTGTATATATAAATATAAGGTTAGGTGATCACCTTAAATCCCCTCTGGAAAAAATTTCACCTATTTACTTCTGCGGTTTCTAGGTCAGAGCACTCCTTCTTAACCGCAAAGTTATTCTTAAGAACATAGCACAGCTTTCGATATGTTATTTTTATTGAAGCACAAAAAGAAATAAACATGCACACAACATGACCTCTGATTGAACTCAATTTATTTAGGGGTTATACATACTCGTATACGTTCGCACTGATGACCTTCGAATAAGACGTAATCGACCAAGGTGAACCCTCGTCAGGTAAAACAAAAAAAAAGTAAATAAATGTAAAAAAATAAAAAACAATTTTCGAAAGTACCACCGCAGATTAATATTGTTTTTTTCGTTAAGTCTTAAATCTTTCTTTGTTTTGTAAGTTCTTTGATCTGGATTACTTTGTGTATTTGATTACTTAATAATAGTAGTTATGAGGTAGGCAGCATTGATTGATGATGAATTTTAGCATATGTATGGGCTTTGTTACTTCTTAATCCGGAAATTAAATCATAAATAGCTGCAGGGTAACTCTACGTGTGTTTTGAAGTGATACAATTAATATTTACCTACTAAAAGGTAAGTATTGATTTTATTGGATTTCATATTGTTTTCATCTTCAAAGAGGCTGAACACACTCTTTTCGAGTGATACGAGAGCAAATTGTTTGCAATTACTTTGAAGTGTTTTCATCGAGTGTGCGTATTGACATTGGCTAAGGTGATGCTTACATCTATTTTGGAATATATTCGCAATGAGCTTGTGAATTGCAAGTCTATGTGTTGAAATGAATTCCTGGGTGATGTGGTAGATGGAAGACTTGCTTAGATAGCTTAGGGGATCTTTAGTTCTCCTTACGTTAGAAGGTCGAGAATCTACAAAAGTAGCTTATTACCATCACTGGTGTTTCGGTACAGGAAACCCGTGCTATGTCGTAAAAAGCCTGTTTTTTTCTAAGTTCAAAACTTTGGTTGTTTTAAAAAGCTTAAAATATGAAGAGAATTTTTTCTTCCTTCTTAGATACTAGGATTCATTTCCACAAAATGAAAAAAATTGGAAATCCATAAGAGTACATTATTCAGTTAAATCGGTCCCTAAGGTTTCTTGTAGCTTGAAATTATTCAAAAGATATCCCAAGTCTTAGTGTCATACAGATTTATTTCAGACTTTACCCAGTGTTCCTCTACACTCTCAACCCTGTGCTCCCACTGGGATTGTTGTTAAGCCAACCGATTAGTCAATGCTCCTTTCTACTATCTGGTATCCTTTCTAGTATCTTGAAAAGAAAAAAGTTTTAAGCATCAAGTTTCTTATTAAATGCAAAGCGGGTAGCAAAAGCAATTCTAGTACAAAGTTTGACTCAAATCATATAAATGGTGACTGGCCCCATCCGGACATAGTGAATTCTGCAATAGCGTTGAGTATATTGGTAATTCCCCGTAGAATCCTTTGACAATCTGAGTCCTGATTCAGACTGAAGTTTTGAACTCCCAAGTATTCATTATTTCCCAATATTTTCCTCCTTTTCATTTATTCAGCGTAAATTCGTAGGATCTACATAGCTAGATCCACTCCTGCTTCTTTGGTCTTTGATCAGATCGGTGACTACCGTTTGTCTTCCGTCATTTGCTCTTGAGTGGTACAGGAGACTCAACTCCTTGCACTTGGCCGCGCAGCTAATCTACATATCTAGATGTGTGTCAGGTAATCGCTGCTTGAGGAATTCCAAGTTATATCAGAAAAAAACTGTCCAGGGGCTATTAAGGGAACACAGGTACATATCCTTGAAGCTACCGTCAGTTGCTCAGACAGAGTTTGGAATGCAAATGCAGATGATGGTTCTTCCTTGAGTACCTGAACTATACTACACAGATAGAGGGGTGTGCTAGACTTATATTCTTAAAGCCCACTATTATTTCACTATGTAACGCCCTAACTTTCGCTGGTAGAATTTTCACACGCCATTCTTGAACTACCACCGTTTTATATTGGACTTCTGGTGAGTTTTACTCTTTGTTATTTCAAAGTGTTATTAGAAAGTGCACACAATAACTATCTTTAAGATACATTTACATATAAACAATCATTGTGATGCTTTATCTGTTATAATGAATCAAACTCCTTTGACGAAATTTCCATGCCTTTCCCTTCGTCATGCCGGAACGAACCAGGAAATCATACGTCACGCGTATCTCAAAATCGTGTACTTCCTCGAATGGAATATCCAACCGAGAGGCAACAATGCTTTATAAATATTGAAAGCCATGTGACTCCTGTTTTTCCTCCTCACCTCATCCCCTTTTATTGTGTGACCTTAAATTCAATTAGAAAAAAAAAAAAAATGAATACTCAAGCAACAAACTAGTCGCATCCACATTCTACTCCTCTCTACCGCTACAGATACAGATACAGATACAAAATCGCACAATTATGCTGCATTTAATAGAAATGCCGAGTATCATCATCCGCAGACGTAGCAAGGAAAAACCTTCAGCTGTTCAGTACGAGTATCTGTGCGATACAAAAAAAAAAAAAAAAAAACAGCGCAGACAATCTCGAGGCTCTGCTAAACGGTGTCTCAATGTGGCTATGGTCCGTCTGTGTGTCGGTTCGGATCGTTGTTGTGTTGTAGCCACACCACCTCTCGATCATTAATCATTTTTTCATCTCTGTGCGCGCGTTTCCATTATACACTTTCTACATGCATCTTTGTGTCTATTCGTGGACGGTATCTAACTCATTCACTAAAAAATTATAAAAAAAAAAAGAATTGTAAAATATCTCACCGATAGTTGGCTGCCATTTAAGCTTTCCTATCGCGTTGTAGCGCGATACAGTTGCAGATGTGTGGCTACTCCGCCGATTGTAGTGGACCGACCGAACGATCGTGGACTTTTCCTTCGCTCAGTCTTTTCATCGTTTGGTGAGATGGCTACAAAGTGGCAGAGTCAGTTACCTCGTTGGTTTTCCTTCAATTGTTCCTGTTTTGTTGTTGATTTTTATTTTTTTTTAAACATAAAGGTTGGAGGAAAATGTTTGTTTTTTTTTTTGGTTTACGGTTATTTTAATTGCTTCGGAGAATTGCATCCATTGTGTAGTTGTATCTATGGGATACCTTGAAGTGTAAACGGTGATGCTGCCAGAGCGACAAGAGAGCACGTCTAGGCTGCAACTTCTTTTGTGTGTGTTTGTTAATTTTTTTTTTCTCGGTCACGATTGTTAATAATAGAATAACAAATGCTTAGTTGAGGATTGGTTTAAGGTTTGGCACTCGCACACAGCTTGGCGTGGAGTGTTTCCTTGATCTTTTATGCAATGGAATTGGAAGAAGAAAAAACCGCCTGGGAGTTGCAACTGGACTAGGAGGTATGTCTTGTAGTACAATGTGTACATGGAATTGAAGTTTAGACGATTGACTTTGGAATAGCACTGAGATTTCTCTTTTTTTGTTTTCTTTCGAGGAAAAAGAATTCAGTACTGAAAGGACAAATCAAAAGAAAATCACTGCCAACATATTCATACTTCTAGCCAGTCCTCCAGCTGCTGTAGGTAATCCACTTCAACTATTCAGGATAATTCCACATTCATTGCTATTGTCCGGAATAAGCAGACTCATCGAGCAAATAGGCTATATAGACTAGAAGGGCTAGACGACAAGGAAGACTGTGTCTAGGTTTTGAGAATTAGGCTATGCCGGTTACCAGCGCACTTGTTCTAGAAAATTGGAAACGGCGTGCCTGAAATTGAAGATAGTGGAAGGAGGGTGGAGGGCAGCAGACTCTTGGCAGGTCGCGAGCTTGAGAAGTATGTAAGCGGCAGTATATGAAAGAGTTTTGGGATAGATGGCCCGAGTACAGCACTATCGACAGGAATAATCCAAAAAGTGATTTTGAAGAGCAGGAACAAAGAAGAATTCCTCTTAAACACTCCAGTTATTTCAGTTAAACTGATATTGTTACATCCTTATTGACAGACAGGCTGTTATTAAGGCTCCCTAGCATGAAATATCACCTCTTCTAAACTAATCGAACAGCACAAAGAGAAAATCGTTTCATCTCTTCAAGATCTGTCTGGTCTGGGTACTAGGGCACAATAGAGAGGACGAGCTGGTAACTATTTCTGTCCAAGACAGGTGACAAGATTGCGAGATTATTTTGTTGCATGGAAAATGTGCCTCAACTACATTTTGGCCCAGAACACATATCTACAAAACAGAACTCGTACAGATATTGGGAGGATAGTCATTAAGCATCCAGATCCAGACTGCGGATCGGAGCAACTACAATAATAGGTCTGTTCGGGTACTTTCTGCACCAAAAATTCGCAGATCGTAAAATTTCAAGGAGTGGGGGTAAAAGTCTCTTAGAGGCTGGTAAAATTACAAAAAAGTAAACAAACGTGAAAGCTACGAAATTCGCCCACTTTTGAGACGTCAAAAGCAAATGTATGCAAATACACAAACAACAAAACATTTCTTACAGGTATCTGACAGATTTGACAGATTTCGTTAATCAGTGCAAAAAAATTTCCTGCACTCAAATGCATGGGGAAATTTTTTACTCTCTCGTGAGCGCTCTCTTCTACGAAAAACTACAAAGCTTTTGCGTACTCGAACGGGATTTGGTGACTTTTCTTAGATTTTCGTGAAAATTCGTTGTTTTGGGAGAATACGCGAACAGACGTAATGAGACTAAGAAAGAAACAATTCTGCGAGTGTTCGACTTTAAGTAAAATCAAACATTTCAATAGGTAGCTTGGCTAGCAACCTTTACGAAATCGGAAAGAAAATTAGTGAATTACCTAGCTCCCATAATGCTACAGGATAGAGTACATCCGGTCTCTGTTCTTATGTAGGTTTATCATAACAGTCAGTTCACATGAGCTGTGGTTTTCAAATGGTGCCAGAATCCTAGATAGGGTTCAGCACGTAGCAAAACCTTAAGCGGTTCTTTAAAAATATCTGTACTTGCGAAACTTATGTTCATTGTATTGTATTAACATGTAGATCCTTGGCTGAATGATTTTCTTATTTTTCTTCGTAAGCACAGTGTTCCTTGTCGGATTCAGTAAAATAGTAGCAAACCACATCAGGACTAATCTCGAAATATTAAGTTTTTCATAGAAGTATCGCTCAAGGTCCAATGACTTTAGACATAAATTGGTCGATAGGCGTCAATTTTGCTTTTAATGTTAGAAAAGTTCAGAGACGTCAAAACACATAAAAGAAGTGACCAATCAACTGGTCCATCTCTAACGATAGCATGGTCCAGCATGAACCCCTCTAGTACATTTCTGTGGGCTTTTACTTGCTTTTTACGGAGCCCTAAAGTCAAAAAATGCTACCATCGTTGAGAATAGTTTTGCGATGATTAGTGTAATTACTAAATTGATTCCAAATTTGAGTAACTTGCAAATGTTGTTAAAGAATTTTGTTTTCCAACCGTTCACGTGTGAAAACATCAAACAAATGGCAGCTAACTTCACATGTAGTCAGAAAACGCTGCTTTCTACAAGAAGAACAAATAGATCCCACAAAAATGACATAACTATGAAAACTGCATATTGCATATCTAGTTTTTTGTTAAAATCTCTGTAGAATGACCTTTGCCTTGTTTATTGCACCATTTAAGACTAGACATTAGAAAGATCCAAGCAAATTCGACTTTCTACTTTCTACTTCTTTGTAAACTATGTCAGTCGTGTAAACACAAACCTGTCATATGCGAATTCAAAGAATCCTTATTTGACAAAATAAATATTAACAAATCTTTTTTTTACTTCCATTTCAGGACTTCAAGAACCATTCACTTTGGAAGGAACTAGCGAAAGGTAAGTTTCTAACGTCTACCAGTAGGTATCTCAATCAGTCAAATTTGATATGTCAATTCGTTTCAAACACACGGACATGCAAAATAGCTACTACTGACAGTTGCACAAAAAATGAAAGTCATCGAACACACACCGGTTGTATTACATCCAATTTGGCATCCAAAAGAGCAACCAGCATCCACAGAGCTACAACATCAATAGCCCAACTTGTACGCGTGGTTGTTGGTAACCTTTCGAGATGTAATCATCTGAACAAGATCACATTATTCGTCTTGTGAACTCTCTCGGTTTTTCTGTTTTCTTCTCAATTTTAACGTTATTAACTAACAAATCGTTGTTCGGCTGTCGTTGGGGCTTAAACACAAGACAGCCGCCATTAAACATGTGACTCATGGAGTATTCTCATAAATTACCTTTCGAGATGATAGCTTTAAAATTAATTTTAATTTTTGTTTTATCTGTTTTGTTTTTTTGAGGACAAAGAAAAGTGAAATTTACATTGAGTTGAGAGGGGGAGGTCGATGAGGCTGAAGTTAAACAAGAAAAGTCAACGGGCATACGACACGATGAGATGAAATCGAGATTGTTTTGTATTTTGAGGTTATTTTCAAATTAATTACGACTTTCGTATCCATCAATAATATTATATTGTCGTTATGAGGAAGAAGAACGAAAACAGACACAAATGACTGATGGAGGTCATTGCATTGCAATTAGTTTTGGAATATACAATAGTTTGCGAATTGTTCTGGAACAGATCATTGATGGAAGAGAACAAGTTTTATTTGAAACCCTAGCTATAGAAGTAGAGAAAGTTAATGTATATGTTGCAATATTTAAGAGGAACGCTTGTTATCCAAAAATTACATAAGTATAAGTTGACAATAGATCCGTCAAATTTGTTTATCCCAGAATTACGACAGGTAAACCTCATTGGTTATGACTAATTTGTTTATGTCAAACTTGAGAACGTTATTAAAAACCTATTAATCACTCAAAGTCAATGCAATCATTTGACAAAATATAGAATGCCAACGTCACCTAATCCAATTCCAATTCCTAGTCAACCTACATTATTTGCATTTTAAATACGAAACCTAAAATGATCTTAGAAGCGATCTGTTTTTCTTTCTTTTTTTATTACACTCGTCTTATTGAGAGCAATCTGCGGATGTCATCTTAAGATATACGTGGAGTATCCAGTTGAAATAATTTGAAGTTTTTGCTCATTTGTAATTTTAAATTCGCATCGTAAATCGTTAAGTTCTTTGATTGATTCTTGTGTTGAGTATTTTTAAAGCCGATGACCTACTCGGTTAAGGCGACTTATCAAATTGCGTAGATTTTTTTTTATCTGACAAATTGAATTTTGACGTTTGTTTGCGTGCTCTCCTGATCCACCGTGACAGTTAAATCGCATTTGACAGAGATGTACTCATATGTGGATTTAACATGTTACCACCAATTACTTGTGGATTTTTATCATCTCGCACATATAGTATATATAAATTCACTTATTGCGTATAACTTTAAAAAAAAAAAAGACAAAACCGTAATGGATGAGAGGAAAAAAAAAATTAAAAAATAAAAATCAATAAACACTCATAGAAGTATCACTGACTCATGGCATGATTGATCGTTGTGAGCGATTCTAATTTCACGCCAAAGGTTATTTATGTAAGATTTCCGAGAATCGATTCTTATAGCTTGGAGGTGATCTAAAGTACTTAAGTTGGATGAATTTCAAGAGAGACACCGATGAGTTGTCGATGGAATATTACCTATTAAGCGGACGGGGTATCTAATTCAAACTAATTACACAAAGTTGTGCTACCTTAACTCCAAAGAGACTAATGATTTATTTATGTACATAACATATGCTTTATGAATTGCCGCAAATAAATAAGAAGACTTGGACGAGTGTATAACAGGCAATCAGTGGTTAAGTGAATATATGTATCTAAACGATGACTAATGTAATCAATTTTTACTGCAACGCGTTGTGAAAGGTTTTAGTATAATTTTTTTGTTTTATAGACATGAACTCCCATGTATCGTGGGAGTGAAAGAGAAGAATTGCAACAGATGTCAGTATTTACTGGAAAATATTACGTATACGACACCTGAACTGGATGAATAAGGACTAATAATGTACAATGCAATGAAAGGATAAGCTATTTATGAATGTCGTCCAATTGCATGTCAAGTGTCAAAAGTATGATCAAATCTGTTATGTATCGGAGGATGTAGATGGCGATACCAGCGGATGACAGGCAATTGTTACTTGCTTAGTACAGTACAGAAAAGTGACGTTTACTAACAGAAAAGCATTGTTTGACGGAGGAGACCTTCCAAGGTTACGTGCTTTGAAGGCGAAAAAACATTTATATGCCATTGGCTGTCAAACCATCTTGGGGACTTAATGAACCCGATATTATTCAATATCAAGTAAAAAAATGCTCTGGCCACAGAAAGTCGGCTAACATCGCTCTATACCTGAGACCATTGACGGTAACGGTGTCTCCTTCCCAATTTTAAAAGAAATAAGGCCCGACGATGCCGCCATACCATAAACCGAACCAAACAGTCAGTTTATGCATTGATGCTTGGTCGAACACTTATGGATTACGTTCGCTCTAATAATGTCGATTCTGCTTGTTGACATATGTAGACACCTAGCCAAATCTGATCTCCAGGCCAACATTTCCAGTGCCCAATTATTGAACTCACGACCTTGTCTATTGTCATCCGTCTTCAATTCTTGAGTCATCACTATCTTGTACAGATGAAGGCCCAAATCCAACCGCAAAATAAGCCGGGTTAACTTTCTGGTGATTCCCAATTCAGCTAAGTGTCATGTCATAATGACACTTCTTGATACTGGCCCCTACGCACCACTTTCTTTCTTGTTAGCGACTTAAGGGCCAAAAGAGTCCACTCACGCTCAAACTTTTCCATGGTGCGACGAAAAGCACACTGAAGCCATGATGACGACCGACCTCATGACGAAATTCATGTTGCGTATTTACAACTGAGCCCGAATTCCGAAAATATTTTTTTATAATTTTCGCACGTTTTGGAAGCATGAAAAGATGTGCAATGGAACGGCAAACCTTACTAAATGTTTTGACAGTTGTCTGTCAGTGGTAACTTTGACAACTGCTGAAACATAACAATGGAAAAAAGTATCATTGCTATCTGGTCAGCTTTTATCAAAGGGATTCGTACTCTTTTGTGAGTCTCAATGGTCTCGGGTTTTAAAGACAAGCGAAGTAACTTTCTAATTTGCATGAAGGCTCATGAACAATAGGCCCACAAATAGTTGGGATCAGTGGCTAGATAATCCGTTATTATGTCTTCATTCGAGTATGACTTAACACCTGGGTATTAGTAAAACGACAACCATTTCCGATTGCAAAGGGCCCGCCGAAATGCTACTGAAAAGTAACCATGTCCATTGACAGATTAGAGAATTGGAGATTTCTAAGCTCCACTAAGCTATTGCATAGCAAAGCCGTATTAACCTTTTCAAGAAAAGGCGCCTTTAATTTACAATTCACTAAAACAATAGAGCTAAAATTAACATATGCACATATGTACCCTATTGTAATAGGGCGATATACAAATTCGATGCGCCATTATGCTACGTTTAAGAAAGACAAAAAAAAAATACTAGCCTCTGGCAATATTCCCAGCTCACATATGGGCTATTCGAAAAGCCGGCTTGTGTGTAACGTATAGCCACCGAATGAGTCACAACCAGACACCAGTTCCCACAATCATGTTCCGTCCGCATGCGCACTATTGAAGTGCACTTCATTGAGAGCTCTATAGCTCTAGAGGTCTGAAATGTTTTTATCTTGTCGTTTTGGGCTCCACCGGAATGATTTATGTGGAAATGCGGACTTTTTCATCGAGTTCCAAAGTCCGGCGGCAGCGGGCGTACTTAAACGTACTGTTGTTCTCCGAACACACCAATAAAAGGTTTTTCTTTTGAGAGCAAGAGTTGCTCGCACCAACATTTAATGCCACCTCCTTCAATTCGATTCGGTCATCGTCATCATCATCGTCGTCGTCGTCGTAGTCGTCGTCGTTGAAATAGCCCGATCGATAGTCGTGGAAATTCATGCAACGATTATGCATATCTCCAGTTTGCTGTTGGTATTGTTGAATGTAATGGAAGTCGTTTGGGCAACTCTGATCCTATTAATAAAATACAAACAAACAAAAAAAAAAGATACACATTCACTGAGAGTTTGGGATACTTTTGTGCAACCTCCACTCAAAGTGAATGTTTTTCTGTCGTCTTTTTTGGTCTTTTAATGAAGACTTAAAGCTAGTTTCATTTTTCTTTTGCGAGGATCCGGGTCTGCGGATTGGGTATATAATTAAAGTGAAAAAAAAAACAAATCGCTGGTAAATTAAATCGATAGTGTATCTATTGTAATTGAAAAGATACTTATGAGAGAAATTTGTTTTGGGGTATCGTAATAAGGTCGTAGAGCTTAGGAGACTCATGAGACTGTTGTTTCCCCCCAAGCTATTGTAAATAGTTCTATGGCATGAGGTGGTGCAAATAGAGATAAACTGGTGAAGTGGATATTAATGAATCATGTATTGAGAAGTTCTATAAAAGAAAACTCCTCAAGGGCACATGCTTTATAGGTTGCAAATGCGAATGGAATTCGTGAAGTGAACTACTTTGGGTAAACGGGAACGGATTTTCATCTTGTGATCGCTGCAAGTGATGTAGATTTGAAAGATATGTGATGCCACTAAAGCTCGGTTAGCAAACGAGTGATTCATAGGATTACCGGATACATATGCACATTTTTTTCATTCTCGGATACTTGGAAGGTTCATATGAACTGGAACTTGAATATAAATCACATATTTAGACGGAAGTCCCGCGAACTTGTTTGAGTTTATTAGAAAGTAGTCAGCATCAGGCATCTAAATTGATTGGTGAGCAATATATTTGCAACTAATTCCTATCGCTAGAGCATCGTTGGAATGCTTTATGCTTAGAGATCCTGGACCACAACTATTGCTCGGACGAGATGTACGTTATGTTATAGTATGTCCCGTCAGCTTATATAACGAATAATTCGTCAGTGATTTTGGTGCAATGTAAATTTCGTCGCAGTTTTTCCGGCCGTCCTACGCCAACTAGTCAAACACTACGGCATTTACGTGGCAGGAGAGGCGTCGGAAAGCCTTGTAGGGCTCGTTTCGAAGAGAATACTGTCGCTGTAGCTCTACGCCATGGGATTTGCCTTCTAGATCGGCCAATTTAACCGCTCTCCAGACAATGTTAGTAAAGTCACGGGTCTATGAAAATATGCCAGACATTGTCAGCGCTCAAAGAGAATAATAATCAGGATTGCGAAGTAAAAATCAGGATCGTTAGGAGCTCTCATAAAAGCTATTGAAAATGCGGTAAAAAGAAGCAACATGGGAACCCTCTTAACCGATATCATCTTCAAAAAAAACTTTCCAAAAATTTTCGTTTTCTTTCAAATCCTAACTTCCCTATCAATCTATCATTTGAGCTAATACTTTCATTGACTCGCCAAGGTTTAATTCTCGGATAACACGACATTTTTTGTACAATCCCACTTCTTCTGAATATCTAACAAACATCCGAGAGTATAGCTGTCATTAAAAATTACCCTTCGTGTACGGGATTGAATAGTCAGCCTTTTCTATTTAGGTTAAGAATACAACAAGTATAATGCCAACAGTTGTAAGAAATCAGGCCATGGGTTCCTTACAACCACTAGGTCTTCCTATTGAAAGGGTGGTCTTCTCGCCGTTTTAAGCATGGAGAGTAGACTGGAGCTTAATATTTCTACAGCATAGTTACCCTTCCATAAATATTGGATAATGTATTTTTTTATTCTAAAGATCCCAATTGCCAATTCCTTTCTGAAGTATTGCTTTTCTAGCCTTTATTTGTCGGTATGGGCCTTAATAAGTAAAAAAAACCTCCAACAGGGAGTAATAATTCAAAGCCATGAGTTGAACGATTTCCGTAGAGGCAATAACTGAAATACACTCCAAGAATCCGACAATCCTTTCATGGTATGCATGCCGTGTGTACTGAAGAAGATTCCCGCACCCTACCAAACTTTGTCTCGGATCCGTCTATGCAAGTACATCTCTACAGCAGACTTGGTCAGAATAGTTCCAGATTTTCAAGAGCTATTTAAGTTTTCAAGTCTCCTATTCCACAATGTGATTCAAGACCTAATAAAGGTTGTGATGCTCCTTGGTTTTGGTAGAGATTGTGCCATTTATCCAGGCATTCCTTAACGTAGTGCCTTCATGGCACCTTGGCTATCTGAAATTATTGCTATATATCAATTGCTGGATTTAATCAATGTAATATATTTTAGCCTGCATTATGCTGACACTTTTGCAGCACCTGGCTCTTGGCCTAAATACGTCTGCTCTAGGGATGGCTTCTGTAATACAGAATATTTTGTTCAATATTTCGTCTCCTATCATTGGTCACACAAAAGCAGTATACTATCGGACTACAACCTCAGTGCTGGACTGTGAGATACATAAATTGTTCGACTGTTGTCAGTATTAGACCCGTCAATCTTATCGGCTTCAGCCGTTCAAAATTTCTCGAGAATCTTGTTTTTTGTCGAACTTAGGCTTAGCTCCGCCATATTCATATCATGTGGTTGTTTTTAAAATCTCTGTCAAAGATTTCTATCAATAAATGCACGGCAGACTTTACTTCATATAAGAGTCCACCGTTCAAAATTGATTTTTATGTAAACGTCAGCCCCCCTTTTGAATAACTTCAATAGAAAGAAGGTCTAATGGTCTTTCGGCATGAAGAAGGTAACTCTTAGAAGTAGTGTACAGCCAGGGTTTAACGTACTACATACAAACTCTCTATTCTTAACATCCGGGGGACGATCTTGAAACGATTTCACCGAAATCATGGTTGCATTCAGCAACAAATTTGGTTTACCCTTCCTTCGTACACCTTCGCCTACTCAACTTAAGTGTTTATTAAGCTTTCTTTTAGTTATTTTTTTTAATTCGTTAAATTTGAAAATAAAACTAAGATGAGGTCTCGAAAAGACAGTAAAAGTATTTGTCTTGCTGCCTGCCTGCCTCCGTACTGTGAAGGTGAACGGAATCACCATTTTGGCAGAGAACACTGTGCAGGGTGATTTATGACTGCTTTGTTGTTTTTTTTTGTTTTTTGCATTATACGATATTTAAGTGTTTAAAATAAAAATTACTTATTTGTTGCCTTGTGTAAATGGTTTTTATTTTTTAATGGGGTTTTGTCAGCAATTTAGCGATCAGGAAATTTCAGTAAAAACCCGTTTCACTTGACTGTTAATCGTGTGGTAATTAAAGTGAAGAGCCACTCTGCAGATATTGGTTCTTCGGGTGATAAATCGCTGAATTCATGGCCCCACAAAGTTTAATGGTACAAATGGGCATACGTACGTATTCATAGCTACCCCTCCGTCCGACAGTTGGTGTGTAATTCAAATCTCTTACACGCACGTATTTCGAAATCTCTCATCATTTGATTCAATAATTATTTAGAACACCATAACACCGATCGCAGGTGGGTAACGTAGAAGAGGAAAATGAATAAAAAAAAAAAAAAATGACGTAACACACGCTTGCGTCATGGTTCATGAAATCATTACAATTTCATAAAGAAAAAAAAATAGAATAAAACAAGAAGAACTGAATCCAATGTTATAGTGTAAAACGTGACGGTCTGCAATGTAGCCAAAGTCGACTACAACGACGATGATGGCTGTGACGGCGACGCCGCCGCCACAACCGACCGACCGAAGCGACACGTCTGCTCTTCAGGCAACACGCGTATAATTCAATACTCTTATTAATGTTTCTCCTTTCTGGCGTTTTTTTTTGTACATAATTGTTGCAATATTGCGCCAAAGTCTGCAACATGAGAAACATTGCGCGATGATGGCCCTCATATGGCTTTGTACTCAACTCAGATCCCAAGCTGGGGTTTTGTAGTCATAATAATTTTTTTTTATGGAAATTATAATTAGAAGGAAGCCTAAGAAGATCCCCCTCCCCAACTTAGTAGAAGTCTGACTTTATTATTGTTTGTGACTCCTTGCCGTGGGCTCTGAATTGAGTCATAGTTGGGGATTACAAATGTTTTTATTGCGCGAATGATTTCATTGAAGGTAAAGTAAAGTCAACTCACTTTGGCTGTCAAGTGAGTGTGGGTTGGAGATTTTATTTTATCTTGATCTCGATAGGGGTTCATAAATAAATGTTAAACAAGGTGTTTAATTGAATTCAATGATAAAATTCAAATTACTGGACCACAGGCTCAATGATCATGCATGAATCATTCGATTTGTGAGTTTCTAAATTGATATGGCTTACATCAGTCCAGAAAGTGTCGCATCGTAAATGGTATAAGGTTCTTAAAGCCAACGCAGTAACTTCCTTATGTGGTGGACTTAACGTACAAATATATATGCATATATGGTGGTATTACTATAGTTTAGGGTCAATGGCAACCCTTACACAAGTCGTTCTTAAAGTACTCAACAGATTTTTGCAGCATAAAGTTCTTTTCCATTACTTTTTGAAAATGGATATCGGTTAAGTGGGCGCCGCAGTTGTTGACGACCATTTAGGGTCTTTTTACCTCATTTTCAATACTTTTGGGAAACATTCTGGTTGATAACTTCTCGTATTCTTGTCGGATATTCTCTTTAAGAGCTTCCAGTATCTGCGGAGTATTCTCATAGACCCATGATTTATAAGAACCCCAAAGAAAGAAGTCCGAAGATCGGTCAAATTGGGCTATCTTGTCACCCAGTCCAAATCAACCTGGAAACGCATCCTTCCAAATGTACATTATTGCGCAAGTTTTGTGCAGTTGCACCGACCTTTTGAAACCACATGCCCTCCAGTTTTCATTCATCAATTTGCGGAAAGAAAAAGTCGTTTATCATTGTTGCAGTTGCAGTAACGGGGTTCATCCATCCAACTGCGATATTCTCATCGAAACGGGTACCTCTTCTGTCACGTAAACGCCGTCAAATCACTGACGAATTGTTCTGAAGATCAATAGCCACGATCTTGAGGATCATTGCGTTTCATGACTTGTCAACGTGTATTCCACCTCTGTTTAACTGACAGTTGTCGCCATTTGCAAAAATTATAGCATCTTCCGCTTTCCCGTTTTGGGTATAATACAGAACTGATATTCTAGTCACAAGACATTCTTAACTCTTTACATCAGATGCTCGGATGAATAAATGTTCGCACCAGTC
Source organism: Xylota segnis (assembly GCA_963583995.1). Lineage (NCBI taxonomy): Eukaryota > Metazoa > Arthropoda > Insecta > Diptera > Syrphidae > Xylota > Xylota segnis. The sequence continues at coordinate 23,982,195 of OY757236.1, read as the reverse complement.
TTGTGTAAATTATGCTGAGGGTATTGAGCATCACAACCGATCATAGAAAAACGACACGCATTTCGGATATTCGGTTCTATACCCCGATTTCATTATATTAATTCCCTGATTCAGGGCTCGCAACTAATATACTGAGGATTGCTAATGGGTGATCGCAGCATGATCAATTTGGTTTAAGGTTTTTCAATAAACCGCTCTTTCGAAAACGTGTGCCACCTGCAATGAACTTCCTCCGAAGACTGCATGCTAAAGACGCTTTTCTGTCTGACAATATTCCTCTCTGAAATTATCTCCCTATTGTCTTGCTTGTTACCTTCGAACGTCTTGATCATAAATCGCAGTCTAATTACACAATTTGTATTATTGCTTACGCCTTAACTTATCATCGCGTGCACTATGGTCTTCCTACGCGGCGCCGGTCGTCGTACACCTTTTGGATGCACACACATTCCAAAGGCAAACACCTTTCGCTGGAACTGCTCCACCGATGCACTATCCAACTTGTGCGAGACGATACGATGCGAGTTCCCGATTTAATTTTTTCACTTTTTTATGTATAAATTGAATAATTTTCAGAGCATGAACACAATGAAGTGCGGCGGTGGTAATGTGCTGATGGTGGCTTTGAGTTAGAGATCGGTCCGCTGGACAAACGGACGTTTGGCGCGATATCTCGGTTTTTTACTCGGTTCGATGATCGCATTGTATATCACAAAAAAAAAAGAAATTCTGTTTTGTTTATTTCCTCCCCACATCCCTGGAGTCAAGTCAGGAAGGGGAATGCATGCACATAAAGCCGACGACCCATCGAAACGAAAGTGAAATTTATGTTAATTCTCGATTCTAAGAGGTTTTCCAGGTTAATTTTCTTGAAAAGCGTGTAAATTCAAAAATTAGTTTTATTTTAATTCATTTCCTGAGAGCTCAATAAATTACCACTCATTCCACGAGATATCCATCTTTTGGTGGAAGTTCCTTGTTGTTTTTCTGTTTGGAATGATGTTTCCAGCATTGCACTGCACGACCACTTGGTGCAGGTACTCTTGAGGAACGGGGTCATGCTGGAGTTTTGTGGGTGGAAATTAGATTTTCACTTTGTTTCTACATAATATTGTGGTTAGGCGTTGAAATGCAAGATGCCGCCAAGCGGAAAAGATTGAGGACCCCACCATTACTCATGAGGTGTGGGTCTTGCAAAAAAAAAAAAAAAAAAAAAAAACCCAACGACGAAGAAGAGGCGAAAAAGATTGCAATCTTAGGCTGACCTTATCGGCGCCATTTGGAAACCAAAAATAATTTATCGAGTTAATGTTTCTTTTGGATACGTACCTACGTTGGTATACATACAGCTCCGACACGTCAGGTGAAAATGTAATTTATTTGCGATTTGTGAAGGAAAGTGAATCGCTGAATGATTTACGAAGTGCAAGTGTCGAAGAGGACCTTTCACAGGGTTTTGGCTGTTTTTGACGCACGATTGTCTCTTTTGGCGGTCGAGGTGCATTTTATATGCATCTGCCTGTTTCCGCTGGGTGATGTGTGTGCAATATAATGACTTAGATGGATGATGATGTGTATTTAATGCGATAAGTCTGACGAGATGCAATTGACTGTTTGTTTAAAACTTTCTTTCTAAATGGCCTGTGGCGAGCAGCAATGTTTTGAGTTCATTAAGGTATTTAGTAAATTATATCTATGCACGGAAAGGAGGAGATGTTCCAGAAGATTTAATTTGACATAATTGCTTTTGGACAACAAACGTTTATGGACGTTAAAGTAGCCACGTAACCCGTGGTTGCTAACTTACAGTTTTCGAATTTGTTTCAAACCCAGTGGAATCTTAGATCATCTACGGATGGCCTTAATAAAAGAGTTAAACTAGGACATCCTATTGAATTGTGGATATTGCTGAACTATGCAAATCATCATTAAAAAGAACAAACCAAATGAGACTCAGGATGGCGCTATAGCAAAGGATAAGAGATGATTGCGGGCTAACAATGCGAGTTGCAAGAACGATGTTCGAAAGATTTTCCGACGAAAATATCACCTTTGGGGACGGACGCCGCATTGGATAGGTAACATTGCCGCAGATTGGAGAATTGGAACACTGAAGGATAAGTGGTTCCAATAGGACGATGCACACGCAAGTAGTGCGACAATGAACATTTGAAAGGATGCGTTTCCGGATCGCCTTATATCTCGTTTTGGCAATATGTTTCTTTTTTGTTTGAAGACGACAAGAGGGTAAGAAGATATCATCGAAGTCATGTGGAGAAAAGAGACCAAATTTGTATCAACAATAGCTGTACCCACTTGGAACGGTTCCTATGGCCTCCTGTTGACTTGCGAATTTAGGCGGGGAACTTTATTGTTTTTGAATAGGTCTTTGAACTCTGAACTAGAATGTGAATGCTTATATACAGAGACTTCTCACGCAATACAGCTGGCAACTACATTTTTACTTGCACCTATACCTATAGGGCAAGTATTGTATTCGTGCAAAATTTGGAACTCGAGATTTTAATCAAACTTGACATTACTATAATAGAGAAATCCAAAAAAGTAGGTCCGCCAATGCCGTCTGTCTGTCTGTCTGTCTGTCTGTCTGTCTGTCTGTCTGTCTGTCTGTCTGTCAGTCTGTCTGTCTGTCTGTATATTCGACTACAGCCTAAACGGCTGAACGGATTTACTTCAAACTTCATATATAGGGTCTGTGGGATATTCCCTAGAGGCGAAATTTGAATTTTCATTCTAACCTCAAAATTAAGGGTAGTTTACTTAAGGCCGATTTCAGTTAAAATGGATTTTCTCAAAAACGGCTCTAACGATTTCGATAAAATTTGATGTGTGGGTTAGTTTGGGCATATGCTATGAGGTGGCATACCACGTTTTTCACGAAAAATTCGAATAACGGTAATATTGAAAATCAGCTGTTTCTCGGGTATTTGTTCGGCGATTGGGCTAAAAATTATTATTTGTAGGTTATAAGACAAGTGCAAAATAATGGCATACCAAATTTTGGAATGCCACGCCCACTTTTATAAAACTTATTTTTTTAAAAAATTTTACTAGAAATTGAGAAAAAATTTTTTAAGCAAAGTAATAGACCTTCAAATTCTCTATAATTCACTCAAACACCCTATCTGGCCACGCCCACTTTTTATGGGCATTTTTATAAAAACAAAACATTGAGTAAACTCCTACAATGTTATGACTATTATTCCATCGAAACGCGGAATGCCACGCCTACTTTACTGGGAAGAGCAAGACTTGGACTTTAATCCTGATAAAATTATACACTTATAGCATTACGGTGCAAGTACGTACGACCCAGTCGTGCACTTTATTTTACTTCATTTGGCAAAACTATAATAATTGTCAAAACATGACGAGTATAGAAGCTTCTTCTTCGAGTTCAGTGGGTCTACCATCATCACTGAGTTAAGCTGAATACAAACTCGATCCAGACATTGATTAGAGCTTTTTTGTAGACAAAACAAAAGAACAAATCCATTTCAGTCGGTGTGATATACTTTATAGATCTAAAACTAGAAATTAAATCCACCAAGGATCTGAAACTGTAGCAACTAAACAGGACTTGATGGTAAATTGGCAATCGCAGCAGGTCTGCTTGGTCTAACCACCGTGTTTTTCTTAAAATGATGTGTGATCGAAAAGATCACTGTCTGGAAGATGCCATGTCCGACTTTCATGACAGCAGTAGAAGTTGTGGGCTCCCAGGAAGCAGACAATCACCCAATGTCTTAGAAATGACTCTGCATATCTAGTGCACCAATTCGTGTGTTAGATCTGAAGTTGTCCAACAGAACCTTGATTGTCTATGCACAGTATAAAGTAGTTTTAAGTCCAAAAGGATATTTTTAAGAATCGACTAATAGGCTAGGACAGTGCATCGGTTTTCAAAGAACTCAGTGGAGTTATCCCTAGATCTTCAGAGGCTTTAAGATTTAGTGTGCAAACTTACAGTCTCTCTTATAGCTAGAGTGGTTACATTTTGAACACTATCTCTGCTATACTTCTGTCAGTCTGATCATTTCGGCGCCGTTGGCAAAATGATCTCCAAATTTCTGATGAACTGTATAAGCTTGTAAAAGGTGATGTACATGTACTATTCCGAAACAGGTCTCGCACTGTTTTTGGACGTCTAAAAGGTCGTGTTCATTGTCTATCTTTCATTTACGTATCTGAATTCTCCATACTGGTGTTACGGTTGGTTTTGTTTTATCTATTAACACGTTAGTATTTCTCCATTTGATTAATCGTTTACCCATGTTTTATACAATTCCGGATTTCACGGTGTCTGCGCAGGCATACTGTATGTTTGGAAAATGTTCAAAAATCAATGAGCATTGAAGAAGAAATAAATCTATCTTAAGTACCTGCTAGCTCAGAACTATTTCAAAAACTTGTCTACTAAGTCCCGATGCAACAAAGAACAACAACTTTATGTGGCGTAATAAATTCTAAACTACTTCCGCCGTATTGTTCTTAGTCGCAGCCAGTAGCCTTGTTGTTTGTTTCATTGCGACCAGACCTACCATAAAGAAAAACGACCTTCCATAAATTTTATCTCTTCCCATCGATATGTCTGAGGTGACAAAGTTATCCGATCCGAAATGGCAAATAAATTAGCTATCGCATGTGTAAGATCGTAAGATCGGGAGGTCTCCTTATTTGGAAACGGCCACCACCAAGACGCGCCGTCTGACATTTTCTCACAAGCGTTGGTTACTAATTAGTTAAACATAGCTTTCAGGTATCTCCCCCCGCTGCTTCCATAATTGTATTATGGGATCTAATTAAAGGTAATTTTCACATTTAAATCATCTTAAAATAGCTTAGCTGCATTTTGGTAACAATAATTAACAGTGACCACTTTGGTTTGAGCATAATTTTATTTTTTCGTCGCTCATCGTTTTATTATAGCATCTAGTTAACCTAATTTATGTTAATGGTGTTCATTTTCTTTTTTTTTTGTGATCTTTTCAGGCTGCATATCTAGATAGTATCTAGTTAGTGTGGAGGAGCATCCGAGATACAGCGAAATAAAATAAAAGCAGGCCAATGTACATGTGATATCTGCTGTATTAAATCAAGGGCAAGGTAAGTGAAATTGTGTTTTACACGTGAAGAGAGGGCTACGTGTTGTTCTTGTAGAAGCAATAATTAAAAATGTACTTTAATTTATGAAGTACCTACTCGTGCATGGCTCCAAGTTATTGGAATATGTTTTGGGTTGTGTTATGCTTTGACCTTTGTAAGTGAAATGTTTTGAACATGTCTGATAACAAGTCAACAAGGGTTACTAGGTTAACAACTGTTGACAAAGTTATTTTTAATAACCTAGCCTAGGGTAAGTTAGATAATTTGATTACAATTTGCAATCACCTTGCGCCTTTGGCAGTTGACAAATTAGTTTTTAATTTCTGTTACGGAGTTGTTTTTTTTTTAACTTTTTGTTTCATAATTTATTTCCAACAAAGAGGTTAAGACTACACTTTAATATTTGGGACACAACACGACAAGTAGGGAGAAGATAATAGGAGGTAAAGATGCACATTGATTTTAGGTTTAACATTGGTCCTATGCCTATATGGTTTGGGAGCGAATATCTGTGAATGAGAATTCAAGCCATGACAGTGTTGAGAGTACTTTGTGTATTAAAATAACGAACAAACGTTAGAAGATTGACTATATCGTTTTCATAGTTTTGAAAAGAATATATGCAGAATACACGTCGATGAGCCATGGACTCTGTCCCCACAGACCTGGATTTTTTTTGTTGACTATCAATCTGACATTATTCAGATTGTCTGAACACTTCCGTGGAATTTTTGACGTATTAGTTGTGGGGGCCAATGGAATTGGTATGCTTTTCAACAACAAATTCTTTTACAACAAAACAAATGTTTTTAAAAAAAAAATGTAATTGGTTTACTTTCGTGGCCATTCTACCCCAATTGGTCAAACACTGAACCATGATCAATGATCAATTTACTGTCATAAATTGATGATTTGGGACTGGAAGACAATTGGCTCCAATGGAATGCTGTAAACATACACAGACTCCACGTCGCAATGGGCATTTTAAAAGACGCGTTTAGGGTATTTCCTTGGTTTTTGACACTCTGAAAGGCGAGAACTTATCGCCCGAAAATCTCGTGAAAGCGATTGAAACGGCGGCAGTAAAAGAAACGGACCATCAAAAATTAGCAACATGAGGTTGTTCTGGACTGTTCGGAACAGGAAAGTACAAGTTTTGGTATTCAATGAAGAATTGATCTCATTCCTGTTGAATTAGGTTGTTTTAGAGCAGTTTTAGAGCATGACTTTCTGCACTTGGTTTTTAGTTAGAACAGATTCGTGAAAACTTTTAAAATAAACTAACATCGTTTTGAAGTCATTAAGTCCTTAAATTTTTTTCCGATAAGCTTTTATTTTAATTGATTCCTTTTCAAAATTTCAAAATATTTTAATTTGTTTTGACCACTTTATTTGACGTATGACTGACAGTTCTAACTTGTCTGACGTTCTCCACGAAACTGTTCTGTTCTATCCTGCTCTACCCTGTTCTAAAATTCATTGAACACATCTATTGAGTGAGTGTTTTTGAGCCACCCTGTATGTACAATCTGAGACACTTAATCCTATAGTGTCAAAAATTCATATATCGCCTCTTATGTCCCATCTAGATTTTCTATCTATGTCTAGCAATTAGCCAACATTCCACGGGTATTTAACACGCCCTGAAGAATAAAAAGCTTTAAATTTGAAAATTCTCTTCACAGCAATATGATTCTTTGCACCTAGATCTGGGAAGACACTCAACTGGCTAAGTAATTCTCACAAAGATCACAAAGATCACTTGTGGAATTTTGTTCGCTCTAATTCCAAATCCCCCTCGCCTGAAGGCGAATTATGAAAGAATAAAGAACACATATGTATGTACGAAATCAAAAACCCGTCACAAAATTCAATGACATCGGATCGAGATGGGCCGAAAAGAGATCTTCTATTGTGTGTATGGAGTATGGTGTATGGTAGGTAGTTGGCCATTCTAAAATGAGCCGACATTTTGCAATATTTCACATTTTATTGCACTGCTGCATGCGTGTATAATTATTTAATTACGCACCTGGTTAACATGTAATACCAAGCAGTACCCAACATTCCCATTACCAGTTCACGGCAGATGGGTATCATAACGAGGTTAAAACAAAAAAAAAACGTTAACTGAATCATTTCGCGATGTTAACAATTTTCTTTCTTGTGTGTCTTACATTTTCGGCAGTCGGCCTTATCGTTGGCTAGGCTTGTCTGCGGAAATTGAATGATGCGAGGGGTACCGCGAATTGGAATTGGATGGAATTGGCCATGTTGTGCAAGAACACGATAAAGATGATAGAAGAAGGTTGTAATTTTCTGGTATTTGACTTGAACAAAGTGTCTCGGGGTTTCTGGGGGTAATTGTTTCTATTGTTGTGTTTACGTGTTTACTTGTTTCTATTGCGTAAATTTGGTTGAATAGTTATGGTTTTGGTGGTTGTTTTGCGAAGGTTTACTCAACATGAAATTTTTCCAAGGAAAAACGAACAAATTATGTCAGTAATTGGTTGGTAGAAACCTGGAAAAGTTTTTGAATCTGTTTTCTTGAGGAGAAGTATGATGTCAACTGTTACGATGCATTTCGATGCTGAGATAGGTATTAAAATTGAATAAGAACGATTTCATAATGGCAACTGTTCGGATCCTTGAAGTGAAACATAGGAGAATGATGATTGAACATAGGAGTACGAGAGATACACAATAGTAATCGTCGATTACATTAAACAGGACGTCTTAATCCTCGCATAAAGATATGTTATTTACTCGTACTCAGCGACATAATTTCAACAACCTCAAACTAAGAGCCCTGCGATTTTGAAAGACGGCCAACTCGAACTAACCAGAAGAGCTAGGCTGTTCAGAAATGTTGACTTTACCATCAAATAAAGGTACATAAGTAGGGGAGTGATAATTCTGTGAAATTACGCAAAAGCAAAGAAAAGAAAGCTGCAATCAATACTGGATATATTGATAAGTATCAAAAATGCATGGTTTAACGAGGAAGTATTCCCCGAATATAGAAGAAACAAGGAGCTGTGCTTCTCCAAACATAGGGAGGCACACGCTATCTTATGTATGTATGTTATACACATCAGGACCAGAACGCATAATTCATAACAGATTTGAAGAAATTATTAAAGAAGCTGCTGGATTTTTCAATTCAATTGGTAGTTGACACAGAACGCAAAGATCTGTAAAAGGAAGGCAATGAAACGAAATGCTAAACAAGACTGTGATGTAATAACGTTGGATGTCAAGATTGTATTGAGCCACATAATTAGGCCACGAACCACCGTATTGCTTGCCACTGATTCTCAATACATTACAGATAGTGTAGAGTGAAAGAATAACGTCTAACCGGAGAGGTACCACAAGGTTCGGTTCTTACATCGGTACTTTACATTTAATTGCATAACCTCGTAGGTTACTCATCAGCTCTGAAATTTCTTGGAATTTTCTCATATGGGGCCTTCAAGAGAGAGGAGATTGATCACAGTAATAATAAATATTTTTCTTAGAAATTACATTCCAGCTCAAAGTCGGTAGACCCTTCTTGATAGGGGTATGTCTAGCTTATTAGAAAGGGTATTGTCACATAGATGGATAGAGGTGTAGTCATGTGTGCGTGAAGTCAAGTTTCTCTAAATGGAATCCTGACTTTGAGTTTTTGCTGTGAAATGATTTTGGATAAAAGTGGAGCTCGACATATATTCACTAAATCACTGCTACTTCTGTCTGTGAAAGATGACGAGAAGTACACTCGAAGTACACTCGAAGTAGTAGTTTCGAAACTAGATATCTGTTGGTGCAACTTTAGAGAGATCTCTAAGTACTTAAAAGTTCTTAATGTAAATTTTGACCTACACCATCATTTAAGTTAAAATTTACGAGATCTGATTTAATGTGTCGACTTACTACTTCCAAAAAAATTGAAATTCCAATTAATTACCCAAACTTTCTTGCACCCTACACTGATGACATAAACACGACAAATTGTTTGGTTATAGAGGACAACAAGTACGTAATTCAGGGTTCGGATTGAAATTACCTGTCTTCTTAGCTACATTTGAGTGAAATAGAGTTTGAATGTGAGTCTGTTGCTCTAAACACACTGTAGATGGTGCATCTGAACAATGTAGAAATGTACATCTCTTGAGGTAGCAATACACGTTGCATTGTTACTCTTTACTTCATCTTCAATCAACTTTAAGGAAATGAATACAAAGTATTGGCAATTCTTGTTTTCCGTTTCCTAATTCATTTAAATATTGTAAATGACCGCAGCAAGCACGAAAATGCTCTTTTTTACCAGAAAATCGTAGCAACTACTTTGGTAAACCACAAAAAGTTGCCGGAGCGAAACCAGAAATCGTAGACCGGAAATATCAATAAAATGTGTTATGGTAAATTGGACATTGATCGATATTCAAGTTCCGGTATTGATAAAGCACTTGAAATTTACTCAGTGAATAAGTTTTAAAAAGCATTTATTTTGAGAAAGGTTGTTACAGGAACTTTAAATGAGTCCATTATGTAGGACACTGATAGACTAAACCCATACAAGAGCAGAATCAAAAACTACAAATGCATACATCTGCATATGTTGAAGCACAAATCATTTAATTGTTCAGGTTTTCTCTGCTTTTATGACTTGTGCTACTTTGCCAATTTTAAATAGGATTTGCCTGATTTTTTTTTCAAACGAAAGGTCAGAGACGTTGTTAACGTTAAACAGAATAATGTTCATAAATACGGACAAGCTGTTGGAACAATACAACCATGACAAAGCAAAGGCCATAAACAGGGATGTGAATCTGCATAAATGAGTTAATATGTCAAATTTATGTTCAAATGTTTCGTTACTACATAGAATTTTTATGATTTTTAGTGAAACTAAAGGCGAAATGTGCATGAAAAGCAACACATGAATTTCAAATTTTAACATTAGTCAAGGACAGATTGAGAGAAGTAAACATAAGTGGGAATGGAGTCACTTAATCGAATTTCGAACAAAGCAGACTTGTCCATACATACTGTACAGTGGTACTTTCAGTGCATTGCACGAAATATTTTAAGCCCTGGCCCAAAATTGGTTCACCTTCTTAAAGATCTTATGGTAGCTATATCTATTAGGAAAGTTTTTCATTCTGATGAAAACCGTGAACTTGTAACGCAAATAAAAAGCGTTGGTCTCTGCGTCAAGAGCATACAAATAACCATGCATCACAATTCTGATATTTGTGGATCAGTTTCGAGAAAAAAGTCAACTGGCAACTAAATTTTCAAAACCATGCCATAAGAGTCTACATTGTCATAGACAAATCACCACTCTAGTGCATGACACTGGAGAAAAACAAAATTGCTTTTTATTTTTGGTAAGTTGATAGCGATAAGACTTAGACAATCCTCGATCCTCAATCCTCCTTGGGTCAAAGGCCCAAATTCTGTTACCTACATGTGCATAATCTCAAAATAAAACAGAATCTGCCTGGACAATGGACCGAATGAGTTTGCGATAAAGATATAAATAGATTAATCGAAGGGTGCATCGGATCATTGTAGTGTACATCAAGCAGAGATGTCATTAGGCTGCGTCTTGTCTTTAGATGAATGCTTTGGTTGTGTTTCTTATAGGGATGTTTACCTATGCCCGTTTAAAATGCCTCAAATATGGCTAGAGAGGCTATGAATTTGACATCGTTCGCGTACTCTCCTAAAACAACGAATTTTCAAGAAAATCTACGAAAATTCACTAAATCCTGTTCGAGTATGCAAGAGATTCGTAGTGTATTTATAAAAGAAAACGCTCATGAGAGAGTAAGAAATTACTTCATGCTTCAAATTTTAATGTAGAAAATTTCTTTGCACTGCTTTATGAAATCTGTCAAATCTGTCAGTTGCCTGTAAGAAATTTTTTGTTGTTTGTGTATTTGCGTTTGACGTCTAAAAAGTGGGCGAATTTCGTAGCTTACGCGTTCGTTTACTTTTTTGTGATTTTACCCACTCCTTAAAATTTCACAATCTACGAATTTTGGTGCAGAAAGTACGCGAACAGACCTTTTGTTGCTTCGTTTTCGTTTACTTTTTTGTGAGTTTACGTCTCTCTGAGAGAATTTTTCCCTCACTCTTTGACATTCTACAATCTACGAATTTTACGCGAACAGACCTAAATATTGCCGGCAATGAAATGCCTACGCAAATTTTTTTGACATTTCAATTGCCATTGCCATTGACATTGCCACAAATATTGCATGTGGAGACGCTAGGTTAAGGAGAGTAGCATTCCATGGTTTGTCGACAATAACCGAAATAGTATACTTCGGTACAGCTTAACGCGAACCTACATACTTCAGTAAATGCGTCATTGCAAGTAATTAGAAAAAAGGTTGAGATCCGATCCATATGTTCATATGTAGTCATATTCAATAAATCTTTGAAAGGTCTTTCACCCTTTTTGTTTTGAAGACCATTCCGACCTATGACCACGCATCTTCCTTCAGACAGAAAGCATTTATTCAACCTTCCCTTCACCAAAGTGTGATGCAATTAGTTCAAATTGTATAAATTACTTAACCACGTTATGCATTGAACTCCCCCCATCTGTAAAAGAAGTAGAAAAAAACAATTTGAATAAAAAAACATCTCTTCCTTTGCGGAAGCAGTTAAATTAATTCCTTTTCCTATCAAACTTCGTGCGGTCCGACAATTAACATCCACCTTCATTGCCCAACAGACATTGAGTGCACAACAAACCGCCCAATGACAATTAATTTCTTGTATACAATTGTTTTTTTTTTGTATTCAAGCAGACAGGGGCTACCTACCTCTGCCATAATTCATCCGCAAAGCCAACGATTTTGGCCCACAACAGATTTTCTAATTAAAATCATGCAAATTACCATTGTACTCGCAGTACATACTACCAAATATGGGGAACGACTGTCCCGCTCCAACCACAGCCTCACATAACTAATCTATTGTTTTTCTAAATTGTTTGTTGGCCACAACCAAGAAACACTTCAAGCCGTGGGGATTAAGTGCTGGAAAAATTATTTCATGCTCACAACAACTTCCAGCTCTTACACAATCTTTGCAGAATCACGCTAACCGCTGATGTGGAGGCCACTGCAGCACGCGAAGCGTAAGTGATAATACGTTGCACAACGTCCACCATAACCTATCTTTAGACATAGACGAAGCCTCAGACTCGGTCTGGACTTGGCCCGGCACCTAACGACAGGGTGTAGTTCTAATGTCATTATACTTGACAATTGGTTGTGATAGGGCCTGGGTTCCATCATCATAGTCTGTGACTGTGATTCAGAACATTTTCCCACTCACTGGCGTGTATCCCTCTGTCACTGTGGGGTAATTCAATGCTCGATTAGATTCTATTTGCAAAGCGATCGCATGAAATGTATGCGCTGCCACTGCGATCCGGTGTGACAACCACAAAATGAACATTTTCCGGAAGCCCCGTCGTTGTCGTCGTGGTTTAAAGCCCCCCGCCCCAAGTCAAGTCGTTGTCACACTGTGCTGTGTGTTCCATTTGCTGGAATCTGAATGAGAATAAATGGAGCTCGGAGGAGGAGAGTTCATATGGCGGTCGTCGATCGGTCGATCGCGTGGATAGACTCTGAGACTGTGACTGAAACTGAGACTGGGACTGGGTCTTTTGAAACTGTTTACATAAAAATCGATGGCCTGCAAAGATTAACTGGCATTGTGTGTACTGACGGTACTGCTGGTGGTGGTGGTGGTGGTGCTGATTGTGGCTAATGAAGTCGACTAAGACCGGCAACAACAAACGGTACTAAACTTCATTTTTTTTTTCTTTAATAATTCGCAATGAAATGTACACTCATTAACGTGGCCAATAAATTATTCAACTACCTACGGTCGGTTGTCGTTCTGTCGGTAGAGACCGAGGTATTGAAAGAACCGAAGCACAGCCATTCTGCGGGTTGTGTTCTACCTATATAAACAAATTAAATTGCTTTTGGCGAACACAATACCCAAGTTGAGGTGTAGGATTTACACACGCCTCTTCTAAACCAGAAGTGGGACCAGAAAAACGGAATCAAATGCAATCGATGGGATGAGTGGAGTCGACTGTGTTTAACCGCAAGTCAATGAGTTCTAGGAAGACTTTGAGATTTTCTCCTCTGTGGCATTGCCTTTTAGAGATCAGTGAGCTCTGAAGGACTACAGATACGTTTTATAGGTTAGGTTAAATGGGAGTGGCATTTTGTGTCCGAAGCACGTGTACACTTTGACTAGGGAAGCTCTATCGGCCTAGAAAAAGAACCTTTGTTTAAGGATTACAGTTGCTCGGATTACAAAATCCATCAGGCTGTCCACGATGGATTAGATACGGGAGATGGAAATTTGACCTAAATTCATTAAGTAGTCTAATTTCATTCGTCAAATTGAGAGCCTTAATGCGACCATATTTCAAAGAATCACATAGGTGCACATACATGAGCTGATATTCTCCAGGTCTCTTATACTGATCGTCTTCAGTGTATTGTCTGGATACCCTGATGACCCAACAGAAAGTTACAAGATTTTCAGTGGAGTTCTACACGGTTTCGTGCTTGGCCCTCTTCTGTGGAATGATTTGCTCGAGAATGGGTTAAAGCTTAAATTGCTTGGCTGTGCATCAATAATGGTTTTTGTTATTGACATTCTGGTAATGAAGGATCTCACGCGAATGGTTTGATGATAAGGTAGGTTACATCTTTTGAGCACTACACTATTGCTGTTCCAAATAAGGAAGCCAATAGAAATAGAGAAAAACTAGGTAGAATACTCGAGATTTTCACGAACTTAATCAAGATAAGCTAACTTATTGCTTCGATTCTATCAATATTTCTGAAACGTCGATGATTTCAAGTTCAATACCAAATCCCTGAAAATATTATAAACACCCGCGACATAGTTGCCATTGGTTGCCATTGAATTGAATGTTTCCTCTTAAATTTGTAGACTGTCCATGAAGATTAATATGTTTTGAGAGGTTATTATATTTTTCAGGGCATTAATCTTAAGACTGAAGTTTTTTTTTTTTTTTAAAGCTTAGGTCGATGCCTGTTATGTTTCCATTTTTCGAGATACTCAGGTTTGACAACATGCTACATGCTCACTGCTTCTGTGTCGGCAAGCGAGAACAGTGTCTGACCTCCAAAAACTCGGGAATACAAAGACTCGGTACCAATAGGGACGTGTACCAGAACGTTTCACGCTGAAGTCCATGAGTAAGATAAGATCAGTGCAAGAATAAATCTCAGACTAGAGAAGCCGTCTTTTGAGATAGTCAGGGAATGCTTTGCAGTTAAGTGGGAAGTCGTGCTATTAAGTTCGAGTTCAAGACACAGTTTATTTTGCATCTAGGGTTTCTCCTACTTATATAAAAAAAGGTCCAACTATTTTAGAACAACTCTCAGCATTCAGTTTTGAAAAAAGGAGCAATCTTTCTCTTTTTTATCAGAATTATTAGTTTTCAACTATTATAACGCCTTCCACTCATGTAGTCTTCTTTCTTCCTTTCAGATTTACATCAATTGACGAATCTCCCTGCAACAGACTGCACACATTCGAACTCATCAAAATGTCTTCCTCAGACCGTTCCATACCTCATCTTCGTGATATCTTCGGAATCAATAACTACTCCACATACACAACAGCCACCACAACAACAACGAATAACAATGGCATAACAACTTACAACAATAGCGAAACCTATTCCCATGCTCAAGTCGATCCGACCAAAAAACACTCGAAAAAAAAGCGTGACAACAATAAGACCCTAACAAGCGGTGATGTCAAGACCCTAGAACGTCATCTCAGCATGAAGAAGACAATTCGTAAAAAGATCATGCGAGATCTACAACAGGCCTTCGTTGAGGATCCCAATGAATTCAAAATCGAAAACACCAATCATGAACACTTGAAATCGGAGATTCGTGCCGAGGCGTTCCGTTTTGGTGAGAAGCCCACACGAAAGTCCGATAATTTCCTCGATATGCTGCGTGGTGAGAAGACGACCAATGGTAGCTTCGACAGCTACAGCAATGGTAATTCCGTCCAAAGTAGAGATTATGATTTCGATGGTCCTGGCGCTGGACAAACAAACGGTGAGAAGCAAAGTTTCTGGCGACGGCTAACGATGAAGGGCAAATCAAAGCGATAGAAATGTTTGCCCAATGGCCCTCCAATCTCAAGACCTCACCCTCAGTTTCCTCAGTTCGATGTTTTCCATTTATGTTGGTGATAATTTTTTTTTTATATATTTTGATGGATCACGAGCGAACGCAAATGGTTTTTTTTTTTAATAATATGTAGATTTTCTTTTTTATATATAAAATACTTATATACTTTCCTGTATGAGTTTCTTTTTTGTATGATCTGTAATTTTAAGTAAAAAAGAATAAATACAATATGTGTTAGCTTTAGAAAACAAGAATTTGAAAAATTATTCACATTTTTTGATTTTTCAAACGAAAACAGTGTTTTCAATAAAAACTAAATTAAAATCTGTATAAGTTGAAAAAAAAGAGTTTCTATCAAAAGAAGTACCAGTAACACTAAGATATTACAACGTATGGCTAAGAAAATACATATACATATATATAACAACACGTAGATATATAAGTTTAAAATCCTGGTTAATGTTTTGTATTCAAGGTACTTCAATGTCTGTGAGCTTAATTCTATTCTTGAAGACACACTTTTCTAAGAGCACAATCTTGGACACTCCGAGAGCATTATAATTTTATTATTTTATTTCCTCAATGTTTGTCATGTATTTGATTGTTTTTCATTTTATTGTATTTTGTAAATGTTAGTAGATAAACTCATTATTTAAATAATAATATATAATATATTTTAAAAATATTAAAAATAGAGATCCAAATAAACAATTATTGTATTGGCGAAAGTTTTGTGTTTATTTTATCAGAAAGAGAGAGGTGTTCTTGGTGCATGTTTCTTGGACCTAAGGTTGGTTGTAACTCAAGATCGACTGGGAATTCGGCATTGAAGGTGAGTTCTTGTTGGGACTTTCTAGGTAAATCTTCTGGCTGGACCCTGTAGTCTTCCACGATTGGTAAAATAAAAAATTGTTTGGCATGTACCGATCTGTACAAGCTGGAAATTTTTAAACCATTTCCCCTAAACTTGGGGGCGTGGCTGTCATTCTGGAAATGCAAACGATTGTAGGCCTACTCACCTTACCTATTCATAATTGTTTGCAAAACTCTAGATGACCTACTACTTAATATCGTGTCCTAAGGCGAATTTCTGTTTTCAACAGCTTTTTAATGAGTACTTACTCTCGGATGTTTGGCTGACGTTCGTGAGAAGTAGGGCTATGAAAAAAATGTTGGTGTTGATTAGAGTTGAAACCACAGCTCAGTATATTGGCCAAGTGTTAAAGCAACAACTAAGAGGTTCGCGCAAGCTTTTGCTTCAATAGTTGCTATTTCATAGGCTTAGTATGGAACATAAGAACTATTACCTTTTCCGCTCTCTGTTGCATTAAGACCATAACACAGTCAGACTTCAATAAGTCTGTAAACTATTCTACTAACTCCCCGATATTGAGACTCTAGTTAGTTCCTCTATACTGCCGGGGATAATGCAAGACAGACTTTAATCAGTTTTGGTCGGAAATTAGCCTTCTGATGTCTTTGATTAGAAGTGAAATGATTTTTTAGAGCACTCTAGCGTTCTTAGAGCGTTGAGGGCAATAACCTGATGATTGCTTCCAATCCAATTGAGGGTTTTTATTGCCCGGTCGATGTTAAACAAGGGGCAGGGATTTCCGTGTCAGCACCTCATGTCTCGATTGATCACAGTGATCAGTTTGGTTGTACTTCATTCGGAACGCAACTTACTTTGGAACTTGCCTTTTGTTTAAACTAACCTGCTAATAACACCCGACCATACTTGCACTAAGCCAGCTAGAACTGCATCTAAAGGAAACCGCTGCGAAGTGTGGTACGCTTGAAACAATCTTACCTGTAGAAAGAAGGCGACACGGGCCACCAAACCATTGCAATTGGGCACGGGGACAGATTATATGTATATCACCATCTCACGACTTTGGCCTACCAGCTAAAACAATCTTCCCCCCTAAGAGAGGATCGGATTAACGACAGGACTATCAACCCGAATAATATCCCGATTGTCACAGACGAGACATGTATTCATCTGAGCCCGCTCTCTTAAACTTCCAAATCGTGATAGTCCTTTCCAAACGGAATGCTAGCAATAACAGAAGGGGTACGAGAACTATTCACGAAACTGCACTTTAAAAGGTGATCGACATCTAAATATATTGATAGTCAAGCCGCCACCAATGCCATCTCATCCACCGTCGTCAAATTGCAATTGGTGAAACGATGCCGTGAAGAACTCACAGCACTCACGGCAAATCAAGGCGTGGCACTCCTTTGGGTTTCAAGACACAGCGGCATTTAAGGAAACGAACTGGCAATAAATGGGTCCGAACGGGACCTACCTTTTGTTAAACACAATACAGAGAAAATTTTCGTGAGACGGACTTATGTCTCCAAAATCCAAAATATGATATCGCTAGAACCAAAAAAATCCTGCCGCTTAACAGACTCTACTTAGTCCACCGTCGTCGAATGCAAGTAGAAACTGATGACATCTGATCGAGCTGTGGCGACACGGATGCAGTAGAGTGTACTTTTCACTTCTTTTGTGAATGCCCAAGCTTATGCAAAACTAGAAAAATTGGTGAATACCAATTTGTAGATTTGGACTTTCACGAGAGCCACCATCAACCATCCTGAACAACTTCGAGGTGGTTCAGGGAGGCCATGTAGCTACCCTAAAGCTAATAACCAACCTTTATATTTGTTTTCCAGCTAAACCCACGACAAGGGCTTACAATGAATCCACTTGTGATTCGAGTGTTGGCTGCACATGTGGCCATTCCGTTCTACCTACCTTCTATGACACGATAATTGGTGTTGAAAAAATCTAGAAATTGTTTACCATTAACTTTAGGATTGGCAAAGTCTTTTTTCGTTCGGCGTTCGACGTCGTTACGTTGAGTGCCATCCATCTCATACTTAGTTAAAAAAATTCATAAAAGCTGTGTATCCAATACTAGTTTTCTCCGCAGTTCGGACAAGCTCATGTGCCAAGTTTAAAACCAGTTGGGTTTCGATTGTAGTTCCTCCGGCTTCGACTTCGATTGCTTTAACTGAGACGCAACATACCCGTCTCCTCGTATATATGTATGTCCTTATTTTCCATCAACTCAAAGTTTAAACATCAAAAATATAGTTAAAATGAAAAAAACAACACAGAAATTCATATCCTCCTGTCCTGTATATTTAATATTTGCCTTTTCATCCAGCCTATGATAATAATTATTAGTTTTGTTTATTATCTAGTCATAAATAAACCCAAATTACATACTAGTTAATACAGTACTTTTGTTTGTTTCTTTTAGTTTTCCTTTTCTAGCTCTTCATTAAGAATTGTTATGGCTTCGCTAGATTAGGGAGTATACAATAATGAAGTGAATGCATATAGAGTTTATAAATAAATAAAAAAAAGAGACTTTCTTTTCATCTTTTTTATGTTTGTAGTACAAAATTTTGCTAGCATCAACAATAACTAAAATAATTTGCATTTAGTACTTACTAATGATAGTGTAAATTGACTAAAAAACAATTTTTTATTTTATTTTTTAGATTTCTGCATTAATTTTAATATTGTGCCTATGTGGTTTTTAAAATTTTATTTTATGTATTTTTGTTTTTAGAAAAAGAAATAAAAATTATAGAAGTTTACAAATATGGTTTTTGTAGTTTTTTTTTAAATTGTTATTGAGAACCAGATTTATTTTATTTAGATACCTATATTCGTTTTCTACTGGCTATTTTTAGATTACTAGATATAAATATTTTGGATATCCGTGTCCGTATGCGATCGTATAAAATAAAATAAAAGTATTACTTATAAATATTAGCTTTTACTTTGTTTATGACTAGATTTCTATCAAAATAAAGGAACAACAAATTGTTTTTATAATTTAATTATAAATAATTTCACTCAAAAAATAATACAAATAGAAAGTTGACAACTAAAAGGCGAATACAAAGAATTTTCCAAAACAAAATAATAACAAAATAGCAGGCTTAAAGTGCAAGAAGAACTTGAAGAAATAGAATTTATTTGGATTCTTAGACTACGAAGATTGTCTTGAAAAGTGGAGTGGATAAACATGCTAGCTACGGTGTGGAGTGGTACGTTGACCAACCGGAGGGGTAGTTCATACGTGGATACTGTGGATATGTCGAAACTGGCTCAATTTTCGAGACGAGCTAAGCGGTGGTGGTTCAGCAATGGTATATCCATTGACAGTGCCAGTGTAACTCAAAAATATTCATAAAAAGACACTCTGGTGTATGAGAAAGAAAGCACTCCAAGAAAAACATATTAATTATCAAGAGTTCGAAATTATTTCCACATCGAACAGCCCAGGAAATGCAAACCCTATAGCAGCACCCTGAAACAAAGCTCCTAGACGGCGTGAAACAGTTCGAAGGATGCTTACCTACGTGAAAACAGAACTATTTGTGAATTTGTTTAACAAGTGTATAGCGAAAGAGTTAATTTCAGATCAATGGATAAATCAAAGTTGAATGTGATACATGCGTGCACCCATACGATCTAAAAAAGATCTAAAAACTCAAGAACATATGGAAATTTATTTCTAACAACCTGGTAAATTTCTCGTTCAAACTTGTACACTTTAATCGTTTGCCTAACGCTACTGAAGATCACTGAAAAAGAGACATATTAAGGCATGTTCACCCCACGATTAGGCGATCCGCTTATAGGATACGATAAATCAAGATGATAGACATATCGCAGTAAGAATCCGCCGAAGAATATCTTTAGCAAAAGACCCGCAAACGAATAAAGTGAAGATGAGTGGAAAGAGTTTTTCTTTTGTTTTCCTGCTAAACCAGTGATTTAGTAAGAGACGTGAATACGTGTATAGAGACGTAAAAATAGATCTTTGCTAAAACAGGACAACTTGTCAACATAAAAGTACATCAAAGTCCTGCTTCAACTAGGAATTGCAGAGTAAGTAAGCCAACTTATAACTTTAAAGAACTAAACAACTTCCAAGAACTATTGTAGTTACTTTGCGGATCTGAAAATTAACTGCAGTAATCGTACAAGAAGGTCACAGACTTATTTCAAGTCTACAACGGAAATGAGAATTAAACTCACTTCGAGTAGCGTCCCAAGAAAAAATAAAGAACCACTCTAGACATTACTCAGAGTAAAGAGAAATACATGTTTACGTATGGCGCTGAGCCCTTCTACAAAAAACTACATAGTCACTTGTGCCTAACATTATGAAAGGAGGTCTACTCATTTAACGGACTGTGTTACCAATTTTAGAAAGGATTCACAATTGTGTACGATCTGGATATAACGTTAAAACGTAGTAATGAAATAGGGAATATAAAGAGCTTGGTGCGATGGCATATATAAAAGCAAAATTTAAAAATTCTTTGCACAAAAGAAAATACAAATAAACTCTCAATGCAAAAAAAAGAAAACTCTTTGTAAGGCACTTTAAAACAAACACAAAAAACCAGAAATGATGAACAGAAGCACAAAATGTAAATCATATCCTTCAAGCCATGCCAAACACCCCGAAATTGCAATTCAAATCTAAGCTTACAGACAAAATTTGTATCTCAATCAAGTCGAGTGCTATGACTTGAAGATTACGAACGTTAAATTAACAAAATCTCCTCTACTTTAACTGCATTTTTGCACTTTTAAGCTCAGCATAAACAATTAGAGAAAATAAAAACTATGTACCAAGACCATTTACATAATTTAACAAAAACTTTAAACAAACATAATGATATCTACTAACATTAGCCAGCATGGAGTATGTTCATGTGCAAGAGAGTCCATATTCACGTTGTCACTACAGCTGCACTACATGATAGTTTTTTTTCTTTTTAAATGTACATAAAATAATAAATTTAAGTCTATGATAAAGTAAATCATTTTTGGTTTAAAATCTGTTTTTTTTACGCTACAGTAAAAATATAAACAATAACAAACAAAGATTTGTTCTATCTTTTTTTTTTTTTTTTTTTTTCAAAAACGCGACAAAATTACTTTGTCGGAAAGTCTGGCCAATAATTTACATAGTACCGATGCGTAGTGCCTTCGAAGAGACGATCCAACCAATTACTCAAACCGTCGAGGAGGTTCTCTTCGAGTAATATTTTCGGTTCGTATTCGCTGTTTTCGGATTCATCTGATCCACTTTCCATGCCGAGGAATGCACCCGCTTCTGGATCATCGTTGCGCCGGACTAGTTGACGGGTCATTTTAAGCATTCTCTGTTGGATGTGAAGAAGAAATTAGTAAATTACATGGTAATGAAATTTGCAAGGTTCATCATCAAGAAGGATAAAACTAAAAGCCTGATCACAGGGAGAACTACAAAATCTTTGATCGTCAGAGACTCGCAACGAAGCAGTAACAAAAAAGACATATAGTGACTTAGTTTTCAAAAGATCAAGTATCTAACCCACAGATTCCCGAAAGGAATAAAGGAAATCCGAATAGCAATACTCGGATGAGGACCAGTTCAAGAGATGGAAGCATAATTTTACTTCGGTATTGAAACAAGTATTCGCCAGAGATGTAAAGCTAAGGCAGATTGAGGTATCCATGGAAAGAAATACCCAAATTCGCACTACAACAACCCCCAGTCAAGATAATATCATTACCGCGATCAAAGCCCTGAAAACCAAACAGCCGGTTTAATTTGATCAAAGCGGAGATTTTTTTTGCAAAACTGCGTGGTTCCTACTTTGGGTAAGATAATAACTAGAACTATCCCGCAGAATTGAAAGACATCTCGAAGACACACTGGACACCGAGAAAGTAGGTTTCTGCTCTGGATCGCCCTGTGCTGATCATCATCGAGCATTGCGTTGAATATCGATGGCCACTTTACCTGCTATTCATCGACTTCCAGCGTTTAATAGTCTCAATTGGAAATTTATTTGGCTTGACTGGAGCAGGAGAAGCATTCCAAATAAAGGCTGCGTACGATAGGTCAACGCTCTCTGACAAATTCGAAGTCCAAAGTGGGTTTCAACAAGGCTGAATTGTTTCACCAATATTGTTTTTATTGGTGATAAGCGATACGGCTTGACTACGCTGACGAAGTATGCCTACTGCGATTATCTCACAGAATAATGAATCTTCACTAAATGACACCAAATGTGGAGAGGGAAGCAGACTTCCGTGGGCCGAAAGTTAAGTCGCCAAAAACAAAAATGATCAGCTGAGGATCGCATTCATTAACTCATATTTCCATTGCTGCGAATATACAAAACAAAATCTTCAATTGGGATGTTATCCACAAAGTAATGCAATTAGCTTAAACAACAAGCTACGACTGGTTCCATCGTTGGATTCGTGCTACAATATCACGAAAAGACTGGAAACGTTCGTTAGTAGATGCCTACGTAATATTTTAAAGATTTTCTGGTATCTTGAATGAACGACTATACCAAAGAACGGGCCAAACCATACAACGACAAAAGTGGCAGTGGATTAGTCACACTTTCGTAGAGCTGACAGGTCCAAAGCTAACCACGCGGTGGTCTTAGGACATGCCGCAGTACAGCCGAGAAGGAAGTACGTCAACTGAGAAAGAATAGGCGAAAACTGAGGCGTATTGCCAGAAAGTCCACACGATGCCGCGTAGGTGTTGTAGAGACCCTAGGACCCACAAGGGCATATAGAATAATATAAGAAGAAGAAGCTTATATGGTTGCACCGACAGGGTTTATAGAATGCAGCCATAACTTAGCACGTCGGTTACGTAGATAGATGGTTGTATAGTGTTTAATCTTAACAATCATAAAATTTAATGCCAAAATTTTGGTAACTTCTCCTCGGTCTTCAGCTTCTAATCGTAAGAAAGCAAATAGTTTTCTCACTAAAATAGAAAAGGTCAATAGAGCAACCAAGAAATTGACTTGAACACTGTTACTTTCGAGTTTTCTACGGTTGCGCAAGCAAGTGTTAAAGAAACACGCACCAGACTGTAAGTCTACCTCCCGAATGCAAAACACAACACGGAGAAGTACACGGAATGCAACATCGATCAAATTGCCGCCGAGAAATATTTAATAAATAGCTAAATGGGGTTCCAAGGCAAAGAGAAAATATATATTACTGCGAATCATATCAGGCATATTGGTGTGGAAAGAACCTTTATCGAGCTATAATGTGGGGATAGAAGCTTTCAAGTTAAATCCCTTAACAATTGTTTGGTAATCATATTATTACTAATTTCAATAAACAACACTTACCTTAGCACCACGATTCGTTTCGGGATGCTTCGCATGATACATGCAAAAATATTTCCTATGCCCATTGAGAGCGATCACTGTGCCCACACAATTGCGTGGATTTATTCTCAAGTCACGAGATTCCGACAGGGACAGACGTAACAATTCCGAGTACCAACTCAGTCCTTTCTCAATCAGCATGTGACCAAACATAAGGGTTTTACTCTTTCTGTAGGGCCACACGGCTTTATGAAAGCCCGGTATTAGCTTGGGACGAGTTTGCAAATCCGTTATAAGAATAATCGTACGACAGCCAGGCTTAAGAAGACGCACTAGTCCGTTGTATTTTTCAGCACGAAGTTCATGCAACTTAAGTTCAGGAACATACGCTCCGGGTTTTGGTGTAGCTGCAATGAAAAATATTCATCCATCAAATTTACTCTAAAAGGCCATTGAAGAGAATACTTACTTCCATTGCTATTTAGTTGTCCCTTTGCCTTTAGAGTCTCTTCTTCCGCCCGTACCAGATATACCATAACATAGCCAACAGCAAACATAAATGCGATTGTGCCCAAAAGAGACAGAGTTGCCAAAACATGTTCCTGTTCAATATTGTCGATCATATATTCGGCGAAATAGAGAAAACGGGTAATTACTTTGCCCAGCAATCCCTGAGCATGTTCATCAAGGAGGTCCTAAGGAATAAAGTATAAAGATAGAGTTTTTTTAAAACACCTCTTCAGCGCGCGTACCTTAACAAACGCCTCATAGCTCAAAGCTTCGGATGCTCTTAACAGCCGCTGAATGACATCGTCCAGTTTCTCCTTTGTGTGATTCAGGGTGTGCTCGTCCGATTCGTTTTCTTTGCGTTCGATGCCTAATCGCGTACCACTGACCCATTCGTATTTTATGTGTGATGTATCGCGACGCCAAATGATCACCAATCGCAGTAGTCTATCGTCGGAAGAACCCTTGGCCATGGCATTTACAAAATCTGTTTGTTTGTCCTGCGAATAAAAAGGATGTTTACTTCTGAAATATATACAAAAAAATATGTCATACCTGGAAAATATAAGCAAAACGCACACGTTCGGAACTATATCCACTTTGGAGGGCGATTTGACGCAACGCATTACGAGCATAGTTATGGGCATCTGTATTCTCAGTTACTAATATCACGCAAAGACGTTTCCTTGGGCGATTCCATTCAGCTGGACAAACACCTGTAAAGTATAAATATCTCTCATTGAATAGGCTTCTCTATTTTTTGAGTATTCTGTGGAAAATAAACGAAGCGGCGCGCAGAGCTCCAATTACATTCCTTGACTTCGTTTCGTTATTAAACAATATTCGATGAAAAGTGAAGGGTTATCTGCGGAAAGTGTTCTTTCCGGCATAAATCAGCCATAATCAGGACTCTGCTCTATTGAAAAAACCTCCAGATAAGGCGAAACGACTTTAGTGGAATGCCAATCTCAACTTAGACTGAGTAAGACTATAGACTTCTGTTGAAACTGAGGTCTCCTCAAAGATGTCTCTCGATACATAACAGGAAAAAAAAAATCAATGCCTGTTCTATATAGACTTACCTTCAAGCATTTCCTGTGAAGACAAGCGTGGCAGCGCTAGATATTGATTCGCCGATATAATATTGTTCAGTGTCTGTGTTGGAATATCCGACATCGAAACACTCGCAACTGGACGGGTTGAGTCTTCGTTGAATATCAGAAGGGTATCCAAGCTCGGATGAACCTTGTAACGCTCTTGAATGCCCTTGGTATCCTTGGAGCTTAAGTGGACAAAACTTAAAACAGTAAAATGATTTAAGCGAATCAAAACAAAAGAAAAACCGAAAACGTGATCCTTACCCAAATGCAACGCGGTGTCGAAATGCAAAGGCAGTGATAAGATATCTTAAACGCGGCTGTTGTCTTGGTTCCATAACAACCGCTCTGACGCGATTATCCATCCAGCCGTTGAGGAAGTTGTCCATTGTCTCATCGTTGATGCTTTGTATTAGTTTGTATGGCACTTTCTTTCGGATAAATTCTTTAAAAAAAAAACAAATAAACTCATGTAACAGAGAATTAAATGAACATTCATCCAACTCACCGACTATTTTCTGAACACTATAGGTGTTCTCCCTGTAGATGTAGCTATGCCCGTTGAGAACAAGAATAACATTTGGCACATCATCGACTCCCACTTTACGCAGAAGCGCTTGTTCGTGTGCCGCGTTGATTGTAGCGAATGTAATGCCTACCGGAATAGAGAGAGAACATCAAACAACAATCACATACAGACCCTAAACACAAGCACAACTAACCCAATGGCTCCAGTGCATCAATCATCTTTTTAAACACCCCCACCGCTCGTATACACCGGAAACACCAATCATTATAGAACATCAGTATGTGCGGTACTGTGGCGCTCTTCGGGATAATTGTTTGCTCGAAGTACTTCGTCGTCACCGAAAGTTTATGATACAAACTGATGTCTTGATCGAAGTGGAAGCGGTGACCAAAGAACTCCTCGAATGGATCCGGAGCAAAGCGACCATAATGACTGTAATCATGTTGTTGACGAAACATATGTGAATCTTCGTTTGTGATGCCATACTGGTCGTATACTCGCCTTCGGTCTACATCGTTCAGCAGCTCGTAGGCCTGTTTGATTTCGACAAACTTTTGCTCTGCATCTGGATCACTTGATTTATCAGGATGCCTGCCAGACAACAACAACAAAATAAGTTCCTCAGCTTTAGTGTTATTTATACACTTCAACTCACCACTCCTTTGCTAATTGTTTATAGGCACGGCGAATCTCTTGGGTGGTCGCATGACGATTGACACCGAGAATTTTATATGGGTCACCCAAATTGGCATTGACTGTACTGCTAGAGATGAATATCACAAGGAGAACGATTGTATAAATGATGTATTTTCGTATGTCTGCCCCATGGTGCATTTTCTTTCGTTTCTGGAATTGCCTGGATAGTTGAATCAGAACCAATACGCTCTTGATTCACGGATTTTCGGGGAAATTCTTGATGTTTCTGGAAGTGTCACCGGTCGCCAGAATGTGGACAACCAATTGTGAAGGAATACTTAGTTTCTAGTGAGAAGAAATTTTGATTGGAATCTTTTTGTTTTTGCCAAGAAGTGAATTTTCCGCAGGGTATCGATCTTTTTTTCCACCACTGGGGACCACTGACAGATGACAAGGGTTGGATGAATTAGAAATGAATTTTCTTTTTGACAGCAATGCAGCAATCGGCGGCGGCCAATGAATCACTCGGTTCAGGCATGAAAGATGGCGAGCAGTTAGATAGCGAACGTTTTGAATTTTAAATAAACCGTCAAATGATGTCGATTTGTGGATTTTTGAGGGATTGTCGAATATATAATAAGTTTTCACGTATAAAATGGAAAATTTTTGATTGAAAATTATTGGGCTACATAGGGTTATGTAGTTGAATAAATTTGAATTTTATCTTTATTTAGCATGCTCTAAACGACACAAAACGCACAAATCAAAAAGTATTTACTGCTGTTGCTGTGACGTCGTATCAAACTTCAATCAAAGTCGGTTTTTGTACTTGTTTCTATTATCTCAGGTGTTGGTGGTCGATTCGTTGAAATAGGCTCCTCCTGCTGCACGGGCACTCTCAGCACGCATTTGCACTAGACTGGATTTGGTAAAAAGATTCTCAGCAGAAAGAGTTTTTGAAACGGAAACGAGCAGCCATATTGAGTGCAGTGGTGAGCTTTTCGCAGTTCAATAAGTTACTATATTGGTGAGAGCGCGCTTTAGATTCTATGGAGTTATTACTACGGAACAGGCCTCTAGATACGGTGATTAAATGGAAATTCCAAGCAGTGCTGGGACGAAGCAAAGAACACCTAAACTCAAGCCTAAATGTGGACACGCAGCTTGGTTTGGGCCCTTTCTGTATAATGCCTGAAGACAATCGAAGAACATTTAAACATAAGACTTCCGTGGAGTAGACTCGAATTTTGAAGTCATTAAGTCAGTTTGGAGATCACACCGGCTCTGATGGCCTATGAAGTAATTCAAACATAGGAGTCATCGACCAACATCCACGGACGAATCAGATGTGTAAAAGTTCCAAGCTTTTCTGTCACGAACCAATCGACAATTAGTCGTTATCAGGTAAAACTGCTCGCTTTTTATAACAAAGGGTCATCAAATGAACCACAGAAACTTCTCATCCTATAAACTATAGGCTTCTAGCCTCCCACTGTTGGGTTTCTCAGCGACCTTTCAATTAATACACTTTAAGGTTGAGAGGAACAGCAAAGGAACACAAAGAGAAAAGTGGAAGCATGTCGTTGATTAAGTTTTTCCAGTCTAAGATTCTCCTTAAGATTTCACACTAAACCCCAGGAATGGGCATCTCTTACAACGACTTCCACAGAAGTTGTAGGGACGAAGAGGTCACCTTGTACTTGCCAATATTAGAAAGGTTACACTAGGTAAATACCTTTTCAATGATCTCAGCGATCTGAGTACCGCCTGCAAGGCTAATATGAGCTCCTTCATAAAAAGGAGCAGTTTCCTTGCAGTTTGTTGTGATTTAGATAATATTTTTCGCGGGTTTGTCGCTCCATGCGTTGCGAAACGTCTTCTAGCATAAGTCTATCCAACCTTTCTTGCTTAATTTAACCTAAGTATTGTGATGATCTCGAAATATTCGTTTCGATTTGAAAAATCCTGATCCTTGCGGCTTTGATTGGAGGAATTGTACTTTCCTCCAACCAATGCCGTGTTCTTCCGACAAAACCTACATACCTACAAACACAAAAGCAACGTCCGGCGTCCTTAAGATATGAAGAGTTGTATGTTAAATAAAAAAAGAAACGAATTTCAGAATAAAAATATTTTATTTTGGCATGAGGTGTTGTTCTATGCCAATCCATTGTTTAAAAAAATCACTCAAAAGAGAATCAACTCTTTAACTGTAGATTTCACGTTGCACCTTCTCCCAAGCGGCCATTGGACCATGCTCTGGCCTGTACTTGACGTTGCAACCATCTTGGGCCAAACGACCGTCGTCGCGGAGCTCCTCATAACGCTCACGATCGTATTTGGTGAATCCCCACCTCTTGGAGATGTAGATCTGTAATAAAAAGAAAACAAAAAATGTTTAGTTATCTGAATTTGAAGGCTCAAAACGGAGGCCCGCTTCATGGAAGGAAGACGTTGGGTATCGCATTTAAATTATATAAACGACTGTCATATATTTTATTGAGTATGGTCTCGATGTCGGGCGAGCCACCTCACCCAAAAATATATATTTTGTTCTTCCCAAGTTCGTAAATAATGCAACAATACATTTGATGCATCAATTAAGAACAGAACAGGGTAACAATTAGGTTTACTAGAGAGCAGGGGACTGTTATATACTTTATTGAGTATGAACTCGATGTCGGGCGAGCCACCTCACCCAAAAGTACACATTCGTTATATCCTCAGTTGTTGGTGCAAAGTATTACGTGTGCAATACAATGCCTAAAAGCAAAGAGGAAGGATATCATAAACAAATAAAAGAATAAAGACCAACAGTGCGAAATGTATATCAATTTCAAAGGACAGATCTTAGGAGTTTATAATCACCCAAGGAAGAAAAAATGACCAGCGAACTCCTATTTATTAGTCAATAGACCACTCCTCATTGGTAAACTGATCACAATCCAATGGTTGTGGGACACAATGTCCAAGCCTACATTCTTAATCCTTGAAACCAACTAACTAACACGCCCCCTAAAAAACACCTCAAAATTCATCACGAAAATCGGCTGATTCAGGAGGACCGCTCTCAAAAGTCCTTTAGGCCTTTAAGCATCCGGCCGACCTCATCTGCTGCAAAGCAGCCATTAGTATCATTTAGAAAGTGCGGAGAAAACGATATTTGTTTATTGCAGCAAGCACATGCTCCTCTCGTAATTCGTCATTCACAAGGGAACTTGACGGACTTCAGATCAAGATCAGATCACTCTCCATTGTTCTGGATGCTTGGCCGTTTCGAGGAGCTGGTGTTTCACGAATACCAATCCAATATTGTAAGGAAATTTAATGGCAGACATAGCATACCCAGAGATGACGTACCTGACTCTGGGTTACGACAAAACGCCTAGAATGGATTGCTCCAAGTTTTTTTTGCTCTCCGTAAAGCGATCGCGTCGTCAAACAAAAAACATCACCAATATGTGATGGTCAAGCCGATGGTTACTTTAGAGAGAGCAGAAGAGATAATTGTGATTGTTAACACTCGAAACTACCAAGAGGTAGAGAAGCAGAAGCTAGCAAAATAAACATGTGCGGGTATAAAGCACAAGCAGAGTCCTGCAGAATAACGCGGGAAACGTTGGTGTAAAGAAGCAATCGGAATGATGGACAACATACCCCGCCCATCGACCTAGAATCAATTAAAAACTTCGACACCGCAACAAAAGATCAATGGAACTGATGTTGGGAATGTGGATTTCTCATCGAACTCTTCAAAACCTGTGACGATAGCTCTACAGTATATCAGATGAATGGAATCTCAAGCGTTGTTTGCATTGATGGGCGGAAGGTGAGAAAATGAGAGAATACACCACGGAAGTTGTTGTAATTCGTAAAGTAATTCACGTTAACCTTCCTTCGTTTTGCTGTTAACACTTCATTGGAAGGAAATGGCATGGAAAATTTCTGTTAACTTTAACAAATGGTCGACCATGGTCACTTTGCCAAGCAAATTAGAGAAATAAACACCACTCCGACGTTGATGCATTCCAACCCAACAGTCTTAATCTTACCATCCGAAACTACCATGCTCTTCCATACACAGAATGCGGCTGAATGCAGTCCAATAAAGCTTTTAACCATCTACCCGCAGATAGAATGATGTAATGGAGGACAGAAGATCCTTTGAATTTCCTGGGATTAAAGTGCCAAAGACTAGGACTTTCACAGTAACCAGGAGGGAAAAATTAAAATTGGAGCGCGGTTTACCCTTGCTTTTTGGGTAGGTATTGGCTTTCTGAAGGGAAGAAAACAAAAAATTGATACAAAGTCTCGTTATTCCATGCAAAGAAAAAGCATGCACATCCTCGAACTTAACGCCACTCATAGCTAGATCCCATTACAAGCAACGCATTCCTGGCGGATATTCTAAGAAAGCTAAATGAATCTAATCCGTGCAG
The DNA here is from genome assembly GCA_963583995.1 of Xylota segnis. Taxonomy (NCBI): domain Eukaryota; kingdom Metazoa; phylum Arthropoda; class Insecta; order Diptera; family Syrphidae; genus Xylota; species Xylota segnis. Next base: position 23,951,462 of record OY757236.1, on the reverse strand, counting down.
AGCTGCAAAGATCAGCAGAGAATGAGAATGAGACGTTAACTCAAGGACAAACCACAAAACAAATATTCTTCCAATCCGATTCGACTTGGTATTGTTTTTCAGGACCAGGTATTCCGTGGACTATCACATTGTTAATCATATAAGCGCATACAGCATAAATAAATCAAGCTGTTCAGAGGCTACACAACTCCATAAGATTATGAGGCACCATTCTGTTTCGCAGAATTAACTCGCGATTCCCTGGCATGGGGAAAACCCAATGCGTCACATTGAAGGTCGACAACTTTCGCGTCACTGTTTGCACTTAATTAAAACACTTTGCTACATGCTACTACAAATTCCAACATACCTTTTGCCTTCCTGGGAACTTGAACTTGGCACGACGCAAAGCCTCGATAACCTGAGCCTTGTAACGATCGCTGGAGCGCACCGACATAATGGGTTGTCCAATATGCACACGGGCAACAGTACCTTGGGGTTTGCCGAAGGCACCTCTCATTCCAGTTTGGAGCCTAAAAAACAAAACAAATTCATCACATCAGCATGGTGTTCCATGAATGTCCACAAACCACTGGTTTTTGGCTACAAAAACTTCAGTAAGAATGTCAAAAAAGCATGTAATCATGGTTGTTAATCATAACCCAGTGCTCGAAGCAATTTCATCATGTTAAAGGGTAGGGGGGGACAGCAAAAAAGGGGGAAAAAAAGTGCAACTCACCTATCAGCTCCGGCGCACGATAACATCTTGTTGATGCGAATAACGTGGAATGGATGAAGACGCATACGGATGTGGAACTGATCCTTGCCGCAGTGTTTAACCAGATATTTGTTGCAGCAAATACGTCCAGCCTCAAGGGCTTCACTGCTAAGTTGTTCATACTCGTCAGAGACCAAGTGAACGCATAGCGGGAAATCCTCTACGGTTGCCTTCTTCCTTCCCAAATCGAAAATACGGATTTTGGGATCTGGGACACCACGACAGAACCGTGACTTGGGGTACGGCTTGTTTTTACAATAACGATAACTGCAAAAGGAATTTTATAAGAAATGTTTGCACTTGAAAAGCACTTTGAGGCAACACTCACCATCTTGCGGGACGGCGACCCATCTTTGGATCTGAAATCACAGAACAAATATCACTTTAATAATTTATTTAACAGATAATTAGAAATGGTGAGGGTTCAAACGGAATACATTTGTTGGAAATTATTTATATTAAATGGTGGATGTTTGAGGATGAAATTTGACGACGTACCTTTTGGTCAGCAGTCTACAAGAAAAAGAAGGGGATAAGATGATGACAGCCGGATGTTATTCGTTGGTATGTGGCGCCGTGCGTGGCCAATGTGGTGGGTAATTGAACTAGCAAGTGATTGTGGAGTGTGTTCCTAAATGCTGAGACGGAAATGAGAAAATTTTATTTTCGGACTACAGTGTTCAATTATTTATATTTTTATTTTATATGCGCGAATGTGGAAGAGAAAATGTATTAAAGAGGGAAGTTAATTGATGAAAATACAAAGAAACCCAATAAAGAATTGAAAGTAGTGGCAAAGAGTGTTTTTTCTTTGTAGGAACAAAACCTTGACGATAATTTCAATTGTTTTTGATTTGATTTTTCTTCTGCTCTACCGCCCGGCAATATGATCTCGAATGCTGGCCTCGAAGTGGTCCAAAGCGGTTGGCTTGTTATTGTAGACTGAGGACTTGACGTAGCTCCATAAAAAATAGCTGACTGGTGTCAAGTCGCACATGTAGCGCCGTTTTTTTGGAACCACAGCTCGGAGATATCGATGCTGTTGAGGTCTGGCCACGGAAAGTCGGTTAACATCGCTCTATACCTGAGGCCACTGACAGTAATGGTGTCTCCACCCTCATTTCGAAGGAAATAAGGTCCCATGATGCCGCCATCCCATAAGCCGCACCAAACTGTCAATCTTTGTGGCTAAATTGTGGCGCAATTCTACTTGTTTACATAGCTGCTGGGCCAAAAATGGGCCTCGTCTCTGGCCAACATTTCTATCCACCCAATTAGCCAACTCACCGCCTTGTCTATGGACGTCCGTGTTCAATTTTTGGGCCTGCTCAATCTTACATGGATGGAGGCCCAAATCCAGCCGGGTTAACTCTCTGGCTATGGCTCATTCAACTGAAAGGTGTCGAATCGACATTTCTGGGTCTTCTCCGATACTGGCCGCTACGGTGGCAATGTTTTCTTCATTTCGCACTAATCTCTGTCTCGTTGGTGGCTTAAGGTCCATAAGAGTGTACTCACGGTCAAATTTTCCCACGGCGCGACGAATTTGCCCGCACACTGAAGCCATGAAGTGTATTTACAACTGAGCCAGAATTTCGAAAATATTTTTTAATAATTTCCGCACGTTTGACAAGCGTGAAACGAAGCATGATGGAATGGCAAATCTTACTGAATAATTTGGCACCCTGCTGTTATTGGTATCTTTGACAGTATCATTGGTCGCTCTTTATATTCGCGTACGATGTATTTGCCTAGAGGACGATTAGAAGCATATTCTAGTCGGCACCAAGTCTATTGACAAATTGATCACCACATCGATTTCGAATCTGACGCGGATGCCGCGAACTTCAACTGAGTCGCTTAAGGTCTCCGGGACATTTCTCTGGTTCAGCCTTGAGTTTGTTTTTACTGAGTGAAGGCTGTCTGTCCACGCAATACCTTGCCATGTACCTGAATCGACAAATTATTACAATCGTTTGTAAAACACAATCCTCTACGAACATCACCCCGCCAATTGCACCATAACTTCCCATTCACAATAGCCACCCAACCATCCATTGCAACCCAACCACTCTTTCTGTAAATGTCAAAATAATCAAAACTGACATTCGGAATCCCATCGAAACGAAACAAAGGTGCACAAAGAGAATAGAGTCCACTTCGTCTTCTTCGCAGAGAATCGAATTAAAGCAAAGAAAATCCCTTCCCCAGCGCGGAGAAAACCCCCCAAATTGGTTATAAAACAAAGCCCAGACAATAAGATAAACAGAGAAATGTTAATTAAAACAGTCGGCAATCAATCAACAATTCAACGATAAACAACCTCCAGTGTCGATCGCAAGCAATCAAAACGATTGTAGGCGTTGCGTTCCAACAACCGGGCCCCAAACACCCGACCCGACTATCCAACTAGCCGGAGAGAAGCGCTCCAGGAAGTTGCTCAGTGTTTTCTACGATCTCTTGTGATTTATTTAATTCTCGTCCGCCTCAATGGGAATTCTATGTGCATAGAATATTTTTTGCTTAATTTGGTTTTTATTTCGCTTTTTTTCTGTTCTATCGTTGAGCTCCGTGCGTGAATTTTAAGTTTTCCCAGGCAGCTGGCAACGGAGTCACCATGTGGAAGTGTCATAAGTGTGGAAAGCCTGTCTACTTTGGTATGACTCGGTGGTTTTTTGGACAAGAAATCCTTTTTTTTGCTTTAATTTGTAAAATATTTTCCAGCCGAAAGGAAACAATCGCTTGGCTATGATTGGCATCCGGAGTGTTTGCGTTGCGAGGAGTGCGGAAAACGATTGAATCCGGGTCAACATGCTGAGGTAAGACCATGCTGTGTACATTTATGAATAGAATTAGGGTTTCATCTTGTTCGGTTGGACGACGACGGGGAGTGTTTACTCGTTCGTCTCTGTGTTTGTAAGTTAAGTACTGAGGTTAATTAATTAATGATCTGCCACTTGATGTGGTTCGTGTTTGTTTTTCTGGCGTTCATTATCTATGTTTTGGCAAATCAACTGGTCGTGAGCAGCATCACTTTCCCTCGATCCAACGTGAGAGAATCATAAAGCTCAGTTGATCTAATATTTGTTCATGTGTGGCTTCCTTTTCTGGTGTGATTTCCATTTATTACTCAGAACGGTCGAGTTTATCACAACTTTTATTGGGAATTCGTGATAGAGCTGTGGTCTCAACTTATCAGATTAGACATGAGTGTGTTGGAAGTAAACTCAATCAAGGGGAAGGGAGAATGGTTTCTTTTAAGACAAACTGCAGGGCGGCACAAGCATTGGAAGTACAAAGTTGATAAAGAAACTCAGTGCGGTGGCAGAATACATAAAATAACATACCGTCCGCTAAATTCCGCATGAAAGAGAAGCTTATACGTTTGCTACATAGGCAAACTCTTTGGAAAAAGAACGTCCAATCGCACACTGTTGGTAGGGAGAGTCTAAAGGGTCAGAGAAAAACGATTTTGGTCGATGCTGGGGCGAGACAGACTTTCTTTGCTTTTATTGGTCGGCTAGTTGGTGGAATGTGTAGGCTGTGGTAGCTGTGGGAAGTAGTTTTCGTAAGACTATGTTGTGGAGAGATCAGGACACCGTGGGTCATTATGCCAGAGATTCCTTTGTGTTCCCTTAAGGGTCGCAGTTCACTATTTCCAGCTTCTATGTTAGCAAGTTCACACAGTTTTTATCTCATCTAACCCCTTCCAACCCCGATATCCTTTGGAGACAAACTGCACTCTAGCTGGCGAGTAGGGGTTGCATTTCCTAACAACGATTTTTTTTATTGGTTTCTGAGGGTTTTAATGGATGCTTGTTGTTTCGCCAGATGCTGGTTATGAGCCAATGGAACTTGGCTTATTTCTTAACGGGTTCACGATCCGTGAAAAGTCTCTACCTGAGACACGGGCACTCTGCTTTCAGTTGTCCAGAACAAACGCTCTCGCATCCGCTTGATTCTTAAACCGAAGGTTCGGGCTTCCTTGTCGTGAAACTGGTGGCTGTTATTCAAAGTTCCTCTTTGCTGGAGGATTGTTGTCTTTTCGCTCGATGTGCCCGACTCAGTATAGTTGATGGCTTTTGGCTTTTTGGGTTCGAAAAATTCGAAGAAATTTCCCAAATTTGGTCTGTTTTTCTGCTAATCGTCCAGCACTGGGCACCATGTACTAGAAAAGACAAGATCAATGTTTTGTAGAGCATGGATTTCGTCTTCCGAGTTAGGAGTTTTGAAACCATTTGTTTTGCCAAATGTCACCGAATATGCACTGTGGTGTCATTCTAGGCTGTGGACCATGGTACTTTGCTTGTCGACATACTTGGTTGATAATTTAATGCATGCATGATAATTTAATCTACCAAAGCATCACCGTCATGTTTTAAATGTTTCCTTCGTAGACCATCAGAGCTGATATTGTTCTTCAAAACTGTGAGGAGGAATGGCTTCTGTTTTTACCCGATTCCCATTAAGCTAGAAATGCTTCTTAAATATATCTACTATTCCCTGCGTTTCAATGACTACGTTTCCTTCGCTGTTTCGAAGAGCCTGCGTTCCGGGCTTAAAGCTAGCTTCCAAGATCTTTTCTTTTTCTAAATCCTCGTGCATTTCCTTTGGAGTATAGTAGCCCCTTAGTTCTTAAACCAACAAATCAGCTAGAAGTAGGTATATGTAATACAGGAATGAAGCTTCACAGAGGAAATAAAAGGCAGAAGTAAGTCTGAATCCGAATTCCCGAACACAGCTAATGAATAAGAATTGCGTTTACATGTCGACTTCGTTCAGTCGAAACCAATTTATTTACTTGAACCGATCATCTGTTTTTCTGTTTGGCCTTATTTACCAATGCGGATCAGTATTGCTTCCCAGTCCACAAGAACATTGGTTTAGCAGAAGGCAATGGGTTCAATCGATCAACATTAGGCAGCTCTTCTTTCTTTTCCATGTTCGGTTCTCCCCTTTATTTGTTGTATTCGTAAGTGCTAGTTCTCTATAGCTATTGGTCCGATTTACCGCATCAATGGATCAAGTGAACAAATTCTATCGTCAAACTTGCTGGTTCATAGTAGCTAATAAGTAAATGTGTTCTTTAATTTCTAGCATAAAGGAGTGCCTTATTGCCATGTGCCATGTTATGGGGCTCTATTTGGGCCGCAACTCTTTGGTCATGGAACGCGTGTGGAGTCGCATAAAAATTTCGGACAAAAAGGTATACAGCGTGTGAATGGTGCGGGAGGGCCAGTACTCCCCAGGGATCATTTGGAATCAAAACTAAAGGTTTGCTTGAATACCATTCAAAGTGCTTGAATATTTCTGTTTTTTCTCTACCCCATCAGCTGTATAATCAATTTTATGACAATAAAAGCCTTGAGGTGCGTAGCCGTGAGGTGAACAACCGACTGATACTTGAAGGTGCTTTACGTGTATACTGGGGTGTGCAAGGTGTCATCCACTTGAAAGAGGACGACGATCAACGGACTGTTGCAATACGTAAAAGGAATTCCGGTCGTTATTCAACTAGCACGGTTGACCAAGAAAATTCCGACAAAGAAAATGAAAACGACGCGAGTGAGTCACTTGATCCGCCGACAACGACCACGACGGCTGGTTTGGTGGATGATTTCTCAACAGATATTTCCCTGTCGGAAAGTATGACTTTTGATTCGTGCAGTTTGAACGAGTATCCACTATCCGAAGAGGCGACGACTCCGACAACACCAACTGCGACACAATTAACGACAACTACGAATACGGGAAGTTCAGCTTCAACACTTCCGTCCAAGTTGGATAATTTAAATAATTTGGAATGGGACGAAATCGATGATCTCTTACAAGTGAGCAGTCCAGTAGTTGTTTTGTTGTTACAAGTGATAAGTTTTTGTATTCCTTTTAGGTTGAAAGGCGATATAATGAAAAGGATAAAATCTACGAAACCATGCCAGTAAAGTTGCCATCATCGCAATCATCAACCGAAAGTTCTCCGACCAAAAGTGCATCCGAGAAGAGTAGCAGTACCTCTACGGAAACATCATCTGATAATTTCATTACCGCATCAGCTTCTTTGGGCACAACAACAACCGAAACGACGACCAGTACCAATGTCACAACCGATAACGATGATGATACATTGAAACCAATGGATTTTGAAGATTTCAAGCGAAGCATTCACCAGGAGTACGTGAACGGATCGAATGATTTCCCAGAGATCAAAGACGATACATTGAAAAAGAATCAACCCATTGATCCATCACGAATAAATGATTCGCTGAAACTTTACGGTGAAAATGCGATGAGCAAGAGTTTTAATTGCGAACAAGCTTTGCGTACCATAGATCCGTCGATGATAAACGATACGCTGTGTAGGAGAGTTGTAAGTGGCATAGAACACTCGTCGGCAAGGAATTATGCGCTCCAGAAGTCGGGTTCAGCGACATCAAGTCACAATCATCATGGTAAATCGCTTTTTGAAAAAGGTATCAATCGCTCGAAATCCGGTCCGACGTGCTTTGAATTCACTGACAGCGAAGATGAGTCGTCAACTTTGAAGCCCGGTAAACCAATGACGATTAGAAGGAATGAAGCGCGCTATGTTAACATTCGTATGGATTGTTATCCCAACCAAAGTGACAACGACACCAGTGCTAGTAGGGCAGCGGATACGAATAGTTCTAGTGCCGCCGGAGAGTTGACCGTGTCAGAAACGTATGTAAATGGCCAGCAGTTACATGTTACTGAGGATGGTGTCGTGTTGAGGCGACCACCAAGGACAGGGTCGACGGCTATCAAGAGGAGGTCGGGTAATAAGAGGTGAGTGGGTGAGAGTTGTAACTAGCGGGTGGTGTAAGAGAACGATTTTGGAAAGAATCAGTCGAGGTGTTGGCACAAAGCATCTTGTACGGCAGGAGGATTTGCGATTGCCGTAATCAGGCATATGCGGCGGTAACTCTATTCAGCAAGTTGAATATCGTTAGAAGGATCTCGTATTACTTTCTTTCATCGCCTCTTTCGAGTCTCATTAGTTTGAAGAACCTAGACGTTCTTGATTGTCAGTTCTGAGTGTTTTTATTTTTTCATTCCACCAGTGCTTCATAGTAAAAGATTCCTTCACGTCATTCCTTTTACAATTATATTCTGTTTCTCTTGCAGATCCCGCACAAAGCTCAAGCGTCGTTGTTCCATCAATGGTCACTTCTACAATCGGGAGACTTCGTTTTTCACCCCACCCTACGGCTCACAGATGAGTGTTTGGGTAACATCGTTGGTCACAACTCAGGAAGTGATAAATTTAATTCTGGAGAAATACAAAGTAGATAGTCCAGCGGAGAATTTCTCCCTTTTTATCCTTCGTGACAATGGCGAGCAAAAACGATTAAAAGACCAAGATTATCCACTAGTTGTGCGTATAATGCTTGGACCACATGAAGATGTGTCTCGAATGTTTCTCATGGACGCCCAGAAGACTCAAGAAATAAGGTAACTAGAATCATTCGATCAAAAGTGTTTAATGCATGAAAATAATTTGCATTCCATTGCAGCAATGAGGTTGCTCAATTTATCAACCTCTCCGTACCAGAGTGCCGTGCAATTTTAGATCGCTACAACGATGAGTTGGAGCGTGAAATCGCCAAAGTTAGAGAGAAGTTAGTATCCTCCACTTACTTGTCAGCCGACCAACTGTATATGATTATGATTTACTTTCAGATATGCTGAATTGCGCCGTCGCATTGTCAGCCGTATGGAATCTCTTAAAGTTCGTTTATAATCTCGTCGTTTTAAGTATATCCTTTTAATATTCGAAAGAATATTTCGTTGAAAAGCAGAGTATTTACACAAATCAACACATTATACATCCATATATTCCTAAACAGTTGTTTCTCATATACACATTAGTTTATTGTTTTCTTTTGGGATACGGGATCTTCAGATCACCATAAACAGGGTTCGTTGTGGACACACTTTTTTTTTTATATTTTTTTGTTTTGTCGAAGATAATTAGTAAAGTTGTAGACTGAATCAAAAGTGAACTTTAAGTATTTGCGTAGAAAAACATTGTCTTATGAATTGACTTAAAAGATTGCACATATCTAGGTATAGTGGTGCACACACGTAATTAAAATCTCCATTGGTGTTTGATAATGTTAATTGCAGCTCGCCCTATTGGTTTATTTGTTAGTAGTTTTACTTTTAATTATATATTTGATATCAGGATATATTGTACTCATCCGTTTTATGATGTTTATTTAAAAAAAAAAAGTTTTGAAAATGACTTGATTCTCGAAATGGATAGCAATAAACTAGAATGTAACGTTCCTTACTTTAAGCAATTATTTTTGATGTTTTCTTTTTTTTTTTTTGTAATAAAAGGATAGATTTATGCAGAACTTATTAGACCACTCACCCACTTTTTCTTTTGTCCAGATTTCTGTTGGATTGATAAGCAGTTTTCCTCTCCACTTAATGCAGATCTTACTGGGAAGCTTTGAGGCTGTATTTTCTTGGAGTTTCCATTTGTTCTTCCACCAGTAAGAAATTTGTACAATTCAAGGAGGGAACGCGTACAAATCTTTGTACTGAAAAGGGTATTAAACAGTGCGTTAAACAGCCAAAAAGAATACTAAGGTGTGAAGGTTTTAACATTGTCCGGTGTAATCTGTAGTCGTGGAAGGAATGTGCCACATTACTCCTACAAGCAGCATATTTGTTGTTTAGCCTTTGCCTTATTGTGTTTTTTCGGCTATCTTGCGTCAACAGTGTCATTTTGGCTTGTCTCAGTCTCACTGTACCTTTACATTAGTTTCTGAGCGTTTAAAGACGAAAACCTAAGGAAAACCTTGTCTCTTTGCTCGGGCATTCCAAACCCATCATGTAGTCTGTCTTTCAAATCTGTTTCCGTCCCTTTGAGGCCTCTAAAGAAGACCCTGATTTCATCTTTAAAAAGAAACTGTGCCCCTTTTTTTATCCATACGAGACCCTCCATAAAATCCGCCCATGTGTCCATTTGGATCTCGTAAGACGACCGAAATTACAATAAAATATTGTTCCCCTTCTCAGTAGTCCAAACTGGTACATGTTCGAGCAAAGCTTCGCACGCATTTACACATTCTTATGACAATCTAACCTATGCGTCAATCCTATTTATGGGTCTTAAGACTCTCGATTTAGCGTATGTTCCTAGACAACACCCATAATATTTTTCCGGCCCGCCTCTGGCAAGCGTCTGAGAAACATCCGTGAGTACAATTGTCATGAGAAAACTTCTCAAGTAACAAATGCTAGGCCCTAGGATCTGATGATTCATTTTTTTATTTTACTTAGTGTGGGCCCTATAGTTCGTAACTTCTATATGTCTTAGCTATAAGCTTTATAGAACCACTCTGCTACCAATCTACTGCCCTTTCGTCGTTGCGATAGTGTTAACAAATAGCTTACTTGTTACAGAGGTCACTTTTCAAGTATTCTACCCATATGCATCACCAATTTCTAGTTTATTGTGGAGTCTATCAGTCGAAACAAAGAGTTTTTCTGTTCGTTTTCACCATCGATAGAAGATCCTCGAACCTCTTTATTACTTTAACTTTAACCATACTCGAGATAATAACTTGGTTCCGAGTTCGATAATTCTAGTTTTCGGCACACCGGCATATAGTCTGATAAATTATATGGATGTTGACACTGTGAAATTCTTTTTAAAAATTTATAAATACCAGCTGAAGTGGCTATCAGTATTCAACACATTGCTGCTGTCTCTATTAGTTTACAAAAAAGTCGCTGAGCTCATGGAACAGGGGGAATGAGGCTTGATAAGCTGTGATGAAAACAATAAATTTGGGTGATAGACTATCAGCACACTTATTGCCCAGTCAGGGCTCATTTCAGTGTTGTTGTGTTGACTTCTTTCTTAGATTCTTATATCGATGATGCTTTATCATTCCACGAATTTGATCTTTTATGTATCGTTTCTTTCACCGTCCACTTTTGGATTATTAAGCGGGTTAAGGTGATAACACTTCGCCCGATCGAGAGAAGCAAATTATCTTTCGTTACTTGTTTTATTATGTGTCGTTGACTGAATCCATTCGAATCTGTGAACAATGTGGTTGACCCATCGTATTTAATTTCTCGATCCTTTGACCTTTTAACTCGTGCCTCTCATCTATTTTATGGAATGGAAGATTCCATATTTCTTCTTACTTAACACTATCTAGCATGACTATATTTCTTGCACAAAAAGTGGTTCATGCCTCTGTTATGTACTATCGTCAACAAGTCCTCTTCTGGTCTTACTTCCAACGCAGTCACAAGAGTATCGTATGTGCTTAGTTAATTACCTAAAATCATTTTAGTGATTCAACTTTGTTCCGACTTTTAACTAAGGTTGGTCAGGTTTGAAAATAATTTGTTAAATTCGTAGTCTTCCGTATTACCAATCACTAACTTTAGAGCAAATAGGCAAGGTTTATTGCTTAGTTTTCTTTATAGAAGCCTCATAGACCTCTCACGTCTTCCTTGCTGCTGTCTCAATTCGTTATGTGCTGCAACTGGGTGTTATCTACCCAAAGACCTTTTCAAACATTGGCTTGATCATCTCGAACTTTTCTTTTCACTCTCTTTGGCTGGGTTATATGTGGTTATTTTCACAAGTCTTCTTAAGTGACCATTCCATGCAATGTTTCTAGACGATGTAATATTACTCCTTTCAGTCTCGCTGAAAATACTACCACTGTACAAGGGCTGAGAACCTCTAGATACTCTTTAAAGGAAAGATTTTTTACAACTTAGTAGATTTTTATCGGTGTCTATGGAACGTAGTCGAGACTTAAACTTTTTGTCACAAAAATTGAGACATTCAGCTTTTGAAAATGTCTACTCACTATAAATCCTTTTTCATTACTCCACCAATGGTTATTTAGTTTAGTTATTTACCAGTTATACATATACCTACCTATGCAGCGGATATCCTCCAATAAACTGCTGCAATTTTTAGTTAATTTAAGTGTAGTTACATTAATTTAAAAAATCGTAATGCATTATATTCAAATCGAAAATCTCAAAGCTATTGAAACGAATGTGTCATCAATTGGTATTAATTTGTTTACACAATTTGTATACAAGTAAAAGCAAATGAAAACTCAAATAGTCATTAGTACAAAGAAATGTACTAAAAAAAGAAAAATTTAAACTTATAAGCAAAAGCTAGAAAGATAATAAATGGTGTTGTATTAAAAAAAAAGAAGTTTATTTAACGAATCAAAGCAAATATTAACATATGAAAAATGCATTTAAATTGAGAATAGTTTATAGAAAACGAAAATAAGTATAAAACCAATTTATGGATCATATTCCCTATAGAATTTAGAAATCAAATATTAGATTCCAACTAACACACTGGTGATAAGAATTCTTTTTTATCTATTAAACAAAAGAACAAAAGTTAATATAAAAGTAAAAATTGTTTTTAAACACAAAACGAAGAAATAAAAGCAGCTGCCAAATTAGAATTTGTCATTAGGATGTTGAAAATTATAAAAAAGCAATATTCGAACTAATGCAAACTAAATATAAAAACCTAAAAAAATTAAACTTAACATTTGATTTTTGCTCAATAATATTTGGAATTGTTTTTTTCGTTGCGTAAATTCGAGTTACATGTACACGTTTGTCGGTACTCACTTAGTTAAATCGTTTAGGGTCAGGCGATGTTGTACAAGACGCTTGTGGTTCTCGTATAAGACACCTCATATAACTCTTTTCATTAAACAGCCAAACGTTTATTTACTCATTTATTCATTATGTAAACCCGGTCGAAGTGCCTGTCTCTATATTACAAAAACATAACAGCTCGTAGAATCCTACACTTATTAAAACCTCGCACACCTCTGATTTCGAGTTTATCTGTGCGACTGTAATATTTATATTCTTTGTTGCTACATTCGCCTATTTCAGCCTATCAAAGGTTATCAATACGCCAGTGACGCAATCGATTATCTGTTCGACGATATCGACCAATTCGATGTGATCATAGTGTTTGGAGAATTTTTCCCTAGCTAGATGAGACCCACTATGGCCTCCTCTGACAATGGGTATTTTTTTACTGATAGTTTTTCCAAATCCGGTTTCTATCAGCGTGGCAGCGTTACCAACAATTAAGGAAGACCTTACCTTTTCTTCGGATGCCGATTCGGATTGAATCACTATTCTCTATATTCTGAGACCTAGTAGTAATACTTTGACATCCGGAAAGCTGAGCGTTAATTTCAAACCTTAACTCATAATCAAGTATTGATGACCCCCTAGACATGTATTACTCCATAGTTTTCAACTGTTTTTTTTTTGCAATGCGATCCTTGTGTACAAATCGTCGTGTGTACTTGGTTGTTACTTTAGTCTATCGTTTACCAATCATGTTCTGGAAGCCGATAAAGGCTATCTCTTCACAATGTGTCTTCCTATGAATAAGCCTAGTAGGCCTGCAGTTACTATAGTTACTACTCTGCCGCAGTAGAATGGAATGGGCGACATACCCTTTTCTCGTCAGGATTGTTTTAAGATGCAAGTTCTTAGATAAGGTTGAGATAGTCTCAGACGAGCTACCATATAGGCCTTAGTATCGCTTGGCCATGCCCTGCACATTCTGTCTTCTCTAGCGTCTAAGATTTATTTGTTTTTCTTTGGCTAGTAGAAAGCATCAGAAGGTAGTAGTCTTTAAAGGCTTCACCATGACTGCTCTTAATCTGGTTGGATTTGAAGACTCTACCAACCGGAGCACTTCTACGTATGCCCTCTATGTGTCCTACCCATTTTAGACGAACGGTTGCGGAATTTTTTTGATTAGACTAATATTGCTGTTCAGCTCGTATGATTCGTCGTTGGATTTCCTCTCTCAAAGTCCGTCAACGCAAGCGAAAGACCGAACATTTTACGAAGAATCTTTCCGACCAAGGATGGGTTCATCCACTTTAAAAATAGGTCTAAGTCAGTACGATAAAAGGGCAGGGTTTTTCGGAATAAGTCTGTACCATTAAATTGCCCTCTCAGTCTAAGGAAACAACAAGAGTTGTTCTTCATTAGTTTCTGCTGAAATGTTGCTGTAAGAATTGATAGTTGAGTCAAGGTAGACAAAGTTCTTTACTACCATGAAGTTATAGCTGTCGATTGTGACGCTCTGCCCAATTCGTCGATTTTGTGTGTCTCTTCTTGTTGACAAGATGTACTTGATTTTGCCCTCGTTTACCGGTTAGTCCATTTTGGCAGCTTCCATTTTAATACTACCGAATGCACCAGCGACAACCTGCTGTGTTCTGCCAATATTGTCAATATCGTCGGTATGCGCCAGTAGTTGGACAAACTTTTGAAATATTGTACCTCCAGTTGTGAGCCTGGCGCAGTTTTTTCAAGTATGATGTTGGAAAAATCACATGACACATTGGTCTCGCTACCGATCTTGATGGAGTAGCCATCATTCTTGATCGTCATCCAGCACAGGCGATCGAGTTTGGCAGGGATTCCAAAACATGTCTCTGTACAGTTCATCACTATAAATGCTATCATATGCGGTTTCGAAATCGATGAATAGGTAGTCCAAATCATTTTAGACTTCCTGGTTTTTTTTTGATACACTTTGAACTCTCCTGACCTGAAACCACACTGATAGGGGTCGATCGGAGTGTTGACGAAGGGTTTTCAGGCCTTCACACTGTATGGCAGATAGCGGGCTGTACGCGAAGTTCAAAAGACTAATACTAGGGATCTCCCTTCTTGTGGATCGGGCAAACGATACTGAGGTTCCATTCTGACCAAATTTAGAGATGAGTTAGTGTGTGCTGTCTACCAAACAGACAAGGACTCAATAATTATTTGGTTCTCTTATTTCCTTAAACTTCTTTTGAGATTCTTCAGGCGAATTAGGTACATTTTTAGTTCGAAAACCTCTTTCGGATGTACGTTCGAACAAAATGAAAAACAATTTCGAAATAAAGAGAAAAACTCGAATATCCTAGTTTCCTTTCAATAGTTTCTATTATTAATTCTTTACTCACATTAAGACTTATGCTAACCAAAAAAAAAAAAATACAACTTATGTAACACAATGTTTTTATTTATATTTAATTCTTTTATTTGTTTTACTTTTAATGTAATAAAATTGCGAATAAAATCAAAAAATAATAAAACAAAAAAAAAAAAAAAACATCTCCAAGCCACATTTTATTTGCTTCAATCCTTTCGTTGTCAGGATATGTCGCAACAATTAATGTCGACATAATATGAACACCTTTGGCGGCATCATGTCATCATCGTAAAAATCGCACCCATTATCCTTAAAAAACTCACTAGTGCGCTCTTCGCTCGCATGTTACTCACACTTTCGCTTAAGTTAGTCGGTATACAGGCAAATTGGGACAACGACCCTGCTGGCATGGAGAGACTGTCAAAATCTAACGTCGATTTTTGAACCCTACTCTAACTCCTTCGAATAGTCCTTTGCACACACACACACAAATACAAAATCACTTTACGGTCTGGTTGGCACTTTAATCGTAAGTGTGTTATGTGAGTTGCTGAGCGCCAGTTCACATAATAAAAAGCAAAATCTACAGCCTTCCGGATTTGTTGATTTTTTTTGTTGTTCTTTTCTTTTAGTTTGCGTCTTTTGTTGATCCTTATGAGAGATTGCACGAAACATGAGTGCTTCCTTTATTACTTCAGCGGCATTGTTGTCGTCGTTGTTGTCGTTCAGTTGTTTGGGGGGCACATGTCTCTTGGGTTGTCAAAAGGAGTGGGTGCGCGAAATTTCGGTTTCTTAACTTTCTAGGACTGCACTTAAGTTGCAATTGGTATGTATAAGTAATTTGTTTCTACAGAAGGGGGGCTGGGGAAATATGAAATTTGCGTGTGAAGAACTCATTTCTATAGACGGCAGGCGACAGTAGACACCCCTCTACTTAGTTGGGTAGTGTGTTGAAATGAAAAGAAAAGCGGTTAATAAAGAGTCTTGGAGTAGGGATAGGAAGTAACTAATGAAAAGGAATGTAAAGGACTACTGTTTGAGGACAAATTCTCGAAGTATACGAATGAACAAAGGTGTGGATAAAAGTTTTTGAAGGTTTTTGAATGTTTTAAGAGAGTGAATTGTTGTGGAATTTATGCACCTGGATATGTGATACTTAAAAGGGAATTGTGTACAGTTGAAAAGGTGACAATATAACTGTTGCATGCTATCTTTCTTTAAGGACTTCTTTCTAGAGGACTTTTTGTTATTCTGTTGAGATATGACTATTGGATGACAATGACCAGCATTAGATCTCTTAGAATTAGCATAACAGATATTGATTGGCTAAATAACAAGAAAGAACCTATAAAGTCAGGAAGACGTTAAAACTTGAAGCGGGAAGCTGACAGACAAAGTGGAGATCACATTCCTAAACAAGAACAGTACAACAGGCACAAACAGGATGGAAGCTAAGTTGGAAACCTAGAATTCAAGAAACAGTCATGTAAGTCACTGTGGTGGATGTTGGGCTATGAACCGTGAAATCTATAGGGTGGGCCATCTGGTGGTTTGTTTTTAAATCATAGGTTATTTTGACACTGACAGCTGTTTCCCGCTCATAATCCAGACAGAAAGTCAGTGTCATGGCTTGGACAACGTTGGGAAATATTGAAAACTTATTTCCAAAGTGAGTGCCGTGAAGCCCAAACAGTGCATTATTTGAAAAGAAGTTTTGGCCGAAATGAAGCACCCACCGCGCAAAAAGTTCATGAGACTAGTATGGTAGTGGACAACACTCATGGTCCCCATAGTCGTACGGTGCGCACAGACGAGAATGTGACTGCTGTAGCCGAGAGTGGGAGACTCCATTCACAAACATTAACTCGCTATTAATCTCAACAGCTCAATATTTCACGCACTAGCTTGTGAAGAATTCCGGACAAAGATCTCGGATTATTCATTTACAAGGTCCAATTGACTCAGCAATTGAAGGCGCACGACCATCCGCTTCGTCATTGCTTCGCAGATTGGGCCTTATAGCAGCTTGAATTAACAAATAAAATTGCCGTATCAGGGGCTCGAAAAACCCGCACGTTATTGTCGAGAAGCCGATGCATCCACAGAGAGTGACAGTTTGGTGCGGATTGTGTGTGGGGTGGCATCATTGTACCATTTTTCTTCGAAAATGAGGCTAGGAACAAACAAATTGAAGGCATGAATTTGAACGACCTCTGGTTGCAGGATGGCGTACCGTGCAACACAGCCCATGCCACAATCGATCTTTTGCGCACTAAATTCCCAAATCGTGTTATGAGCCGTCTTGGCGATGTCAATTGGCCGCCTCGGAGCTGTGATTTGACCCCTTTGGACTTTTGTTTTGTAGGGAACCGTGAAGGACCGATGTTATGCCAACAATCCAGAAACGATTCAAGCACTTAAGGCCAATATCATCCAAGCAAACCGTGAGCTACACCCCGAAACTATCAACAAGGTTTTGGAAAATTGGCGGGACAGAAGGCGCTACTGCGAAGCCAACCGAGGCAGCCACTTGAACGACGTTGTGTTTCATAACTAATGGGAATGTTTATTCTTACTAATAAAGCCATAACATGGAAAAAATGAATTTTGTTTATTTTATTGCATTTTTAAAAAGAAACTGTAAGTAAGGTCCAGCGTACAGCTTGTCTGTACATAAGCAGAACTCTACAGCGTTCAATATTCTGCTTCACCTGAAACCTCCTGAGATAATTAAGAAACAAATTGCAGCAACTGCAGCCTTTCCCTTCGAAGCTACCTTACAGTGGTCAATAAGAATTATAAGAAAATAAAGAATATGGAATGAGATTGCCGTCTACATACAAATCCAGCATAGCCAATTACCTATTAAATACTTGGAGTCACCCTAATCCTTTAATTCTTTAGTAGGCTTAGACTGTCGATCATCCTGGCTGGGCGGTTCCATATTCAGCTTTATCGGGGGATAGTGACATTCCAGGGAACTGGAAGGGCGATGAACTCTTGAGAATAGAAATAACTCTACCCATTTTGCCGGATAAAGGTACCTTAGGGATGTCATTCGCTACTTGCAAACTGAAACTTAACTGGATCTCTCGGACTATCCCCTCATAGAGAATGGTCTAATAGACAACCATGTTACAAGAGTGGACCTTTTAACGAATGATTTTTGTAGAAGAGAAGCAACCATTCCACACTTTTTTATCTCTGCCCAGTTCTTTCCTGTAGAAGGAGGCTTCAGCCACTTCGACCCAAACCAACGAAACCAAGACGATGAACTGCGAATTGTTTCGAAATCATAGCCAGGTGTAGGTGGACTTAGAGGCGTAACCAAAAAGAGAAACCTACATATGTACATATGTATAGGCTGCTCCTAATACAGTTTTTCCTGGATTTTTATCTTGTTCTGACGACGTGAAAAGAATTGAGTAACTGAAAGAAATCTGATCCAAAGCGGAACCCATTAGGGATCTCTAAATGGAAAAACTGACAAGAGTTATCATCGTAACCTAAAAAACCTTTTCAAAAGGGCACTACAAACTTAAGGGACCCCTAAACCACAAATCCTGGAATCACAAATAAAAGTTTAGAACATTCTCCTCTTTAGTTCAGATTAAGGTTAGAGTGAGGTTTTGCATCAATATAGAGTCATCCTAGGACCAGGAAGGTCATTTGGCGTGCTACGGATATTTCCAGTTTGCCTCCCAACGAACTATAAACAGGGGCTTCTTATGGAACGAAGGGTGCTCATTGCATCAAAAGGACGATCCTTCGCTGCCTTCTTTGGGTCAGTGTCAGACGCATGCATAAGAGGTGATTAATCATTTTCTATTCGTCCCTGCAACTTCTGCATAAATTATCAGAAAAATAGGCTCAGCCTATTAGCATGTCGTCCCATCACTCAGTGGTCTATGAAGGCACTGATTATGTGGCTGATCTATTATCGTGTTAGCATAACCAAGCCTGTCCTGCAGCTTAGGCCAGTTCGGTCTAGTATTTAGCAAAATTCTTATTAAAGATTTTAGAGAAACTGATATGAATTGGGAGCTCTAGTGGGTTGTCCACATCCTTACTGAGGTTAAGGAATAATTCTCTGTCCTCGGTATTGGTGTTGGGGCTTGTGTTTCGTTCTATTATGCAGATTTACTTCACCTTCGCTTTGTTTTCAGATTTTAGCTTTTTTTTGATTCTAACTTATAGCATTGCAACTGAGTTGCCTGTTTGAGGTACAATGCTACTTAATGTCCTGTGTACCTCCTTAAGACGCTACTTGCTGACTGGGTCAAGGAATTCACCAAACTTCTCACCTCCATGTACCTATGATATCCTTCAAGAAACACAAAAAAAAAAAGAAAAAAAAAAAAATCCAATATGTCCTACTTACACAGATACGAATACGAAAACAAACCAATTTTGACCTACATATCGGTAGGCAACTCGAAATGAAAGCGTTTCGAATGTGTTCATTCGAAATTATGATGACAGCTAACAAAACACAATTCCTTAACGAAGACATTCCGACGCGCTTGCACCTACCTCATAACATCGAACACTTTACACAGGTAGCATTCCTACTTTGACATACGATCCACATTTCGATTTTATGGATTTTCCTCCTCCCATGTCGTTCTGCCGCCACCGCCGCCCATTGAAGCATTGATTCCTTACTACGCGACGGCTTATTGACACAATATTGACAGAAAGTAAAAGTTTCCGGCTTTCACTCACCTGTCCATCATCAAACAACGGTGGAGTGGAGAGCTGCGCCATACTGCGGTGGGTCGTAACCTACCCTTCCATCCATATTCGACTATGAATTTGCAATCAATTGCAAGAGTGCCTACCAGCCAGTAAATTCGAATTCAATTATACAACTGTGTGAGGAGGTATCCTGGGCAACAAGCGTCAGCCCCAAAGTTTGTTATTTTTTTTTGTTTTTGTGACTTCCCGTCTGCTGCGCCAAGAGTCTGAAAACGGGCCGAGGACTAGTCGCAATCTAATTACGGGACGGGTTAACTAGACGAATGTGTGTTCTGTGTCTGTAACGCTTGTGTGGTTAATTGTCCATATACTTACGAGCAGTGATATCTGAGTAGAAAATACCGTTGAATGCGCCTACAGTTTGTGGCCACAGGATTTCCCGTATGTGGTAGAATGGCAGACTCCAGCGCTGGTTTTGGCATCTAGTGTTGCACCACAAAACCACAGACAAGCACGTGCGGATTACGACAACGTATGGTCGTATAACATAGGCGGGCACACACACGTTGTTGTTGAACGGTTACGCGCCGTGTGGTTCCGCATTTCGCGTTCTATATGCATGCAGCACACATGGTCACGTGATGAAGTGTTTCATGAATTTCAATAACAATTTTTCACCTGGAATCTGGTGTCGTATTGTTGTTGTGTTGTGGGTGTACGAGTGTTTCTATTTTGTATGAGTGCGCTCTGGTGTTGTGATGTGAAGTTGGCGGGACCACAGACATTTTGATGGATGATTTCAGCGGGATTCCCGTGCTGGACGGGGGTGGTAAGTTGTTGTTTTTTTTTTTCCTTCCTCTTAGTGAAAGTGTACATGGGAGGCGAAGGGGGGCATGATTAGCATTCTTGTGATTGACTACTGGGAGAGCGATATACTACGAGACGAAGTAGAACCAGTAGCATGTGGTGGTGGGCTGGTCTGGTGACCTTCATTCAGGAACACCTAAGGCAGGAACTCATTGCATAGTGATTTGTTATACATTCCAGCTAGAAGGTGATTTATTGGAATGATTGAGTCGAATCAACCAGTTAACAGCGGGGAATTGCCAAGACTGAGAATTAATTTGCTCCAAATGGTTGTGTGACCCATTAAAAGGGAACTAGACCATGTCGTCATTTCTTGTTTTAGCATACATCGTGGGTGGCTAATTGTTGCATGTTCGACTTAGTTCAGGACATAGTTTTTTCTAGTTTCCTATGCATGGTTTTGAGAAAGTTAAAAACTAATGAAGGAGTGGCACATTGGATCTATGAAGAGCCAGAAGAGTCCATATGTCTTTAACGAAGAGTGAATCATAACACGAATATGCTTTCAGTTAATAGAATTCTGTAAGTACGAAACGTTCCATTCAATCCCAGACATTCCAAAGCTAATCCTTGTCTTACATTCTCCGATTTTATTGCCTTTCTTATACTGATGTAAGGATAGCTAGGGAATGATAGGACTTTTGAAGCTCGAGGAGTTCCTGTTTAAAGAGCAGTCACCAAACTCCACATTTCATATCAGAATGGTGTGTATGCATTGCGTTTAGGAATCTTTTAAAGACGAAACTGACCCCGTAGTCAGTAGCCCCACTTCGAGTGGGTGACTACAGTCGTGTGTCATTTATATTGGCAGCCTGCTTGCAATTCGCCTCTTGCCTTCGCTGATCCTTCATTATGCCTGTCACAGTGTGACTAATTGTTTTCCGAACTTCTTGCCTGCTTGCATTCTTAACTGCTTGAAAAACAGAGGCATGGTTGTCTAACGATAAGTGAAGTCTAGTGTTGTCGCTCTCCAGCAAAAGACCAGTGAATAGTTTTGAAGTTACCCGTAAAGATACGACTACACCCCAGTCCAGACTCAGAGATCCGGTGTCATTGCATCAGACGTCATATCCACAGAACTACGGTTGTAGGATAAGTGTTCAAGACGATGCCCGTAATAAAAGTGTCAAGGAGATGTAGATCATGCAGAGCATCTAGAGCAGAGCTACTCGGAAAAGCTTCTGTGTAGCCGAGACAGGCAGGTGAAAGTCTACTTCACTTAACAACCGAAAAGGTTTTATCATAATCATTTACATATCTAGTTCTAAAGGACCTTTTTTTTTTAGAGATAAGCCCTATGTCTTCCCAAAAGCACCCTTATACCTTACACTATCAAACAAGTGAACGCGTCTTCGACTTGAGGTGCTTTGTCCAAAGAAGCTTCTAATCTAGAATCGTTCCCAAATAGTTATCTTCATTGATTCTGGATAGTTACGCCCTTTAGCACAAGCTAAGTCAAAGTGGTAACAATCCTTTGTTTCATGGAGGGAACAACTTTAGTTTTCAAAGGATGGACCGGAAGTATTGGAACATGATGAACAGGCTTAGAAGTATAGAAGGAGTTGAGTGGATAAGTGAAGTTCCGATTGAACAGCTACGGTCCAGTCAAGAATATTTTTGAATTTCAGTCATTATCTTATAAATCGAAATCCTAGAAGAACTTAGACTCTGATTCGGTCCAGTGTACTTCTAGACAGTTTTCCTTTTTTTGGTGCAGAACTTCGAGAAACTATGATTTTATGCTTTTCTCTCACATGGTTTAGTGTCTGCATTTGCTGCTTCCCATCCGGGCACCAACCCGTTCAGTTGGTAGAAGGAAACACAGTAGCTAACTAGAACAGGTTCGGAATCCACAACCTACCACTCATAGACCACTCGGACCAAACGCCCATTTAACAACATGAACAACGCTAGGTGGATTGCACTCATCTCGTGTCATATTTTGACACTACTTGGGGCCTAATATACCAATAAAAAGCACTCGAGAACTCCAGCCACTCAATAGACCCCAGTTGACTCAACTCAATGGCCATACTTTTTAAAACTAGGTCTGATCGCGTACACCGAGCTGCTGGTTTTCCTACCGAATTCTACGATTTTCTTCGAAAAGTGAGAAGATCTCTATACCTGTACTCCTTGACAAGAGAAAGCATAGATCTAGATCTTGGAAACAACTATCTTGGTCATCCTGCTAACACTTGCCTTACACTTATCGCTGAAAGACGACCACATGCCCCCCAAGTGGTTCTTACTAAACAACTCAGAAGGTAGTCCACATTCCTCCAAGAACAAGACCATTACTGGTATAAAAAAAAAACAACATCTGAAACGCAACCATCTAAAGAAAACCTCGACCTCTAGACCCTTTAGTTTTCTAAAGAACTCATAAATCTCGCAATTAAATCGTTTTTCCGATGCAAACACTTTGATTACTAATTACCTCACATCTATTCATCCATCAGGAAAGCCAAAGGGTCCAACGCCAAGAATGAGGAACAGACAATCAACGAATCCCAAAATAATGAGTTCAACATTATTCCCAACAGATATGTACGTACGACAAGAGAATAACAAAGATCAGTACAGCAAGATCTCCATCACGTTCTTGTGCGCGCTATAATTACCTGGTCATCAACATCATTGTATCTAAAGTACTCGAAGAGATGCATTTTCTTTGCTTTGCATACGGCAACTACAGTTATGCGCCTCGCACCGGTCATGAGCATGAACAAATAATTACACAGCCATCCATCCCTGGCCCTCCATCTAATGTGTAGCAATTTGGCACAGTGTAAGCCCGGTTGCTAGTCAGCAACGTGATCCGTCATTCAGAAGCCTCAGCGAAGACGAGATCGGGGCATTTCCATTTTAATCTACCAAATCGGGGCCTCCAAGTCAAGAATTTCACATTTTAGGCTAGGCATAGACCAGATCCATGAACTCTTGCTGTCAATTAGGGCACATTTCATCGTGGTGGACGACGATGACGACGACTATGACGACGGACAGTAGCCGATGTTTTGTTGGTTAGCTGGCTGGCTGGCTGGCTGGCCTATACCTCCTTTAAAAGGTTCACCATCTACAAAAGTGGTGCGCACGAACAAAACCAAAAAAAAAGTTCTAAGAGATGAGATTTGCAATTTGCATATCACGTTTAGGCATTTAAGCCTGACTCCGTGGTCCATAAACTCTTTGTCGATGATTGAAACAATCTAGAACGTTGCAGAGATACACGATCCGCTCCTGAAGCAATTCGCTGCTGCCATTACTGATCTCTCATGCGCTCTCATGGGATACACTAGATGGAGGTCGCGGCGCATGCTCGCGCGCGTTTTGAATCATGTATCTTTATGGATTTTATGTCCATTTTAAGGCAAAACGCTGGTTTGGCTCCGTTCGTGCCCTTACTGGGGATGGGGAAATGAAAAACTTAGATAAACCTAAGGCTCCTCGACCGCTGTATGTACGTGCACCGGAGTATGAGTGTGGTTCCTCGGCATATCTGGTTTAGTGCCTGAATCTGAATGAAGAAATAAAAAGTTATGACCATCGCGCGAGAGGTTTTCCTGCACAAAAAAAAAAACATAAGCAAGCCTACGAATATCGTTGTCGTCGTCGTCGTCGTCGTCGTCATGGCCATTACGTGAAATCTCTTCTTAATGTGTAATTTGCCTCCGCAATGAAGGTCAAGCTGGGAATTAACCTAAACTGGAGCTGAAAATTTAGATGACGGAAGAGAGTTATCTGATGGATACTTATGACTTTCAAGCTAATGTGTGTGTGTGTGTTTGACTTTGTTTTTAGGGTCAGGATTCGATGTCTATTTGAGCGAGAGTTGGCCTAAGTGTTTGTTTGATTTGGCTTCAACTACCGCGGGTTTATTATGACAACCGACAAGAGAAAAGCAATTACAACTCCACTTTGGGGGAAAAAGTCATATGCAAGACAAATGGTTGTGGGAGGTGAAAGTACGAAAAAGTTTACGGCCTACATGTGGTTCAGTTAAACGGGTTGAAATGGCATTAATGTTAACAGAAAACAATGTGAAATGTAACACTAAAACGGGAACACGTTAACGACTTCCGTAAGAGTGCATGAAATAGAATTCAGGTTCTCAGTAAAAAAGCCGCGAAAAATTATTTGGAAAATGAAATGAGTAATCTAAGGCGGAAACCACTGTCAATGGAATGTTGTCTTGCAAAATGAGGTTTATGTTGACCGTAAGATTAGGGCTTAAGATTTTTCAGTAGAGTTCTGAAATAGCCTTCAAGGCGCGCATCGATTCGATTTTTATCTCCTCAATCGTGTCGAGACTGTGTTCACGGAATTGTCTCTTGAGCTTAGGGAATAGCTAGACGTCACACGGAGCTAAAACGGGCGGATACGAACAAATTTTCGGCGAAACGGTCTCGAAGAATGGTATTTTTGAAACCAAATCAGATTTGACATTTTTCAGGCACAAAAAGTGTTTCAAAATGGTCTCGATTGATCCAAATGAAATGTTAACAATATCATCGAGGTCGCCTTTGACTGACAACGACGATTTTTGAGCACAAAATCTTCGATTTCTTTGAAAAGTTGTTCCTCAGTTGGTGCCGATGGCCGACCACATCAAGCTTAGTCTTCAATGCTATCCCTGATAGAATGATTTTTTTGTGACATAGCCTGTTTCCCGACAGCCTTCTGTTACATTCTGTTAAATTCAATTCAAAAATCCTTAAACTCACTTTTTGTTGTTCACAAAACATGTGCTTAGTTATTGAAAAAGTGCAGATTTTGACATGAAATTTGACAGTACTGCCAACCTCAACAAAAATGTTTCACCTCACTTTTGATCACAGCTTTGGAGCTTGTCCTACAGGTTGAGGGTTGTGCGTGTAAATTAGTTCTGAAACAACCTAAACCCTTGGAAAAGGACGGATTTGCTGTTGACAACCCAAAACGAAAAAAATGACAACAACGGTCCAATCTGGACGTGAAATATTGAGAATATGATTTCAAAAAAGGCCAAAACTATGTGAAACTAACAAGCCAACACCAAAGGTACAATTTTCAAAAAGTCGTGTCTAATTACTTGCTTACGATGATTAAATTGACATTATCAGTTGGACATAGAGAGCTGTCACCGGTCCGCTTACAAACATTGGAACAGAAGCGACAAAATACTTAGCTCTAACCGAGGACAACCCAAGTATGCTGTTAAAAAGAAAGGACACAAACATCTGCAAATCGGGGAGAACGTTGCAATCGATAGCTATAATTTTTAGTTAAGGACTTCGTTTACCTCGGCCCCCTGTCAAATTTGACAGACCGTAACGATGTCTTTCGCCCTTATTTTCATAACCGTAAGCTTGGTTTAAGCTGAACTCCGTTTAGGTTTGAAGTCCACACTTTCACTTCTATTCTTTCTGTCAAACAAACAACTGACACAAGAATGAAAATTGACACAATGCTCACATTGTTGCCAGGCAGCTGCATACATGCAGAACTACTAAGGACGTACAACGTCTTGAGCGTGAAACTATCAAATGTCTGACGGAGTTATCCTGACAGGCCAGACGAGACACATGAATTATTTATGCTTGTGCTGTTAGTGCTGTTGTTATAGGCCAGCACTCTAAATCATTCCGCCAAATGTGATATTAAATGTCCGATTGTTGTCTGTCTGTCTGCATGTCTATCGGTTTTATTAGTCGTGGGTGGATAGGAGCGGAGCTATTACTTTTTTTTTTATTGACCATCTCAAGCAACTGAATTACTTAAGATGCCATTAGCGAATGCACATTGGAGGAGTGCTATGGCACTGTGCGCCAGTACCTCTACTTTGGCCCAATGTCCATTGGGTATTTAATTATTGTGATGATGATTGTTAGAATACAGTCAAGTGGTCGTAAATTGCATAATTTTCTTCAATTGGCCTAATGGCTCACCATCATGGTTGTGATTTAGTGGTTGCATAAGGTTTTTGAATCGACGTATGTCTCCTCGATGGCTTTGCATTAACATGCGAATTTGGAATGGACTTGAACTGTTAGCTTATGTTCTGTTGGATTGCACATAAATGGGAGGCTTTGAGAGGAGGAATGAACTTCGCTGGTCATTACCAAGCCTGGCCTTTCGAAGACCGTATGCCCTTTAAAGTGGCAATTATTTTCCAGTTGCTCTAATCAAGATCTACAGGGATTTATCTATTTGCAGTTCTTGAACAAACTTCGACCATAAATACTTCCTCGTTGGAGCCTTTCAAAAAGTTCATAGCGTTTTCACCACTTACGTGACTGAAAACAAATTGCAAACTCACATCACACCAAGTGGCAACAATAAAAGTGTCATCCACAATACTAATGGGCATCGGTTCATGAAAGGGGAGAAAGAATTTAAAACTCCTAAGCACAGGAACTTTAAGAATTCTTTAGGAAAGTCTTCAAAGTATTGCTTCCATTGTGGCCGAAATGTAAAGACGGCTAAGGAATTCTTTCATTGGTTAGATTCATTGTATGGATACACACGAATCAATGGGTGTCTGGTGCTTTGAATTCCATGAAGTTCGTGGAGTTCATTTGTCTTCCTTGGTGTGGTTCGTACAAACTGAATGCAGCCAAGTCATGCCAATTGTTTGGCATTGTGTTTGGGGTTTCTCTTTTTTTCTTTAACAGGGATTTCTTTTTATCTTATAGCCTAAATGATTGGGAGTGTAACAGTGTCCAAAAGATACTTTCACACTCAAAAATCACTAAATCTGTGGAACCAGTCATAAGATATGTGCCGCCCAAGATCAGCGGATGATAGCAAAAGCCACTACTTTCAAGAAGACAGGAAAGATTTTATCCTACCCTTATAGATCTAGAAAAGCACCCTTTCAACATCAGAGAATTAGATGTCTCCGACTTGATTGGTTGGCTTAGTAACAGAAAAAAGATCTTCTAACCATAGAACCTAACAAAACTTACTATAGTTGGAGTAAGTTTTGGTAGGTTGGTAGTGAAGTCAAACAGAAAATTTCTTAAGAAATTGGCAACGAGAATACCAAGCATTCTGCACCATAAAACAAGATAAGCTACTGATTGTCTATAATCTGCAGTAAGCATGCCTTTAAAACGCCAATATGAGACTCCTAAAGGACTGCCACTATGTACTAGCTCCCTTGTGCCTTCACATGTCCATGTTGATAATTCCATAAGAGTGAACCTATGGTTTGAGTGTTGAGTCTAAATTGATATTCATTTCATCTCGGAAATCAGCTTAGAAAATAGAAAATTTCCTATCATCGACATTGGTTCCATGATCAAAATTTTCGAAAAAAAAATTGTTTGGCGCAACAGGTCTGTGGGACCCAGGGCCTAGCTTCTCACAACCATTAGTTTTGTGCGTGTTATACGCCTTGCACGAATGGCAAGGGCCTACTGTTTTAATGCTGTGTCCGAAAGGCAATTTGAGATTTGAGAAACTTTCCCATGACAATTGTACTCTCGAATGTTTGTCAGACGCTCGCAAGACGTGAATCCCTTACTCCATAGTCCAACGCACTAACTACTTGAGCCAGGGCACCCATTTTTTTGGAAAAGTTTGACAAAAATCTGAGAGAGCTTCTGACCAAAAAAATCGAGTTTTAGGTGTACCCGCAGGTCTCTACTTGATTACTTACTTAGCTACAGGGCAGCTAGCAAGGTCTTTGGCTACTGCCTCCATTTGAATTTGGTTCATTTTTTACTTGTGGGCGCCGGCTAAGGCTAGGTTTTCTTCTACTACGCTGTCGATTCGGGTTGGAGCCAACGACTCTTTGGGCGAGTGCGTTGGTGTCCATTTGCCCTGCATATTCTGGCTTTTTTAAACAACTGATGCTAGATTGATGTCGCTGTGCGTTCAAAACATGTGTAAGTGGCTATGCATCTGTGCCGTAAAACAGCACTGAGATGATGAGGGTTTTATGTAGCTTTATAGAGTCTGTTTGGTGTCTCTCGACAAGAGCTTGCCTTCTTAGACCAAAGAAACAGCGACCTCTTAGATAAAGTTCTAAAGGGCAACTGCCTTTACTTTTCACGTAATCGTTCGCATGTTCCCAGCCCATATTTGGGACCCGTAGAGCATTGTCAGCCTCAAAACTCTTCCAAGAATATCGTCATAGCTTAGGTTCCACAGAAGCGGACCTAATACGTAGCCTTGAGGAACGCCACATGCGTATGTCATTGTTGTTCATCATCAGTATTGTGCAGCATTGCACTGAGTTCGAACTCAATACGAGATCCTTTCGAAGACTTCTTGTTACCAAATTAAGGTCTATTTTCTGTCTCCCCATCCTGCTGTAAGAAAGTACCCCGCAATACCTCCCGAATAAATTGCAGTTGTCTGCATTTAGTTATCCAGTTACCCATTGTACCCCCAACGAGAGCCAGCAAAGGTGGAGGTTATGTGTGATTTACTTGCAGCCTTACACCGACCACATAGGTATTTATAAAATCACGGCTCAGACTTTTGTGGTATTTTAAGAAAAGTTACCAACGTTTGCGGATACAGCGCGGAGCGCGTTATTATCATGTCAGTTATTTATTGCGATAGGTTCCAGTGAGGACTTTATTTCGCCTTAAATGCGCTCGTTGTGGTGGGTATGGGTGGGGACGATGGCTACGTGTGTTATCGTTCACCCCCTGAACAAGTTGTGAATTTTGTGTTTTATTTTTCTGGTCGATGTGTCGGCTTTCATGGCTTGCTTTATGAGTGTACAGGGTACCTCTGTGGCCATAGATAATGCTATTCATTTATCTATGCCAAAAATAAGTTGTGCTAGGAACGGTGTCGGTTTTTTGCTTTACATTTGTAACAATTTTTGGTTATAAAGTTCTGAGCCGAAACTGTACCGAATGGGAGTGGGAACATGATTTGGTGCTTTAGGAAATTATTGTGGCAGTTGTGGTGTTGACGTTAATTAAAAGTAATCCCTTCCTGACTGGTGGCGCGGCGCGTTGGAAAGTTGGACTAATTTGGGATTCTGATGTAATTTTGCAGGGCTGAGGTACTGAAGGCCATGGGACAAGGATGAAATCATTTCAAGTGGAATGTCGTCGAATGACGAGTTTAATTGTTTTTTTATTTTTCAGTTTTATTTGGATTTGTGGTGTGAAGGAATTCAAGGTTAATGGCTGCTTGACAGGAAATATTTTGTTTAAGCTTTCGTCCGTAGAGCAAGTTATTGAAATTTGGAGACATTTGAGGAGGAAGGTACTCCTATTTCTAAGTCTAAGTGAGAGTAGTTGGACAATGACACGAAATTTAAGGACTGAACTACACGTGGCAAAGTATTCACCTTGAAATATCTTTTGAAAATATTGCTTACAATATGTTTTCGAATCGATTGGTTGGTTTAAAGACTGATGGGGCAAGAGGATACCAAGTGCGTTCGAAGAAGTACTATGAACTTGAGGGTCCTGAAGGGTTGTTCGATAAGGTCATAACAATTTTATATTTAAATAAAGCAAAGAATAATTGAGATACCGTGCTGAAATTAAGTCCAGTTATAGTACACATTTCAAATTTTAGTTTGGAACTGTATATCTTTTAACGAGCACGGTTGCAGCGATCAATTCTTTGGAACCAATTTTCCAGTACTCTTGAACGTTGGGTGGAATGATATTGTTTTTGAGATTTTCTAACGTCGTTGGGTTGTTGGCATAAACCAATGTGACGCCATAATCCAAAGGCGTTTATTCGCATGAGTGAGCCTATTTCTCGAGATTACACGAGCACCGAGCTTCCCCTGGAATAAATTGCTTGACCAGCTTTGTGGTATCTTAAGGGAACCACATATCATTGAGGTCAAGTTCATATAATTCTGGCCAAATATAGTTTTCCAACATGGCTCGATAGTGAACTGTCGACAAAAAATATGGTCTCTTTCCATCACCTCCGGTATGAAATCCATGCCACACGGTCACTTCTTGTGAAGGCAATGTAGTCTCTTGACGGACATGCCGGTTCGTTGCTGTCCAATAATGGACGGTTTACTGGCTGACAAAACCAAACATGGGTTTCATCTCCGAAGGTGATTTTTCTCCCTTTTATTTTTGTCCTAACCACCAACGATATCGAGTGCATTATCAAATGCTCCCGTATCTCCGTCTATGCCGTTGAATTGAAGATCTTCAAATACATATCTTCTACCACCGATTCTCGATATTTTCAAGAAGACCTTAGTCTCTATAATACGAACCTGAGCATATTGAGTTCTGCAACAGTTGGTCTAAGCAATTTCCAGATCCCTACTTTACGAAATAACTCTACAGACCCATCCTCGAACATGCTGGGCCTCTCAATATCTTGTCAATGATCGATGTATTGAAGCCGTTTAATTGTGGTTTACACGTGTCACCCTTCGGTATGCTATGGGTTAATAGTTTCAATCTGCTTTCCTACTCTGAACATTTAAAATGAATAAACCTTTGGTTTTTTGAAAATCGTCGCGACAGTAGCGACATTTAATAACTGGTCGCATGGGCCATTGTCTTATTCAAAACAATTCTCATAGCCTGGGCCTAAGGCTGGAAAAGGTAGTTTAGCTCATTACGACATACCTTCATAAAGCGCATCCGTAAAGGCGGACTACATTCCTGGATAACATGAACCCATTCAGAACACTTGGTCACGTCCAGACGTCTGATAATAGATCAGAGAAATCGTAAGCTCACTATGGACGACGATTATTAAGCTGGTTGTTAGCCCAGAGCCACTGTAATTAATTGAGTCGCGTAGGCACATAAATCCACAATGGAGATATGAACTTACTTCGGTCCCGATGGGGTTGACGATGGCGGATATATGTCCCTACTCCTAGTTATGGCTCCTACTAAGGTTAAAAAAAATCGGTAGGTTGAGTATTTTAAGTGGCAGAGTCAAGCCACCAATAGAAGAAGGTGACTGACCCGGGTATCTTGTAATGTAGCTCCCATAGTGCCTATATGTTGCCAAATGAAGTCAAGGAGAAGACGCTTGGCTAGCGTATTCAAGAGCATATTCACACAGATACGACATTCGCAGAATGGTCTTGAGAACCGGATGCGACAGAATCTCTTGCTTTAAGCTGTTCTTGCTTGACAGTGCATACGAGTAATCTTTAAAAAATTTCCTCCTACGGAAACATAACTACTTTAGGCTTAGAACAACGGTTATGATTAAATCCGGAACCGATTTTCTATCCTGGTTAGAAGAAATTTAATTTCAGGAGAAAATCTAGCACCATGCTTACGGAATAAAACAGAATGACAAGCCTGCCTTTGGACGTGGTTATCCACATACCTAACAGCCTCCTGACCCTGCACAATATTATGAAGTTTAGAAATTTCAATTCTCCCCAACAAATGACACAATTATTGCTGAACATTTGTTAATAATAATTAATTCCATTCCATGATTGCCAATACCTCGCACCAACGCCTAACAAATTCCTGTCACCATTGAACACCTACCCACATGGCGAGAGAAGAGCCTCCCGCAACAAGTCTTAAGATAAATATCCATGCAAATCGTTACCAAAATGAAAACAACTTACTGCACGGCCATGGCGAATGGCAGGCAATAACAACGACACAACCTAAACGTTCGCTTAAGACACTCCATTTTGGCATTCTCCTCGCCCCGGGCCAGCGATTTAATTCACGCGACCAACAAGGAAGTCTCTCGCCCCGCAAAAACGGCCAATTGTCACCGTGAGATGCGGTGGCAGGAGGTGACTATAGCCAAGCCATTTATTTTCACCTAATCAAGGTGCCGGCTCCGAGTACGCCCTATTATTAGCTACGCGCGGACCAAAAAGGAGGGCCAAAGGTGCGACGACCGTTAAACCTCGGCAACAATCCGAACACGACACCTAGCGCCGAAAATCTCCTTTTGTCGTCTGGTATCTGGTAAAAGTGTGTCTGAGCGCGTATTTCAGTATTTCGGGGGGCAAACTGCACGAGAAGCCAAACCAAAAGGTTACCAAAGGAGCACGAGGAGGAGTACCACACGGCTGGGGATGTGTGTGCCTCTGCCAGTCAATTGTAAATGTTTTATGACTTCCTCATTAGACCCCCTCGGGGTGCTGCATTTTAACCTGAACGCTGCAGTTCAGGCGGCGAGTTATACGTGTTCGTCCTGTGTTGTAAGTTTGTTGCAAGTTGCTGCAAGGCGTTGCTTTACTTTTTGTAGTTTTTGTGGCCAGTGTTGTCTTTGGTTTATGGTATCTAAACTTCGCCACAGAATGTATCGCATTGTTTGGATTTTTGTTTTTCTCTTTGAGATACAATTTGTTTTGCTTTGCTTTGTTTTTTCCTGGGAAAACCTCGTGACTATGTTTTGGGTTTTTTGTGTTTGCCTTGGGAAAACTACGAGTTTGGACTGAAGTTGATTATGTTTTTGGCCACAAAAGTCAGCCAGCCGCAGCAGCGCAGTGCGCAGAATTTCTTTCACTTTCAACAAGTCTGAGTTACGAGTGCAACTCATGTAAGCTGTTCGAATATGATTTGTTAATGTGAGTTTTATTACATAATTGGCTGGCGGACACAGTACTTGGTTGAGTACAATTTGTACGCTGTAGGGCAGGACACACTTGGCTGATTGGGTGAACTGGTTGACCCTCTAAGTTGACCGCTTATTGAGTGGGTCTGTTGAAGGGTTCGAAATGTCGAACGATCGTATTTTCTAATCATCCCTCGGGGGGTTGACAACTGTGGGTGATCTAATCAGACAACACGGGGTCATGTCGTGACGTATGGGGTGTTGTAGGGCGAAAGGTTTTAGCCGGGTTAGGTTGGATTAAATTGTGAGCTGTACGTTATGAGAAAGGAAATGAATAGGAGTCATGATCTTAAATTATTTTCGGCGAGAGGTATGCTCTTTAGTATTAGTTATTAGTATGCTTATTAGTATTAGTTGCTTTCTGATCTACTAACGAGCTTGTACAAATGCGAAGGGTGTCTAAGAACTACATCTATCTCTACCCCGCCATATAGGTATTCCTCTATTTCGAAGGAAGAGGTCTAAGGCAGGTTTTATCCGTAAACTAAGTCTTTCTAGAAAAAACTTCGTTCTTCGTTAGTAAAACTTGGGTTGGGTATCAGGGGATGATTAGCTGGAGCAAGGGCTATTGCTAACGAAAATCCAGCAGCCGTCTTTATATTTTTGTTCGTGTAGGGATGTCAAACGACTAAGCTATTATGACTCAAGCACTGGAATACATTTTTTTGAACAAGTTAATAAATGCACCAAAGGTGTTCAAGACTAAGGCTCTGTTCGGGCTGAATAGGCTTAGTTTACGTTAAGTGACCATTTTTCAAATTCATTTGTAAAAAATATCTGACTGAGTCGGTAGCCTTCAAGCGCGTCAATATGACTACCTTAGGCAAACATTTTCTTCAGAAGGAAAAGAATATTAATTTCAGTTTCTATGGTAAAGACTACTGGAAGCTAGGTAGAAGCTAAGTTAAAGCACTGAAATCGGCACAGGAACATTGATTTGGTTAAAAGGCCTTAACGTATAGATCCAAAGGTCTAGAACATTAGCGTTAGGTTTCCTTGTGTATTCCCAGCCAACAGAATTGGACAAAGAATACAATAATCAAAAATTCTGCTTTGAAGATCTATGCAGTATAGGACCTGAATTGTCTACAGTCTCTTCTACTGTAAGTAAGTCTTTTAGAATACTAGAGTGCATGCATTACAAGCGGAGGTTATGGCTATTCGTGACCCCTTTGACTAGCTGTCGATGAGATCGGTATCGGTCGAGTAATTGAAAAATAAATAAGAGTTACTTGTGGAACAAGATCCCAATAAAATCCAAGAGTGCACAAGCGGTGCCATGCATACTGTATCTGAATGGATTTACTGACTTGAGAACTAACACTTGTTACCCAACCTAGGCTCAAAAACCTATGCGGCAGTACTTCGTAGGATCTACACGAGTTTTTATCACTGCGGGGTATATTTTAGAAGCCAAAGAAACAAGATCTTTGGTACCGTCAGGGAAGATTTTTGCACATTCTATAACTAACGCCATCAGAAGACTTTGTTTAGACATTATGGGCCGTTTTCTTATATTTTTATTCAAAACTTCTCATAGATTAAAGAGATTGAAGGTTAGACACTGTGCAGGAGAGTCAAGCTACTTAGGGGTACGATACAGCAAGTATGTATTCTTTCCTAATCTTTGCTGCATGTTTTGGGCCATGGTTGTGCCAGAAGACCTAAGGAGTAAATTGTCTTGTAGAACAAGAAGAAATCCTTGCTAATAATCTCGCAGACAACATCCATGCCCAACTTATGATGTTTCTATTCGAAGATTACTAAACCTTATTCATGCATTTTGAACCAAGAGTTTTAGATTTGCTTTCGAAATCAGGCTTTTAAGAGGACTAACAATGGAAATATATAGTTTTTTTCAGGACATTCTTCCATTTACTTCACAAGCCTTTAAGGCTCTCTGAACTGCCCTGGACCTTGAAGTTTTCCTTACTTGGTCCACTTTTTTCTCCACTTCGGTATCGGTCATATTTTGAGAACAACTCAAAGGCTGGACAGTCTCCGTATTTTCCCAAAAATTACACAGGGTATCTCAAAAACACTCACTCGGTGATGTTTTTCTATTTGATTGAAACGACATCATTTCCTTTTTGAAAATTATGTTGGTCAAGTGGGCCGCCATTGCTGATGACCATTTCGGGTCTTTTTACCGCTATTTCAATCCACCGATAAGTTCGCTCATTCTTGCCCCTATATTTCAGAGCTTTCTTAATCTGGAAGTGGTTAACTCCTGACTTCAAAAAACTCAAAGGAAGAAGCAAATCAGTGCAAATCTCAAATATGAGATAGTAGCTGAGCCTAAAACCCATTCTAAAAAAATGTACATTATCGGGGGAGCTTGGCGCGTGATTGCATCGTCAAATTGGAACCACATGCCCTTCGATAAAAACTCGTTAATCATGTTTCTGTATCGCTCACCAGTCACACCGTGTTACCTAGGGCGTGGACCGACCTCAGTGATATTTTTTATAAGCGCGAACACTACGAGATTCCCTGACATCTTTTCTCTCACGTGTGCGTCCAGTCTTTTCAAGGTGAGCGGCTAAATGCCGTAGCGTATGACCACTTGGCATAGGATGGATGAAAAAACTAAAGAATCTTAAGAAGCATAGCGTTCCGACGTGTAATCTAAAACAAAATTGACGTTCGCCGCCATTTGCCAAAGTTATAGCATCTCCCGCTAGGGGGATACATTTTGTCACCTCGTGCATCGGTATATCGTTCTTGTTTCCAAAAATTGCTGATAGTGTCATGTTTACACGCTTAATAGCCACCGATTTTTCATCCATCAAAAAACGATTGCCACCAATCTGTGTAACTACCATAAGCTATACATATATGCAAAGGTTATGCATACAATATATTTATCTACGGCTAATAAAAAGCCGTTGACCCACATCCGATTAAGTACACACACTCAGATTCTTTTATTTTAACTGCTTCTCGTAAATATTTATTTAACATTTGCAAAGAAACAGAAACTTTGATACGTTACACAAAAAAAAAGCAAAAAAAAAGGGGAAATTCAACAGAAAATACAAAAATTGGCCTTAAATCACAGTTAACCGTGTTTATTCGCGCCTAATGAACTTCTCCAATATTGACTCACCTAACATTACTGCCACTGCCACTACCACCTACTGGTGTGTCGTGATGGCAAGGAAAAGGAAAATAAAATTAAAAAAGTAATTTTATACCACTTTTACGAACATGACCTCATTTAGCCCCCGAAAGACTCATAAGAAAGACCGGGGAATACAACCGTCAAAAAGGCAGGTGTCAACTCAACAAGTTCTCCTGACTGTGCGGATCCCCAAGCGTTACTGTATTCCTTAATGCATCTGCCATCAGTCGGGTGATTTATTGGTTTAAGTTCATTCAAGTCCAGAGACTGTCACACTGTTGGTTGTCCTTATCCAACTCCAACACACTCATCAGACACAAATCACCGTGCAACTGGCCAAACTGTCGCAAGGATGAGGGCATACGGGTACCGAGTATTGGTTTCTTACTTTGCCTGACGTATTCGTTTAAGTTCTAAAGGGATGCGTGTGTAATATACCTTACGAACTTGTTGTGGTCACTTTGGGTACTTTCGTAGCTACGGTGACCATTGAAGGGGGTGGTGGACAAAAAATGAGAAAAAAAACTGCACATAAAGGATACAGAAAGGACTAGAATATAGAAATTTCTTGAATGAATGTCAACAGTGGTAAATAGGGTTGCCAATATGGAGCAGGAACGCTTTAGTTGTTAATTTAACATTGATTGAGGTCAGCTCTTGCCCTTAGAGATGCATAGGTTCATTCCATACACCTATGAAAAAAATAATGCGAATTTCCCTCTAAAGGGTGAAATAAATTTCCGTGAAGTTATTTCCCGACAGTTTAACTACGTCTTCGAACGTTCTCGAACACACAATGGGGATTCGCCGGGGGGGCGATATTTCCTCACAGTCTCTACAATTGCTGTTGATGTGGTTGGACAAAACTTCCATATAGCAGCACGGATTCAACATTGGAACGGAACAGTCGTAGCTTGGTGGTTAAGCTAATCCCATTGCTACGCCAAACTGTGGATAACATCCCAAACGCAGATCTTGCTTTGCCTATTCGGCTGGCTACATCCAGTTCGGTTCCGCCATCGGTTAAGACAATACTCCCAAGGTATTGAAAACTCTCAACTCTCTCAACCGTTTGTCCAGCAATGCATACATGAGCTGATGAGCTAGGTCCTAGGCTGATCATTTTGTTATGACTCCATCGACAATCTCAGCAATTTAATTTTGGATTAAGGTGCAGCTGGAGTGGTTAAGGCTAGTGTTTCTCACCTTGTGGTTCCATTTTTCATTACAAGCTCGTCGAGGTTCTGAAGCAAGCCTTGCACACTTTCAGGATCGTTTAAAGATCTTGTTTCGAGGATCGTCTGTAGTTCTGTGTTTCATTACATAGGCATTCGAGTTCTCTTCTGAACTTTTTTCAACAAGACTTGTAGAATTTCATTACAACTACGAAATGGAGTCGTTGAAAACGTTTTTTTAATGCCCAAGTTCCTTTTATCATCATCTGGATTGTGTAAGTGTTAGACTCTTTGCCGTCGAAACTAGAAATAAGGCTTAAATTCTGAACTTTACATTTGTAGTTATATTTGCAGAGGTCAAAATGGTAAAGCCATTAACTTCTAGATCTAAAGAAGGGTATCTAGGGTAGCCTTTTGCTTAGTATCTATTAGCCCCGTGTATGCTAAAGGATGTCCAGGCTGCCCAAACATCATGTATTCACTTCTGAGCAACTCCTTTACTTTCTTTTAGAATTTCATTCTCAGGACCTGTACCTGTATTGCACGTTTCTGATTGCTCGACCAAAATATGCAACTTGTCCAGTGAATATCTTCATACTCTTCATCAACATCAGCGGTAAGTGTTATTTTAAGACCGTAGGCGTGGCTCAAGGGACTAGTGCATAAAACCACGATGCGAGAAGTACGTGAATCGATCCTTAGACAATACCACGAAAGGTTTTCCCCGGCCATACCTCTCAGGAGCGTCTTACAAATGTCCGAGAGTATAACCATCATAAGAAAGCATTACAACTCTCAAATTGAGTTGCAATTCCTAGACCTTGCCAGGATACCTTTTAACTTTGTCTATTCACCCTAGAACTGTAGTAAGCCCTACATTCTTGAAGACATGGCAACCCTACACACAAGATAGTACAACAAATGACGAGTTATCACCCAGAAATCTCCTTTTTCTGTCTTATAACCTTTCGTTGAACTGCATTCATACATCCTTTGACGCAAGGACACACTTAACTCACTCTCGGCCAACATGAATAAGCAATTCTTATAAGAAACCACAATCGAAGCAGAACCTCCTGTCAACTCATAACAGGATGCATATATCATACAACAGCGACGAGGAGTTGTATACATACATATGTATGTATATTCGTACAAGTCCTGGTTTTTTTTTTTGTGAAACTGCGTTATGAAAAACCTGAATGAAAAACGTTCCTGTTTTACTGTTCGAAGCTAAGAATAAAATTGATTTTTTTTTCCTCCTCTTCGTTTGTTGGTTTGCCTTCTCCTTATCGCTAGTTCTTACGACTTTACCGCTGCTTGCCTCATACCAAACACAATCCAGCTATTTTCATACATGCATGCACACAAATTGTCGACCTTTTCGTCCTGGAATAAATTTGCCTGTGCCTCGGCACCCTAGCCGGCTTTTGCTAAATCTGAATATGGTATTAAAGTTTTAGGGAGTCCGGTAGCGTTCGCTGACCAGGTATTGTAATCGTGGTGAATAACGGTGGTGAAGTCAAAAACTAAAAAAAAAAAAAAACACAAAGTAACGTGCAAATGTCGTAGACTGTCTTGGAAGGGTAGGGAGCACTCACCCCCAACCCAACCCAACCCCCATTAGACTGACCGACAATTTTCCAATATTAGAATATTCAAATCAAACAGAACGGCCGGCCGTAAACAGTGGTAGTTCCGTCCGTGTCGGTTGGGTGATTCGTGCTGCTGGCATGTTTAGAAGTGGTCAAGACTCTGTGCCTTACGGATGCCTTTTCATTGACGCGCGGACCCAGCGAAATTCGTTCGAAAAAACGTAAAAGGACGACAGGAGTCTTAGTTCGTGTTAGCGGTGGGTTTCGATTGTGTTTTCTCGTTTTCGAAAAGTAAACTTCAAAAGTGTGCATTTTCGACTAAACAGAAAAAAAGAGTTAATTAACGGTAGTGTGATGTATGCCGGTTGATAAATAATAATAATTGATGAATAAGCCGTTCCAAGGACAACGCGCTATTAAATGTGATTAAAAAGCATGAATACGAGCAGTACTGTTGTGTGTGGTCACATGTGTCGGAATGTAGAAGGAAAGGAATTGGAAAACCCCTAATGGATTGTTGAGGTTATAAAATTAATGGATACACGCTGAATAATTCGAAGTGTAAGTAGAATGGGTGCGTGACGTTTGAGATACAAATTATAGATAATTGGGAGTGGATCTGTTTTGAAATTGCCTGTATGTAGATTACGCTGACTTCCGGTGCAGCTTAATCAGGATTAAATTGCTGGTCAACAGAGTATTTATTGGATTATTAAGGTGGCACCACTTCCTGAGTGACAGTATTGAAAATGTTTTCCTTCTTTGGGTTTTAAAGGAAGTTTCATGTGGGTTTCATGCAATTCCTTCAAGTCACAAGCCATTTGGGAATGAAGTCAAGGCCTTTAATCAAAGTTAACAGGGACTTCCTTCTCTGATCATAAGTTCCCTGACCATTTCAGAGTACTTTTGCCAGTAAACTCCACAGAGTTACCCTCGGGCGGTTGTTCATATGACAGTATTTTTCAATATTGTAATATCTCGAGTAGAACTCGTCCATTTGATACAGCGGCTGTTTTCTTGAAATGATAGATTATTTGACTGGGTTGATGAATTGTCAAATTGGCTGTCAGTTGTTTGATGACAGCTGACAATATATACAGTACAGTATGCCATTTTATCATTCAAATTTACTTCGAAGAAAGTCTGTAAAAAAAAACACAGAAAATTACCTAAAATTTACGGCCGACATAATGGAAAAATGGTCTCAGTTTTGGCTCAATAGATTCGTAAATCCAGAACAGATATTGAAAACGTCATTGAATCAAAAAAAAAAAAAATCTGCTGAAGCCAATTTTACAGTCAATGGAGAACGTTTTCGAACCATGGTCAACGAGTTTTTGTTCTCAAATATTGGAAAACATTGATTCTCATGAAATGTGGTTTCAACGTGATGGTGCTACAGTCCATAGATCTCGTGCAAGTATCGACTTGTTAAAAACACAATTTATTAAATAATAGTTTTGGGATTTAGATTGGCCTCTCAGATCGTGTGATTTACCCCCGTAAATTTGTTTTAGGATATTTCAAGTCCACAGTGTATGTTAATACACCAGCAATTAGAGGTCTGAAAGTCAACAATTTGGATTCGTTGAACAAGTTATAACGAAGATTAGGTATTTGAATGAGTGGTATGTAGGAATTTTGAAATTTCTGACTCTCTGTAAAAAATACATTTTATTACTTCTGGCTAGTGTTAGGAGTTGGAAGTAACACGAATTTCTATGAGTAAAAGGTTGGAGCTTCTTTAATTATTGACACTGTCCTTAAAACAAGTAAAACAAAAAAATGCTGTTTTAAATCATGGAAGATCATCGTCGCCAGTTCGGTAGGCAATCTACTCCTGCTTTAAGAATGCATTAAAAATGCCTACTAATTCAGGGATTTTTTCAGTTGGATAACTAGTGAAATAGAATATGTAATACAATTCGTGGAATTTAGATTATAATACTAAATTAACAGAAGTCATACCCTGGACAATTAATCGCAGAATACGAACTAAGTTGAAATTCTGCGATCTAATTTTCAAAAACTGAACAAAACTCCCATATTTTCACACGGTTGGGTATAAACGCAGCCTTAATGTTTGATTAAGTGGAGTAGGACGGTTCACTATGGGCTAAAATCATCGACGACTTATTTCGTAAAAAATGATTGGATAGAGTATTCCTTGACATGCATCTTAGGCCAGCTTGTACCTTATAATAAGTGCTCCTCTTATAAAACTATTGATATGTATTTCAAAATGATCTTATTCCAGCAATTTCGAGTAGTTTAGAACCAAATACTTATTTTATTTATAAACACACAGAAAAGCACTACAATCTATCTGAATCGTATAATACTTTATCCTCCTCCTAATGCAGCCTTAAAAAATAAAGCATGGCTTACTGCCTTTAAAGCAACATTTCTTCAAAAGCGCATTTAAATGAAAACGCCTCCAAAAAGTGGGCGAAGGCATACATACATACATACATATACTCAGTATGGACGACTTGCCTAGAATCTTCCATCAAAAATATAGGGTAATTCATTTTCGGTTTCGAAAGTAAAGCTAAATAAAACATACACAGCGATACATTCTTGTTGAACAATTTTAATTAATTATGAAGCTTGAACTTTGAAAGGTCACGCAGGCTACCACTCCATGGTACCTGGCACTTGAGGATAAGGAGAGTCATTTCTTCTTGATTTTAGTGGTAAAAAGCACTCGTCTCTAGACGAATCCGTTCTAGTCCCATTTAAACTTTCAAGAAAGGATGGGCTTAAGTGTTTTTTTTAGACAGAATCTCGCCGAGCCTGGCAGAATTCCTAATGGTTTCAACAGACTGGCAGTAGTCCACCCAATCTAAGATTGTAGCTCTTTTAATGGATTTCAAACATCGTGGAACCCTATTGGAAATATGGGTATTCCAATCGGAACATCCTTCTGAACTTTGTTATTGGGGATCATTCGATTCCAACTGCTGATTCCTTTCAAAGCTTTGCTTGATAAACTTCCCGGTTTCACGAGCCTTAAATGTATGAAGTTTTTAGAAAGTGGGTGTGACAATGGATAGGTCTTAAAATAATGTAGGTTTGAGTTGCAACTTTTTCTCAAAAGACTAACCTTCGTGGTTTCATTTCATTCTTTTTGTAAAAAAATTTAAGGCTCAAAAAGTGTTAACTTATGAACGGTTGAGGCTATAAAGGGTTTATATCGACTATTTTTTTATGTTGCAAGTAATACATCAAGCTTTAGCATAGAGTGTACAAATTATATCAAACATATCTATGTACATATTTGGGCAGTCGTTAGGGTATTGACTGAGTATTTTCCCATCACTTCCTGGAGGGCGTGTGACTTGCAACTCTCCGTATAAAATGGGGTATAATGATGATTTTTTCCTTTTCTTGGTTTTTTTCTACAACTTTTTTAGTTATTATTTAAATTTTTCATAAAAAAGAAAATAAGCCAAGCTACAGCCCCGCTTCGCTCCGTTTCACTCCGCTATGCTATTTTTTTCATCACATCTTTTGCTATTTTTCTGACCAGAATTCATTTTAAATTATAGGGTCACTGTTTAACTCTGGGAGCTCAGCAAAGATCGACTCCATGGGTGTTTCGAGTTTTTGAAATAATTGAAAACTGCCTTACTGTGGAGTAGCCTAAAGGGTGCCTAAATATATGGTTATCCTGGTAATATTAAGTTCCTTTGTATGTATAGTCTGTCTATCTATGATTTTAATTGCGAAATTAAAAAAAAAAATGTGTATCTACATCCACTTTTTCGAGGCGGAAGAAAGTATTAAACTGATCTTGCTCAACCCATGCACAAGCTCTCTGTGGATTGTACAGAGTCTGCGGAGTACGAGTACATTTAAACCTCAATTTTTCTACTTCTATCCTTCTAGAACTCTGAATGGGTGTAAAGTCCAGGGAAAGACTATAATGATTCTAATCTTTCCGTCAAAATAAAACCCATAAACGAGTACATCCATTGTGTTCGAACAAGTCCCCACCTCTTTTCATATCGCTTCCCACAAAGTTCATTCACAAGAGTTCCATATCTTTAATTAACACAAGGAAAATCGATAAAAGAAAACAATTTTACATCAATAGAAGTGGAAGCACAGTTAATGATCTACAATTAGCAATGGCCAACTCAACTCCTTCTACCAGAAACAAATCACATAAACTTCGTACACTATCATCTACTAACTTTGCCCCGTTCGCCATTAGCGACTGAGTGCACAGATCTTTATGTGCCATCGCGCCACCGGGCTCCGGCAATGACCAGCACAAGCACCAGCCCCACTGGCCAACGGCCACCGTCTTGGATAGACGACGACGTTCAAAGCCATTAACTTTTGTGTTTTCTGATAGAGGTCAATAGTTCCCCGATACGTGAGATCATATGTGCACAGATGAGTACTGAACACGAAATCCCCCCCAGTAGTAGATACTACTTCATCATCATCTCACCTTTTCGCTTGGCCAGGCTTACAGCCTTACAGCCTTATGGCCTACACATATAGATGGACTTTTGTGTATCAATTATTTAGCCAATGTGTACCTATACTTACCGTCGATGAACTCCTCGTATCGATGTGGTGATTAACCCGCATAGACCTCTGTATGCCGGACTTGTATGTGGAATCGATTTGGTAAATTACCCAGACCATTGGAATGTATCTACTTCTACGGTAATGTCGCAGATATTTTTGAACCAAAATTGAATTGTTATTACGATTTGATTGAATGGACTGTATGAAGTCAATGACCATTGCGATACTACTAACTGTGTCACGAGGACAATAAACCCTTTAATGGTGCAATTAACTTGAAACTCTTGGTGTGAGATGGTCACAGAGTTATGGCCAATCTGAAATCTTGACCAAAAATTTTACGAAAAACAATGCAGATAAGAGATTTTTGGTAAAACGCTAGTGAGCGACGTCACGATATCACGCACGGAAACGTGTCACAGGACATTTATTTCCAGGAACGTGCTATCGAGCGTTGATTTGTTTTATTTCACTTTCTCAGTTGTATCTGATATGAAAGACGACGACGACGACGACGACGACTATGAAGAAAACAATTAAAAGTAACCCCGAATATAAATTTGTGTGTGTAATTAACATATTACGGAGGACTTTCTCCTCTTCCTGGTGGCAAAAAGGAACTTTAATTGGTCTCAATATGTCTTTGGCTTACTTGCTTAGAGTTTGGTTCGTGATTTGTTGCTTTATTTGGGCTACAAGCCACACCGGGAGGTTTGGAGAAATCAATTATTTTAATTTTTCCTTTTCGTACTTTTGTTTATAGCCAGGTATTGTTGGCGCCTTGTAAGTAATATCTGCTACTAACTTTATAAGTTAAGTGTTTTTTGTTCTTGGCTTTCCATAAGCTAAAAGAATGCTAATCTCGGAGAACAAAAAATGCAAAAATTCCTGTTTTAGGAGAAGTGTGAGATGTTGGGCAGATGGGGAGTTTATAGAACTTAGGCACGAAGGCAATGCCATTAGTACTCCTTGCAATCAGCCGCATTAAGATCTACAACAATTAGCGTGATGCTTACACATTTCTATAAAGGCTTTACTATACCTGGACAAGGGGTCAACGACATTATAAGCCATTCCGAGATAAGATTCGAATCTCAGGAGGCCTTTTAGCTCAGATTTGTTTTATTCTTCCGACTTAAGGAATAGGCAGCCGTTAATGGCTCGCATTCTTCTGATATTAATTATTGGTAGGATGTAGAACCATCCAGATAGGGCTCAGAAGGTCCTTCAACTCAATCGTTCGTAATTGCTTAGACAATTTTAGAAACCAATTGTGAAACGCGAATATTTTCAAATTCAATATCAGCTCATTTCTCCTCTCCCTTAGGGTTTTGGGTCAAATGGATGAAATTGAACAAAAAACTTAACCAAAAAACGTTTAAGGGATGATCTAGACTTTGGTGCACTCAGGTGGTCGCTATTGAATATTTGGAGAGAAGTGGGGTATAGCTCGAGCAAGAATGGAAAAATCTCAGATTCCACTTCAAATCCAATAT
Organism: Xylota segnis; assembly: GCA_963583995.1. Lineage (NCBI taxonomy): Eukaryota > Metazoa > Arthropoda > Insecta > Diptera > Syrphidae > Xylota > Xylota segnis. Next base: position 23,906,657 of record OY757236.1, on the reverse strand, counting down.
CAGCTCATTTCTCCTCTCCCTTAGCGTTTTGGGTCAAATGGATGAAACTGAACAAAAAACTTGACCAAAAAACGTTTAAGGGATGATATAGACTTTGGTGCACTCAGGTGGTCGCTATTGAATATTTGGAGAGAAGTGGGGTATAGCTCGAGCAAGAATAGAAAAATCTCAGATTCCACTTCAAATCCAATATCAGCTCATTTCTCCTCTCCCTTAGCGTTTTGGGTCAAATGGATGAAACTGAACAAAAAACTTGACCAAAAAACGTTTAAGGGATGATCTAGACTTTGGTGCACTCAGGTGGTCGCTATTGAATATTTGGAGAGAAGTGGGGTAGCTCGAGCAAGAGTAGAAAAATCTCAGATTCCACTTCAAATCCAATATCAGCTCATTTCTCCTCTCCCTTAGCGTTTTGGGTCAAATGGATGAAACTGAACAAAAAACTTGACCAAAAAACGTTTAAGGGATGATCTAGTACTTGGTGCACTCAGGTGGTCGCTATTGAATATTTGGAGAGAAGTGGGGTAGCTCGAGCAAGAGTAGAAAAATCTCAGATTCCACTTCAAATCCAATATCAGCTCATTTCTCCTCTCCCTTAGCGTTTTGGGTCAAATGGATGAAACTGAACAAAAAACTTGACCAAAAAACGTTTAAGGGATGATCTAGTACTTGGTGCACTCAGGTGGTCGCTATTGAATATTTGGAGAGAAGTGGGGTATAGCTCGAGCAAGAATAGAAAAATCTCAGATTCCACTTCAAATCCAATATCAGCTCATTTCTCCTCTCCCTTAGCGTTTTGGGTCAAATGGATGAAACTGAACAAAAAACTTGACCAAAAAACGTTTAAGGGATGATCTAGACTTTGGTGCACTCAGGTGGTCGCTATTGAATATTTGGAGAGAAGTGGGGTATAGCTCGAGCAAGAATGGAAAAATCTCTGAATCCACTTCATATCCAATATCAGCTCACATCTCCTCTCCCTTAGCGTTTTGGGTCAAATGGATGAAACTGAACAAAAAACTTGACCAAAAAACGTTTAAGGGATGATCTAGTACTTGGTGCACTCAGGTGGTCGCTATTGAATATTTGGAGAGAAGTGGGGTATCGCTCGAGCAAGAATGGAAAAATCTCTGAATCCACTTCATATCCAATATCAGCTCACATCTCCTCTCCCTTAGCGTTTTGGGTCAAATGGATGAAACTGAACAAAAAACTTGACCAAAAAACGTTTAAGGGATGATCTAGACTTTGGTGCACTCAGGTGGTCGCTATTGAATATTTGGAGAGAAGTGGGGTATAGCTCGAGCAAGAATGGAAAAATCTCTGATTCCACTTCATATCCAATATCAGCTCACATCTCCTCTCCCTTAGCGTTTTGGGTCAAATGGATGAAACTGAACAAAAAACTTGACCAAAAAACGTTTAAGGGATGATATAGACTTTGGTGCACTCAGGTGGTCGCTATTGAATATTTGGAGAGAAGTGGGGTATCGCTCGAGCAAGAATGGAAAAATCTCTGAATCCACTTCATATCCAATATCAGCTCACATCTCCTCTCCCTTAGCGTTTTGGGTCAAATGGATGAAACTGAACAAAAAACTTGACCAAAAAACGTTTAAGGGATGATCTAGACTTTGGTGCACTCAGGTGGTCGCTATTGAATATTTGGAGAGAAGTGGGGTATAGCTCGAGCAAGAATAGAAAAATCTCAGATTCCACTTCAAATCCAATATCAGCTCATTTCTCCTCTCCCTTAGCGTTTTGGGTCAAATGGATGAAACTGAACAAAAAACTTGACCAAAAAACGTTTAAGGGATGATCTAGACTTTGGTGCACTCAGGTGGTCGCTATTGAATATTTGGAGAGAAGTGGGGTATAGCTCGAGCAAGAATAGAAAAATCTCAGATTCCACTTCAAATCCAATATCAGCTCATTTCTCCTCTCCCTTAGCGTTTTGGGTCAAATGGATGAAACTGAACAAAAAACTTGACCAAAAAACGTTTAAGGGATGATCTAGACTTTGGTGCACTCAGGTGGTCGCTATTGAATATTTGGAGAGAAGTGGGGTATCGCTCGAGCAAGAATGGAAAAATCTCTGAATCCACTTCATATCCAATATCAGCTCACATCTCCTCTCCCTTAGCGTTTTGGGTCAAATGGATGAAACTGAACAAAAAACTTGACCAAAAAACGTTTAAGGGATGATCTAGACTTTGGTGCACTCAGGTGGTCGCTATTGAATATTTGGAGAGAAGTGGGGTATAGCTCGAGCAAGAATGGAAAAATCTCTGATTCCACTTCATATCCAATATCAGCTCACATCTCCTCTCCCTTAGCGTTTTGGGTCAAATGGATGAAACTGAACAAAAAACTTGACCAAAAAACGTTTAAGGGATGATATAGACTTTGGTGCACTCAGGTGGTCGCTATTGAATATTTGGAGAGAAGTGGGGTATAGCTCGAGCAAGAATAGAAAAATCTCAGATTCCACTTCAAATCCAATATCAGCTCATTTCTCCTCTCCCTTAGCGTTTTGGGTCAAATGGATGAAACTGAACAAAAACCTTTACCAAAGAACGTTTAAGGGATGATGTAGACTTTGGTGCACTCAGGTGGTCGCTATTGAATATTTGGAGAGAAGTGGGGTATAGCTCGAGGAAGAATGGAAAAATCTCTGAATCCACTTCAAATCCAATATCAGCTCATTTCTCCTCTCCCTTAGCGTTTTGGGTCAAATGGATGAAACTGAACAAAAACCTTGACCAAAGAACGTTTAAGGGATGATCTAGACTTTGGGGCACTCAGGTGGTCGCTATTGAATATTTGGAGAGAAGTGGGGTATAGCTCGAGCAAGAATGGAAAAATCTCAGATTCCACTTCAAATCCAATATCAGCTCATTTCTCCTCTCCCTTAGCGTTTTGGGTCAAATGGATGAAACTGAACAAAAAACTTGACCAAAAAACGTTTAAGGGATGATCTAGTACTTGGTGCACTCAGGTGGTCGCTATTGAATATTTGGAGAGAAGTGGGGTATAGCTCGAGCAAGAATAGAAAAATCTCAGATTCCACTTCAAATCCAATATCAGCTCATTTCTCCTCTCCCTTAGCGTTTTGGGTCAAATGGATGAAACTGAACAAAAAACTTGACCAAAAAACGTTTAAGGGATGATCTAGACTTTGGTGCACTCAGGTGGTCGCTATTGAATATTTGGAGAGAAGTGGGGTATAGCTCGAGCAAGAATAGAAAAATCTCAGATTCCACTTCAAATCCAATATCAGCTCATTTCTCCTCTCCCTTAGCGTTTTGGGTCAAATGGATGAAACTGAACAAAAAACTTGACCAAAAAACGTTTAAGGGATGATCTAGACTTTGGTGCACTCAGGTGGTCGCTATTGAATATTTGGAGAGAAGTGGGGTATAGCTCGAGCAAGAATGGAAAAATCTCAGATTCCACTTCAAATCCAATATCAGCTCATTTCTCCTCTCCCTTAGCGTTTTGGGTCAAATGGATGAAACTGAACAAAAAACTTGACCAAAAAACGTTTAAGGGATGATCTAGTACTTGGTGCACTCAGGTGGTCGCTATTGAATATTTGGAGAGAAGTGGGGTATAGCTCGAGCAAGAATGGAAAAATCTCTGAATCCACTTCATATCCAATATCAGCTCACATCTCCTCTCCCTTAGCGTTTTGGGTCAAATGGATGAAACTGAACAAAAAACTTGACCAAAAAACGTTTAAGGGATGATCTAGTACTTGGTGCACTCAGGTGGTCGCTATTGAATATTTGGAGAGAAGTGGGGTATAGCTCGAGCAAGAATAGAAAAATCTCAGATTCCACTTCAAATCCAATATCAGCTCATTTCTCCTCTCCCTTAGCGTTTTGGGTCAAATGGATGAAACTGAACAAAAAACTTGACCAAAAAACATTTAAGGGATGATCTAGACTTTGGTGCACTCAGGTGGTCGCTATTGAATATTTGGAGAGAAGTGGGGTATAGCTCGAGCAAGAATGGAAAAATCTCTGAATCCACTTCATATCCAATATCAGCTCACATCTCCTCTCCCTTAGCGTTTTGGGTCAAATGGATGAAACTGAACAAAAAACTTGACCAAAAAACGTTTAAGGGATGATATAGACTTTGGTGCACTCAGGTGGTCGCTATTGAATATTTGGAGAGAAGTGGGGTATAGCTCGAGCAAGAATAGAAAAATCTCAGATTCCACTTCAAATCCAATATCAGCTCATTTCTCCTCTCCCTTAGCGTTTTGGGTCAAATGGATGAAACTGAACAAAAACCTTTACCAAAGAACGTTTAAGGGATGATGTAGACTTTGGTGCACTCAGGTGGTCGCTATTGAATATTTGGAGAGAAGTGGGGTATAGCTCGAGGAAGAATGGAAAAATCTCTGAATCCACTTCAAATCCAATATCAGCTCATTTCTCCTCTCCCTTAGCGTTTTGGGTCAAATGGATGAAACTGAACAAAAACCTTGACCAAAGAACGTTTAAGGGATGATCTAGACTTTGGGGCACTCAGGTGGTCGCTATTGAATATTTGGAGAGAAGTGGGGTATAGCTCGAGCAAGAATGGAAAAATCTCAGATTCCACTTCAAATCCAATATCAGCTCATTTCTCCTCTCCCTTAGCGTTTTGGGTCAAATGGATGAAACTGAACAAAAAACTTGACCAAAAAACGTTTAAGGGATGATCTAGTACTTGGTGCACTCAGGTGGTCGCTATTGAATATTTGGAGAGAAGTGGGGTATAGCTCGAGCAAGAATAGAAAAATCTCAGATTCCACTTCAAATCCAATATCAGCTCATTTCTCCTCTCCCTTAGCGTTTTGGGTCAAATGGATGAAACTGAACAAAAAACTTGACCAAAAAACGTTTAAGGGATGATCTAGACTTTGGTGCACTCAGGTGGTCGCTATTGAATATTTGGAGAGAAGTGGGGTATAGCTCGAGCAAGAATAGAAAAATCTCAGATTCCACTTCAAATCCAATATCAGCTCATTTCTCCTCTCCCTTAGCGTTTTGGGTCAAATGGATGAAACTGAACAAAAAACTTGACCAAAAAACGTTTAAGGGATGATCTAGACTTTGGTGCACTCAGGTGGTCGCTATTGAATATTTGGAGAGAAGTGGGGTATAGCTCGAGCAAGAATGGAAAAATCTCAGATTCCACTTCAAATCCAATATCAGCTCATTTCTCCTCTCCCTTAGCGTTTTGGGTCAAATGGATGAAACTGAACAAAAAACTTGACCAAAAAACGTTTAAGGGATGATCTAGTACTTGGTGCACTCAGGTGGTCGCTATTGAATATTTGGAGAGAAGTGGGGTATAGCTCGAGCAAGAATAGAAAAATCTCAGATTCCACTTCAAATCCAATATCAGCTCATTTCTCCTCTCCCTTAGCGTTTTGGGTCAAATGGATGAAACTGAACAAAAAACTTGACCAAAAAACGTTTAAGGGATGATCTAGACTTTGGTGCACTCAGGTGGTCGCTATTGAATATTTGGAGAGAAGTGGGGTATAGCTCGAGCAAGAATGGAAAAATCTCTGAATCCACTTCATATCCAATATCAGCTCACATCTCCTCTCCCTTAGCGTTTTGGGTCAAATGGATGAAACTGAACAAAAAACTTGACCAAAAAACGTTTAAGGGATGATCTAGTACTTGGTGCACTCAGGTGGTCGCTATTGAATATTTGGAGAGAAGTGGGGTATAGCTCGAGCAAGAATAGAAAAATCTCAGATTCCACTTCAAATCCAATATCAGCTCATTTCTCCTCTCCCTTAGCGTTTTGGGTCAAATGGATGAAACTGAACAAAAAACTTGACCAAAAAACGTTTAAGGGATGATCTAGACTTTGGTGCACTCAGGTGGTCGCTATTGAATATTTGGAGAGAAGTGGGGTATCGCTCGAGCAAGAATGGAAAAATCTCTGAATCCACTTCATATCCAATATCAGCTCACATCTCCTCTCCCTTAGCGTTTTGGGTCAAATGGATGAAACTGAACAAAAAACTTGACCAAAGAACGTTTAAGGGATGATCTAGACTTTGGTGCACTCAGGTGGTCGCTATTGAATATTTGGAGAGAAGTGGGGTATAGCTCGAGCAAGAATGGAAAAATCTCTGATTCCACTTCATATCCAATATCAGCTCACATCTCCTCTCCCTTAGCGTTTTGGGTCAAATGGATGAAACTGAACAAAAAACTTGACCAAAAAACGTTTAAGGGATGATATAGACTTTGGTGCACTCAGGTGGTCGCTATTGAATATTTGGAGAGAAGTGGGGTATAGCTCGAGCAAGAATAGAAAAATCTCAGATTCCACTTCAAATCCAATATCAGCTCATTTCTCCTCTCCCTTAGCGTTTTGGGTCAAATGGATGAAACTGAACAAAAACCTTTACCAAAGAACGTTTAAGGGATGATGTAGACTTTGGTGCACTCAGGTGGTCGCTATTGAATATTTGGAGAGAAGTGGGGTATAGCTCGAGGAAGAATGGAAAAATCTCTGAATCCACTTCAAATCCAATATCAGCTCATTTCTCCTCTCCCTTAGCGTTTTGGGTCAAATGGATGAAACTGAACAAAAACCTTGACCAAAGAACGTTTAAGGGATGATCTAGACTTTGGGGCACTCAGGTGGTCGCTATTGAATATTTGGAGAGAAGTGGGGTATAGCTCGAGCAAGAATGGAAAAATCTCAGATTCCACTTCAAATCCAATATCAGCTCATTTCTCCTCTCCCTTAGCGTTTTGGGTCAAATGGATGAAACTGAACAAAAAACTTGACCAAAAAACGTTTAAGGGATGATCTAGTACTTGGTGCACTCAGGTGGTCGCTATTGAATATTTGGAGAGAAGTGGGGTATAGCTCGAGCAAGAATAGAAAAATCTCAGATTCCACTTCAAATCCAATATCAGCTCATTTCTCCTCTCCCTTAGCGTTTTGGGTCAAATGGATGAAACTGAACAAAAAACTTGACCAAAAAACGTTTAAGGGATGATCTAGACTTTGGTGCACTCAGGTGGTCGCTATTGAATATTTGGAGAGAAGTGGGGTATAGCTCGAGCAAGAATAGAAAAATCTCAGATTCCACTTCAAATCCAATATCAGCTCATTTCTCCTCTCCCTTAGCGTTTTGGGTCAAATGGATGAAACTGAACAAAAAACTTGACCAAAAAACGTTTAAGGGATGATCTAGACTTTGGTGCACTCAGGTGGTCGCTATTGAATATTTGGAGAGAAGTGGGGTATAGCTCGAGCAAGAATGGAAAAATCTCAGATTCCACTTCAAATCCAATATCAGCTCATTTCTCCTCTCCCTTAGCGTTTTGGGTCAAATGGATGAAACTGAACAAAAAACTTGACCAAAAAACGTTTAAGGGATGATCTAGTACTTGGTGCACTCAGGTGGTCGCTATTGAATATTTGGAGAGAATTGGGGTAGCTCGAGCAAGAGTAGAAAAATCTCAGATTCCACTTCAAATCCAATATCAGCTCATTTCTCCTCTCCCTTAGCGTTTTGGGTCAAATGGATGAAACTGAACAAAAAACTTGACCAAAAAACGTTTAAGGGATGATCTAGACTTTGGTGCACTCAGGTGGTCGCTATTGAATATTTGGAGAGAAGTGGGGTATAGGTCGAGCAAGAATGGAAAAATCTCTGATTCCACTTCATATCCAATATCAGCTCACATCTCCTCTCCCTTAGCGTTTTGGGTCAAATGGATGAAACTGAACAAAAAACTTGACCAAAAAACGTTTAAGGGATGATCTAGACTTTGGTGCACTCAGGTGGTCGCTATTGAATATTTGGAGAGAAGTGGGGTATAGCTCGAGCAAGAATGGAAAAATCTCAGATTCCACTTCAAATCCAATATCAGCTCATTTCTCCTCTCCCTTAGCGTTTTGGGTCAAATGGATGAAACTGAACAAAAAACTTGACCAGAAAACGTTTAAGGGATGATCTAGTCGTTGGTGCACTCAGGTGGTCGCTATTGAATATTTGGAGAGAAGTGGGGTATAGCTCGAGCAAGAATGGACAAATCTCTGATTCCACTTCAAATCCAATATCAGCTCATTTCTCCTCTCCCTTAGCGTTTTGGGTCAAATGGATGAAACTGAACAAAAAACTTGACCAAAAAACGTTTAAGGGATGATCTAGACTTTGGTGCACTCAGGTGGTCGCTATTGAATATTTGGAGAGAAGTGGGGTATAGCTCGAGCAAGAATGGACAAATCTCTGATTCCACTTCAAATCCAATATCAGCTCATTTCTCCTCTCCCTTAGCGTTTTGGGTCAAATGGATGAAACTGAACAAAAAACTTGACCAGAAAACGTTTAAGGGATGATCTAGTCGTTGGTGCACTCAGGTGGTCGCTATTGAATATTTGGAGAGAAGTGGGGTATAGCTCGAGCAAGAATGGACAAATCTCTGATTCCACTTCAAATCCAATATCAGCTCATTTCTCCTCTCCCTTAGCGTTTTGGGTCAAATGGATGAAACTGAACAAAAAACTTGACCAAAAAACGTTTAAGGGATGATCTAGACTTTGGTGCACTCAGGTGGTCGCTATTGAATATTTGGAGAGAAGTGGGGTATAGCTCGAGCAAGAATGGAAAAATCTCTGATTCCACTTCAAATCCAATATCAGCTCATTTCTCCTCTCCCTTAGCGTTTTGGGTCAAATGGATGAAACTGAACAAAAACCTTGACCAAAGAACGTTTAAGGGATGATCTAGACTTTGGGGCACTCAGGTGGTCGCTATTGAATATTTGGAGAGAAGTGGGGTATAGCTCGAGCAAGAATGGAAAAATCTCTGATTCCACTTCAAATCCAATATCAGCTCATTTCTCCTCTCCCTTAGCGTTTTGGGTCAAATGGATGAAACTGAACAAAAAACTTGACCAGAAAACGTTTAAGGGATGATCTAGTCGTTGGTGCACTCAGGTGGTCGCTATTGAATATTTGGAGAGAAGTGGGGTATAGCTCGAGCAAGAATGGACAAATCTCTGATTCCACTTCAAATCCAATATCAGCTCATTTCTCCTCTCCCTTAGCGTTTTGGGTCAAATGGATGAAACTGAACAAAAAACTTGACCAAAAAACGTTTAAGGGATGATCTAGACTTTGGTGCACTCAGGTGGTCGCTATTGAATATTTGGAGAGAAGTGGGGTATAGCTCCATAGCAAGAATGGAAAAATCTCTGATTCCACTTCAAATCCATTATCAGCTCATTTCTCCTCTCCCTTAGCGTTTTGGGTCAAATGGATGAAACTGAACAAAAAACTTGACCAAAGAACGTTTAAGGGATGATCTAGACTTTGGTGCACTCAGGTGGTCGCTATTGAATATTTGGAGAGAAGCGGGGTATAGCTCGAGTAAGAATAGAAAAATCTCTGATTCCACTTCAAATCCACTATCAGCTCGTGTCGATGTACACCAAACTCGGCCGATAGTGCAAGATTATGATGAAGAATGCACGAACCATCAATGTAGGGACGACCTCTTTGATGTCAAAAAAGGATTTGGACAAAGCGACAATGCTCTGTCATGCTATCGTTCTTGAAAGACTTGTGGGGATCTGAGGCTCCAACATTAGAGGCACAATCTTTCAAAAATTAGTGCAACTCTTTGCATATGCCGATGATACTGAGATAATTGGAAGAACAGAGCGTGGTGTCAGTTGTGCTTTGTAAGCAATGAAATGAAAGCGGATAAAATTCTTAATCAAGTCGGTCAGGAGGTCCACTTGCATTCCTAAAAATCGATGCATCGCTTAGAGTACTGATCAATCAGAATCACACAAGATGAGTTAACAGCTAGACGGCGGAGTATAGATCAGAAGACTTGGACTACTTGTGGAATCTAATAGTTAACGGTCTATTTTTGGATCCGAAAGGGACTGGTTGCTAACACTGCCTTAAAACAGTGAACGGCTCTAAAGAGTGCACTGAGAACTTCCCCTTCAGAGGCGCTGGACATCACTCTTTGATCGAAACTTCCTCACGAGCAGTCATGGGCTCCCTTTTCTAAGCACAGTTCAGCCAACTTCAACACAAACAGCTCCAAGACTGACAAAGGCGTATAAATAACGTGAACATGTTGGAGGTTGGGTATCGTGACTGTATCAAGTCATCCAGGGCTTTACAAAACATTCTATAAAATGTCTTAAATAAATCGATACTATTCTCAAAGAAGCTGACCACATTTAATTCATGCTTTTATTTTTGGGGAACATGTGACTAACATCCGAGAGTATAATTAAGTATAAATTGGTAGAAACTAATGGCATTAGAGCAGTGGGATTTAGTTGTTTATTCCGTCTGTTTTGCTAGTTTCGATGAAAATACGGTACTAACCAGAAGAGATTGGTGGAGGCAATCTAATTTTACTCGAACTGTGACGCCATCTATGCACATCAGATAGATGTACGCTTTGGTTGAACTAAAACTTTCCTGTTACTTCTAAAATGTATTATTTCTGGAAAGCGAAAATGACTTACTCTATGTAGCGAAGCAGCTATAGACTTTATAGACAATTCATGTACAAGAAAGTGGGCGTGACCTTTAGAATATTTGAGCCCTAAGCCAAAGTATGCTCGCCTCGCATTGCACGAAAGAAGCCTGATGCTTATGGCACAGTTTCATGCGAACTAAGGCGCCATGTAGGTAAGTAAGTGAGTAGTAAATGACATTTAAGGTCTATTGGCCACATGGATAAAAAACCATCCCATAAATCTTCTCAACAACACCCATTCCCTTACTGGAAGATAAATTCCCTCAATAATAGTTACTCCTTTGGCCAAACTTACATCACACTCTATCGCAGTGTACTGTCCAAAGAGTTATGAAACCATTCCCCAAAGTAACAATTCGCTAGACATCGTCCAAATGGAAACCAATACAAAATCTATGATCCCAAATCAAATGCAATCCTTTAGCCAGCGCAGCATAACGAATTGCCAGACATTAGAAACCCAGCATGTAGGCTCATGAATTAAATATTTGCCCATAAATGAGCGTCACGTCTCGCCCTGGCCAAAAAGAGAGTACACTTCGTTTGTCACCGCGCACAAGGCACCCAAACACTAAACACTTCAATCATCCGTCGACATGGTCGTTTTGGGTGCCAGCCGTTCGATTTGGCACGTTAAAGTGTCGCAGTCGCACACATAGGCTAGAGGAGGCACATCAAAGACGCTTGAAAAACGCCAGCGCCTTGATGTTTAATTGCATCGATTATTTCATCTCATGCGAGAAATTAATTTCCCACTGCGAGTGGTTACAGAGTTGTCACCCACGTTTTGGTGGAAACTACTGGAATGGTGTCGGGTCACCTAAGAAGTTTCTACTGCAATGGGCAACATAAGACTCCCAGCAAGAGCCGCCATATTTGGCATTCCTCAAAGACCGCTTTAGGATGCGCGCCTCTCAACAACGATAGACAGTAGACACTGGCCTCCAATACCCACGGAGGACACTCCCACAAAGCAGCCCCCTGCCAAACGAATCACTTCTCAACGAAATTCAATTTAATTCTTAATTATACGTTGCAATCGCACAGCGTCTCCTCCCATCGGGAATCCCTTAAACGAACGATTTCTTATGGGAATTCTGTTTTGGGTTTGGCCAGCCCAAGCGGTTTCGCTTTGAGTGCACCAATCTGTCCCAACATTAGATTTCATGTTTCCTCCAAATGGCAAAACATGCGTTCGCCGGTCCTCCCTATCCCAAGGCTCCAGCTAATCCTTTTTTTCTCCCTGAATTAGCATTCGTTGAAATATAAATCACCATAAGTCGGAGTCCGGACTTCGCCAAGGTAACAAATTAATGAAATCCACGTCCGACCCAATCGAGCCTGGTTACAACCGGAGCACTATACCTACTCTACTGCCACGGCGAGATGTGCATTCGATTTCGTAGCAAGACGCAGGCGCACAAGCGCATTCATTGCGCATAAATAATGTGGGCGCACAGATCCATATCTTCCACCATCTACATCTCTAATCAAAGACAGAGATACAGCCACAATGCTCGAATGATGGCCTGGCTCGAATGCGAACCGAATTGATTTGCTTCGCAATAATCAATCCGGAACGAGGCTAACCAATTCGGGAATAACAATTTCCGATTTGGTAGTGAAATCAAAAGGCTGCGTCCAGAGAAATTGATTTACAATTGGAAGCCATTAATCTTGGCTTGGCTGCAGCCCTACTTGTCAAACGTCAATAAATGCATATGATGGCTGAGTTGATCAGGGATTTTCCTTTTTTTTTTCTTCCTTTTTTGTTGTATTTCCATCGCGTTTGTGAGTGGAATTTTAAATTGTTTGGGTTTTTTTGTTTTTCTTTGGAAAATTATTCAAAAAAGGGTAGAACCGCAAGGCTTGAAAATACTCCTTACGGCGAGTGGTTTGTTTTTAATTTTTTGGTTGATTTGGTGTCACTTTTTGACAGGCTATGTCAAATGATACTAAGTTTGCACGGAATGTATAGGGTGTTCCGTTGATAGCCAATGTGGCCACTTTGTCTTTATTCTACAAAATGCATCACAGTGAGGCACTCAACGATTGTTGAACCTACTGTCAACTTGAGGCTGGAATCGAAGATGAAGCACAATCCTTGTGGGTTAGATTTGAAGATCTTGCCGATCAGAGTGTTAGCGTCTTTTAGCTCCAAATGACCTTGTTATCTCAAACTGATAATGGCAAGTTTATTCCCTTGATATATGCTATATTGCCACAACTTGGATTATAGGTCAGCTTTCGAGTGTAGTGAACGAAGTGACAGTCAATATACGGTCTACATAATTCTCGATTAAATACGGCTTGGGACGCTTAATGGTTTAGATTGTAGAAAAGGCCTATCCAGCACAAGGATATCACGATAGGAACTACTCGTATGTACATCTGGTAGTTTTTAAGAAAACCCACGGAGCTAGGAGCTGACTTTAAGTCCGAAACGTAGTCTATTCGAAATGGTGAAGGAAATCAAATTACCGAAGCGCAGGGAATAATAGAGTACTTGAGGAGCATTGCCAGTACCTAATAGCCATTAAATAAGTAGAGAGAGTGATAGGGCAAGAAGAAACCCTGCATCCAGTGAATGAAGAAGCCATCCCCACCATAGTTTTCAAGAGGTTGGGCCTACTTTGTTCGGTTGATGATTATGATGGCCTAATGCTTTGGAGTATGCATCGAAGCAAGTATTGGACCTACAGCTCTATGTGCTCTATTTTTGAGAAAGGGGGTCCCATGTCTTGTAAGAGGTATGTGTGTTGGAACAGGTAGTGCGTAGGTCAAGGGTGAGCACGGTACGCACTATCTTTAACATATCTGTTCAGCTTCTGGGACACGCAGATGAAATCGACATTATCGCTGGCTTGCAGTGCGCTGTCATAGAAGATTTTACGGGCCTGGGGCACCAATAGTACTTGAAGCACCGATTCTGTCAGTTCTACTATATGAAACCTTGTGCTGAACTCTTTATGCAGGATAGCTGAGCATATACTAACCACTTTCAGTCTTATTTGCTAGAACGCCTAATGGAGGAAAAAACAAAGCCGCGAGCTATACCAATGTGCCGATGTAGTCGAAAGAGAATCTTCAAATTATAGTCCCCAGAATCGAGACAACAAGGAAGCCGTAGTCTCCGTTTTAAGAATCAAGCTATTGCGGACCCTAAATCGCATGACATGGACGGCTGAAAGAAATGTGCCTGGGATCGAAGAGACTGAAAGGATCCCTTGTCTCAGGCAGACACTCTTCCCACTTCAAATATTTAAACTACCACAGATCGTGGTAAAAAAGCCTCGAAATCCAAATCGAAGCTCACAAGTTTTTTGATCGATTTTAAGCATCGTCTCGTTATGACAGCATTTATAGAGACGATCTATGCAGAGATATGTCTAGAACAACGACGAAAAACGCTGCTTCATGAAGGGCGGAATCACACAGAACACAAGGACACAAGAGCTATGACGTTGACTCTAATAGACAGCATCACTTCAGAGATCAAACGAAGAGTAACTCTTGCCAATAGGTGTTCTTGGGCTTAAGAAGGCAATTGATTAGCAAGGCCATGTCAACACACATCAAGGAGACTATTTATAAAACCCTCATCATCACAGTCCTGCTCTATGGTGCACAGGGATGAACGTAAACGAAGACGTCCTTGGTTGTCTTCAATGCAAAATTCATCGAATAATCTTTGGTCCAGTATTTGGGGCAGAAAATTGAATAGCGAACTCTACAAGCTGTACAGCATAGAGTACATGATCAGTAAAGTACGTACCAGTCGTCTGAGATAGCTAGGACATTTACAATGAATGGACATCAACCCCGCGGCCGGTAGAGTCTTCAATTAGTAGAGTAAAACCTCGCCTAAGGTTTTGCTCAGAAGTGGAAAAACACCTCAACCACTGAGGAGAGGTTCGTTAGTTGAAGCTCACGTCCATTCCGCACTGTAGCGCCACCTAATTAAGTAAGTAAGTGAGAGAGTTCCATTCCAATAATTTGTGTTCATTTGTTACCCTCTGACCAGAAATATAATTGCTTCAGGAATCGGCCTTCTGCAAGTTTTTAATTTTTCCATCTAAATTGGCTTTTAAGTGCTCCAAGTACTCCATGCGCTCTCTTTGCGTCATCAATCAATCGAACGTTAACAACATCCTGCTGAGCCGAAATTCCTCGCCAAACATCATCAAAAGCACTGCATGTAGTCGGAAACCGAGTCTCATATTACACGCACTACAAACCTGATGGATATCATTGACGAGCATTGTCAATAATCCATCAGACACTATGCACATAACCTTGGTTTCAATTTATACAGTCTTGGGCGAACTGAAAGAGATACCCACAGAAGCGTGGTACCATACCTCTCCAAATCGATGATTTATGAATAAAAACAAAATTCAATAACAAGACCCACAAACCGATAAAGAAAACTATAAAAATTTGCATCGCAAAGATACACAAACAAAATCTGTGAAATAGCAAAAAAAAAAAAAAATGAACTTCATGGTCATTCCATCATAATGCCACTCAATTCCAAGAGATCTCTCAAGTTGTGTTCATCTCGGCAATATAAACTCAGACAATGGCTTCGGATACGCTGACGACGATCCTCAAGTGCAGCACCAGCAGCAGAGCACCAGCATTGGGGCTTGGGTGGGTAATGTTTGCTTTGCGCGTTGACGTTTTAAAGTCTCCCCACAACGCTTGAGATACTTCACCAAGAAGAAGTATCTTTTCTCTGCGTACTTGCCGTGGGTTTGTTGTGTTTTTTTCTTTTTTTTGCGAGAAGAAGCATGAATTACCATAAAGAAAACACACTGCCAGAGGAGCTGGGGAGACCTTCCACAGAGGGTACCAAGACGAGGGTAGTAAGAGAAGAATGATGATTGATTGATGATTTGCAGATGTCCACGAGATAGAGCCGTAGGTTGGGCGAGGAGACATGCAGGAGGACTGTGGTATGAATCTGCATATCCGTTGGTTACGTATCGCTCCTTTTGTGCAACATGCAACAGTTGTGTGTACGATGAACTGTTGTTACAAGTAAACTCCGTATAAGTGAGATCAAGTACAGGAACAGACGTTATGGGATCGTGCTGAGGAGATGTTTTTCCTTTTTCTGTTTACTTTTCATTCTTTTCCGTTGTTGAGTGAGTGTTGTGGAGAAGTTTTTTTAATTTTATTTTTCTACGGATTATCGACTGAAGAGGTCCGGCTTGGGACTTGGGCGAAAGGATTAACATTTTAAGTCTTAAGGGGGAGGTAGGACATTGTCAAACTCTTTCGAAAAAGCTCAAGTACGTGGAGCACAAACTTATGTCAACCTTCTGTATTTCTAAGCTCAAGTTTTTTTGGAACCCATGGTAGTTTTCGAAATGTAATGTTAACTCTCAGC
The DNA here is from genome assembly GCA_963583995.1 of Xylota segnis. Lineage (NCBI taxonomy): Eukaryota > Metazoa > Arthropoda > Insecta > Diptera > Syrphidae > Xylota > Xylota segnis. Next base: position 23,890,713 of record OY757236.1, on the reverse strand, counting down.
GCTTTCGCCTGTTCCACAAGACAAGAAGGATAACCCAGTTTCTCCACAGGCAATAATTGTGACAATTTATTGCCGGCTTTAGTCCCATTGCCCAACTTCTTGCTAATGGAGACGCAATAGCAATGGCAATTGCTTATATGGCAAAAGCAATGAATTTGAACTAAGCACGATGATCAGATGTTATAAAACCGTCAAACCTTGCCTTCTCAGCAGAAGTGAACTTACACAAAATCTACGTTTTCTATTCTCGAAATTTTCAAGATTCAAAATTCTTTACGCAGATATTGATTGTTGTTCAATGCCAAACTGACAGTTGACAATTGAAATAGCCGGCAATGAAATGCCCACGCAAATTTGTTTGACATTTCAATTGCCATTGACATTCCTGCAAATATTGCCTATGGAGACGCTGGGTAAGTATCCTCTACGACAACCACTTGATTGGCCGATATTATTGGAGTTTTAGGTCAGAAATGTCCACCATCGACCAAATTTTCATTTAGCGTCACTTAGTGGGACTTTGCCTGACGTTTTCAAGTTATACTGTATTAATTGAAATCCAATGCATTCTGTCACAATTCCTAACGTTTGACATTTGTAGTAAAAAACGTAATGTGACAGGCTTCATAATCTTTCGAAACATAATGACAGCTGTCAGTAGATTTATGTCATTTCAAAGCGTAAATTTCTTATTCGTCCAGTTGAGCAGGATGATATTTCATAAATTGGGGAAAGGACCTCATCGAGACTTTTGATGTCAAAAAGGACTAATGCACTGTCATGTGTATTCTTTAGCATCATTGCGCGGACAACATCAGAGGCAAAAGTTTTCAAAAGTCGAGGTTTGAGGTCTATAAAGCGTAAATGTCTATGATTTGATCAAGAGATTCTTCGAATCCATCCCGGGAACGATAGAGTGAAGTGAGTGAGCGAGTGACCTTGAGCCTTTACTCCATTCTCCATATTTTCAAGAGGTTGGAGTTGGTTGGGTTGTTGTCCCTGCTCAGCAAGAAAGCACTTAGGCCAGAGGAAGCTCTATTGTGATGCCACTATGGGAGTTTTTCACGTGGGATAGGAGGCAGGGCCCTATGGAACCCAAAGAATATAACGTCGGGGTTTGCTGTTTGAATTTGACGACTGTGGATGAGATGTTCTTCAAATCAAATCCTCTTTCTAGAGCGTACTTTCTTTGATAGTTCCGAGCCGCTTCTTTAGTTGGAAAACATTGCCATGGTTTGGAAGTCTAAGTGAGTGCGCATTTTCGGGTTCAGATGAATATATACCAGAGCCCACTTGTTGGTCAGTTTCTGATACGTTCGTGAAAATCAAGATATTATTCGAGTTGATGAGCTTGCCCTTTGACAAATCCTCTCTTGAAAGGAAGATTGTCTAAACATTTTGGATGAGATCGTGGGCTGGTGGTATGGTTTCGGTCCGTAGCATAAAGTCTTGTAATTCCAGTCTTATTCATAGCTCGTTTAGCATAATGCAATTTTTTCCTCCTTTCCCCTTATTCGTCTAAAGGTCAGTTTCTTCTAACTCTGCTGGGTTACGGTCACACCCTAGTCTTACTCAGTGTGCCTGATCCTCGGTTAGCAGATGGCTCCAGATTGGAGCTGTCAGAGGAATGAATTGTCCTCCGTCGATATCATTTCTTGAAGAGGGCATGGAAGTATGTGCTTCTTTGCAGGTGTCCCTCCTTGGTGTGCTGATGCCCTGGAAATACATAGTCATCATCCACTCTATCAAAGAAGTGACACCATTTGTTTTAGAATTCATTTTTGGATTCCACGAGTAGCCAGGGAAGGATTGATTTAGCATTTGGGAGAGGATATGACTATCTTTTGGTTTCGGTCTTCTCTGAGGAGTTAACTCCCGAGAGTCTATGATTGTAGTAAGCCTCTGTACCCTAACAAGGTAGATCGTCCCAAAGAGTGGTAGTCAAGATACTATAAGTGTTCTCTTATGAGCGCTTATGTTTCCAAAAAATCTCTGGTCGTGACCATCTACTCTCTTCACTAAATCGAGGCAGCCATTTTCATTGCAAATTCTAACCAGTCTGGAGCATCAGTGCTGGACTCAACCAGTCCTAGACAAGTTGCTCGATATGACGTAGGTTGAAGCGAAGCTCGTCATATTCATACATTTCAAAATAGTTTTCGAGTTCAGCAAGGTTTATCTACAAAGCAGAAGTCAGAATAATTGATCAACAAAAAGGTCGAAAAATGATGAATCGGAGAAAGAGAATCGTCCGACGTCGATTTGTGCTCAGAATTTCGACCGAAAACCTGTTGAAATGTACGTCGAGTCAGTATTATTAGAGTGATCTTGAAAATGCATGCACCATGACATCTGTCAAATATCAAGTGACAGGACAGCGTTCACAAGGTGCACACATATCGGGAAACCTCGATCTACTTGACATCGTTCGAATCACATGTACGATACCCAATCTCTGGATTAATTACATAAACAACGTTTTATTTCCCAATTTCCAAAGTCGTTGTGTATAATCTAAAACTTGCATCTCCTCCTGAGTCATTAACAAGGGCATTCGTGATGTGTTGCTATTATGCACGCCAGTAGCTGCATTAGTGTACGACAGAAGCAGAACTGATTTTATGATAAATTCTCTACGAACGTGTGGTGTCAGAAAAACCCCATAAAACTGTGGCTGCTCTTGAATTGAAATGAGCCCTCTGACTGATGGGATAAGCCATAAAACTCACAGATCTAGTGATGGTTGATGTGACAACAGATTAGCTGACGGTAACAACTGACTGACTGATGTGTAAACAAGTTCTCACAGATCGTAATCAGTCCAATCTTAGAATTTATATTCTAGTCATGCGATTAAGTCGGTTCATGATCGACAACTTCACTAGTTAGTTGGTTTGGCGCCTTGTCGTAGGCTAAACCCCTCTGAACCCACGCATCTATTTCGATTTCGAGCTCAAATACTTTGACAAACATCGTGCCTCAACCGAATTGGACATGCTTTCGCAATGTACAGTACTAGTAGACTGTTCTTGGATACGAAAGATACTCCGTATCCATCACATTTCCGTCTCAAATTGAAATGTGCCCAGGCACCGCCAACGCCAACGTAATAAGCAAGCAAGGCCATCTCGCGCTGCATTCGTGGTTCAGCATCTCCTTATCGGGCGAAGCCGCACTGAGGCACGTACAATCCACCACCAAGAGTCGATAATCTGCATCGAATCCCATTACGACGACGTGCGGGTCCGCCAGACTTCAATTCGATGCAGTAATCGCAGACCACGTCGTCGTTGTTGTCGTCGTCATTGGAACCCGTCGCTGTCGTCGTCCATCTGCCTACTTGCGTTTTCATTTTCAAACTCCGCGGAATTCCAGCTCTCCCAACTCCAGCCAAGCGCTCCACCTTTTGGTCTGCAGGCGCACGACACAGAGCGCCTCTCGAAATTAATGCACATAATTGCCACAACTAATGATTACGGTTTTTCTTCGATTTCGACATTAGAACTCATATTTCGAGGAGACATGCTGCATCTCCCGAAGGAGGCGGAGGCGGTTTCGCCGCGGACCATGATGCAATTGTGGAAATCATAAATTCTAGATACATTGCTGCGTTGCGCATGCGCGCCCATCCTGCCTACGCACAACGACTATGTCTATGGAAATGAAAGATGCTGCTCTAGGGCTGCTCTCGTCCGCTGTCCTCGGACCGTATTGATGGGCTTATTTTACAAATATCAAATAAGCCATTTCTCATTTTGCGCCAAAGCGCGTCCGTCGGTGATGACATTTCTTCCTGAGGGGTGCCTCGGCCGTCAAATTGGTATTCTGGACACGAAGCAGCACAAAACGTCCGTTCGATGCGTTCGTTCTTCCAGGAAGACAGGCACATACACGCAGAGAACTGAGAGGTTACCGTACGCCGAACAGAGGCGAACAACTATTCAGTATTCACGCATAAGGAGAGGTCTTTGACAGTGTTTGGCTGGAGGCTAGAAATTCTTTTCCACCGCAAGAGTGCGGTGCGCTGTCGTCTGGGCCTATACTCGCGTATATTGGCTGTTCAGGAAGCGAATCCAGTTTGTGGGTGGATATGATGATGGAAAACAAGTTGGAAGTTCTCTCTCTCTCTCTTGTTGAATGCAAGGTCTTTCACTTTTCTAGGTATTAAGTGGGTGGCGTGGACACGTAGAGGATGAAGCAGAAGACGCAGAGGAACACCAGAAATTGCTGCGTTGGTGCGAAAGACAGATAGCTCTTCAGCCAAGCCGAGTTGGTATCGTTGTGTCGCTGCTGAGAGAGCTGAGAATGTAATGAACATGCAACGGATATGAAGAAGTCTTTTAAAGGTTTGGGCTTTAATGAGTTTTTGGAGGCGCGATTCGATTCTGCTTTTGGAAAAGTATTCTAGGTTAAGTTTGGTATTAACCTTTTCGGGAAAGATGTAGGTTCTCAGGTGGCTGGTGGTTTACTTCGCTAATTATGACGGCGGCGTTTTAATGACTAATAGCTTCAACTCTGGGCTGCGGATGTACATATTTGTGAAAAGAGAAAGAACGGTCAGAGGGCATTGCGCAGAAACGATTTAATTGCTTCCATTGATGCTCAAGCTGCCTATAGACGGATGAACGAGGTATTAACCTGCGGAATTCAGGCTTGAAGTCGGAAGTTTCAAACGAATGGCATGGGACTGTCGGAATCTCTTCCATGATTAAGCCTTGATTGGAGGACCTCCTGATACTGAGTACTGTTTTGTGTTCCTAATGACTTCGTGCAGACATCAACTGAGAACTCTTACCTCAATATGATGACTTTAGTCTAGCTCTAGTCTCTCAGAGTATGTTATGTAGGATCAGGGGATGAACACTCCTTCTCGGATCATGGTACCAGAAATTTTAGGAAAACCAGTTGGTCCAAGTAGGAAATTCTACACTTCTCAGACTATCTGACCTCCCTGGCTGAGTCAAGAGATCAGAACTTTTCGGAGTGACTGCAAGCGGCTCTTCAATCGAGTTAAATTGTTTCGTTACTTTCAATCGTGGATTCTGTGTAAATAGGTCTTACAAACCAAATCTAAGAAAAAAAAAATCCTTCAGACTCTCCTGTAAAAAAAGTGAAGAGAGCTCTGGGGCATCATGGCTTAGAATGTTTTTAGCTTCATTTTCCAAATCTCCTAGTCATCTGAAAAGAACAGATGGCTTCTGGACCAATTTTGGTATCGAGTCCCTTAAATTGCTAATGGCTCCTCATTTCCATAGCTTCTGTGATGACACAGTGCATCTTTTAGAAATGCCTGCAGAATTCTTTGAGCAATACGCAGCTTTAAGCCATTTAGATCGGTAGTGCCAGGTGGTACAATCCCCGCTAAAATCCAATAGACAGTGGATTGTATCCTTCTCTGTCTGGTTGCGGTCTTCATGAGCTGCCTAGACCTGAATTCTATTCCAAAATCTTGGACGAAAGTCAACGTGGTTTTTATACTCGCTCGCTCGCATGTCGGTTTTTAAGAACTCAGACCCATAAGTCTATCATAATTTTTTTTGAAAAGTATAGTGAAACTAATAGACGCTCATATTCGTCCTAGTACCGAACCGAACCAGCTATCACTTTCCCTGCAGAAATCGATAGAAATGGGCCTGTATAGCCTGAAGGCAATTCTCGACATCGAAAGACCTTTTACCAAAGTTCAACCTAGACCGATAGGAACCTTGATTAACCGACGGAGAATAGAAAATAATATGAACTCGAGACTGGGTGACAGCATAGCTGGAGGGTTTGTAGGTAAGTAGAATCGTCAAGGCAAGATGTTCTCTCCCTGTTTCTGATCCTGTCTTGAGAAAACACCTCAACACTGTCAAAGATCTTTCGCAAAAGACTAACTCTTATAAAATCCTTCTGATAGGAAGCTGAGTTATAAATCCAATGTCCTTGAGTGCGTCAAGAAATTCACAATTACTACCATATTGTGCTCTTGCGACCAGCATTCTTACCTTTGGTTTCGATTGACGTGAGAGACTTCAGAATGGCTCGTTTCGAACGTCCGATGATGCCGATTTCTTCTACCTATACCAGGAGTTGATTTGATAGTAGTTCTCCGAATTATCTGGTTCAGCTTCAAATCGAGAAAATCGTACGACAGAGCATCTTTTGGCCGAATTTCACTGAATACCAGGAAATGTTCCGAAGTAAATGCTTCAAACTGCAAAACAAATCGCGTGTTATCCATCTTAACGCTGTGTGGAGCTGGACCATTTTATTTGGTATGTGGAATTCGGCTATATTTCGTTTTCCTGGAGTTGGAAATGTTTTGACAGTTTTTGGCTTCTTACCACAACATTGCCTGGTTCTAGGTCTTGAAGGGTCTGTCTTGAGCCTTAAACTTGAAGCAAATCACAGTCTGACGATGGTAAAGAAGGACAAAGAAGAGAATGAATGCTCTCTACGTCTATAAGGAAGCCTTTGGTATAAAGTGGAGAGCTCAACAGACCTATCCTATGCCTCCTTAATCTGGTGAACAGGAACTCGTACACAGATCAATTGTGTAGACCGCAAGTAGGTCTAGGCATGATCCTTCGAATCCTTCCACTGACTGGACTTGTTCATCAAAGTTTCTCGCATTAAAACAGCTAGAGAAGGCCAACTCATTCAGGTTATCTAAGACGGACCTCTCCTCGTTATGACTGAAATTCGACGAAAAGAACTCCTACTAAGCATAATCACTGCATCATCGCACTCATGTGCAAGAAATGGAGGGTGAACTCCTAACATTTATGAATAAGTTGCGATGTTGAGGAAGAAATGGAGTTGATTCAACATCTGCTTTGTCACTTCTCCACTGTCCAAGAACGATACGTCGACGCAGGCTAGAATCGAGGTGATTCGCAAGCACTGCAGAGTTAGTAGGTTCTTTTCTACTTCATCTGAGTGCAAACTGGTTAACAATTCGGGGATGGGTAACACGAAGGGTTTGGTCTAATTTAGTTTTCGAACCACTTTCTACTTCCAGCACATACCTGTTCACAACCTAACCTCACCTAACCTAGTCTTCGCAGAGTGAAGTTTGAGATTAAACTCCTTGAATCAGACAAGAATTTCAACCTTGTGAGACGCGTCCAACAACTGCAATCAGTTTCACTGCGCAATCTCCAACTAATCCTTTACATGATTTCGACAATATTAGACAAATAGCTCCACTCCATCCAGAAGGTCCACTGAATGGATTCACTGAACGCCATTACCAGCCCCTGGGTAGGACAACAAAGACGCTTTCTGATTTGACAAACGCTTATGACAGTATGTGGAAGTTATGCGGCCTCCAAATGGATATAGTTTTCATCTCCAAGGAATCGCCTCATATTTAATTCATTTCAAGGAAAAGCTTAGATTGACCTTTAGCTCAGATCGCAGATTAGGTTTGGCTATAATTAGACGAGACCATAAAGCGCTTAAGCAGTTTTCACTGCCTCCACTCCCACACTCTGTCCACTAAGCATCGAGCGATTAATTTTATACGATCCCATTAAACGAACAATTACATGGAAATCATATCATCCACCAGCAGCGTTGCGATTATCTCATCCAACCCGGAACTCACGGCTCAAGTTATGTTCTAAACATACGCACACTTGGCCAGAAGCGGAGCCGATAAATCCCCAGAAAAATTTCTGTTCAAATTGAGATCCAAAAAATGTCAATCAAAGGCTTAAGTGAGCGCCAATCCCATAAGATACTACACGACCATCGATATTCGGTTGTCTATTCGCCAGCACCAGCACCAGCACCAGCACTCCTCGACGAGGTATCCATCGAATGAATATGTTGGCAAAGTACCACTCGAAATGCACTTGTACCTTGTAAGCGAGCATATCATTCCTCGTGAGGCATTCTCGATGTCGGATTTGTCTAATGGAACCGCAGATACATTGAAGATAAGCGATTAGTGGGCAATTAATTGCGATTTTCGCAATTTTCTCATGCGAGTGCGGACTGCGCAACGAGGAATGTGCGTTAGGTTACGGAACAAGAACAAGAACTCTCGCCTGCCTGCACCGGCCGGCCGGTGTTGTAACATCTTCGGCCTTAGTCGGGCAATAAATTACATTAGACGGGCTCGGACTCGTTCTCGTTCTCGTTGATGATATAACCTGCGATGGGAGATACTGTATGGCTTTTCGCACATTGTGGCGTTTTATTGCGAGCCGAACAAAAAGTTTATGGCTGTGCTGAATGGTCGGATTTTATGGCCATGTCGATTGATGCAGGTCTTGATGAAGTCATTATGAGATCGTTCAACTTTTTTAAAAATTAGTTCACATTTCTTATCGCCTTAGATGGGAATGATACACCAATGATCCAGATACAGCAGTGATCCAAGAGATGTCGCTTCTTTAAGGCAGTTGGGAGGAATTTTGTAAAGTGATCAATCGGGCGAGGGTTATTTAGCCCATAGGAAAGCAAACGAAGTTTGACTATTTGACACGCATTTGTAATCCCGGTACACACAAGTCAAAAGGGACGTCTTTTGATCGAGGTATGTGTCCATTTTTCTCGTTATTTGATCCTTTTAAGAAGGAAAAGTGTAGAAAACCTCGAATCTGTCGATCTATTGGGACGAATACACGGTTGGATTACTTTCTAAAAGCCTCGACTTATAGGTAGAATCCGTCGACGTCATTTCGTTGAATGTTGACCTTAACTTTCATGTATTTTCTGACAGAACTGTACCATTTCGCTTAAACGTCAAACCGCGAAAAGATCTTTCTGTCAACGACGATGACAGTTTCTAAGCATTCTCTCGATGCTGTCACCAATGAATGTACTTACTGTCATGAGCTGCAATGGGTGAATATGTGATCTGCCAAGTTTATATATATTATATCTGAAATACGTCTATCCAACTGTCAGTTAAGAATGACGCAGCAACGTAGGGGCCTTATTTTTTTTGGTCTGTTGAACCGTTGATAGTTCACAAATTCAAAAATTGAGAGAATGTACAGAAACTGTCATTCCCTGTCATCTGTCAATGTAAGTATAAGATTGTTCTTTCCGTCATTATCAACGTGAACGTCAACCTTCAACAGAACGAGTCAACGGACTCTATTGGTCAGTGGATTAAGGCTTATAATTGAGAGTATAGCGAGTCGACGAAGATGGAAGTTCTTGTGTCAGACATCTGAGGGAAATGCTTAGTGAGATCTCTTGAAATCTGTCATAGATTGCAGATGTCAGCAGATGTTCTGCAATGTCTTGGAACGTTCATCGTCTGATATGAGAGCTTATACATATACCATGTCCTGAATGGGGAGATCCTACAAGTTTAACCCCCCTTGGTGGTCTTTTGTAAGATCTTTTGTTGGGTTGGCCGACGTTTTTTCCTAATACTTAATATGCCCAGGGCTAAGGTCAGGTTTAAAGTGACTCCCTAGTTTTGAGTTTTTGGGAAAATTATCAGATCGTATAAGTTTAAGTTTAGGACTCTTTGGTACTGCGTTCAAATTGACACATTTTAACGCTCCTTTTTGTTAGGATTCACTCATAATTCAGTCGAATATTGATCGTCTTGGTCATAACCTATTGGCATAACTTCCACTGTGATTACATCAGGAGTGCAGCTCCTTTCGAATCTCAATAGAATTCAATGGATGCGTTCCCCGGTGTGGGGATACAATCAATTAATGGCAAGAATGGGCCTTCTTATGTGGGGTGTATGCTAGTTTGCTAAATTCGTTGGAAAAGCACATCAATTTAATAGGTCCCTCGGCTTCGTTGGCGGTTGGGTTAATTTTTGATGATTCAGTCCAATATGTGCGGGGTTATTCCGGCTATAGCGTCTAGTAGACTTGTCTTGACGTAGTCCCAAAGAAAATAATCGAGTGGTGTCAAGTTGCGGTCAATTGATGAAATCTCGCCTTGAAATGACCCAGTCGCCAAATTTTTTCCCTTGTATGGCATGAAGCACCATCTGGTTGAAACCACAGCTCGGAGATATAGATGTTGTCGGAGCTCTAGTCACAGAAAGTCGGTTGATATAGCTCTATACTTTAGACCAGTGACAGTAACTGTTGCTCTTTCCTTATTTCGAAAAAGATCCGATGATGCCGCCGTGCCATAAACCGCACTAACTTTTTGAATGCATTGATGCTTGGTCCTACACTTCGAATATTCGAATATAGCCGCTAAGTCAAAAATGGGCCTCGTGGATTTTGTGGTTAAAATCCCGATCTCCGGCATCCAATAAGCGAACTCACGGCATTGTCTGTAGTCATTGGACTTCAGTTCTTGTGTCAGCACAATGGATGTAGGACCAAATCTAATCGGAAAATAAGCCGGGTTGGTTCTCTGGCGATGCCCAGAGCTGATCGACATCGAATCGACATTTCTGGGCCTTCTTCGATACTGGCTATGTTTTCTTCATTTCGTACCACGTTCGGCATGTACAGTATGATGCATAATGGAATGGCAAACCTCACTGAATATTTTGACAGCTGGATGTTATTGGTAGCTTTGACAGCTGGAAAAAGTATTTCTGCTATCTGGTCACCCTTTACCTGGCTACCGTCCAATTCGGATCTGATTTTGCATACTCAGTCTAATCCAGTTGGGAGGTCGTTAAGGAAGGAAGTATATGATCGGTAAATGCTACTTCGACGTAAAGGCAATATCTACTAGCTCACCTATAGAACTTGTTTGGGTTGTCACCAATCGAAGGAAATCAGAAACGGCTAATCTGTAGTAATCTAATCTAAATGTCGAACCAGGACACTCCTTAGAACCCATCATTTAAAAAAAACTATGTCTTACCAATTCACCAACCTTGACCTCTAGAATCCTTTAACTTTTCAAAACACACATCGAGTACTTAATAACTTATTTATGCCTGACACAAATTCATTTTCTTTTTTTACAGAAACCATATAGGACCGACCAGCAACCCCCCTCCCCAGAGGAACACCCAGCCACCCAAAAACCTGTCAACAATTGTCCCATTTAGCAGTGAATGTAATCGAAAATTTATTGCAATCCAAATGGGGGCTGGCAAGTCGTTTGACATGCAAATCCAAATTACCTAGTTGGAAGCCCCGTCCTGCGACCACATGCTGTTGCCAGTTCTGTACAGAGTTTGATCCACAACTCACCTGAATATTCGACAGGTTGTTTCAATTGAAAACTAGTGCAAAACAAAACACAAAAAAGAAACAAAAAAAACAATTAACAAGTGAATTATCGATACGAACACCGGGTTCGTCCTTTCAACCGAACCTTTGCCGACATGGGTAGCCCTCTGTGCTCATTTCACGTTTCGTGATTGATTACAAGTGCAGCGAGTGAGTGTTAGAAAAATAATAGAAAGGAAAATATAGAACAGACAGTGTGGGTATTCCCGATGAGTAAAAGTTTCCGATCGAACAGCGAAATTCAGTCCTTGATGGTTTTGTTCACAACCCAACTGCAGTACAAAGAGGTGAGTACCATAACGAATGGGAGGTGGGCGGGGTTATTAAATGAAATGAGCTCCTTAGTCCTTGCTGTCGTCAGGTCGCACACATAAATTGTCACGACGCCGCCATAACTTGAAGCCATAACTCATACCATCAGATGGTATAACAAACTAATCCAGAACCAGGAATTCATTTCAGCAGAACTGTGATCGCCCGGAGACACTGATGATCCGATTGTCTATCTGTTGATTGATTAGACGTCGTCCAGTCAATAGATGGAGACCAGCCATAGTATCACCAGCCATAGGAACCCCAGGGCTGGAGTGTGTAATCGCGAATTTCCCCTGTTTTCCTGAAATTAATAACCTTCACGTTGTGGCAAGGATCGAGGATCGTTTGTGCGCACAATACTCCTTACAAATAGACACAGATCTCCCTCCTCTTGTGACCAAATGGCAGCAGTACAAGACAAAAAAAAAAAAAAAAACAAAAGGGTTCCCTTCCCAGTTGTGGTGTGTGAGAACTGTGGAACCCAAGAACCGATAGAATTCTGCCTTCGATTCTATTACGGCGGAACATGATTAAGTGCTGCCGCACTGCCGCTAGCTGTGAGTTCCCAAGTCGAAGACAATTTCTATTTTGTAACCATTGCCAGGTTGGGACCGCGCGATCTATAAGCACGATAAAGAGATTCTCCTGGGAGTAACCACGTTGCCGAGCTCCAAAGTCACAAATTGAAAAGAATAAAGGAAATAAATTGAAATTTTTACGCCACCAGGCATCGGAGGACGTAAATTATTGCCTACTGATTCTTGGTTATTAATTTATTGGGAATATATTGGAACCTTTTGGAGGCTCATTCTCTGTGTGTGTGTGTTATGTTGTGTGATGGTCAACACAACAGAACACAAAAAGGGGTCTTAAGAGTTCAAACTTGGGGAGGAAGATTCTCGTTAATTGCCTTCGATTTGATGGAACTGCCATTAGCATCCACATAAACAGGAGAAGGAGGAAGCAATGAAGGTAATCTTGGGCTTTGACTTTGGCTTTGGCTATGGGTTTGGGTTTGGATTTTCTCGATTTGGTGTAACACTTCACCTGTTTAGATTGATCATTTGTACAGAATTCGTTTCTTTTTTAATTGTACTGCGATAGATAATAATTGCTGGTCGGATTGAGATTAATTGCGGTAAGTTTGGGCGTTTGGTAACTGGTCAATTTGGGAAGGTTGCTGATCCCCAAGTGAGTGCGCCGTGATATATGTGCGACTGGATTTTTTCCTGTGAGGGTAGTGAACCTGCAGAGGGGTTCTAATGGTGAGAATGAATGAGTTGGTTGGATGGTATGAGCCGGAGTGTCGATGAATGTGATGGAGATTGATTCAAGACGAATTGCAGAGGAGTGAGGCAATTTGTAGGATCACTCATTTGTTTTGTTAGTTCCGTCATGAATCCAGAGTCATTCAATACTAATATTCTGCAACCGTTTCTGTAGGTCCGAATAGAGCAGCTATTTCAAAACGTTAACACCCTCGGATGTTGGTCGGAAGTTCGATTTATATTGGAGAAGTAGTACAAGAAGTTGTGATATTTACTGGTTTCCGGGCACTGAATTCATTCTCTTTAGTCTCGACTTATTCGAGTCAAAAGAGAACGAGACTCTCGTAAGTCATTCCACGCCGTTCACATGAATTGGGAATCACCTAGTCCATACTCTGGCCAAATTTTGCATAGAGACCTTGGCCAACACCCTTACAAGATCAAATTAACTCAAAAACCGGAAGTATCTTGATCATTCGAAGCACCGAGATCTCTCCGATTGTGCTCTGCAAGCCCGTTTTTGGCTAAAAGACTATGTTAACAATTGAGTTCGCTATCGTGCCATGTTGGACACATATTTTTGGTCAGAATTGGCTGAACTTGACATTAGTGAGATGTGGATCCAACAAGATCTTGCCACAAGCCACGCAGCTGGTCAAATAATTGATCTATTGAAGGAGAACTAATCTCGAAGAATGGTTCAACTGGATAGCCTCCTCGCTTATTTGATGTAATGCCATTGGATTTCTTTTTTTTTTGACTTAATTAAAGTCATTGATTAAGGCCAACGAGCCAATAATATTGGAGGAGCTCAGGAACAATATCTTATGCGAATTTGCCAATGTTCTGGCCGATGTATGTATGTGGAAGAGCGGTGAAACATTGGTTCCAAAGAATCAATAGCTGCAAACGTGCTCACGGTGGTCAAATGAATAAAATCGAGTTGCAAACTAAAATTTGGTATGTATACTATATCCGAACTAAATTTCAGTGCGGTATCTTAATTATTCTGTATTTTATTTGAATACAAAATTGTTATGTCCTTCTTGAAAACCCTTCATAATTCTCCATACCTCCATACCATACTGTACCAAACCAATGTACGCTTCTGATGAGGCGTAGTGGACTCCTATTGTTGATATGAATAAGATTACCAAGATTATTTCAAAACAAAGCTCCAAAGTGAAGGTTTCTTTCGTGAGAGAGATCAGGGTACGTACTGAGAAGGATCATTGCAACTTCTGCAAAATTGTTTGAATGTGCGCCAAAGCTTTGTTTCCTGCTTTCCTATTAGACAATGTCCAGTGATGACACCTATTATTGTTCTGATATTCAGTCTGCTAAAAGAGTTATGCCACTTGTCCACCTGAAATTTGAGCTCTCGAAAGAATCCAGGATTAATTTAACTTTGGACGTAGCAATTGAAATGCCTTAGCCAGGTTTAACTGGCCGGTCCCTGTTTGGCCATTTCATCGGGTCTACAATTTCCTGGAATATTCCCATTCTCCGACACTTCATTTCTCATTGGCTAATCTCGTCCTGAAAATCGATATATTTTTCAGCCTCTGTTGAGAAGAAGAGGATTTTAATGTTTAGCTTCAAGTCCTGAACTGATTCTATGTAGTCGGTCTCAGTGTTCCAATGTCGCCATCTCGTAATAGCGCAGTGGCTCGGATTGCCCTTTTTGGTAGTCCATACGCATGCTACATGTGGCCGAAGACATTTAGTGGATAAAAGCGGGCTATGTTCCCTTTTTTACTAAAGATTTGGCTGGAAATGTAGACGGAAGACTTGCTCCCTTTCCAAGTCCGTTTACAGACGAAAATGCACCCCAAGTATATTGCTTTATTTAAGTTGTTAAGGAATGTACCGTTTGGTCTAAAGAGCCGGATTTGTAGAATTATTCTCTTGTTAGTAAGGAGTTGGGCAACGTCGAATAAATGGTTAGTGCATTGAACTATAGAGCAAGAGGTTCGAGCTTAGATTCCCAGACAACACCCGAAAGTTCCTTTATGGCCCTACTTCTTGCTTCTCAAAATAACACATTCTCTTTTGAACATGGGATTAAAACGAATGACTCTTACATTCGAGTAAGGAGTATAACACGCACAACACGAATGCTTGTGCGAAGCTAGGAACTTCCCTGTCAGTGACAGTTTTGATCTCACGCGATCGGTATCCATAGTAGAGGGAAACGGACACCCCCTTATGGGGTACTTCTAGTTTATATATCTCATCAGTCTAAGATTACTGGGACTACGCTTGGTTGGTTCAATGCTACTTGTATTCTTATAGATTCGGGTTCTAGGGTTGATCCATATCCAGGAACGACCATTCACTTGGATTCATTCTATTGGAGTATACTCGTACTTTCAACCTTTCCTAGTTTCGTCAGATCAGCCTTTCGTTGAACTGGCTTTATATCCCTGGGATTGAGTTCAAAGCGAATGCATAAATCTTATCCCGCGGTGACATGCCATCTATTAAGGGTACAAGCACCTAAGATCACCATTAAAGCTAGACTTTCACTCCAAACACCTCCCAGCAGTCTAACCCAAGCTGATCAAGTTTATTTCTACAAATCCAACCGATAACAATCTATCCGTGATTGACTGATTAGAAATCCCATTACCAAACTTTCGCTTTTAAAAGATCAAATTTCATCCCAATACCTCACTTTTGTTGTGGCAACTGACAAGACCCTCCAACGGGTCAGCCAAACCTTATGTCACAACACTAAATGAATTCAATTAATAATGGCGCCCTACTTTACACCTGTCAGTGTCACACAAAACCATCCCAAAGCGATTACATTAAATCAACAAGTTCTAGATAATCTGGGTGTCTGGTCCCCCGCCAGAAACGTATCAAGTTTCATGAGTGTTCTGTTTTTCCAGTGACCCACTACAAATCACAGCCGTGCTCCATAAATTACTTCCAAAAAAAAAACCCATCGAAAGCCATTTGCATCTGATTGCCTCGGTTGGGGAAATTCGAAAATGTCCTTAATTTAAAATTCTTCGCAAGGAAACCACTCCACTTGACCGGAAACTATTAAAGGAAGTTACTTTTTTTTTTGTTTTTTTCCTCGAAACACAATTACATAGACCGACAGTCATTAGAGTTATACCGACTGTGCGAGGCCAATTCCACATAAATGGGTGATTCGAATCGTTAGCCTTGACTTTCAGTTGACCCAAAAACAGCGTCCAGTAATTGTCATGGACTTGATTCCCCCACACCGGGCCCCATCGTATGACATATTGGTCTAATCGATTTATTTAACCGGAATGTTGTGCGCCGTCAACTGACACAATTCTCGGAAGTCATTGGAAAATTCGAGCCAATACTCCATGACACGAATTCTATGGAAATTGTCGTTCAGGTCAACGGTCACATCCCCCCTTCAAGGACGAAACTAATTGAGGTTTTGAAAAATTTAACGAGCCGCCCAGGATCGGAATTCGAATTCGGAGTTAAGCCGAAATTTCCTTTAGTCATACTCAACACCAGTCGACGATGTGTGAGTACAAAATCGATGAGTTATGAGTGTTGGCCAGGCGGGTGTTGCGGCCAATTGCCTTCTGGAAGTGTTGTCGCACGATTTGGATTTCCTTGGTGCGGCGGCGTTGCTAGTCGAGTGTGACTAATGTGAAAATCATGTTCCCATTGAATTTGTATTCAGAGGTAACGACAAGAACTTTGTTTTTGTTTTTTTTTCTATTTTTTCTGAAGCCAATGCACCTAGGACAATAGTTGTAGGAAGTGCAACGTGCAGAGCATAATGTCTGCCACTGCAGCAACACCTGTGTTAGGTCGAGATACAGTTTTTGGTTTTTGTGTCGTTTGCGTGAGTTTTGAGTTCGAATTCAATTCAAATGGCGGCAAGTGTCAGGCACTTTTATGGAACACAACGAGTAGTTGTTGTTCTTAGGACAGGAGGCTGGAAAATTAGTCCACAGGGTTGGGCCTAAACGGACGCAATTGCTTTCTGGGTTTGTATGGTTCCAATTTGGAAATTTACTTTATTGAAACGGAACTATAATTGGAGTATTTGTTGGACAAATTTGACTCAGCTTTGGCTAAATGGAAAATTTGTAGAACCACGAATTAGTCATTCAAATAGCGGTACGCAAGTGGGCGATACTTTTGGGAAATTGTTAAGTTAAGCTCATTTAATGATTCATATTAGGAAGTACTGGTGAAACGATCCAGTTGTCCTGTGAGAATTTTCGAGGATATTAGCTCTCAAAATACAAAAACAGGACCTTGGGACCCATATGTTATATTCCTCACACGAATGGAAGAGGCTTATATCAAAAGTGGGATGTGATATTTTGAGAATCAAGAAGTGGGGATGTGAAGAACATTTTTGGTGTTGTCTAGCCATCGAACCTTAACTAATCGCTTGACGCAGGACGCACATAATGTTCAAGATAGTCAGCTAATAGGCTAGAAAAGTGCTAATTCTGCTTTAGGTAGGGAGGCCTTTAAAGAGATATTCTTCGAAGAATCTGAGGTATTAAGCAACGAAATTATACACTCTGTAGAGGTCATCTTTTTCTCGCTAGAATTACAAGAGTACATACTGAACTGATGTCGTTAAGCACGAAAACTAAACTATCGACCTTCACGTGTCCATGGCTAAACGTTGTACTAGATTTAAAAATTAGCTGGAAGTTTAGTCTTAGAGCAAAGAGTTACCAAACCCTGCGTAGCATTGCGAGGCGGTCGAATATCTTGTCGAATTCTGGAGATGATACGGACTCTAAGATTTGGGTTCAAAGATTCAGCTGTTTCTCTAGCTGTATGGGATGTAGGGACGTCTTATTGAAAGCACATATCTTCCGAGTTGTCCAGTCGTGACCGTGATTGTGTTCCCAGCATCATTGAAGAGTGTCGTTTCACGATAGACCTCGAAGAAAACAACGTAGGATGATCCTTGGGCACATGAATCCGCTGAAAAGGGCAGTGAGCTTGAATAGCAGAAGGCAATGTAAAGTGACTTGATCAAAACCAAGTGATGTGTCAGCTTTAAGTTTTACCGCATCAATATGTTAAGGCAAATTGAGTTCCAAGCCTAGGATGCGAAAAGAAGGAACTTTGAATGTAGGTTGATCATGTAAAATGCAAAGTCAGGAGGAGACGAGGCGTATTTTTGTGAAAAAGTCCTTTTTGAAGGTCCAGATGGAATAATTATCGAGGTCTTGTTAAAGAAGACTAAAAGCTTCGGGCGAAGGAATGGGTTTGAAAACTTTTGTGTCATTAGCGTAGAAGGGGCGTGTGGGACAGATTGCTTATAGCTAGAAAGAAAAGAAGAGGGCCGAGATGGCTCCCTTATGGGACAATTGCTATTAATTCCGTAAAACCATCTGGCTTGCTTACGTGTCCGTTGAGACAGTTGTTCCTGTGAACGGCGTCAACTATAGACCAAGATGTATGTTAGAGTTGAGAATACTTAAGCAGTATGATGGAGAAAAATGTGGAGATTTGGATATCCATTATCGTTAACAAAGTATTGATGGGGCCCAGGACCCAACTGCTCGCAAGCATTATTCCCGAAGGTCAATTTTTCATTTGAGGAGTTTTTTTTTCATGAGAATTATACTTTCTAATGTTTGTCAGACGTTCGCGAGAGGTGGAGCTAAGAAAAAAACTTATAGTTTTTGCCTGAGAATTAAATCTCGCTCCTCAGTCCAACCCACTAACCACTTGAGCTACGGTGTCCAGAGGAACGGATCGGATGCCGTAATATTAGTAACGCCTTTCAGAAAACCAAGGCTTTGACCCATTAGTGGCGTCTCCATCAGCATTTGTCCTTGAAAAACTTTGTGAAGTCATCAAGTTTTATATAAGCCTTTAGCTCCTCTAACGTTGATGTCGTTCATATAGGCATGAGTCGTTAGATCTTAGTGAAACGTTTCGTTCCATCTAATGTGAGTAGGCCTTCTAATTTGCTTTGACATGTATGTATACACTGTCAGGACCTTGGTATGATTGGTTTCTTGGAGTTTTACCTATAGATGAGCCTTGCTTTTTTTTCATCTGATGATCGCCAGCCTACTAGTGAGTACCTTACTGAGTAAGACAGTCTTACATATGCAGGACATCGATTCCGAATCTAGATTATGAGCTACTTGTTGGTGATAGTCTTTTGTGTTAAGCAGTGTTCAGAGTTAAGAAACCTTATCCAGCCTCTAGTAAGGTACTGTATGTAGCGCTATAGAATAGGTTTGCCAGTTATAGAAGCGTGCAGTCAAAACTCTGACTAGGTGGTGTTTATTTAACCTCCATTTACTCCAAAGACGAAATCGGATCTCTCATCACAGGTCAGAAAACCATAAGAAACCTTGTCACCTTTCATGAGGTTACCCTCTTTTCCCGGAAACATTAAACTCGAATAAAAACTGCAAGTGATCTTCCGTCGGAGTAATCTACGTGAAAACACCTCGACATTTCCGTAATAAAAAGATATTCACTTGGCATCCACTCCCCAGATTGTTAGTTATAAAAAGTCAATATTTCAGGCGCTGAATGCCTCGACTAGCGCAGATAGAAGGCCCAAATGAAATATGCACAAAGCATAGAAGAATTCAATTCCTGTACCGCCCGGGAGATCCATACGCCACGGCCAGAGAACAAATGCACCTCCATTTGCGTATTGACACCTCATTTCTTTAGCCGCACTGGCAGTCAGTCCAAGACCGTTGCAATATCCACTGAATTATGATTTTTATTATCACTTAGCCAATTCGAAATAGCAATGCCACACCTGCAAACGCCTTTGTAATATTCAATTGCTCGTCGAGCATTAACCCCACCATGCTCGTACAACACAACACCTTCGCAGAGGGACTCTCAGACGGGCGGACCACCCAGCTGGAGCTGAGTTAAGGGCCATATTTATCATTCGCCGGCCAGGGATATGATTTCGGATGGGTCTCGCGCAAATTGCAAACACCGCCTGGACTGGGTCATAAAAATTCAACCAAATTACACATAAATCCCCGCGCGATCCAAGACATGATCATGGGCTTCGAACGAGGTTCAAGACCAAAACCTTTGTTCTGTATGTGTGTATGTGTGTGTGTGTGTGGAATGGGAAACCCATCATTGCACGACGAATTTTCCTGAATTTCAATTGACGTCTAATCAGGTCAAAAGAATTGTTTCACGGAGCATGGAGGCGGTATAGAACCGACGATTTCCCATCAAGATCAAACCATATGCGCGCCGTCAATCGATCGGTCGGTTGGTATGGTATGGCAACGAATTAAACCTCAATCTGCATTCGAAGAGTGGAAAATAGTTCAGTCGAGAGGTGAGGGCAGCGCTCTCACTTCAAATTCAATTGAAGTCGCTTCGACACTATCGCCGAACCTATCGACATCGACACCAAGAGTGAGGCAGCAGCGGCGCGGCATAGGCTAGTGGGTAACCTAGGTACGAAGTACGAGTTAACGTAACAAGCCATAGTGGGGGCCCCATCTCAACTCAACACTATCGATCTCGACAGTAATAATTGCTCTGGCAAGACACAAGACACCACAACGCTTTAGGTTGGCCCGGTGTTGAGTGCGGGAGATGATGTTGCTTTTGTTGTTATTGTCTTGTGCAGCGATGGCTGGAGGTGAGGTCACGTAACGGATTCAGGGCTTTGAACTTGACAATGCCGTTTCAATTCGTATTCCGGGATTTGTTTTTATGAATGCAGCGAGGGTACACGATGATAGGTAGCGTGGAATGATTGCCTGAGTCCATGAGTGGCAGGATGAAAGCCACACAACAACGGTGGGATTAGGGGTCAGGCGTAGGAGCGCCCTTTTAAACTCTTTAAAAGTGATTGGCATTGAAGGCTGCTATTGAGAAGGGATTGTATGTCAACGCATAACAATCAAAGTTCAAGTTCAAGTCTTTCATAATAACTTTGTGAAAATCAAATGCTTTAGGCCAGTTGAACTTTCTCTAAAGTGTTCCATCAGCCTTCTTATAACGTTTCTCCCTGGGTTCTCGCCATTTGGATCATATTTTGAAGGAGCTGCCTGGGTTCTCGAAAATTTGGTATTAGCTTGGACATTGAAGAACAGCCTGATTGGTATTCACTAACTACTCTCAAAAGCAGTACCCTTAGGCACTTCATGTAATGCTTTGACCCGACAGTTCGCGAGAACCTTAACTCCAGACTCAAGTTTAGACAGGATTGTGTTGATTGTTATAAGCCAAAGGCCAGGAGATATGACCTAACCGTGACAAAACTGATGGAACTGATCAGAACTTCCAGAATCGATTCCGCGCTGACGTGATTAGAGCTGCCATCAACGTCTAAGAAGGTAGCTAGGGTCTTTGTTTATAGTGAATTGGCTTTTCTATTGTTTGAGTAACTTCGGGAAGTGCCACCTCCGTTGATCACCCCTTAGTATTACTCTGTTGAGATTTGTAACTGTGTGTCCAACGTCTTTAAAAAAAGGAAGATAGGCTGCAAATATAGCTCAGAAGAACGTGGTTTCGGAGAATACAGCTTCTATAGATAAAAAGTGGGGATGGGACTACCTGAATGTCATTCCAGGATGAGGTTTCCGCTGCCTAGAGAGCTTGGAATATGTGTTCGCACTAAGACGTCCTTAGACAGAATCTTACTCAATTTGGCAGAATTCCTTAAGGTTGCAGTGAACTGGAAGTAGTCTACCTAAGCCAGGGATGTGGCTATTTTAATGCATTTCTTGTATCCTCCTCATGCGCTTGACAAAACTTGAATTCAATGCGGAAGTTGAGGATAATTCCAGTAATCTTCCTAAGATTGGATAGATCCTCGTTTCCTTCACTTCATACGACAGCAAGAAAGGTTGCATTAAAAGGAAAAGGAACACATGTAGCGCTTTGGTATAACCTTAGCCTTGTTTCCCCCCACAATACAGCGTCACTGTCACTCCGCTCCTGTTGAGTGTTTACTCCATCCTCGTCGTAGCAACCAACAGCCCAACTAGCTCTCCGATTTGATATTGTAATGTGCACCCATGATGTCGAACCCCAATACGAGAAGGAGCAACAACGACGAACTACAAGAACCAGAAGTAGTGCAGCAAAACCAAATGGCCCTCCGCGCAAATGAAGATCGATACCCCGTGAGCCCCTGGATCACTGCGCATATCGAGAACAATCAGAGTTCCATTAGGACAAGTCGCACCAGCAACGCTGGCGAGTGGGCGAGGACACTGAGTACATATTTTCTTCCATCATTCTCGTCGCGCTGTGTTTGTCCTAAATTGGCCTCGTTGCTGGACGTGTTTTCGGTGGACACAACGACCAGAGCTATATGGTCGTTGTAATTATCTCTGGTCGCGTTCTGATTTCTGGCTCGTCTCCCTTCCTTTGTAGTTATTGCTCCATGCTACGTGATGGAAGTGCTCAAGAAGTCCAAATCCATCTACAGATGGCTGCTTCTTGTTGTGGCACTCGGCTGCCCATGGTGGTGGTTATTAACTGTTCAACTTCATTTGCATTGCGCTGCAGCGCGGTGTAGATTGCTTGTTACAACATTGTTGCTATCGCTCCGGTTGGTGGCACGTATGTGGCCGGTCTGACATGGAGATTTGGAGTCTCTCTGATCATCGGGCAGTGGGTACTCTTCTGATATCGCCAATGGACTATATAATTTAGTTTTGGACAGATAACCTCTCGGGTCGATTGGCTGGAAATTTATGCAACGACAAGGAAAATATTGCAGGAGCTCGGAATGCGAATAAGTGGATGTAAGCTCGATGGGTAATTGATTGTTATTTGCGGAACGCAATCTGAATGGGGACACCAGAAAGGATTGATGGGAATTTATAGAGCGCGAGGCAATTAAAATGTGAAGTTTGGGTCAAAAGGTAACCAATAAAGTTCTACCATTGTGACAATGGCTGTGTAGGCATATCCTTTTGACAGAAAATAACGTTTATCTAGGTTTCTCAAGCCTAAGAGGTGCAAAATGTTGTTCAACTGAACCGGATGTACACTAAGTGAGATACTCTAGAAAGTTTTGTGGGATGGAATTGCATTCCAGTTTCATGAATTCGAAGCTGTACGAAGATTAGTTGAAAATTCTTTGCAAAAATATTCCACATACGACACCGAGCTAGTCACATTCGTCTTCTTTCTGCCCTCTCCTGAGGAGATGTAGCTCAGTCAGGACTGGAATCCAGGTGTTCTGTACTCTGTGCACAGATTCGCTTAGATCCTGGCACGTTAAGCACAGAAAAATGGAAAATATTGAAAATTCTTTGCAAAAATATTCCACATACGCCACCGCACTAGTCATAATCTTCTTAGTTCTGCCTTCTGCTGAGGCGATGTACCTCAGTCAGGACATGATTCTAAGTCGAATACAAACCCAAACGTGTTCAGAAGGTCAAAGCCAAACTGAAGGTCAACTCACTGTTATCGACGATCTCAGGCATCACGCATGCCATAGTGCAAATCCAACAGAAACTGGTACTCAATCAACTCTCTCTCTAGTTGCGACTCGACGACACCGGCATCTATTCCCGCAGAAGATTACCTAATCGGGTTCGGACACCGGATGTAATCCCTCACTGTCAGCGCTCTTCTAATTTTAGTTCTGGTTCCACTGGTAGCTTTAAATGGGCCATTTTGTCTGAAGAGTTTTTTTGTCCCTTGCTCTTGTTCGCGAGTTACTAACTAACTTCTGTTGGCAGCGCAAATGATAGAACCTATTTAAACCCCATCAGACATAGTCTTTCTTTAAAGTAGATAGACAGGTAGTCTCAGATTGGACTTATGGCTAAAACCAATAAATGCCTCGTTAACGAAAGTATGATACGTCTCACTACAAAGTGTAAATCGAAACACTTTTTCCTTATCCAAGCCGTCGCATGCCATAAGGCCAGCACTCACTCTCCATATCCAATACTCCACCCTCTAATCGAACAGATCGATCAGGGAATTTCCATTCTCACAACCAAGCCCCGCTAATAGAACCTGTCACAGCGAATCCATTACACTGTGTTAATCATTTGTAACACCTTTTAGGGTGAAGTATCTCTTTCAACCGCATAACCGCAATCAACTCGTCACACAATTTCAACCACAAACCTGAGCAGCTCCCCCAGTACCTGAGACGGTCGGTCGGTCTCCTTAAGGCATGCGATTGCATAATCCTCGCACAAACATACAATCAATCTCTATGATTGCATCTCTGCAGTTTTTGGCTCGGAACTCCCTGATATGAAACAATAATTGCGACGTCTTACGCTAGATTAGATTTCTAGATTTTCGTTTAACTTTTTTAACTTTTCGCAGCTATATCGCCATAAATTAATACAAATTAAAATTTTCCACTTTAATTAACCAGATTCCCACCACCCGGGCAGTGGCCAGTTGTATCTCGATACATTTTAGTGATTTCCCGAATCGAAATCGTAATCGATACGACTGCATCCATTTGTCGGGGCGAAGTTGCACAAACAGCTTGAAGTTTTAATTAGAGCTTTGCGAGTGGTCGAATTTTTAGGCCGAAAAGACCACATCGCGGTGCGACTGTAAATCGGCAGAAGACAGTCCAATCGGGGAGCAATTATCGAACTGCAGGTGTTGTAAGTGGGCAATGCCGCGGGTTGTCGCTCGTGGGAAGCACCAGCACTCTTAGGTATATAGTTGGAGTAATCAAAATGTATGTAATCCACTTGAACAGACGTGAAACGTTTAAGGAGTGTGAGAACGTAGCAGCTATCGATCCGGCTGTCTGGTGTGAGATATTTGAAAATTGATTTGTAATCGATGACACATGGTAGCAGACCGGTTATAAAAATCATTTATAACGTACTGGTATGACACCAGCAGTGCCATGAGTTCAATGAAACCCATTCGTTCTAGTTTGAATATTTTTAAGTTCCTGGAGTGTCCTTAGATACACACACGTCAAGAGGTCGTTCGATAGAAAGATTGACGTGGACTAAGCTGGTTTTAACATAAATCACAGTTGTACAGAACAGATACTTGGTATTAACACTTACACTGAACCGCTAACTTAAAACAGGCTAACATACATGACATAGTATGGAGGAAGGATCATTTATACAAGTGACCTGGACCCCAATCCCAGAGTGAAAGGACTCCTTTGAGCTTTAATAAGCGATAAGTATAGCAAACTTGTGAATTACGCAGTCGACTACCACAGGGTTCCATGTGCTCTCCCTTACTGTTGATTTTTGTTTCTTTGGCTTTTCAGAGATCAGATCAAAATGAATTGGTTATGTTGACGTCTGGTTGTAAGGCCATGAAGCCATTAAATCTGAAGCATATCTGCGAAGTCTAAGGGCCAAATTCTGGGAATGTAGTCCATCCATCCACATATGGTTGTATATTGCTATTGTCAGACCAATGATCACCTATGGAGCAATCACCACGAGGAAATACTAAACAAGATGGAAAGATGTATCAGAGGGAGTATGCGAACTTGGCCAACTGCAGTCATGGAGGTACTACTATTCTGTTAAGGATTCTGAAAGTAAAATGGTTTTACAAATGGTCGAAAACAACTACTGGCCTTTCCTTGAGATGATTTTGGTTTAACTTCTATGAGAACTTCATTACCAAGTTTAGCAACAAAGAGAAATGGAATCCGCAATCACAGAAGGGAGTGGTGCACAGATGGGCCAAGAACTGCTGTGGGAATTGGAGCACAAAACCGATACAATACCACCTCCACTCCGTCTAGAGTAGCCTCGTGGATACCGGAAAAAAAATTACTGCTAATAGCTAATAGCGAAAGTAAATTATAAAAAGAAGAAACAAAGGAACCACTTTTGGATACGTGGCCATAATTCCTTAGCAAGAAGGGGAGGATCAGAAACCTTCTCTAGTTCCTGAACCATTCCACGGAATAGAGGATCGCACCCTCAATATTTAGGAAATGATATAACCATGAATGTAATCAGAAAAGATTCGAATTATGTACGATAATAAGCAATAATAACCTCTGCACCATTATGGTCTGTTAAATGCCTCCGCAGATTCCGCGATGAGTCCCGTGAAATCCCAGAACATGGGCTGAAATCTTGTATAACACTGACCTACATAAGAGTGAACTACTTGGGCAAGTACAAACTATCACATGATATAAACTGATTGATAAACTATCACAGATACTTTGTCAAGCAACTTTTGTAGACTAAGTAAAGGCTAAGCATCCATAGCCCATCTAAAATTATGTGCTGTCAATATATAAGAGTCGATACAATGCAAAATGCTTGCTTAACTCAAGTATCATTAGCAAAGAAAATTACCAATCTAAATATTTGGTGCGATAGGTCCATGAAACCCAGGGGCTAGCTTCTCACAATCAATCGTGTTGTGGGTGAAATGTTCAAAAATTAATTTTCCATTTGAGAATCTTTTTCAAGACAATTCTACTTTTGTATGTTGGTCTGACGTTCACGACAGTTCTTTCCTTTCGTGAGTGGAAAATCAACAATTCAACCCTGCGCCCAATAAAAGTGAAAGAATTCCTGTCACTTTCCGTCATCTATATGGTCAATCTTTTATTTGAAAGAAGAACACTCTAGCTTAACACAGGAGAAAGCCAGTCACAGTGGTTGTAAAATATCTATTGAAAAGGATGAAGTGGATATATGTATGTAAAACCTTCCAACACTCTGCTTTCTTGACCAAAAACTATGAAATCCTACCGAGAAGAAAGATATAATTAACAAACTTAGTGTGCCCTCATTATATACTCAATATGCGATACTGCTTATTATTTACCAGAAACCGTATATCTAAACAATGTAAACACATCACATTACGTAGCACAGTCTTAGATAAGGGCTGTCCACATATTTCAACGGCTAAAAACACAATGATTACTAACAAGCCCGAAACCAGAAGCCCAGTGAATACAATCAAATTAATCGCTTTCAAGGAAACACACTCGTTAATAGCCTCAACATTGTTTGCTCCATCAATAGGTCGATCGGACATTGTGCCACTCTTGCAACATTTCAATGCGCACACATCAGGCCCAAAGCCTAGTCGTGAAAATAGCCTAAAACTGTGGACAAAAATATCTCTTAACTCCAATTGTCGACAACTGCCCACTTCGATTAGCCACGCCGTCGCATGGCGGCACTCAAAAGAGACCAAGAAAAAATGTCAAATTGAAATGAAAATTGGCTGTCTTGTCGCGCACTTTGTTAGCCCGATTCAAATGGGTCGGGTTATAATAACAACCAGAAAAGTGAAAACCACAGAAAAAAAAAACATCAAACACGTGCGTCGAGGCCGAGTCGATTTTCCATGCAACAGACCCTAGCCCCGAAAAAAAAGGCACTCAAGCCACACAAGTACCCGTAAAGCGTGAAACATTCGCCTTAACGGCCAAAATGGGAGTTTCACGGTACTACCGGCTTTGCGAACGCGCAACTGGTTTTTTTCAAAATTAATTTGACGACGCGACGCTTAGATGCATTTTGTCATTTGGCCTGGCGTTATATAGTTTACCAGCGATTTATCTGTGAGTAATAGGATTGGATACGTAGCCAGTCGTAAACAAAGCGAATTGCGTAGCGTTGGCTCCTGTAGGACTATGTATGCTGATGGTCATTGGGTTGGGTAACTCTGTATGTGGTTGATAGTGGAATTCCCTGTGGATGAGAGGAACCATAAAGTTATATAATTTTGGCTGGGCAAAGGAGTTATTGGCCGGCACAGTGGACCCATTTGCTCAGGAAACAACTTTCACTTTGTGGGTTGTAGTCGTAGTATGTGCGCAACCGCACTGCACTTATACGTCAAAAAGTCAACAATATTGTCTGTCCTCTGTCAATTGCTGGCGGCTGGGATGAAAAGGTTTCTCTGTGGCGTGTTTCCATTTCCATACGATGTCACATGGATTTTAAGTAATTGGCGTTAACTCTCACGGAACAGGGATGTGGAAGGATTTGTTGAACTAATTTGTCAAATTGAACTTATACCTGATAAACAGATATTTCTTATCCGCTTCACACATCTCAGATGAAAGGCTTAAAGCTGCAAAGTTCCTACAGCATTATTACATGTTGTCCCTACTTCTTGATTCTCATCAGTTCTCTGATGCAACCAGTTGCAGATTCCGACGAAATCATTGATTTTAACGAACATATTGCCTTGGATTGATGCAACGAAAACAGATTAAAGTCTGCTTTTATATTTTCAGAGACACATTAGTCAAAATAAAGAGCACAGGGGAAATAATGGATCCCTAAGGTAGGCATTCCACACAACTAACCCAGTTTTGGCTATTTCACCGAAATTTGTTTAAAGACAAGCTTGTGAATTGCTGTCTAGAAAAGCCAAGTATTCGTGGAAAACACGTTAAGCTCTGATAAGTCCCTGGACTTTTACAAAATAGGTAATCCAAAGGCCGACGGTTTGGGTAAAATAGGGTCGGAATATATGTACATCAGAACATTGAACCTCTTGAAGAAGAATTCACCTTGCATATTGAGCTCTAAGCTGGAATTAAGGGGCCTATGCAACCGCAACAGTGAGGTATATCTAGAGATATCTGTCTTACAGGTATCACAATAGGTCTGAGTAACCTATGCATCGTGTCATGGGTTACCCACATCCCTAACCTAATTTACGTCAAGGAAATTGACATCTTTTCTATCAATATGTGAGCCTGCGTTAAACTTTCGTTAGTTTCTCTCAGGAATGACTCAACAGTTGAACATTCGTCTTTGCTGAGTGTCAGACCTTGTCCTAAAGAAGCCTCCATTTAAAAAGGCTAATTTTTTCAATGACCTCAGCACGCTGGTATCCTTACATGTTATTAGAATTATTCGCTTCATAAGTCCCTGGGTGGGGGAAATAGAAAGATTCCTGGTATCACGAAAGAGTTTTTTGATCCAAGTGTGTCTGGATCATGGTGAGCCTTGATGACTTCTTTGCTTTGCAGGTGAGCAAATCGTAAATTGTCCAATAAGGAGTAGATTCAGGATATGCGTATCTGCTTCAGTGGCATAAGCTTTACTTATCCATTTTTGGACTGAAAAATTTTCCCTTTCCAATACACTCAGGGAGGCTTTGGAAGCACAGAATCAGAAGACGTGACCGCAGTGGATATCCTGATTTTTATGTGCTGAATCGACAGAGTTCAGGCCAGGAAAAGCAAGAACGTGAGTATTTCGGTGTCGTATACGTAATATTTTTTGTACTATTTTTCCAAATTTTTCATTTTTGCTATGCCACTCGAGTCAGAATTGTAGGGAATCTGTACACAAGCTGTAGAGCAGTAGATATCCTGATTTATTTAGTGTTGAATCAACAGAGTTCAAGCCAGGAAAAGCAAGAACGTGACTATTTCGGTGGCGTATACGTAATATTTTTTGTACTATTTTTCAAAAATTTTCATTTTTGCTATGCCACTCGAGCCAGAAGTAGAGAGAATCTGTGCTGTGCAGGAAAAGCAAGAACGTGACTATTTCGGCGGCGTATACGTAATATTTTTTGTACGATTTTTCCATATTTTGTTTCCCATTTACTATCATCACCAATCACGCGAGTTTGAAGTAGTTGGTGACCAAGGAACCGTTCTTGGGCATGTACTATCTATCGTTTCTCACTCTTATACTCTTACTCATTTTTTTCATTAAGGCCCATAGCTATACGGACAGGATACGTCGATGCAGTTTAAGTGTAAAGAGGACAAGAGTGTAAAGTACGGTCTCAGGATGTGCTGCGCTGTTACGCTGACTACAATTCCAACTTTTGGTATAAAATGTCAACTTTCGTCAGGATATAGGAATTACCATGACAATCGTTCTGAAGCTCTGAGCTCCTACCTTACTGATCTACGACTGCAAATTTGGCACAGGAAAGCCAGTTAAAATGGATCGGTATCTCTCCGACAGATGTCACTAACACAATTCTGAAGACCAAACTCGATCTACACATTTCGGACAATCAGCCTTAAGTCTCCCTTGACTTCGGCTGAAAAGATTTCTGAACGCGATCACTTCTAAAATGTCTAGAACAGAACAAATGTCATACAAAGGCTTTGTTCAAGCCGATCTTCCACTCGAAACGTTTGAAAAAAAAAAACAAAGTGCAACTTCTGTTAACAAATTCCACGAATACCCTCCTTGGCCCCATCTGCGAACCTCACTTTGCTTGCGTAAGCCTGATCTTCATATAAATCACACCGAGCACGGATTTATCTTAAACTTCACCACGTACCGGCAATGAACATAATCTGCGGCGGGATCTCATTTAAGCCAATCTTCTTCTACGGCCATTTATCTAATTTCGAGTCGAAATATTATGACGTAACAAAAGTCTACGGGTAAATTACCATCACGATCGTTGAGGGTATATGATCGTTCAATCTTTCTGGCCAATAGCCAGCGCGTGTTAGCGAGGAAAGAATACTTTGCCCAGTCCAGCCGCGATGATGATGATGATGATGATGGACCTTCAAAATGATTCTTCACGCTCAGCGCTTGGGTCTGCTCTGCTCTGGGTAGAGTTCTGCATTTTTGCCGCGTCGCCGCCGCCGCCGCCGCCGCACCGCACCGCACTGGGCTGCACATCATAGATCCACAGATGCAGATAATCATAGAGCGACCACTGAAGGCTCAAGTGCAGATACACGATCGTCTATTTGGCAATGCACGTAGCGGAGTTTCGTTCTTTTGTTGGGATATCTGACCGTGGGATTGGGATCTATGGTGGAGCAGCCCTTTGATTTGTTCTTTTAAATGGAAATTCGTGCGAAACAAACGAGGACGCGCTTGCGCGAGCATCCATCGTCTTCGAGGGTAATTGGTCGCCGTCTTCGTCGTCGTCTTCGTAGTCATCTTGGTGCATCTATAGGTATCGAGTGAGTGAGATGTTTTCTATGACGCGACCGTGGTATCCAGGAACAGGGTGGAATTATTGTAATTAAGATTTCCATGGAGGAGTTCAATGCATCGGAATGAGTGTGCGCGCGCATGCGCATGTGGGTAAGTGAGGAAGAGCAACAAAGGAATCAAATTACGGTTGTGGCAAGTTGATTTGTGTTTGGCGCTGGTAACCTTTGTCTGGATTCGGAGCCGGCCCTGCCGATGATGCATGGGGAATGTAGTTAGGTGCAATTTGTTTTACGACTGACCTTATGAGGCGCTCGTAATTTCAATTAGAATTCATAATGGGCAGAGGCAGGTTTTTATTGGGTTGTTAGGCTCATTTAAATTCCTCCTTGCTGGCTTGCTGATTTTCAAGGGTGCTGCCGTAGTTAGTCCAGCTGGATAGGCACATGTATCAATCTAGGTGTGGATTAGAGTGAGTGCATCTCAAGTGGAAGATGTGTCGGAGGTGATTAATTTCCATGGAGAAGCTCTAGTTATAGTTTGAAAGAAGTTTCTGGTGGATGAACCTTAAATGTTTCTTACATCTCCAACCAAGATCATATGGACCTCTGTGCATGCTGGGCACCATTGGAATCATATTATGAGTGCGAGATTTAAAGTAATGGACAAAATGCGAGCGGACTTGCTGAGGATTAGTATTTTTTCAAGAATCAAAGACTAGGAAGGACAGGAACAGAGGAGGTGTTGTTCCACAAGGATCCATTCTAAGGCCCTTGCTTTGGAACAATCGATATTTTTGAGCTGTGAACCCCAAGATTTGAAGAAATAATAGACTTTGGTAGTAAGGCAATTTATGGTGAATCTGGGCATCAATCAGCATGCTTATCCAGTTGGGCTGGTTCTTAGTTAATTGCCTCCAGTTGCGCACTATAAGTCGGTTAAAAGCGCCACCTAAAGACGAGGTTCAAAAACAATTTGGTTAAGTCGATGTTGTGGGTTATCAAGAAGAATAGAAGGCACTGGGCAGCTTGCTGCGATGAAGGTTAGTTTGGGTTAATTTAATCATCACACCTAGTTGCTGGCGTAGGCGCCACCTCCGATCTATCTGAGAACTTAACCGTGTTGAGTCCGATACTTACCTTAAGTTCCGTCGTTGCAGTGGCAGTTGAACATGATAATATCATCTTGACCCGTCTGCCAAGGCTTTTCAATCGACAAGACTTTACAGATGTCTTTCTAAAACTCAAGGTTAAGGTCTTTTAGGGATTGTTATAACCAATCCTTTGAGATGGATGTCCCTGAATATGGATCCTTTAGGTCTGCCTGAAAGATGTTTTCTTGGGACCACGGTTTACTTCGTGTGTTTTTATGGAATTCCCAGCCTTTGAGGTTGGAGAACTGACCGAAGAGTGGGTTTTGGATGTCCATATCACCGAGAACCGAGAAGTTATAGTCCATGAGAGCCGTCTCCACAAAGTCCAATACTCGTCTGTGAGTTAAACTTTTGAATTCATGATATTGACGACAGCCACTTGGAAGTTTCCGTAACAGAAACAGTCGCTGGGGTTGTAGACTGGAAGTTCTTGGCTTTTTCAGTGAGAGGTGGCAGGTATCGAGTTGGAGTTCTTAAGTTTTCTCCAGAATCTATCGAAGTGTGAAAAATGTACATATCTACTGTGTACTTTTCGGGTCTGAAGCTGCACTGATAAGGGCCAGTCAGGGTATTGATGAAAGGCTTCAGCTGGAAAAGCCAATGTTCTACATCTCCGCCTTCTAGGTCTCCGCCTACCAGCACCGGCTTGTTTGATGGCATGTGCTTGCTGGCACTCTTGGTTAGGCTAAAGGTTTCTGGGTGGTCTTTAGGTGAAACCCAGCACATCAGTTGCGAAACTTTTGATGGTATGATGGCAACGTTGCCATTGGCTTTCGAGACTTAATTCTAGTGCCTTCCAGTGCTTTTAGCGAAAAAAGAAGATGAACTCTTAGAAAGAAGTGTTTTAGCGTCCACATACCAGCTTTGCTTGTCTTAGATGTGATGTCCACCTCAATCCCAGTCGACAGGAGGGGAATGCAGACTAGATTCAGACGACACAACATGATGTCTCCATATTACAGAATCTCAGCAGGAATAATACCCCCAAAGCCTGGGAATTTGAAGGGTTTCTGCATGGTTTAACAACCTTAGATAACATTGCAGTCAACAAGATCTAGCCTACTACTGAACCTTGTGGTACTCCACAATTGAAAATAGATTTACACTTCGACGTCGGTGTGGTATCACAAAGTATCACAATAGCTACCACTTGTCCTTATCCAAAAATCAAATACAAATAAATTCCACTACCTATTCCCACCTGGCACTCGGAATTCCATTCCCACTCCCAGGTTCCTAGCCCAGCAGCAGCATTCATCCATTTCCATCGCGCCTCACTTAAGCACAGTTAAATGCCTCGCTTAATAGTCTCGCAGTGTTCCCAGCTTCCTACCAAATTCGGGCGTATTACCTGAACATTATGACTAGGTTAACATAAAAATGAAAAAAAAAAAACTACACCACTCAGGTAATACCCTGCGGGCGATTAATTTTCCATAATGGCGTAATCGACATGAAGAAATGATGAAAAGCAAACAAGGCGCGCACCAGCCATTCTCCATGACATCCACAGAGAGACCGAAAATTATGAAGATTATGTGGGCGGCAGTGGCGCGGTACTGCCACTATCCGCCAGCCAAAGTGGCTTTACGGGTGCAGTTGAACAACTGTTTTTTTATGGAGACTAACCGAATTAGTTTTGCATCTTTTGGTTGTCTACTGGCGGCTGCCTCGTTACACGGGCAAGTCTCAGCATCCGATACGATAATAACCATGATTACGACCAAAACCAACGACGGATATGTTCTGGTGGCTGATGTCCATTACCAATTCGCATCCATTTTCCCATCATTTTCTCGCCCAAGAGCCAGAGAGACACTGCAATTTTGAGAATTGGTATGCATGTGCCTCGGTTGGCACACCAGAAGACATTTCTGGTTGATGGTCAATGATCTGGTAGATTCAGCCCGGCTTGGGAATGGGCCACATTTGTGGCTTAACCGCAACCCTAGCTGCAGGGTGCAATCGTATGTGGTATGGTCTTGGCCTCTCCTTTAATTGCTCGGCTTTATTGACTCAACAACATGAGGGCCGGGCGGTGTGTTGCGGTTCGTTATGCAATAGCGGTAGTCGGGTTTGTATTATTGATTTTAAGCCACCTGCTAGGTCGGAAAGTGGTAAACGATTCAAAGATTTGGAAATTCTCAAAGTCTTTGGGTTACTGTTTCACTTTCATTGTAATTCCGGGTGCTTCACTGAAGAAAAGGCATATTGATGGTGTTGATTCGATTCAGATTGGGTGTTCGGTTAGTGGAGTAATAGGCATTGGCTTTTGTCTTCAAATCATGACATAACAACTAAAAAAGAAAATGGAATTGAAATGTATTGGCTTGGTTCATGGGGGCACTCGGTTGAGTGTGGAAATGTGAACGAAGATTAATTGGTTTAGGAAAATGAGTTATATGCACCCAAGGCATGTGGATGCTAAGGATCTCTTTCATAGAAGCCTGTCATCCTTTGCAAATGACTTCCTTTGAAGTTCTAGGAGCAACATATGACAGTCCTGTCTCGAATATCTCTTAGTAGCTGCGGTTGGTTTAATTAGTCTCTTGGTGGTCATGACATCGCAAAAAAATTTCTTTTGGTTTACAGGTTGCGCCATCTTTTATGTCGGTATGTAACCGTTGAATAACTTTGGCATTTATTAACCGATTAACTTAAGTAGACATGTTTTTGAAACGCCAATTCAATATAATTTTAACCATGAATCGCTTTATACCGAAACAATACGCCGAAATAGTGACGCTGTACATTGAAAATTGTCGTTTAGTTGTGCGAACTCAACGTGCATATTGTCGAAAATATCGCGCCGTCTGACAACACTATTTGTCGTTTGGTGTCGAATTATGATGAACAAGGGACAGTGGACGATCGTCAACATTCATAAATGTCCAAGCCGTTCCAATGAACTGCTTGAGTTTGTTGCGGAGGACCACTATGTGTCGTTTCGTCACGCGCTTAGCATTTCGGCGTCAGTATAACCACATTTGCGGGGCATTTTGAAGGATAATTTGACAAGTCGTCCAAGTCGCTTGCAATCCGACCAAACAGTCGCTCGAATGGTTAACACTGAACCCGATTTTTAGAAAGAAATTTTGATGACCGACCAGGCCCATTTCGCACTCTCAGAGTCCACACGAGATCCATAAAACACCATTCCATGACCAAATAGTGACAGGTTGGGCCAGCGTTTGCGCCAAAATCATCATTGGGCCATTTTTCTTCAGAGAAGGGGAAACAGTCGAAAGGAAACGGTATCGGTGGATGTTGGCTCATTATGTCTGCCCACAAATGTGTCCAGTTTGGAGTCTATGCCATATCTACTAACAATACGGCTTATACCGTAGCCTTGCCCCGTCTATTCGTCCAATTCGTCCTAATTCGTGGCTGATACGTTGAAGTCCCCAGGCAGAATTTTTAGGCTACGACTACTACATCATCACATACTTCAGACCCATTTTTTCATGGGACTGTTTGGAGAAGCTTAAGAACTGGTAGACATGTCCTCTTTAACCTTTTTTTCATGCTATCATCCGTACCATAATTTTTTCTCCAATTTTTGAGTCATCCACTGGCTTTTCCATCGAGTAGCTTATACTGTTCGCAAAATAATGCAATTTATACCCTCAACTGATGAGAGGATTCTATCAAAAGGTCCTTGGTACCTCACAGACTTTCACATTCTTCGTGCAACTTCCGTAGCTTCTTAGTATGCTCGCCGCACTTCGCTTCATGTCGCTACCTGGCTACCTGGCTTTTTCTCTCCCAGTGCTTGTCCATCTAGTCCTCTTGACGGAATCTCCTTTTCTTTGAAAATTTTAAATCCAATTTCTTTGAAAGACTGTCTCATTACGATTATACTCTCGAATGTTTGTCAAATGTTCGTGAGTGAGGAGGTCATGAACAGAAATGATTGTTCTCATTAGTATGTCAGCGGACCATGCTTGAGAGTCACAACTTCTTCGACTTCAGCTACAGCTCCCCTGAATTGGAGTGAACCCTAATAGATCCCCAGACCGGGACTTCTATTTTATGTTAGGATAGCTATTTACCCACAAAATGTAACTCGCGTTAGAGTCAAGAGAGAGTCAAAGCTGTTAAACCATCTGTTCAATCTTTAATCAATCTTGGACCATCAATTACCCTGAAATGCACCCGAATGCGCAGCAACACACAAAATCGGGCATCGGGTAGCTGTCGGAGGCGTGTACCTCAAAGATGCAATGATATCGAATGAATAATATAAATACGAAGGCTCAAGGAGGTGTTACATAGTTCATGTTGCAGATTC
Source organism: Xylota segnis (assembly GCA_963583995.1). Lineage (NCBI taxonomy): Eukaryota > Metazoa > Arthropoda > Insecta > Diptera > Syrphidae > Xylota > Xylota segnis. The sequence continues at coordinate 23,854,684 of OY757236.1, read as the reverse complement.
CATCGCGGTATGTCCATACACTGCACGTACACATGGTTCGGGATTGTTAAATCCCCACAAGCTTTCCTTCTGATGCTACCTACAGCCGGAGGGGTACACACACATTGCCTCTAAGAATTTTATTGCCTCGTAAATTGCTACCATCTTCTTGGAGTACATAAGTATTTATTGTGGAATTCATTCAAAAGGTTTTTATTGTTATTCGCGAAGTGGTACTAAACATCCTCTTCAGTTGTACGCCTCTTTCAATTTGGCTGCAAAACATATCTGACAGATGCCAGTCTTTAGGTGAGCACCAGCGCCAATTGCGATACTACTGGCGACTTGGTTATTATTTATTTATTCTTATCGACATGTTGAATATATTTGTGATATTTGATATACCGTTAAAACGTTCATTAATTAGCAGTGAAATGAAAGACGATTATACTTGGTTGTACCTATAGTTGGTAACATCCAGGCAGTTAGACGAAATACGATTGGTGATTGCATTTGCAGTAGTTCTGTGTGCTAATAAAATCGGGGCAAACTTTTATCACTTCCATCCAGAGATACCGTTGGTTTTAGGATTCAAAATGAGGTACATAAAGGCCTGAAGGTCTTCGGATAATTGCAGTAATTAGAGGAATAAAATTGAATTTGAACAAATAGTCCTTGTTGATTGGTTTGGCTTTTTAATATCGCTAAATCGGTGGTTTTATCGTTTTAGCATTCATTCATTTTTGACGAATAACTTGTTTTTCGAATAAAATATTTCGATTTTATGATACAAGAACGGGATGATCGTACAACAAATGTTCATTCTTGAACCTGACATTCGAAACAACTCCTCAATCGCAAGGATTAGACGGCGACCAGGTTAAGAGATCAAATTGGATATTTTGTGGCAAAGATTACTTTTAGTTTTGTTAAAATTATTTAATTTAGTAAAAAGTTAATAAAACTTGAAATGCATTTAATACTTTTGGGTCACCCTGTTGAATTTGCTTAGTCTTAGCAGTGTTTGGGTTAGGTGGGTTATTGTCCTCGCTCAGTAGGGACGCATTTAGACCAGAGGAAGGTTCATTGTGATACACTGTGGGATAATAAGCGGATTACTAGCACCAGAGACCTCAACGTGGGGTACGAGTCAGGACAACCGGTCTCTGTGTGAACTCATGCCGAAGACGTATGTTTCGTCATTAAGGCATTCAAGCAGTTTGACCTGGAGACTTTATTCTGCTTATGTCTAGTCTGGCTAGATCGTTGATCTCGGTGAAGGAGTACTCATTGTACAGGTGCATAGGAAATGTGTCATGGTTGCCTCCTCTTGCTCATCTCTACAGCTTCTACAGAAATCGTTGAAGGGGGCACCAAACCTTCTTGCAAACATACAGTGCCCTATTTAGTGCCAATAACCTTTCTTAGGGTTGTCCTATCGACAGAGATATGTCTAAGGGTTTTCCTAAAATGCAGCTATTTCTAAATTTGTTTGGAAGAGGGACAAGTGCTATCTTTATCGATTTCTGATCTCTGTTCTCATCTTTTGCACACAAATGTGATCTCTCACGGAGCAATATTTTCTTTTTGACATCCTTGTCAAACTCATTTGTCTGTGGAGGATAACGATGATATATGGTCCGTGCTCCATCCCGTTCGATAGCGACTTTTCCAAGGGCTTTGGTGTCAAAAAAACGATTTAGACAAGCCAATGCGCTGCCAGGTGATTTTTTCAACACGAAAGGCACTAGAAATTGACTCTCTAGAAACTAGAACAAGGTCGCCAGATACAAAGTAAGACCGTCTTTTGTTCAGCAACACTTATACTAATCACGCATACCACCTGCATGTACACTCGCTTCATTGCCATAGCATGTCGCACTTATTGATGCGAAAGTACGATTTGATCCATGAAATTCTGGAAAATTCACCCAGTCCTTCGCAATCGCCTAAGAACTGCTCCAACTGAACTAAATAAAGTGATTTGCTCCCAATCGGTTCCATCTGGTTCCATTTAATCCAACCAGAAGTAGTTCCTCTCTCTGCAGCATTACCCACTACACCTATTGGGTACTTAACCTGGTCGATAGAGAACCTTGAGCTGTTTTACATTCATGCCTACCCCACCCTGATATACATATAATTATGCATGCATGCGTTGCGTATGCATCAACAATGCATGCCAATTCTTGCGGTTGAAATTTGCATTTTGCACCTTAGCCTCAGGTGCAAGAGATTATACATTATGACAAGCCCTCTATACGGCGTTTCACATACGCCCATTCACTCCCTATCTACTGGTAGATGAAAAATGTCCTCGCGCAGTAAATTTTTATTCATTTTTCCCGTTCCTCGCCCCATCTCCTGTCCAAACCCCTGGCTATGGCAATGTATTCGGGTTCAAGGATTTCGAATTGTGGACACCACACCGGGCTATACACAACAGCTTCTTGCTCACGAAATGCATAAAATCCAATAATTAAAAGGAATTTCACGATTTTCATCTAACCATGGTCTATACCCCACACACACACATAGCCACAAAGCGCACAGCTTCCGATAAGTGATAATGGTTGTTACCCAGCAGAGGCAATTCATTTCAAGCCAAGATACAAAGCCAGATACCACCTCTAGCCGGCCACCCAGCTCTCGTTTTTCACTGGAAAAGCACTTTCACGACAGAAGAAGTTGCAGGAAAGGAAGGAAAAAAAAAAAAATAAGAATCACGTATGATCTGGGATCAAGAAAGTGAATTGCACCGCATGGCCGGCGTACCATGGAATTAGACCGGAGGGGCAGACTATTTCGTCCAATATGAGTTTTGATGGTATCATGTGGCTTCGCGCACTCATTTGCATTGAAATGAACGAGGAAACGATCTGCACATCGCACAAAGATACGGATGCGATCGCTTGCGCTTTTGTGGTTATCGATCGCACTCATGGAATTCTTGTACGAACCGCAAGTCGTTTGGGTGCTGGTGACGATAAGTGAGCTGATAGTTTCGCCTTGTCTTCTTGTTTTTCGTTGGGAAAGTGCGGAACCAACTGATCACAAGGTAGACCACAGATTCGAAGGCAAGATTGATAAATTGATCGTCTTCCGGTTTAAGAGGAAATGTTATTTTATTCAAAAGACAGAGCAATTACCAGTCTTTGTTCTTAGAGGCGGTACTGCTTCTGCTTGTTGACTGGACTTAGTATGTCCTGTCCATGCGAGTTCATAAGCGAGTTGCTTACCACAATAGATCAGAATTGAAGGAGGAAAAAGGTCCTTTGTAACTGCCACTCACCAATAGAATATTCTTCTATGCACTAAAAGACCAAACATTCATCATAATAAGAAAGTGCAAACCAAATGAGGACTAAGACCGAACAAATGAGGAAGTCCAATCTAATTAAGCAAACAAAACACCAGGAGCCTGATCCCTATCCTGTTTATCCTATCTGAACATGATCACACCATGGCCGAGAGTGATTCTCGGTACTCTTAGTACACTTTTACAGCTGACACTTTCTGGTGCTCCTGATAATATAATGAGCTTCACTAAGCCTAACTTCAGGTATCCGCAAGGTGGATCTGTGGATCATGGATACATGAGTAGTCTTGGAGACATTAGAACGAGCACGAGAGTGGACACATTCAGGGGACATGGTGTCCCCAACAGAGACTATGACCGAGACAATCTTCAATACATTGCTAAGAATTTTGGCCAGAATTCTATTCTCTCAAAGCTCACAGTCAATTGGTTAGAAAATATAGTCAATGACATTAGGAAATTAAGCTAATTTAAATGTAGCATATTGGCTGTAGATTGTGGGTGCAGAATTCTTCATAATCTATGGTTCTGTTGTGAGTGAAGGATTGTAAAAAGTCAGCGTGGATAATGAATAAGAAATATGAGATCAACATCAACACCGGCGCTCGAAAGAAAGTCCAACTGCATATAATGGACTTCATGTAGCTTCTATGAGCTATTGGCTGTTATCTCAATGGAGTGTGTATTTGGAAATCATTTGTCTAATCACGTCGCTTGCAATATCGTTGGATGGGATGCAACTTTAGCTGCTTATCCTTCAGTGGTCTGAAGCCGATAATTGCTTTTCTAGTAGACAAGGAGTAAATTTGTATCTAGTACCTAGTGCACCGTTAATCCAATTTCCATCTTTGGTAGTTTAATTCCATATAATTTGAGTGCATTTCCAAAAAAAAGTCCACTCATAGGCAAGACATATCATTTCAGCAACAAAAGCGGAAAAAAAGTTCGCAAGTCAACTCTTTCATTTGCGTGCACAAGCGCAATCACAATCACTCCTTTCGCATTGAATTGTAGCAATTTCGTAATTCCACCTCAATACTTCCGTCACAAACAATAGAGCTGTCATGAACCACTCACCGCCAGCACAGACCGGCAATTGCCTTTACCTCCACACCTGCATCAAATGACTGCAATTTCAGCATCAAGAAAACCACCCAACACAAGTAGCTTTTTTCTGCCTGCCTGTCAACTAGCCACTCGCAATGAAAGAGTAAGTCTTTCGCTCTCTGTCTCTCCCTGTCAATCTGCATGCCAGACGTTAAATAAATCTTTTGTTTATTCACCATTCCACCTGATAGAAGTGACATCGCGCGCCATATATGACCAACGTCAACTCAAAAAAGCTGACCATATGTCTCACCCGATTGGCACAAATAATTCCCCAACTCCAAATGTTGGAAACGTCAAATTCATTCGACGAAACATCATTTGGCTTTTATGAGACAACAGGGAAGAGACTGTTTCCGTTCATTTGGACATCCTTCAGATGTTCACCGCCACGAAGTGTAATAACGCCACAGATGCGGCCACAGATCCTAGAAAAGGCAATAACAGCATGTTTGTGCATTTCATAATGCGCAACAACGCTAAACCCACTGTCTAGGTTGATGATAGGCAAGGCACGGTAGAGAGGAGCAATCGTTGTGCATAGTGGCTGCAACTAAAAGGCTCATGTTCCAACACATGATGAGGTATTTTAAATGTCCACAGAAGCTCGACCGGGGACGGATGGGGTTCTTTCATTAATGCGTCAAGTTTCTCGAATTGGCATCACGGTATTTCATTAGGTTTGTGTGCCTAGTCAATTAATTGTGCGGTTTGTTTTGTACGCTTTGCGTACATCCAATCCATGACAGATATTTCAATCAGGACAGACTACATGTACATGGCGGCGCTCTGTCCCGGTGGCACATCATGTCACATAGCAAGTTTTGTGCCCGTGGTATTGTTTTGTGGCAACAACGCCGGCGGCAATTAGTTGCTTTCGCGGAATGATTGAAATCCAAAAGACACAACAAATTCATTAAACAAACAAAAATTCATATAATTGATTGAGTAACGTAATTCGCCGTGATGTTGGGGTCGTTCGCATGGCTATAGGACGCTGAAGGACGCTTTAATTGATTCTAGTTAAATGAACATCTAGGTTGACTGCAATTATCCATGCTGATATCTATATTAAAATATTTTTAAATAGTTGAAGGCTTTCAGCATTTTAATGGACTTGTTTCGGACAATGTATCTATACGATGGAAGCAATTAATTTGTTGCAATTACAAGAAATCCATCCAATGGTTTTGTTCTGTTCTGAATAACCTCGAGTGTGCTTTAAACTCCTGACACATATCTGTGCTGGGTTAATGAAGAAGATTTGTTTTTGTGGCATCTATTCGAAACCAAGTCCATAGAATGGCAAAACCTGATATTGACCATTAAAATCCAATAAAACATCTAATGAATCCCGCACTACCCCGCCTTAATTTATTCATTATCCATCCACACTGATGCCCTGCTCCAGGTTCGACGATATTGCAAAACAAATTGCAAATCACCTCAACTTCCTTGTACCATGGTCAACAGCAAAACAGCAAAACGACAAAATGCATCAAATATCTTTAGATCGGTATCTGCGGACCAAAATACAAACACAAACGTTCAGCAAGAACTATCAAACAGTTCAACGTTGATAGCTGCGCGCGGTGGCGGCTTCGATTACCTCAGCAATCTGCACTAGCTTGGCTGGAATATCTTTTTTTTTGCGCTGTTTTTCTATAGAAAATTTATGAGATGCGTTTATGCGGTAATTGCCGACAAAGAATAAGAACTCTTCCAATCCAATCCAATCCAATCCTAGTGCAATAACTTACCGCACATGACATTTCCTCATGCGATCGCAGTGAGCGCGCCCAAGACACAGAGCGAGATACTCGATTCCATCGCTCAAGATCTTGAAAATGTTACGTTGTTGGCATTGGGAAAAGGTCGCGCTCTCCGACAGATAGACAGATGGACAAGCGCGCTAAAGCCAAGACTTTTAGAGATAGATGTCCGCTTTGGAGTTTTGCTTCCATCTTTCGATGGATTTGCTTGGTGCTCCCGCTGTCTGTTGTTGTTTGGTTGTTGTCCTTCTTTTGTTGGTTCTTAGTACCTCTGCTCGATGCCATCCTGTGTGGAGTAGAATTTGCAACACGGGACCTAATTGATTTCAAATTACCTCTCAATGTTGTGTGGAGATTCTTTCGAAGTGAAATTTATTTGCCATCGTCCTGTAATTACATCGCGCTCTGTTGATTGTGTGTTCGTGTCTTTTACGAAGTTGGGTGAGCAATGTCATCGCCTTGTCATTCCGAAGACAATGCACAGTGGGGTCGTCAAGATTTTATTTTTCTTTTCAAAGTTAGATCTGTGGCTTCAGCATTTACCGCGAAACCATCTTATGATATTGGCGGACTGCGGATAGGTTCCTTGTGCCGGATGCAGTTTTTAAATCTTGAGGTCGACATCTGGCCAATTTTTCGATTTGTTCGATGGCTAGGCTAACAGCTGTGTACATGGTTGCTAAGCAATTTCCAGTAGAAGAGATGAATCACTGATCTTGCGCTACCAAAGGGTCTCAGGAAAACACTTCAACAAGCTTGGGGATCTTCTCCAGAATCCTTCCTGGAAGGTTTCTGAATTGACCAAATATTTGTCAAAAAAACTGAGCTAGGCCTATTCACAAGAAAATGTATATAATTGGAGGTCCATTCCACTTGATCTAAATGGCACCTAACCTGGTGCTTGGGTAAGAAAATAATTAGACTCATCCTAGACAGTAAACTAAGTTGAAAACCTCAAGAACGAGTTGAGAACGCTACCGTATCTCTGCAAAGTTTTATTAACTAAATGTAGATTCTAGCCTCGTATTACACATTGGCTAATTGTTCATCTAATGGTTCGTCATTCCCTTCCATACGTATGGCGTGCTCGTCTAGTGGTACGGTGGATAAAGCCATGCAACCTACTCCTCAGTCTTGGGGAAAGAATAGACTGCCTCTGCATCAATATACTCTTAAGGACAAGTCCAACTGCGGTTATGGACATATTATCCTACGTGATGCCGCTTGACATCTACTGCAAATGCGGCCATTCGCATGTAAGGAATCCTTCTGTGGATCAATCTGGACACCAACCACTCGTCTATTTTGAATAAATTAGAACTCATCACAAAGGACACTGATTAAGCCCTGTGGCCCAGCTCCTATTCTACACAAATTTTGAAACATATATGCCTTGTAGAACTGACTGGGAGAATGGTGGAGAGTTTCGTAGTGGATCAGTTTGGTTCTATATCGTGTTTCAATGGGAAATGGAGGCAATAGCATGATTGCATGGATGAGGTCTGCTAAGCTCGCTATACTTAGAGAATTCTTCTTCGACAATTTTGGCAAACTTGATTACATAAGCATTAGCAGCCTTGAATGAGGTTTTTGTTAGTTAAACGGGTACATCGAGGACTCTCAATCTCCTGTGGTCTAGGTGTGACTGGACCAAACCTGGCTTTAGTTTTGTGAGTGATTGTTGTCAAAAGCGTAAATATTTAAGCTTAGTTCATCAGTGGTACATACTATACAGATGTTGAGATTAGGTTCGTCTTTTGCTGTAGTCACTCGAAGGTGTCAGGGCTAAAATGCAAAAGTCCCGGAAAGCAAGTATTTCTATAACTGCTATGGAGCTATAGACTTGCTTATTACAACTTCGACGCACGTTTTCGCTTTACATAAAATGTCTTAAAAGCTTAAGGTATTCACATCCGTATTATAGTCGAAAAATTATGAGCGGGGTTTAGCCCCTGAGATGAGGTGACACTGTCAGATCCTTAAGTGATCGTAGCTGACTCGTGCGAGTTGACTTTTAGAACTATGTCTAACAGTGATGTCTATGCTTTCCAAAGTCTACGTTCAGGCATACGCGGATGATCTGGCCATTCTTTCGGTCGGGTCATACCTACAGACTGTTTGCGCTTATACGCAGGTATCCTTAGACATGATCGACGAATGGCTTACTAGGAATGAGCCTTGGGTCAATAATTTAAAAATTGAGGTAGTTCTCTTCCGTAAAGACTAGTAGATGGAAAACTTAGCCAGTTTTAAAGGGTGTCAGTACCCAGATCTCCAAGGAAATGAAATATTTGGTAGTGATCCTAGATAAGAGATTTCTCTGGGTAATCTTTGGATCTATTTGGCAAATATAAGACCTTTTCTAGCCTATGCGTCGAAGGATTGGTGGAGCGGAGTTTCGGACTTGTCTCGGCTGCACGGATTCGCTGCGTTCTGCTCTAGATGCTTTGCTTGATTTATGTATCGTTCCTTGATGCATTTACTATGGACTGTACTATCAAAGCCATACATTGCTTTTGACGAGGTGGGTCTAGACTGGAGTTTCGATGACATCTATCCTACGACCCTAGTTCTGTGGATATGACATGGATGCAATGATATGGAAATTTCGACTGTGAATGATGGCTTCAAAACCAGTCTGGTGTCTCCGTTGAGATCTATTGCTACCCTAATGGCTACTGACTATATTATTAAGAATAGGTGGATGGGTCCGAGTATTTGCATCTGCATCATCAGTTGAGCAGTGCTTAAGGCCTTGTTCAACTCTGCAGTCCGTTTCAAAATAGTTCGAAAATGCAAGAACTCTTTGAATTCGGTCTCACGGTTGAGTTCTTTGACTCGTGTCTGCGTCCCAGTTCACACTGGGATTGCTGAAATGAGATGTCCGATGAGATTACCGAGCAAGGATAATTTCCCAGGACCTCCAGGTGCGTTGGGCCTTCGTGCGTTCTCGGTCAAGGTCTTCTTTGACGATTGGGTATTTTAGGATTAAGAGACGTCTCTGTCTGCGACAGAGACGGATTCGGTGGCAGATCTTCGGTTTTGATGTGATGAGTGCTGATACTATAAGCTCCTCATCGCCAAAGTGTATTCTCGACTTTGTCTGAAATTGGAAGAGATGGGTAATACTGGATTTTGGATGGATCGGTGCTCCAGTAAAGCGATTCCTAGTCCTACAACAAAAAAAAGGCTAGGCCCTTGGACTAACAGGTGCTCCTGTCAAAAATTGCTTCAGTTTGAGCATGAAACTGAAAGGAGCTACAGTGCCCCTAACATTGTCGGCTGCCCCACAGTGGGTTCATTCTGTTGACCCTTTTTTTCTGTTCGAGCGCCGGTCATGGACTTTAAAGATGCGCTCAGTTATTCCAAAGATTTTACACTCCGATAATACAGAGTGAGAAATACATAAACAACATTTCGGTCTTCCTCCTCGGTCTTGACCAACGAACGGCCGACCGGGCCGATGAAGTTCAATGGCAAGGCATTACCCGAAGTGTCTTATGTCTGCAGTCCGCCATCTTAGCCAGCAATCACCGTGTCATTATCAACATCCTAGTTCGGTGCGATGTAACGAAAGTGACAATCATCGTGCCGTCGAATGAGTTGGTATACGCGCGCGCGCGCGCGCTTCCACCATGTACAAGTATATACGAAGATTTATCGAGACCTTTGCGACGTGACTCACGTTTTCCTTACCCCAGAGGTACCTTGTCCCCTCTCCAATCCCGACCGTCAAGCCATCGCGACTATTTGTGCCTTAAAGTGTTTGGCGAATCGCCAGTACATTTAAACAGCACGGCCCCAAGGTCCAAATCAAAAACCATTAATCAGCAGATTCCTGGCTCGTCGCAACTGATGTTGCGCGTTCCACACCAGCTACTGGGCGACGCGCTAGCCATGTTACAGCCCCGATTGCCATCCAGATAAGAGACTGTGGTGCCCACGGTGGGACTCTAGGTGAAAATGTGATTAATTGATAATGATTTGTGCTGGACTATTATATCGTAGGATCCGACAAAATTGCTATCACTGGTCCTGCGTCGCATATCCGTCGACTGGGCTCTGGGTTATTAATGCCCGGACATGAATGTTATATTTTTAATGTCAGCGTCGCACTGGATGGATCCTTCAGAGGTCCAGAGCCATATGGAGATAATCTGTAATCGGGTTTTGTGTGTGCAGATGACGGTGGGTATTAATTTGCTCGAGGATTGTGTGTTTGCGGTTCTCGGAACGTGGGGTGAATTCAATTATTATGCTAAAAATATCGAATAGCGGAAACTCGTACAATTTGTTAGGGTTAGGACGTTGAGAGAGTGGCGATCCTTTCTAGAATTTGTGTGTGTGGCTGCTCTACTAATTGGTTATTCGGTGGAGATTTATCGTTAACCTTGGACCGAAGCGCGTAGGTCTGAGCCGTTTAAATTGATTCTATTCTGTCGGGAGGTATGTAGAAGCTGTGAAATTGATTTGGAAGTGGACCGCACAGGGTGTAGAAATTATGTGAATTTAGGTTTTTAGGAAAGAGTGGCAGAGTTATTCAGAAAATTGACTGATAGCTGGGTCAACTCATACTCAAAAGTATGTCAAAGGCTTGAGATGGGATTGATAAAAGAATAAATCGATGTTTTCTTCGGACAATTCAAAAATACTATTCAAACCAATGCCGGCTTTGGACAGTTCTAGAGAAGATATTGTTTGACATTAAGTAGAATGATAGTGTCAACAGGATGCAAGTAAATCATGTACGGAAGGGTTCAGAGCTAGAAGTGGTAAGTAGGTAGAGTTGCGATTCTTTGGAACTAGAGTGCGCCTTAGAATTCGTGTAAAACCGAAATAAACCAAGAAAGTGAACAATGGTCGGACATCTGGAAAGTAGAGATTTGTTTCTCATTAGTAGCCGTACAGTTTCTGCAAAAGGAGTTTTGAGGGATACTAGTACCAGGAAAGGACCAATTTGGGTACAATTCTGGCAATATCTGGTCTTGATCTACCAAGTTGATCATATGACTTATGTTTGCTGTGATCAGTCCATTGTTTCTTGATATGACACAACTAGTGAAGCTGTTCCATCCGTGATTTGGCAAGCTAAGGGAAGTGAAGATGTATATTACTCAGCGAAATAATACTCTTTCCGTCAGTGAGTCAATAAAGGCCAAACCGTGCCTGGTAAGCTCTTTATCACGTTCATTAACCTTATACATACTGTATCAAGAGACCCAAATGAGTGTGATCGCTCAGGAAGTGGCAGGCGAGAATCTCCGCTTAGAAAACACTAGCAGAGTCTTGGAAGCAAAAAGAATTCTATATAATACGTTGGTTAGAGAAGATGCCAGCGTCAACTCTGCAGTCCGTCTTCGAACCGTCCGTGTCTATACCTATTCGTTTCATGTAATCAGTTGAAGATCAAACCAATTTTCTTGGAATCCTTTCCAAGAACATACAGTCCATACGGCTTCGCAGTCCAGCACCTAGATTCTCTGAGCCAGAACTGAATACGCATTATTTTTAGAAACTTTCTCAAAACTTTTCAAACAGATGTTCAAGAGTGTCGACAGAAAATATCAAGGCATCGCAAGCTGTCCGAATATCCGTATTTTTCTAATGTAGCTCAAGAGCAACGGAGTGAGGTCTCAACCCTGAGGTAGACCATCAACTTGATTAGATTGCACAATGATTAGGTTGAATAGTCGATTACATAGACGGTTTTTAGAAACTCTGGTATTTTTAGCCACTACATTGCCCTCACGAGAAGATCTATGTCGGGGATGTGGAGACGAGGAAGCTAATGAGGATACAACCCACTTTCTTTGTCACTGCCCTGGGCTTATCCACCTTAGATTCAAATTTCTAGGGCGACACTTTTTCCGTGACCTCGAAGAATTAGCGAACAGACCAATAAATTAAATTTCTAGGTTCATCAAATCAACGGGATGGTTTGGTGATCCACAAGATACTAATCAGCACTAGGGTTTACCAAGGGCAAGGGACTTTTTCCCCTTTGGGTATCACAATGGGTCTGTATTGACCTGAGTGTGGCGACGTGTTCTAGTCGCCGACCCACATACCTATCCTAACCTAACCTTGCCCTCACGAGGAGGTAGTTGCAGGTTTTGCTCGAGATACGCTGAAATAGCTATCCAAGATGATATGAGATTACTGGTTCTCAATTCCAAGAAAATGTAATCTTCTTCCAGGATTCGTTCGCACTGTAACTAAAGTAATGTTAAAGTAGAAATGTTCGAGTGATTGCCAGTTGTCGTACTCTGATGGAAGAGTCCTTCGGAACAGCTATCTAGAGAAACTGTGGTTACCAAAGCAAAACACCTTAGTTCTTGTTGATCTTAGTAGGTCATCATGATTGGAAAGGTTTGAAATAGGTGAAGGAATAGATCTCTGAGGAATGTCAGTACTAATTTGCAAATATATCTCACGGCATACCGTTGACCATACTTTTCCAGAGAAAGCATGAAACATGAGAACATTGTGCGAAACGCGCAACGTGTTTGGAGAAGGAAATAGTGAACTCTACACCTGGCCGAAAAAGTACCTCTCAGTCGTCTTAAATAACTAAAAAATAAAGACCTAGGACATACACATATATATACTCCAGTCCTATCAGTTTTCGAATCCAAGGTAATAGAGGAAGAGAACTCAAACCAACTTGAAGTTCGCAACTAGAGGTTGTTAACCAAAAAGCACTTTAAGTGAAGAGGGTCGCAGGTCAAACTCAGGCTCATTCCACCAGCTAAATTGGAAATATTCGTATAACCTATCACTCTACAAGGATCATCTAAAACTCTTATATTTTGTTATTCTGCAGAACTCGTTTTAAAGTTTGGAAGTCAGTTCATGTTGCATGTTGTGTGGAGGTGTTTTTTTTAGAGTGATGGATTTTTCAAATGACACAAATTTTCAAAATGGCTGTCAGTTGCCAAGTGACAGCTGTCATTATATTCAGTATATCTTGCCATTTTATATTTGAAAAGAAACAAGTCTCAACCATGGTTTAAAATAATTAAAATTTACTTCGAACGTAATCGTTGAATTCACGATCGTCATGATCGCCCATCTGAACCAGCAATTCGTCGTACAATTTGTACCACACTAGCCTTTCTTGATTCTAAGCCATCGAGATGCTAAAGAAATGTTCGTACCCAAGAAGTAATAGCCTCTGGGAGTAAAAGTGTAAATGAAGGCCCAGACCTATCGATTAGGCCTTTTTTTTGCAACTGTTTTGCGGCTGTCCGTCCATCAAATGGAAAATTATGGATAAAGATATTGGTGTCCATCCTTGTTGGATTCATCCATTCGTACATCCGCTAAATGAATTCTGGATAGGTTTAGTGATTTTACGAACAATTTTTTTTAGTTTTAAGGTCTATGTCTGGTTTATTTCATTCGCGAACAATGAAAGGAACAGGAAAGATGTTGGAAACACCATTGCATCCACAAAAATAAGAGTTTGCGATGGTTTACATGCTGGTGATATCATCGGCCCCTACTTCTTCCGATGTTCTGCTTGAAGAAAGAATAGAGAACCTTATCGAACCTTGGTCAACGAGTTTTGTATTCAAACATAGAAAACATCGATTCACATGAGATGTGGTTTCAATAAGATGCGACCACATGCTGTACATCTCATGCAAGTATCGATTTGTTGAAATCAAAATTTGATGGACCTGTTAACTGATTTCTCAGATCGTGTCCTTAGTCCTTAGTATAAATTCATAAATCGACAATAATTGGAGATATGGAAGCCAACATTAAACCAGCTATGATGGAGGTAGGACGGGAAACACTCGAAAAATTTACAAAACATTAGACTGAGAGACTACGATGTGTCCGGAACAACAGAGGTGACTATTTGGCTGAAATCATATGCAGACATTAATGCCGTGAAATACACGTTCAAACAAAAACAGGCTTTAGGGTAAGATAAGTAATCTTGTATTTTTTCTTAATTTTCAAAGTTCTTCCTCTCTTAAAAAAACACCCTTTATGTAATTATCATGGCAAATCTACACAAGTGACTACGTTTCTCTTAGAAAGTTTCTCCTAAACCAGTTCAGGTGTTGCGTAACAACTCCCAGGCGCTTGTAATATGACCCAGCTTGCCTCGGTATGTACTATGGAACCAAGGACTAGCTATTGCCTCACAAACCCTAATTACATGTCACGATTGCATGCGAATGGCATTCCAGTACAATATCCTTCGAGATTTCCTGATACCTATGGCTACTACTTTCGCAATTATTATTCGTTGCAGCCAGCAACGTGATATGCAGCAGTGTATCCAAATCTCGATAAGGACCTTTCATAAATATAGACATTTCAAAACAAACCCCCATTGCCATTACCCACCCAAGAGTCGGGGCGCATTTTGACAGAGCTCGCTTCGAGAATGCATGCTGCCTCTGAAACACAACTCCCACCGAGAGCGATACCATCGAAGGTAGTTTCTCAAAACTTCTCCCATGTGGTCCAGAGTAATTAGCAAGCCCAAATGTACTCCACATCTAGCGATCGTCGACAAGTGGAGGCTCGTAAATCTTCTCGCCGGCATATGTTGCTCACCGAATGGCGGCTACGGCTACGGCCCGCCACAAAAGTCTCTCTCTTCCAAGACCCACCTGCCCGCCCACCTCAGTCATGAAGTAGTGTTGCATGCAACCGGCAGTTGCTAACCAAAGCCAGCGAATTATTATTGCTATTATTAATCATGTTTACTTAACGCTGGGAATTAATTACTCGCGCTTAGACTATCGACATAATGCCGTGGAGCGTGACTTTCGCTTTATTTATTCGATTAGTTGGCAGCGGTTGGCGGCGGCGTCGGCGGCTGTGGTTTTTTTGCCTCCTTTCCGAGCTTGGAATTCGTTTCAGTGTGCCACACGCACACGGAAAAGCTATGGACGTCGTCATCGTTGTCGCTGGGTGTAGGACAGCCGGCCGCATGATCAATTTTACGAATTTGTTAAATTCATTGTCCAGGAATCTGATAAGTGACTCTCCATGCGATTATTCAAATGTCACTTGAATGGGAAGGCGGCTCGGGTCCAGTGGAAATGCATACCCGCGTGTCATGGTTCGAAGAGATCGAATCGAATTTCGGGAAGTCTATTGGTTATTGATGGAGGGAGTTGGTTTTGAATGCGGATGACGGATCGATTGGGTTTTGTAATGCAAACCAGTCTTATCTGTCGAATGAGTCTAGGGTTTCGGGGCGATCAATTGGAATCAAATGATGCGTGAAGCGATAGAAACCTTTAGATGGAGATAATGGAATACCTACGAGGTACGATAGGTGCGTAGTTGCTGCTGAAGGTATTTAAAGGTCGGAAGTTGATTCTATTCGCCTTGCTGTGCTCATTAACAACATTCGGATACTATTAGGTCAAGGTGGACCTGACTACCAGGAAGGTTAGAATTGACTATATTCCTTTTCGTGGAAGAACCTTGCAATTATTCAGATATTTGAGGTCTTTACTAGATTGAGCGTTCACACGAACTCAAGGGGCCTATTGATTAACGTCCTGTCCAAAGGGCAATTTTTGCTCGTAAGAATAATTTTAAGACAGTTTTACTTACAGTCGTTTGTCAGATGTTCGCGGGTGTTGAAGAAGTGAACGAAACTTAGATCTGCGAGTCGAACCTCGAAGTCTTTGCTTTAACCACTGAATCATGGCCACTAAGACAAGGCCTTGCTGTACAGCTCGTACAGTTCGTCATGAGATTCCCTCCTCCGAAACCCATCAACCCATCAAGATTGAAATATTTAAGAAAGAAACTTTCACCTCGAAGGATATCTGCACTATAAAGCAGGTCTCCTTAGTTGTTCGGGATAGGACTCTTCTATACTCAAGTGCCTTACTAGGTTAAAATAGCGGCGAATAGCAAGACCATCACAGTATATATATGTGCTTAGGAGGATTGACGAAAGGAAATAAATATGTCAAGGAGCCTCTCCAAGTCTTTATAAACTCAGATCAAGACGTTAAACGACTTCCTTCAACGCCAAAGAAATGTTACAAGGACCTTTGTAAAATCTTACTACACAGGCTTAGACTTTTTGGAATCTTTATCCAAGGTCAAGTAGTCAGAATACCACTTAGAATAGTGAAGATTTAACATCCATTCCATCACGAGATTCGCTAATTTCTTCAACAGTCTACGTCCAATGATGACAACGTGCACAGGCGATAGCACCCTCTAGACTCCTGATAAAAAACCATGTCCTTGTAAGGATTAGAAACGGCTGGAAACAAGAGAAACACTTGCCAAATAAGTATTGATGAACATCGACTCATGAAATAGCCGTTTTGACATAGTACTCATAAATGGTGAGGCTTTCTCTATCTGGCGCCAGGGTCTATCAGACACAACACCGATTGTTATACGTCATAGGTTCCAAAACTTGATAACATTATTAGAGCTACCCCAATGTAATCTGTAAAATCGAATCATGACTACTTTAGAGACCTGTCCCCAAAGTAGCTTCAAATCTCTGTCCAAATTCTGTTAGACTCCCGCTATGCTCTGACCATACTTTGATCACCAAAAGTCAAACATTAATTTTTCAAAAATGAAAAAAAAAAAAAAAACAACACGCTCTCCATAATTAATGTCCAGCGATCGCACATGATCCACGTGAAGCCCGGCTCAAAACACAAATTACCCACTGAAATTGACAAATGATACCACCCGAGGCGTCAATGCTGTCGCCCTCGTCGCTGTCACTGACAAATACAATAATTATGCCGGCAATTTGTCAAAGCGTCAACTTTCAATTAGACGCTTCGCAACCGTAGGCGGACATCGAGGGTGCCTGAAGAATTGGACCTAGACAAACTGTCATTAAAATTGTTTCCCCGATTCCATCCGTGACACAAGGAACTCTCTGACCATCACCATGCAATCTGAGTCAACATTGCAAACACTGTGCGCCTTGGCATAGTAATTTCGCAACATGTTGCCCGAGCAATTCCCCGGCCAATTGTGGAGAGTTGCAATTATTGATTGCAGCCTCGTTGCCGCGCGATAATTATCTCGGCCGATCATATTTTACGAGGAAACGCTGCCGTGGTGCGGCCAATAAGGCAATAAGTACAACACGAGTCATTTATCATCTTATCGTGCTGGCAGATCAATTGCATTTCGCTTATCAGGCAATTTATCTAAAGCGTTCTTTGTGGCTGTGACGATGGTGCAGCTTGGTGGTGGTTTTGGCCCGAAATATTGGGAAATTCGCTGAGAGGGGCATTAGTTGGGGCACTTGACATTTTGGTCGACGCGATAATTGCATCTTTCATGTGGTTTTGGTGTCAGGAATTGGGACAAGAATGATAAAGGGTTCAAAGGATTAGTGGGTGAGTAGCTTGGGAAAGAGTGAATGACTTGTTAAGCGATCTTAAGGATCTACGTGGTGGTTACTACTTAGAAAATTCAAAGAGATGAGATGTGAGGTTTTCGGAAGATAAAACCAATTATAATCCATGGAAGTAGTACCCTTTAAGTTGACCAGTCAGGCGCTTTAAGGCACTTGACCAAATAATCAGGGAAATTTTTATGAAAAAGTTTTCAATAAGGACATAACAACTTTGTAGTTTAATACAAACGCAGCCTTACACTTCTTTAATGATCTGTCAATGGCAAATCATCTGCAAAGGGTTACATTTTTACAGTGGTCGAGTTCATGAATGAACAACGATTGGACATTATTGAAATTTACTTCCGAAACTCGGAGTCGGTGGTCGCAACTTGAAGAGCACTTACTCATATTTTCAGTCGTAATAATCGTCTCATTGGAAGGGATGTGCATGCTATTGTAAATAATTTTGAATCGACATATACACTTTCGAATATTACTGTGACAGTGAGATACCACACCGGTCGAGGTACCGACAAAATTCCAGACGCAAGTGCTTCAGTGCTTCAACCAAATCAGTCAATTTAACGACGTTCCCAGAAATTCGGGAATCTCTCAGTTCACATTGTGGTGAATTTTGTTAAAAGATCTTACCCTATACCCTTGCAAGATCGAATTAACTTAAAAATTGGAACCATTTCATTTGACGAGCCGAAATGCAAAATTGTCAATATGTGTGTAAGGAAGAGTGATGGAAAATAGGCTCCAAAGAATCGATCGATTGCTGCTAGTGTGCTCGTAGTAGTACTATTAACAAAATTGAGTTTCATATTTAACTTCAACATGTGCACTATACTTTAAATGAAATTCAATTCGATATCTCAGTTATCCCACGTTTTATTTAAGTACAAAATTGTTATGTCCTTATTAAAAAGTACTTACACTAAGCTGCATGGAGAGAAATATCTGCGGAATTTATGCCTAAAGCAGGTGAACTCTTGAGTGAAAAACTGCTGACGGATTAGTTACTTCTCATTTCTCCTTAAGAGAAGATTTCTCGAAATGCATATAAGAACCAAATATTGCAAGTAGGTAGGTATTCATCAAAAGCTCAGTACGTATTCTTCAGGAGCAAATCGGTCAAAAGGGTTCTGGATATGAAGTGGTTTATAATTTTGCACTACCTGCAGTTTTAGACCTTGAAGGGGCTTTTAACAATGTTGAAGGAGAGGCTATTAAATGTCGAACTGACTTAGCAAAATGCTAGTTGCAAGGAATATCAATTCTACTCTCCAGGGCTATCTCCCTCCTTGTCTGGGTTCTTCTCATAGATCCTGTACTTAAAGAACTCTACAAAGTGGGGTTAAGTGGGGATGACGAGTTCCTCTCATTGCAAAGGGAATTCCTCAACATCATCAAAGAGTTCGTAAAGCTCACAATGCTCCCTTTTTTCTCCAAGAGGACAGCGGATAAACAGTGTCATCTGAGAAAAGTAGTATTGAATTTGCTTCACATAGACATCACATAAGGTGATGATCCTTAGAGTGTTGTTTTACCGCATTTTTAAGTGTTTTGTCGTGACTTCAAAAAGCAGTTTGTCCCTCTCTTCCTACTTTTTCAATCTCAGGATTATCTCCCCTGGTTTATAGGAATTCGAAACCATCTGAAAACGGTCGATACTGACAAGCAATAGAAGTGCTGTTCTCACTTCACGAACACCTGCACAGCCAAATCTGTATAATTTCCAATTTTCTGTTGATTACTCCGAGTGGCGTAACAATTTTTATCCCAAAACCCAACAAACGACAATCAATTACACTTGATTTACTCTGCTTTCTCTGGCGCGATTCTAAGTGGAGAAAAGTCAATTATCGCCGGCGGCCCGGCGGTACGACAGTAGTATCGGCATTTGGGCACAGTTCTTTTGAAGTGCCCTACAAAAAGATACAGATACACAGTATCAATATATTTTAAATGCACACAATCAACAAAAGATACACTTTGTCATCATCATCATCACGTTTGTTTGCTTCTCCTTCTGGTCGCATTTGGAAATACGCTTCCAGACTGTATCTACAGCCAGTGGCTTACATAACCCCAAATCGATTGGAGGCGGGCTCAGCAGCATCAGCGGCGGCGGCATGATCTTGATTTTGAAATCGATAATGATCGGTAAAAAATCGATTGACATATGGTATTGTGTGCAGTATCTATGACACTGTTAAGCTTTCTTTTGTATTTGGGCACGGTGTGCTTTGTTGCTGATGAGCGGGCCCCAATAAATCATTTTGTGTGAGGATGGAGGTGCTTATGGTGTTACATGACCTTATGCAACGTCTCGATGTAGAGTGGAACATTGTGATGGGATTAGATGGTTAATCTTTGTTTTATTTGCGAAGATTTGTATGTTTTTGTGGATGTTATTGGGTTATGGATGGTGTTAATCCGACAGATCGAAACGATTGGGGAAATTTGGCAAAACATTCAAATTTGATTTGGCCAGTTGCATCATATGATATAGAGACGGGTTTTTCGAAAAGGTGTTGTAGAACATCACATGTCGAAGCTAGATCAATAAATCATTCAGGAGATGTAACCGTTCGGCACAGGTAAAAGTAAGGTCACACGCGACTAAAGTTTGTTATGCTGTGCCAACTTCTACATTTCTAACAATCGCTGTCTGTCTTCGGCTTGATGGGAGCCTTAGCACATACGGCGAACACTGCGACCTGAATGATATATTGTATCGTCATGGTAAATCCAGTTTAAGCTTAAGATTCCTGATGTTAGACAGTATTCCTTTAAATATGGTATGTGGGCACCTTTACAATGCTGGGCATTCATATAGCACACGTATGTCCGGAGGATTCGTCATCGTCGAGCAGATCTTAAGCACAGATTTGGTTAGCCACGGTGATGTCTCAAACCGGCTGCAGTAGTAGTGTGTGGATTGCCGGTGTTGGTCTAGTCTGGCGAGACAAGGTGGTGTAACAAAATTTGGTAGTACTTGAGGATGAATTTTGTTCATTTAAGTATCAATATAAGACACATATCCTTCTTGATAGGTTCGGCTTGCTAGAGTTTTCCACATTCGTATTGTCCAGTCTAGGAATTGCTATACATGACGATATGTTCGAAGATAGGCTTGAGAGTAAGCTAGTGACGCTGCAGATCCTTTAACAGAAGCACAGCTCCAAATAAAGTGCACAATTGGCTCATACTATAAGTTTCAATCTGATGAGCATTGGAATTTAAGATTTGCTCTTCTTACACATGAAACCTAGTGCAGGAGGCGTGGCATTTTTCATTTTTGATGGAATTATAATGATGACATGCTATCTAGGAACTTTGAATTTTTTTTTTCGTTTTCTTATGAAGATCCCTTCAAAAAGTAGGCGTGGCCATGTTCGGTGCTCATGTGGATTATAGTGAATTTTAAGATTTTTTTCCCATTTGCAGTCCAGCCTACAGACAGACAGGCAGAGTCTCGTGTTTGAAATAGACAAATAGGCCACACCATATTTTATTGTTTATCACTCTTCTTGAAACACCCTAAATGCCTGGAGTCTATAGCAAACCAGTCCAGTGAGTTTCATTAGTCAGGCATCCCACTTATGCTTGGTAGTAAATCTGATAGAGAACCAAGGGTTCTGATATGAAACCAAAGATGACAGCTCCAAGAAAGTCAATTTAAGACGATTAGATACGTCTTAGATTTTCACCCCAAGCCAACTAAAGTTTGGTGAGGTTTTACCTTGTTTTACCATCAACTTCACACCGCAAATACGATAGATACTCTTTAAAGGTGAAAAAACAACAACTTGCCAACATTCATTGAACAGAACCTCTCTTAATTGCCAAAGCATCACCCCATTAGCCAGAAATCGACGAACAAGTAAGACATACCCCGACTCAGCAAAGCGAACATCGAAACGGCATCCTGCGTTCCCATCTCGCATGCAGTATGCAAGTAGGTCATGAGAAAACTCCAGCGAAGAACATCTTCGCTTCTAATGACTATTTTCCATCACGAAGGCCAATACGCAAACCGGCAACACTCCCGGTTCGACATGTAACTCCGCACGCAGAAAATCTCCATCCATCCGTCAACCAAAAGAAGCTGTTTCCCATCGCACAATCCTGGAACGCATGGATAGGATACAGTGAACCCAATTTAAATTTAAATACCAGCGATTTTTAAACACCGACACATGCATACCAGAGTGTGCAGCTGATGAAGACCTCGCTAGGACTTCGCTTGCTGTCTGCCAAAACGAATCCACTTCATTATCGTCAGAAACGTCTTTGCGGGTTACGTAAGCGGCTTACGACCCTATTTGGCTTAAACGTCCCCAATCCGCTT
Source organism: Xylota segnis (assembly GCA_963583995.1). Lineage (NCBI taxonomy): Eukaryota > Metazoa > Arthropoda > Insecta > Diptera > Syrphidae > Xylota > Xylota segnis. The sequence continues at coordinate 23,832,776 of OY757236.1, read as the reverse complement.
CCACTGTTCGTGTATGCCTTAACGATCGCGTCACCTAATGATGCGTTCCACACTGCAATTGCGTTTATTGATCGCCAACAGTGAGGAGAGTCGAAACACCAGGAGACAGACAACCAAGAGGCTAGATCTGGGCAGGCACATATGAGAAATTGATTGCACGAGGGTGGACACAAGAAGGGGCCACTCCGCATAGAAGGAAGTTAACCAGCAAACACCTCCAAAAAGCCAGTCGCAACCACATCACAGCAATCTAATTCACTGGAACTCTACTTTCGGTTAAGTGTGCCTGTGTGTGTGTGTGTGTTTTGGCTGATACCACTAAAGATCTGGCCGACAGATACTAGACTGGCACACATGCTGCGGTCGGACCAAAGTGAAAGTGACTCGATTCACTTCGGAGTGGCAGTATAGGAGCACAAATAGGATTGCTTACCGGGAACCTGGGTAGTGGGAGTGTTGCTTTTTTTTTTTTCGTTGGAATGACATAATCCAATGAAGCAAATGGGGCGACAGATTTTTCGGCCCGTTTAAGCCCGATAGATGGTGATAAGTTATGAAGTGTTGATTGGGGGTGGTGGGGCGGAGTGCCGGCCAAGGCGCGGTTACTTAGCCTTAGGGTCATTCGGAAAATTCCACTTTTTGTCTACCAGTTGGTTGATTTATCTGTACCCGTGTACGAGTGGCTGTTGCCTGGGAAACGCATTTAAAATCGATCATAACTCGCAACAGTTTTGGCACCGAATGCAGCCATTCCATGGGGATAGTAAAATGCGTTGCAGGTTAGTGGCACGACGGCAGTGGAATATGAATCGACAGAAGTCCGCTGTAATCAGGGTCCTGATTAATTATTTTATCAATCTGTCTGTGTTGTGTGTATGTTTTATTTTGTCCACAGTGAGGGTAATATCGGATTACATCGGTGTTGGACGAGGAGCTTGGCCACTAGATATGGGGAATTGGGAGAGGAATGTCCTCGTTTGAGTGGGTTGCATAATTAAGCAATTACTTTGGGGTCTTAGAGTTGGCTGTTGATTAATTTTACATGACAGCCATTTAGCATAGCAGATCGGAGGGATTGGCACTGCCATTCGAATGGACAGGTGAGGTTTTAAATTCAGAGATACAGCAAGTAAAGAATGAACCACCTTAGTTAGATAGGGACTGGTACGGTTTGGTTACCTTCTTCTTAAACCTATGTAAGGCTTGTTCTAGGACACAATTTCTTTCGAAGCTACGAACATCTAAACCTTTGTCCTGGAAAAAAGGGATGTTTAGGGGAAAATGTCGTTTGAACAATGCATGTTATCACTTAGCCATCTTAAAGGTGACTCTACTCGGATGAATTGCGTACCTCCTCCTATCCTCTATGCCATTTCATTCCATTTTTTGTTAGGATAATCAAATGTGACACAATTTTCTATGGCTTTCCGACACATGTCGGGCAATAACTCGGGCATACGTAACAAATATTTTCAAAGCCTCAGGAGTTTTCCAGTTGTTTTCCACCATAAGAAGTTCAATGACTACACATTACACGGTCTTGGCAGGCAATACACATCACCAAAACGCAAAACAACTCGTGGCTTGCCATAAACCCAAAATGAGTTGTGTTGTGTGAGATGTGGCACCGTCTGTTTGAAACCACATGCCTTCCACACCCATATGCTCAATTTAAGGCCAAAAAAATTAGGTTAAAGTTTGTCTATTGCGATGAGAATTAAGGGTGACTGGTACTTCTTACTCATTTTCGATGAAAAATGAGCCTCGTCGCTGAAGAAAATGTTGAGTGAAAATTGTTCATCTAAATGCTGATGTAAACATTTAATCGGCGTATGTCCTGCACACTCCGTGGTCAGCAGGCTTCAATTCTTGTTTGAGTTGAACTTTATAAGAGTTTAGATGCAGGAACAAGCCATAACATGCCCTAAGACAGGCCCTAATGCTGTACGCACCATGTAATCGACAGATTTGGATCTTCTTCAACACTTTCCCTGACGGCAGCCATATATGCATTTCGATGCTGGATAGGGTTTAAGACATCTGTAACATAGCCAGTCTCTTCAAATTTTATTGATAGTTTTGGCTATGTCGTAGTATGCTCAGATGGGGGATTGTGTTGACCATTATACGGGAAATGTTGCAACTACAGATTTACTATTTCTGTATTAAGTTTTCGCAATTTTGACAGGTTCAGCGATTATAACAGTTCGGTTTGACGTATGTGATTGAAACAAGCACATCAAATCCGACTGACAGATTGACACTTCAATGAACAAAATCCGTCAATAATTTTGCATTTTATGAACGTTTCCAACACCTACCACATTTCGTTACATTATCTTTTTAAGGGCGCCACCTACTGGCAAACCGATTTTTAAGACGTAAAGACATCAGAACCTAGGTATGGTTCTAGTCTCTGGTACTAATTTTTAATGGATACCCATCTAAATAGTGATTTAAACCTTATTTTTCTTGATTACCACACTTCGTCGTTGTAGAATTCGACAGTAACGATGTGTACAATGCTGAGGCCGTAACTTTTTTGGAAGGTTGTGACAGTGATGGCATGGTGTCAAGGCTCCTGACAAAACTTTATGTCCTTCATAGGTTTCTCTACACCTTCTTGTCACAGACAGTATACACTGGACTTAAGTGGATATAGGCAATCAGACTAGAATCTATAGGTCTGTACATAGTCTCCGCCACCAACCATGAATAAAGAGATCAACGAGTTTCAAGTCGAAACTCATTCGGCGAAGACTCACCTTAGGTAACCGCTGCTACCCTTATTGAAGGAGCTCGAATGAAGGAGATGATACAACCTCGAACTCTATGAGCTGAACCAAGATGCGAGTGCAGTCTAAAAAGCGAAAATACGTCAAATATACTGACTCGGCCACATCGAGCAGATGGACAATAATGGTCCAGTCAAGAGGATCTCCGCATCAAAGCCCTCAGGTTCGAGACGACAAGTAAGACCGAACATATGTTTTAGCGTGGGCAACGGGAAGCAGCGTACCCGGGATCGAAGAGATTGTACAAGCTGAACAATATCACCGCATGTCTCTTGCCTAAGCAAATCTGGGCAGAGATGGATTGTATGCGTAGAGCCCTCACATAGGACTACTTGGTAGGCATACTTGTCAGAAGACAAGGTGCTCCCTTCATCGATTTCTATAGAACATAAAAAGACAAAGAAGAGGAGGAAAGTAGAACAGATCTCCTGACCGTTTTAATCAATAAATGACAAATAATATCTCTTCGGCATGGCTTCACACCATAAAGGATTGTCCTGCCTTCCATTCGGAAATCTTCTCATGTAGGTCTGCGGTGCTGGTAATCCGGATTTTACATAGTGGTATGACAATGGACATTTTTTAAAGCTCTGTGTCTCTGCTGTGCGGGGACAGGTACCCAATATAGTCACATTCTTCACATATTCCACTGGGAGCACTCCAACGATGGTATGTACATGTACTTGCGCCCAAAGTGGACTCAAGTGATTAATACAATAGACCACGGAGCGAGGCATTCGATATTCGATCCGCAAACCAACAATTAAAAGTTGTTTTTCACTGTCCAACCTCTCGCGATTGTCTGACAAACATCCGAGAGTATGATTCTCAAAAACAAAATTTTTCCGTATACACGAGATTAAACAGTAGGGCCCTTCCATTTGTGTTAAACCTATAACCCGCATAACACGAATGGTTGTGAGAAGCCAGACCTAATATTTGTAATTTTTTGGAGTTTAATCTCCATCCGCTGCAAGACCTTAAAGTCGCTGCTTTGCTGTACTTTCTTTCACTTTGGTTTGCCTTCACTGTAAACGCAATACCATCCTTAAGGTTCACGTTTTGGCAATAATCTTCCAAAGGTTATAGAAACGGTTCCTCGAAGCTAGCTTAAAACTTTCTTTTCATTTATAAAGATCCAAGACACCTTCAGTGACCTAAGGGAGTGCACACTATAAGTCCCACTTTTGACGTCCAATGTCATCACGACAGTGTAAACGGTTAGCAATCCTTACCATTGATTATGACTCTAGTTGTCTATTGGTAGATCAAGATCCAGTGCCACCTTTATTTCTTCTAGGCATAGCCTGTAGATACTTATCGAGTGACTACTAGGAACTAGAACTAATTCCATCTGCACGCTTTCTATTCATTTCCTTCGAGGTTCTACACCTTCAGGGAAGTTACCCTAACTAACATGAGCCTTGACTACTTGTCCATCTCTGGTAGCACATAACGACTGACTTTGGACACCTCAAGCTATTAGTTAGAACCATGTACTGAGTGTTCCAAGTAATTCCTGGTTTGAACTAATTAAGGACAGCCCTACCACGGACCCAGTTAATGATTCATTATTTATCGCACGAAAGCCAATGCTTGGAGCCTACTTTTAATCATGATTTGACAATGCTTGCTGCAGGGTGAAACCATTCCAGGTGTTGACCACGATCCTAAGGCATTAACCTTTGAGAACTATTGACTATGTCTTGACAGTCATATCCCTCATAGGTGTCCAATATCCATTTGAAGATACAGCCTATCGTGCGTGTTTCCCCCTCATTTAAGCCATGTACACCAGCTAATTGAATACCATACTAGTGTCTAGCGCAATCGCACGCCATCAAATCCCTTGACACTCCATTGCGGACACGATGCAATGCAAACGCGAGAAGCAACACCAGCCACAGCCGATCGGTTCTTAATTAATTAAAATAAAAAGCAATTCCCTCCCAGCTACACATACCCTAACCAGGAATATGGGTGATGAGGCAGGCAGCTCCATGTAGTCTGCCCGACTGCAGTACTCGCGGCCAAAACGAGTGAACCAACTGCGCCGGAGTCTTGCACAATGCAAGATACAAGCCAAACGCATAACCCTCGGCGGCTGCCAATTTGTTGTGCAGACTCTCTCGAGAACGCGAACTCTCGCATCCAACTAGTAGGGCCCCATAGGCAATATAGCAATCAGCGCAAAAGATTGATGATCATGAATAGAGCGTTACAATAAAACTTATGGAATTAATCGATCGTGAGTTGAATGATAATCACCGCCAGAGTTCCCATGATTACGGATGCATAGCTGGACCGCAGTCGCAGAGCCCTGTAATCCAGAACAATCCTCAAGTTTTCGTGCAGCATCGTCGAACTTCTAAACGAGACGCGCGATCCGATGTTCGATATTCGATCACTGATCGCCACTTTGCTCCAGCGCTCCACACCGCGCACAGATGCAGCAACTATTTTCGCTCGGCGGAGGCGGATGCGGCGGCGGTGGCACCACGGACGAATCGTGTTAGATTTAAAGTGAATTATAATTGCAACTCATGTTGCGGTGCCGGAAAATCAGTTGAGCGGGCATAATAATATTGATGACAGTAGGACAGACGGACGGAGAGGCTGTGTGTGTGTGTGTGTGTGTGTGCTGTCGGAATGGCACGTTGTGGTGGCAGCACAGCCACCTCACCGGTGTCACTGGATGCTGGCAGAGTAGAGAGGTGCATGTGTGGCAGAGGTGCAAACTGTTTAGCTTTCGGCGTCAATAATAAATCGCTTTATGGCACCAAAAATAGATGACGAGGACGCGACGTGCAAGCACAGCGCTCTCGGTACGAGATGCTTCAGGTGATGAGAATGATGGAAATCTTGGATTTTGCCTGCCAGTTGGTTGCAGTGGTGGTGGTGGTGGTGGTGTTAGATACAATGGCGCGTCGTGATTTGGTGCACGCCGCACGAATGCTGTCGATGTATGCTGGTGGAGAACCATCGTGAAGACCATCGATCGCTCAGAGAGAGACAGAGAGAGAGCAGCGAGTGTTGTGAGGATGCGCGACATGGTTACTAATTGGAAATTTTTCATCATGACGCCTGGTGAAGGAATTTCATAATAATGTATCTGCAATGGCCCGAACGGTGTCCGTGTGAGAAATATGAGTGACTTTTGTGTGGGATCGTGTTGCGGTTAGGAAAGTGCTAATTTTCATGTGTCTCGAGTGTTGTTATGCAGCACGACTTGGCGAAACCGGTCCGCATAGCTTCCTGTGGATAGATAGATGTCTGACTAATTTTTAATTACTGCATTTGCATCTGGTGATGGATCACGCGATGGATGAGATACGGGTGATGGTATATTGGAACCTTATGGTTATTGGCAATTGGATTGACAAAAGACATTGAGTGGGACGGCAGGAGTTGTATCTTCGAATTGGAATTCCATCGCATGGTGATTGGGAAATGGAACTCAACTCCCTATCGATGGACACTGTGAAGATCAGTATTGCAAATCTCGATCTAAGAATATTATTATATACGAAGCTAAACAGTAGGGGTCCTAGTGTTCATTCTTGTGGAACGTCAACTGTTTTTTTTTTCTATTGTCGGTGTCGTACCCGTCGTCGTAAGATTCTTGTCCAAACCTTTTCTAAGATTGCAGGTCTCGCTTTGATGACGACTTCATCGATGTCGTCTGTCATAAAGTGTACATTCTATAATTTGAATTGGCGATCTACAAGGCTTCCTGTGCCATCAAGTACACTCTCTAGTCTATTCCCTAATCTACAGATTTTGTAAAGTGTATCGACTGATGGGAGATCATACAGGGAGTTAGACGACTGAGTACAGCTTGCAAGCCTGTAAAGGAGGAAAGATCATAGAGGTCATGTTGATGTGGCTGCATATACAGGGTCTCTAGCACTTTAGCTAATGATGATCGTCGAGCATGCTTGATCACTTATACTAAATGGTTGATTTGGGGGGGAACGGATGACTTCATCACGTATGCCACCGATCAGCCCTGTTGTGTTCCTCTTTGGAACATCTGTGAGGAAGAGGAAGGTATGATTCCCAGGTATTTCTATCTTAGCGCCACCAATGCATAGTGATTTTCGAACTAAAAATATCCTCTGAATACGAATCTATATTGTTTGGTAGAAGGTGACCAGATGAGAACGATAGGAAAATAAATTCAAATAATACAACAACGATGTGAGGTATAACATTGATTCTAGCTTTATTTTGAAGCTATATTGATGCCATTATGTGCGAAATAGCACATAATTCAAATAGTCGCCGCTCTGTGTCGCTGGCAGTGCTTCAAGCAGTTGGTCCAATGAGTATGTCGTTATTTCGGCAATAGCGTGTGGAATGTTAGGCTAGAGCTCGTCCAAAGTAGTTAGCTTGTTAGCATAAGCCAAGGACTTGACGTAGCTCCAAAGAAAATAGTCGAATGGTGTCAAGTTGCATAGTAATGATGAACGCTGGTCGTGAGATGATCCACTGATCCACTGAAATGTCTCCTTTACAACATGTAGCCCCATCTTGTTGAAACCACAGCTCGAATATATCAATGTTGTCGAGCTCTGGCCACAGAAAGTCGGTTAAAATCGCTCTATACCTGATATTATGACGAGAGACGGTAACGATGTCTCCTTCCTTATTTCGAAAGAAACAAGGTCCGACGATGCTGCTATGCCATAAACCGCACCAAACAGTCAATCTTCGTGGATGCACTGATGCTTAGTCGAAAGCTTTATTGCGTTCGCTCCAATAGCGGCAATTCTGCTTGTTGACATAGCTGATGAGTCAAAAATGGGCCTTGCCCGAGAAGATGATTTGTTGGCCAAAAACTAGATCTTCTGCCAACATTTCCAGCGCCCACTTAGCAAACTCACTGCGTTATCTGTGGTCGTCCGGTATCAGCATGATCTTATACGGATGTAGGCCGGTTCAGCAGATAATTCAACTGATCGCCGCCGAATCGATATTTCTGTGTCTTCTTCGATACTGGCCCCTTCGGCGACTATGTTTTCTTCATTTCACATCAACCCCTGCCTTGTTAGTGGCTTAAGGTCTAGAAGAGTGTAATTATGTTCAAAATTTTCCATGGTGGTTCGAATGGTCTGCATATTGAAGCCATGATGCTGACCGACCTCAGGACCTCAGTCGGAATTTCGAGTCAGAATTTCGATGATATTTTTGAATGAATTCTGCATGTTTGACTACCGTGAGACAAAGCATACTAAAATGGCAAACTTTGCTAAAAAATTTGACAGCTAGCTGTCATTGGTATCTTTGACAGCTGCCAAAACATAGCAATGGGAAAAAGTATCATTGCTATCTGGTCACCCTTTTGATTTTTTACTAAGGTTCCACAATATTTGCCTTTTTATGAAAGTTTCGAAAAAACATCATTTCTCAGCGGATTTCTTGATTTAAAAAAACAAAAACGCCCTTCAAGTTCAGTACACCTTTAGTCCTGGCCTCTAAAATGAATTTATTGGCCCTTCAGTCAAACATGTTCATTTCGAGAAGGTACTCACGAACATTTCGCATAAAATAAAATTTTTATTACTTCAACTTGTAAGCGTCGACATCCCTCAATTGTGTCCAATAAAACTTCACACACAGAGCCATGAAATTTCCAATTCGCAATCATAATTTACGTAATGATCCTTACAGACGCTAAGAACGTAATCCATGTCAATTAGTGTGGCACACAGGAACAATGCCCAGTGCCATACGAAGACGAATAACTCCGCAGACGCGTAATGCTAAATTATCCTTTTGTGTGATCCTCATCCAACGTGCAAAGCAAAAAAAAAAAAAAAAGAAGAGTAAAATTGCATTTACAATCCATTGAGTCCCTAACGTGGCCGAAACGAAATGTATACCTGAATGGCCAGGCCAGAGAGCCAGTCCTTTATACGGAGAGCTCAGCTCATCCCTGTGCGCTGGCAGCGTACATAGCTCAAAAATGACACGAAGTGCTGGACGATTATTGACGGTGCTTATTAGGAACGATCATCTGCAGTCCTCACCATGGATAATCTCCCAAGGAAGTGAGCCCGCATATTGATGGGGTTTGGTGCGCCGCCGCCGCCGCGCCATGAGAGATGCTATTCGCGCGGTTTGGTGGCTGTTGCCCTGCCATTAGGCTAAAGTGTTTGTTTGGATTCCAGGCCGGCTCGTACCGAGAGGTGATTATTGCGGCGATGAAGTGCAGAGGTGAGATTTATGGGAACGAATCCCTGTCTATAGGTATGCATGTACATATGTGGCGGCGTCGATGGTGGAATTTTTCATGCGCGTACCGCGAATCAACCTCAATTTAGGATGTGTGTGCGCGCCTGCGCGCCTTGATCTTCACGTGCACTCAATAAAATTTTGCGCGCGATCGATTAAGTGGAATTGGCCAAGAGCAGGGCGAATCACCTCACTCTACTCTCTGGGAGACGACGAAGACGACGACGCACGGAGTGAACGTGGTGCATGTGATTGCGTGTGATTCCTTTGTTTGTTATTCGAATGGAATGGGCGATGAAGAGGGGTGTGGCTGTGTAATTTATTTTGACCGAACACAGATTTAACAAGTAACACCTTTGTGATACATGGTCTTCTTTTGGCTTTTTTCTCTCGTTTCAGGTGAGTTATATGGAAAATTTGGCATGGGATGGGCTCTTCGACAAGTAATTGGTAAGTGGTTTCTGATGGCACAGTGCTTGTAGGTGTTGCGTTTCATTTCCGTTGGATGAATGTAGTGTATTTGAACCGCGGATCATTTGATAAATTATAGATATTCCAAGACACTGATTGATACGAGAATGTGTGCCGATTGGGGGCACAGCCTAGTGCCATATGAACTTGGTGGGTCGTATGGCTTGCAGCATTATGCCGGTTCGCTGACCTAATTTTATTGAATTCGTAGGCTCGTACAACCAAAAAAGTGGATTACATCTTCATAGACAGTCTCATCCTGCAGCTACATGGTATAGAATCAGTGATCAGTTGAATCCACTTCAAATCGAATATCAGCTCAATTCTCCTCTCCCTTAGCGTTTTGGGTCAAATGGATGAAACTGAACAAAAAACTTGACCAAAAAACGTTTAAGGGATGATCTAGTATTTGGTGCACTCAGGTGGTCGTTATTGAATATTTGGAGATAAGTGGGGTATAGTTCGAGCAAGAATGTAAAAACCTCTGATTCCACTTCAAATCCAATATCAGCCCATTTCTCCTCTCCCTTAGCGTTTTGGGTCAAATGGATGAAACTGAACAAAAAACTTGACCAAAAACGTTTAAGGGATGATCTAGACTTTGGTGCACTCAGGTGGTCGTTATTGAATATTTGGAGGGAACCGGGGTATAGCTCGAGCAAGAGTGGAAGAATCTCTGAATCCACTTCAAATTGAATATCAGCCCATTTCTCCTCTCCCTTAGCGTTTTGGGTCAAATGGATGAAACTGAACAAAAAACTTGACCAAAAAACGTTTAAGGGATGATCTAGTCATTGGTGCACTCAGGTGGTCGCTATTGAATATTTGGAGAGAAGTGGGGTATAGCTCGAGCAAGAATGGAAAAATCTCTGAATCCACTTCAAATCCAATATCAGCTCATTTCTCCTCTCCCTTAGCGTTTTGGGTCAAATGGATGAAACTGAACAAAAAACTTGACCAAAAAACGTTTAAGGGATGATCTAGACTTTGGTGCACTCAGGTGGTCGCTATTGAATATTTGGAGAGAAGTGGGGTATAGCTCGAGCAAGAATGGAAAAATCTCTGAATCCACTTCAAATACAATATCAGCTCATTTCTCCTCTCCCTTAGCGTTTTGGGTCAAATGGATGAAACTGAACAAAAAACTTGACCAAAAAACGTTTAAGGGATGATCTAGTACTTGGTGCACTCAGGTGGTCGCTATTGAATATTTGGAGAGAAGTGGGGTGTAGCTCGAATAAGAATGGAAAGATATCTGAATTCACTTCAAATCCAATATCAGCTCATTTCTCCTCTCCCTTAGCGTTTTGGGTCAAATGGATGAAACTGAACAAAAAACTTGACCAAAAAACGTTTAAGGGATGATCTAGACTTTGGTGCACTCAGGTGGTCGCTATTGAATATTTGGAGAGAAGTGGGGTATAGCTCGAGCAAGAATGGAAAAATCTCTGAATCCACTTCAAATACAATATCAGCTCATTTCTCCTCTCCCTTAGCGTTTTGGGTCAAATGGATGAAACTGAACAAAAAACTTGACCAAAAAACGTTTAAGGGATGATCTAGACTTTGGTGCACTCAGGTGGTCGCTATTGAATATTTGGAGAGAAGTGGGGTATAGCTCGAGTAAGAATGGAAAAATCTCTGAATCCACTTCAAATCCAATATCAGCTCATTTCTCCTCTCCCTTAGCGTTTTGGGTCAAATGGATGAAACTGAACAAAAAACTTGACCAAAAAACGTTTAAGGGATGATCTAGACTTTGGTGCACTCAGGTGGTCGCTATTGAATATTTGGAGAGAAGTGGGGTATAGCTCGAGCAAGAATGGAAAAATCTCTGAATCCACTTCAAATCCAATATCAGTTCATTTCTCCTCTCCCTTAGCGTTTTGGGTCAAGGGATGATCTACTCTTTGGTGCACTCAGGTGGTCGCTATTGAATATTTGGAGAGAAGTGGGGTATAGCTCGAGTAAGAATGGAAAAATCTGTGAATCCACTTCAAATCCAATATCAGCCCATTTCTTCTCTCCCTTAGAGTTGTGGGTCAAATGGATGAAACTGAACAAAAAACTTGACCAAAAAACGTTTAAGGGATGATCTACTCTTTGGTGCACTCAGGTGGTCGCTATTGAATATTTGGAGAGAAGTGGGGTATAGCTCGAGTAAGAATGGAAAAATCTCTGAATCCACTTCAAATCCAATATCAGCTCATTTCTCCTCTCCCTTAGCGTTTTGGGTCAAATGGATGAAACTGAACAAAAAACTTGACCAAAAAACGTTTAAGGGATGATCTAGACTTTGGTGCACTCAGGTGGTCGCTATTGAATATTTGGAGAGAAGTGGGGTATAGCTCGAGCAAGAATGGAAAAATCTCTGAATCCACTTCAAATCCAATATCAGCTCATTTCTCCTCTCCCTTAGCGTTTTGGGTCAAATGGATGAAGCTGAACAAAAAACTTGACCAAAAAACGTTTAAGGGATGATCTAGTACTTGGTGCACTCAGGTGGTCGCTATTGAATATTTGGAGAGAAGTGGGGTGTAGCTCGAATAAGAATGGAAAGATATCTGAATTCACTTCAAATCCAATATCAGCTCATTTCTCCTCTCCCTTAGCGTTTTGGGTCAAATGGATGAAACTGAACAAAAAACTTGACCAAAAAACGTTTAAGGGATGATCTAGACTTTGGTGCACTCAGGTGGTCGCTATTGAATATTTGGAGAGAAGTGGGGTATAGCTCGAACAAGAATGGAAAAATCTCTGAATCCACTTCAAATACAATATCAGCTCATTTCTCCTCTCCCTTAGCGTTTTGGGTCAAATGGATGAAACTGAACAAAAAACTTGACCAAAAAACGTTTAAGGGATGATCTAGTATTTGGTGCACTCAGGTGGTCGTTATTGAATATTTGGAGAGAAGTGGGGTATAGCTCGAGCAAGAATGGACAAATCTCTGAATCCACTTCAAATCCAATAACAGCTCATTTCTCCTCTCCCTTAGCGTTTTGGATCAAATGGATGAAACTGAACAAAAAACTTGACCAAAAAAAGTTTAAGGGATGTCTAGTCTTTGGTGCACTCAGGTGGTCGCTATTGAATATTTGGAGATAAGTGGGGTATAGCTCGAGCAAGAATGGAAAAACCTCTGATTCCACTTCAAATCCAATATCAGCTCATTTCTCCTCTCCCTTAGCGTTTTGGGTCAAATGGATGAAACTGAACAAAAAACTTGACCAAAAAACGTTTAAGGGATGATCTAGACTTTGGTGCACTCAGGTGGTCGCTATTGAATATTTGGAGAGAAGTGGGGTATAGCTCGAGCAAGAATGGAAAAATCTCTGAATCCACTTCAAATACAATATCAGCTCATTTCTCCTCTCCCTTAGCGTTTTGGGTCAAATGGATGAAACTGAACAAAAAACTTGACCAAAAAACGTTTAAGGGATGATCTAGTCTTTGGTGCACTCTGGTGGTCGCTATTGAATATTTGGAGAGAAGCGGGGTGTAGCTCGAATAAGAATGGAAAGATATCTGAATTCACTTCAAATCCAATATCAGCTCATTTCTCCTCTCCCTTAGCGTTTTGGGTCAAATGGATGAAACTGAACAAAAAACTTGACCAAAAAACGTTTAAGGGATGATCTAGACTTTGGTGCACTCAGGTGGTCGCTATTGAATATTTGGAGAGAAGTGGGGTATAGCTCGAGCAAGAATGGAAAAATCTCTGATTCCACTTCAAATACATTATCAGCTCATTTCTCCTCTCCCTTAGCGTTTTGGGTCAAATGGATGAAACTGAACAAAAAACTTGACCAAAAAACGTTTAAGGGATGATCTAGTCTTTGGTGCACTCTGGTGGTCGCTATTGAATATTTGGAGAGAAGCGGGGTGTAGCTCGAATAAGAATGGAAAGATATCTGAATTCACTTCAAATCCAATATCAGCTCATTTCTCCTCTCCCTTAGCGTTTTGGGTCAAATGGATGAAACTGAACAAAAAACTTGACCAAAAAACGTTTAAGGGATGATCTAGACTTTGGTGCACTCAGGTGGTCGCTATTGAATATTTGGAGAGAAGTGGGGTATAGCTCGAGCAAGAATGGACAAATCTCTGAATCCACTTCAAATCCAATATCAGCTCATTTCTCCTCTCCCTTAGCGTTTTGGATCAAATGGATGAAACTGAACAAAAAACTTGACCAAAAAAAGTTTAAGGGATGATCTAGTCTTTGGTGCACTCAGGTGGTCGCTATTGAATATTTGGAGAGAAGTGGGGTATAGCTCGAGCAAGAATGGAAAAATCTCTGAATCCACTTCAAATACAATATCAGCTCATTTCTCCTCTCCCTTAGCGTTTTGGGTCAAATGGATGAAACTGAACAAAAAACTTGACCAAAAAACGTTTAAGGGATGATCTAGTCTTTGGTGCACTCTGGTGGTCGCTATTGAATATTTGGAGAGAAGCGGGGTGTAGCTCGAATAAGAATGGAAAGATATCTGAATTCACTTCAAATCCAATATCAGCTCATTTCTCCTCTCCCTTAGCGTTTTGGGTCAAATGGATGAAACTGAACAAAAAACTTGACCAAAAAACGTTTAAGGGATGATCTAGACTTTGGTGCACTCAGGTGGTCGCTATTGAATATTTGGAGAGAAGTGGGGTATAGCTCGAGCAAGAATGGACAAATCTCTGAATCCACTTCAAATCCAATATCAGCTCATTTCTCCTCTCCCTTAGCGTTTTGGATCAAATGGATGAAACTGAACAAAAAACTTGACCAAAAAAAGTTTAAGGGATGATCTAGTCTTTGGTGCACTCAGGTGGTCGCTATTGAATATTTGGAGAGAAGTGGGGTATAGCTCGAGCAAGAATGGAAAAATCTCTGATTCCACTTCAAATACATTATCAGCTCATTTCTCCTCTCCCTTAGCGTTTTGGGTCAAATGGATGAAACTGAACAAAAAACTTGACCAAAAAACGTTAAAGGAATGATCTAGTCCTTGGTGCACTCAGGTGGTTGCTATTGAATATTTGGAGAGAAGTGGGGTATAGCTCGAGTAAGAATGGAAAAATCTCTGAATCCACTTCAAATCCAATATCAGCTCATTTCTCCTCTCCCTTAGCGTTTTGGATCAAATGGATGAAACTGAACAAAAAACTTGACCAAAAAACGTTAAAGGGATGATCTAGTCCTTGGTGCACTCAGGTGGTTGCTATTGAATATTTGGAGAGAAGTGGGGTATAGTTCGAGCAAGAATGGAAAAATCCTTGAATCCACTTCAAATCCAATATCAGCTCATTTCTCCTCTCCCTTAGCGTTTTGGATCAAATGGATGAAACTGAACAAAAAACTTGACCAAAAAACGTTAAAGGGATGATCTAGTCCTTGGTGCACTCAGGTGGTTGCTATTGAATATTTGGAGAGAAGTGGGGTATAGCTCGAGTAAGAATGGAAAAATCTCTGAATCCACTTCAAATCCAATATCAGCTCATTTCTCCTCTCCCTTAGCGTTTTGGGTCAAATGGATGAAACTGAACAAAAAACTTGAGCAAAAAACGTTTAAGGGATGATCTAGACTTTGGTGCACTCAGGTGGTCGCTATTGAATATTTGGAGAGAAGTGGGGCGTAGCTCGAGCAAGAATGGAAAAATCTCTGAATCCACTTCAAATCCAATATCAGCTCATTTCTCCTCTCCCTTAGCGTTTTGGATCAAATGGATGAAACTGAACAAAAAACTTGACCAAAAAACGTTAAAGGGATGATCTACTCTTTGGTGCACTCAGGTGGTCGCTATTGAATATTTGGAGAGAAGTGGGGTATAGCTCGAGCAAGAATGGAAAAATCGCTTTATCCACGTCAAATTCAATCCAGTTGAGTTCTTCTTTCCAACTTTTGACCAGTTTTGACGAAGGACGAGGTTTACTCAGTGCACAACATCCAACCTTGAGAATGATGATCCTAAGCTTTATAGTCTTTTTTCAGGATCTCACTGCAGTTTTTAAAAATTCTTACGGACACGGGCTCAGAATATGTTGAATTTGACTGTTGAAGTTGATTCCATCGAGAGAATGCCTTTAATGCCAATTAGGTCGAGTAGAGATGTCTTCTGTGGTCCATGTGTATGGATTGAATGTTTGGTTGAATCGTGCTTGTGGGAAGCCGATTTCGGGCTTACTTGTAGCCATACTGATCCTTGGAGTCCCTCTGCATCCTAGGTGCATGCAGAAAGAAGTAACCTTTGCCATATCCGCCAACGATTCAGGCCACCTCTATATACCACCAAACGATCCGTTTATCCTCCTCAGCGACACAATATTTGCGGAAAGCAATTCATAATCATAAACAAATAAACCGCAAATGCTTCCCTTTTAAGTGTCTGCTCCCATTATATCCAAAACTATTCCACAGTGGTATTCAATTCAGCGATTCGGATACCAGACGCCCGCGTCTTGTCTCTCCCTGAACACATAGCCACATGGAAAATCCAAAGTTACAGTTATGCCGATGCAACAACGACATTTATCTGATTAATATTCCAAACCCATAGCCACGCCAACTCTGTCCTCCATCGCCGCGAGGGCTAGCCTAGTTTAAGTCCACCAGCGCAGCGTACACCACCAGCAGTGCCAGTAGAGAGGGCTGCACTGTGCAGTATCCTCCAAAAGGAGTCCTCTTCGCAATGAAAACCGACAAAGATTTAACACCATCTCCAGCCAGCGCGCGGGTTATGTGTCTTTGGCATGTGCAGAGATTTACTGGCAACGAACCGTGATTAAATTTGCACCAAATTCACCATCACCATCACCAGCATCGGGCGCGATTTATTGCCGGCCCTGGTGGCGCGAAGGGGTTGGCTCTCCTAGCAGCCAGGCTAACAAACAACTGCGCCTTTTATTTTCTTTAAATAGCCACACAATGCATAATTGTGCATTGTGCAACTATTTCTACGACTTGGAGGTTTTTTTTTTTTCGTTTTCGCTCAGATTCGAGAGAGATTTTTGAATGTGCAGACCGGGCTAAGTGTGGCTTTCGCGGTGGCTTACGGTCCAGTCTCCGAGGTACTTTTACTCGGCGCGTTGGACAGATGTGGATACGAAATCGGTTGCGCCTTCTCTCGGCTCGGAGTCTACCACCTGGTCGCGAAAAGATACACTCTCTGGTTGTGGTAGTGGTGGTGGAAATTTATTGCTCAGCGATACTGATCGTATTGTCGTTGTTGGTAATGCTGGAGCTGATATGAGTGTGTGTGCAACTGTTGATGGTAGATCGTGAGGAATAGGATATTCGGTTGCTCTGATTCCGGGTTACGCCTTTGTTTTTTTTTTGTTCCACAGTTCACCCGAAAATTGGGATGCAGAGACGAAAAAAACAAAAAAAAAGCTGATTTGGTCTGGAATTTGAGATGAAATTAGGCAGCGCAGTGTTTCGGGGACAAAGCGTTAAAGTAGGACAAATCGCGAAATTTGTGTGGTCCTGTCCATAAGAATGGATTACGTAGCTCTGATTTATGGAATCCCAAGGGATTGCGTTAAATTTTGGGGATGGTGGCTGGAGTCGAGGAATTCGTTCTACGAAATGAGCCGCGGGAACTAGTTCTGATCTTTGAATTGGCATGGCGTGACGGTGAGGAACATTTTTTACTTGGAATGAAGGGAATTTCGAATTTGACCCTTTTTTTTGATCATCCAACATGGAAGGGACGAGGTTGTGTGGCAAAGACTTCGCTTAGATACGAGTTGTGGTACTTAAGTCTGAAAAATCACCTATGCAAGTAAGAACGATGAAATTTAAAGAAAATAGAACTAGAAAGCTATCATTGGAATGTCTTTCACGGAAACCCTTGCACGAGTGAATGTGGTAGACTCATGACTTGTTTGCATAATTCGTCGATGATGGCCTTAAGATCTCCTAGAAAACTATGGAGATGACATATCCCCTAAAGAAAACAGCACAGAGCCGCCAAATCACAGGAACGGAGCTTACAATAGACGGACTTTCTTCTCCGTCACCGAATATACATTTCGTTCTGTATTAAATTTGGACACGCCCACTCTGTGGAGGCGTTTTCATTAGGAAACCGATTTTGATGAAATTTTTGATGTCACATATTCAAGCATTCCAAGTTATCGCTGTATTTGAATGAAAATAAAGTGCACAACTGGATCTTGATGCTATAAGTTTGCAATCTTTTGAAAATCGAGATTTAAGTTTTGACCTTCTTACAAATTAGACCCTGTACAAGGGGCGGGACTTGCCATTCTGCGTTTTGGATGAAGCTATTATGATACCATTGTACTGATCTTTTCCACTAGGTTTCATAATTTTATTGTTTTTATAAAAGAGCCTTGAAAAATGGGCGTGGTCGTATATGATACTCAGATAAATTATAGAGAATGTCAAAGCCTATATGTTTGAGACCTGATTTAAGTGGTTAGTGCGTTGGACTACAGAGCAAGGTGTTCCAGGTTTGATCATTAGACAACACTTAAAATCTCTGTTACAGCCCTACCTCTCCGGAGTTTCTGACAAAAATAAGAGAGTGCAACTGTCTTGAGAAAGGTTCTGAAAGGTTGTGAAAGCGCAAGTTGCTCCCTGTTCAGCTTAAGTCTCTCCATAACATTCCATTTTAAGACTGAATGAAAACCGAATATATTTACATAATTCTTTTACTGGTTCCAAACATAAGTAAGTTTAACTTGGTTTAAGCGTCAGTTTCAGTTGTAGACTTAAGTTATAGTTCTTTCAGCAGATGTGGTTCTTCCTTACTTGTCCTTTGGTTATTCAATTCAGAATTATAGGTATATTGTCAGCTTAGCAAGGTTAGGTTAGGTTAGGTATGTGGGTCGGCGACTAGAACACGTCGCCACACTAAGGTCAATACAGACCCATTGTGATACCCAAAGGGGAAAAAGTCCCTTGCCCTTGGTAAACCCTAGTGCTGATTAGTATCTTGTGGATCACCAAACCATCCCGTTGATTTGATGAACCTAGAAATTTAATTAATTGGTCTGTTCGCTAATTCTTCGAGGTCACGGAAAAAGTGTCGCCCTAGAAATTTGAATCTAAGGTGGATAAGCCCAGGGCAGTGACAAAGAAAGTGGGTTGTATCCTCATTAGCTTCCTCGTCTCCACATCCCCGACATAGATCTTCATCCGTGAGTCTTAACTTCCTCATGTGGTACCGAAGAGAGTTATGCCCCGTAATAATTCCTATAAGGACGGACAGAGACTTCCTATCCTTTAGCATAATTCGGTCGGTCCTACTCTTGTCAAAGCAAGGCCATAGGCTTCTGCTGACCAAACAGGCGTCCAGGGAGGACCATCTACTATTGGCCTCACTTCTGGCCATGATCCATGCCTTTTACTTCAATGTGCAAGGCGGGATGAACACCGAGGTGTCTACCTGTTGTGACGTAGATTCAGAGCCTCTTCTTGCCAGTTCGTCTGCCTTCTCATTGGTCAGCTTAGCAAAGTACACGAAGGATTGCATCTACCTTCACCTTCTGCATGACATTCAAGGACTTCCTATTCATTTTTTCATTTCTATGTGCCTTTCGATATATTTTGGCAATAAGTGTCATCAGATCTCCTGGTTGTTTTATCAAATTGGTTGCAAAAATTCACTTAAAAAAAGGATGCACCTCTAGGTAGTCGGTGTGAATAGGAGGGGCAGTTTTGAATTACGCTCTCCCTACTGAATCTGGTCGGACATAACGTCTTTACACGAAACTTCAAAGTCAACAGGAGTAAGTCTGTCCAAATCATAAGCGGTAAACCTTGATATTGATTTGGCCACAAAGAGGAGTGTACACACTGTAAGAATGCCCCAAACTCTCTAGTAGCATTAGCTTTTGACAGCGTCATCCTTCGAAAACGTTAAAAAAGGCGTTGATCAATAGTAGTACTAGAGGAAAAAGCCTCCAAACTTTAATCTAGAAAACGGGCTTTGGACTCGTAATTCACAAAGAATTGAAGTCAACTGTGACCGAGTTAATGGTTTACTAACAATGGAGAGGCTTTTTTAGCTCAAACATGTCAAAGTATGTTTTAACTGTTAACATCTCGTTTAGTAATATTTAGAGTGAAGCCAGTTTTGTTGCATGAAGTCCAAGACATCAATCTCGTCTTCGATAAGATCTCACTTTTACTTGAGGATGTCGAACAAATAATTATTCGCAGACGGCTTCCTATGTTGATTCTTAAGAAAGTCAACTGAATCTTTAGAAACTCGAGCTAGACTGATTGGTCTGAATACTGGATTGAAATTTTTATATTCCTGAACAAGCCCGCCCATCTTAGGTAAGTTTACAAATATTTGGCACAGGAAGTCCATAAGGGGACCAAGGGCTTAACTTCGCACGACGTACGACGAACAAAATTTCTGCGGGGTTTTTCAGGAACAGTTATACTCTTAGAGGTTTGTCAGATACTTAGGAGAAAAAAAAAAAGTAGTTATCTGGGTGCCAAATGTCAAACTCTCATCTAGTAGTCCAGTTCACAGGAACTTTAAGCAAAACTATAACAAATTTTAGACATTTAACCAGGATTATAGGTCCACAATAATTAGCTTGTTGTGCAATCTATCCGATGAAACTGCTTAAATGAAGATACGT
The DNA here is from genome assembly GCA_963583995.1 of Xylota segnis. Lineage (NCBI taxonomy): Eukaryota > Metazoa > Arthropoda > Insecta > Diptera > Syrphidae > Xylota > Xylota segnis. Next base: position 23,812,661 of record OY757236.1, on the reverse strand, counting down.
TCAAGGGCTCCTATTGAAAGGAACTTCCACTGAGAAGAGTCAAAACCAAGTCATTCAGTTACTCCTATGATTGACTAGTTTTCAAGATGATCAATGGCTCGTGGCTCTATCTATACATCGTTTCCATCATTTAATACTACCTCAAACTGCTCGATGTCAGAGACGGGACTTCTTTTTACAAAACTAAGCCCCAAAGCGTTAAAGTCGGCGGAGCCTTTTGGCAGAATTAATTCTGAAATACACAATTCTTCAGACAATCCATCACTAGCGAGCAATTCCTGTAAGTGATGTCTGCCTTTAGTCCTTCTTTCAGATTATTGAGAGAGCAAGTGGTATATGGAAAAAAGCTCTCAAATAGGATTCACATTGGATCACAAGTCATTAATCATTTTATCCTAAGACCCTCGGAAAGGTATTTTTAAAAAGCGAATTTGCGATACGAATCTGGGAGGGGTTTCAGCTCAAAGATTTGTCGGTAATGACATACCGCAAGGTGGTGTTCTTTCTCTCGTTCTTTTAATACTTACGATGAATGAGGATACTGCGCATATGAGGTGCTACAAGTGGATGTGAAAGCTGTTTCGAGAATGTATGCGATTAGTCCTTCCTGTGAATACAACTCGGTTTTGACATAGAAAGCAAAGTATCTGGTCCTAAATTTGAATAGAAAACTGAGCTTGAAAAGCAACACTTAAGACCGTGTCCAAGAAGTCTTTAAAATGGTTTCTTTGAAGCCCCTATTCAGCGAGTCTATGACACATCTCTTGATGTGATTGCTGTACGATTTATTCGCCTGTCATATGTACCTGGACAGAGGAATAGAGCAGGGAACTTGCGAAACATGGCAATAGGTCGTCACTTCAATTTATTTTGTATCTAGAGGCTTCCGCCATTTGTCATGCGAAAAACAGAAAAAAAATTCAAAATGTTTTGCAAAAATGTTGAAATGTTGCCTCTCGTTACCTAATCTTGCCATTATGTTGCCAACCTTTGAGGAGCCAACATTCCCTTCAATTCCCATTCATTACCTTAATCATTTGTGACCTACATGTACCCTCAGCCTCAGTATCTCAGCCCCACGAATGTGACTCGCGCAACGACATATGGTCGAAAGACAAAAGCGTCTTGCCGCCAACCGATTTAGGGAGATTATTCCAAATCTAACACTAAATGATCCTCTGGGAGTAGCCATTAAGAGTGTATGTCCCGCTACAGTGCGCACAAACGCACATCCATCTTATAAGCATTCTTCGTTGTATACCGCGCTGGGGCTCCTGCGTTATCGTTATAGTCGTCGTCATCGGCGCGCAGCACTGGTTGTCTTGTCGTCGTTGTCGTTGTCGACCATAAACAATGTGTCGTTGCCATGTCTAAGCCTGGTAATAACACATAATAAGCATGTTCACTTGGTCCGATATGCCCACAGATACAGTGCACAATGTTGAATCTGATCTCGCTCTCCCTTATTGAGATATTTCATCTGAAGTGCACCTTCACCTGCGCGCGCACCTCCGCAGCAGCAGCTAGCTGCTATCCACTGATGGTGATTCACTGAAGATTATGTCGCAAAAGATTTCCTCTTCGATGGTTCGATGCAATCGTTGTGTTGTCGTTGGTCGTTGATTCACCATCACCACATCTCGCGAGGCATCGATGATCGTTTGGGATATGTAACTCGTATCTCTGGCTATAGATACTGTGTCGTGGGCATTTTTATTAATGAAGCCTCAAAGACATTAAGCATCCTCGCAGCGACATCATTCTTTGTCTCTGGGATGAAGCTTGGCGTTTTTTTTTTTTTTTTTTTGTTGCTCGTGCTAGTGTTCACGCAGTCAAAAGGTCTTCCGCGTACGAGGGATCTAGTGCAAAATATGGCCAGCGAAGCTCATTTTTGCCTTTTGGGGCAGCGAATGTTTATGTTATGTTTCGTGTGACGGCGGCGACGATGGCTATGGCGACGACGGTGACGGTGACGGCGACCACGGTTACGGGAGTACCGAGTCGACTGCAGGCAGCGTAACGAAGCTACTCGTGCTGTTGGTTGGAAGGCTCTTGTGGCGGCATATGGTGCATATGCCGCCATTGAAGATGCATTAATGCATCCCGTCGACCGGGAAGAGTTAAATACAACCGTGGAGCATAATATTTCTCTCGCCGTGAGATTGCCCATTCGCAGTGGTGATCGGCGGCAAATGCCGTGCTCCGCTGGACAGTCGTTGGTGTCGGTTTTTTCTGTTTTTTTTTTCTCGTCTCTCGGTCGCTCGTGATTGCACTTTTGGTGCGAATTTGTGATCTGGAGCGAAAGTGATTATTTGAGCGAGGAAGTGTATGGTATGGTGTCGATGGAATGGCTTGAGTGCATCGTTTCTCAGTGGAGATGCCTCATGGTGGAGGGTTATGGTCGAACTTCTTCGATTTAAGAGGAGCCTGGTGATGTAAGTACTGGTTACCTCACGAGCTTTCAAGTTATTTAGTGAGTGTCGGTAAATTTTATCTGGGAATTGCTACTGTTGAGACTATATGACTAGGCACTTGTCGTGGTCTTCCGGTTTGACGAGTAGAGATTGTGAAACATCATGCTGTACCTGTTCCCATCGGTAGATCTCTGATTCTGACTGAAAATTTGTAGCCAGAACGATCGTTATGGAGTCGAATCCAGTTTTACGCACCAAGCTGGTTAGGGCGCCCTTCTACTCTTGTATGTTACTAAAGGCTACGTCGTACTTTATTGTATTAATCCTGCAGGTTCTGTTCCACGTCATCGTCATGTTTATGCATGCCACTAACGTGTTGGAAACCTTTTTCATTTTCCAACTTAAATCTGTCTATTGAGCTTTTTTTATGGATTGGATTTTATAAGTTTGTTAGGTCATCGAAACAAACGATTGGTAAAGGACATATGGCATCGACCATACCTAGATGCCATCGTGTTTGGAACTCGTAGTGATCTGCCTCCACCTGATTTCTAAAGAGCTGCATTGTTTCTCGACTGCGTCCCACTATTCTCCCAGCCATACACTACAGTCCAATACACTGTCACTTTCCCTTTGTACTGTAATGATTATAGGCTCCTGGCCCGTTCTCGTATAAAGCTATTCGATGGAGATACCGGTCGGTTAGAAGACCCTCAAGATAAGCGCAGTTGAGCGGTAGTAATGTCCACCTTCAAAACACCGCATCCACAAAGCAGCACCAATTCTACGTTTGAGAGGAGCAATCAAAAAAACCTTTTCGTGGTTTAGCCTTTCTGATTCTGCTGCACACATCCAGTTTGTTTCCATCACGATTAACTGAGGCATACATCCTAGGTCTATTCGACAATGTTAAGTTCTAACCGAGTGTCAGAAGTGCTGAAGGCCTGAAATGTTCATTGTAAGTCCTACTTTCTATGCCTTTGCTTCTAGATTATGAGCTATCAGATGAAGGTCCATTATCGGATGTGAAACCAAAATATTCAAAACATATGCAGAGGTGCTAAGTCTACTAAAGGTTATGCAGGACATAGCCTTCTTGATAGAGAAGTACTGAAACACTGGAGTTCTGTTTTATACTAGATTGGAGTTTGGTAAAAAACAGGAAGACATATTTTCCCCACAAAGGAAAGTTTAATTGGCGCCCTCACAGGGGCTTTCCTGGTATTTCGAGCGAGACTCTCGTAAGTTGTATGCTACTTTCAGAAATTTCCATAGAAGCTGTAATGATAGACTCGATATGAAAAAAATTAAAAGTTTTGTCACTCGGTTCAATCGGATTTCCGCAGGATGTCTTTGTTTGAGCATGGACAGCAACTGAACCTCACCCTTTAGACTAGTCTGAGCAATGGCAGGACATTCTTGTAAAAAATGCTCGGCCACTGATTCAGGTCTATCTTTATCTGGCTGATAGGTAGACCACAGAAAAGGATTCAGGAGGTTTGATAGCAGCGTCATTGCTAGGAATACCGATTTACATATCCTGAAACCCAAGTAAGTGTAAGTTTATGGTTTACAGATAGCTCTTGGAGAGTTCGAAGACAATTCCAAAGCATCTTAAACTCAAAGGCAGAGGGCTTGGCTTACATACTTATTTAACAGGCTCCCGAGTCATGAAGAGTCTTTGTCTGAGTCACGCCAGTCTTTCAGTTCCCTTGAAGGGCTCTGGCATACTGCCATAGCTTGATCCTTAAAATTAAGGTTCGTGCTTCTTTGTCATCTCGAATCTGATGACATTTGTTCGATGTGACCGAGTGGGTGTAGTCTACGGGTTTGGGGCGTAGCGTTCAGGGTTGTTTCCCCTCCATGCATGTGGGACCGCAAATTCGATGAAGAATTTCTCGAAATCTGCTCTGCTTCCCTGCTTAGTGTCTAACACTTCGCTGTGTATATGTAGTATAACTGGGAGGATCAATGTTTCGTAAAGCATGCATTTCGTCGTTGGAATTAGGAGTTAAAGCTATCGTCCAATCTTCGTCACTCATGAAGTTGATATTTACTTGGAGGTAGTTGTACTCCTTAACTACCTCGGAGTTACTGTTGCCAACAGTGATGTGTTGTCCTAAGCGGTGGATTGATGCTTCTTTGTTTGTCAACAGCAGGTACTTGGTTCTATCCTCATTCCAGCCCACAGTGCACAGCACTATACTATCTGTTCTAGCACAAGATTGAAGAGATCATACAATAGTGCATCTCCTTGCCGAACCGCTCCCCAATTGTACATTGCACCGGATGTTTTCCATCGTCACGCAGCATAGAGGTATCAGTTTTGCTAGTATCCCGAATTGGGCCAACGTCTTGTAGAGCCCAAGGCGATGGAGGCTGTCATATTAGCATGATATCTTCGCAGGGCTCTCCTGATACACTTTCTGGCACAGAGGCCTTTGTCTTTGTAGAGAATTTGTAGTTCAGATTGCAAGTTCTGATTCCTACTCTGTTTGACTTCTTTGAACCATCAGAGTAAAATCCAGATTGATCGCCCAGTTTTTAATGCATTTGGTCATCAAGCGCCTTCTCCCACAGTTGTAGTGACAGGTTTATCGTTGAAAGTGTGACTGAAGACCCAGATGTGTCCATTTCGAGACGATCACTGGAATTGGACTTATTCGCAACTACTTTGCCTCCATGCTGCATAAGAATTGAATCCAGTAGATCACGCTGATTTGGTGCTGGAAATGTAAAATTCCTACTATCTGTCCAACTTAGAAGCCGATGCCCCCTGTCGTGCCAGAAGGGAGTACAACAGATACAATGGGACATACCACATACTTCCGGCTACATCTAGTTAACAGTTCTTGGAAACTCGAGAGACTATGCCTCGGAACCCGTGGTCACACTGAACACGCTGTAGCTTAACTAATTTCCTTGAAGCAATCGTTCACAATCTTTCGAAATTCCGAAAATCTCATTTATTTTATCCACACTCCAGCCGGCTGATGACTTTCTCACCTCAGCAAGTGGTCCTCGAAACCCACCCGACAAGTATTAATTGATAAAGGTGTCGAGCGGCAAGTTCATCCAATAAATTTCCCAAAAAAAAAAACGAATGTAAAGAAAAACCCTCAACAACAGCCTCCCGGGCTTATAACCTTGTCACCGCACCTCGCTCCCAATATTATTAATTACTTTTCACAGCCAGGGCTACCGATCTCTACCCAGACCGGCTGGTAGCCCTCCTATAGTGCTACCAAACCAGCCTCCCTCCTCAATCAGACACATAACATTCCTCACACACAGAGGGCCTCCCTTGATTGCTCCATTTCAACCAGAAACGAAATATTCAAATTATTTCCATTAAGCTGTCTGGGCTTTGTTCTACAATCCCAGCGTGTTGCTGGGTTCCAATCACACGACGGCACCTGTTGTTCCGATCTTGATTAAATCCAATTTATATTCAAATTGCAGAGGCAACCATTTGGAAAGAAAAATCTCGATGACACCTAAACACAGGTCTCAGCAGGAGTGCACGTCCTTCCTGGGTGATTGGATGCAATAATTTCTAAAAAAAAAAAAATAAAAATTCGATTCAAACATCATGTGTAGTGTCAGAATGTTTATGGTCGTCCAACAGTCAGGCGGCGAATCAACATTAAGATATCAAGTATCTCAACATTCGTGAGAAGTATCTATACAGAGATGTTTTGCCTTTGACGATGTTACTGCGCCGCCGCCGCCGCTGATCGCTACTGTGTATCTGTACAGTAAATCAAAACAAAAAAAAAAAGGAAAAGAAAATCTCTTTCCCCCGCCTGAACGATGCCAGAGTGCAACACAAAAATATCGATCCGGCCTACTTTTCCGAGATACTTTTGCCATCTTTGTTTGGCAAGTTACGAAATGCTACCTCATATATCGAGCAGCAGATGCAGTTAGTAGTGCACGATCTTGGCAATTTATAGCGGAGCAGTCATCCTAAGTTAGGATGATGTTTTCTTGGTGATCCTACAAGGAGAAGGAGCTCACCGTTGCTTGTGGTGGTGGTATAGATACTTCCAACATCGGTCACATGCAAGAGCAGTGTTTTTTTTTTGTGCGCACTGCACTGCTGCCAAGTTGAGCCAATTTGTTGCGTGCGCACATGGCCTGGCTTAGAGTGGAGAGTACCTTACCCACTCGAGATGTTACAACATAACTTCATCTCGTCGCGAGACGTCCATACGTACATAAGGCGCATAATGTCTCTAAAAAAAGATGTAGTTTACCAATAAATTCAGGTGTATGTGCGCTTTTGTATCTGTGGATATCTCATTAGATTATTAGTTATGGTTCGAGATACAGGAACCGAAACTGCTGCTCTTTGATGATGTTACGCTTGGGTTGCAATGATTAATGTTTCGGTAGATTCCAATGTGATCTGAAAGAAACATTTTCGTGTTTAATTCGCAACGGTAATCGTGGTGAACAAATTGAAATTATGTTTTCCTCCTCAAAAGTGGTGGTGATGGAGGGGGCTCCAGCGTCTTGGAGCCTCGCAATGAAGTCATTGTTGATACGTGAGTGAGTGTTGTGAAATGGATGGAGCACTCGTATCTATTGATTGTTGTCGTCGCTTTGAAGTGTATATGTTACGGGCTAATGGTGGGAACGCTTCAGATCGCTGGGAGCATCTGTCAAAAAAGTGATGATTCCATTGAGAGACTATTAGGTTGGCGTTTAGACATAACACATGGATATGGCTGGCGGGAAAATAAACACATTGGCGTCCTTCATGTCAGACTGTTTAACAGTTGGCCTTGGTTTGACTACCATTTACGACTATTGGTTTGAACGGGTAAAACAAGCCAAGCCTGGAGACTGGTGTTGTGTTGTTCTTTTGATCTTGACGTGTAGTGTGAATTAGGAGTGTGCGCATAATGATTCCTGAGTCATTATATGCAATCCTCCAAACTGTACAATAATTAGAAAAAAAGAATTGATAATCGCCTTACTTAGGGTGCCCACGGAAGATCCGCCAGGCTGCTTCACAAGATCAGATCACTGGGTCCCTTTATTTGGTACAATGGTCCCAGAAACTTTGATTTTATTCGTTTTTCTATGCCTGTTTCGCTGGTAAAGGGTGACCAGGTAGCAATGATACTTTTTTTTTAAATTGTTATGTTGTTGCAGTTGTCAATGCTACCAATGACATCGAGCTGCCAAAATATTCTGAAAGATTTACCATTTTATTACGCATTGTCTCAGGCTTGTTGAATGTGCGAAAATTATTCAAAAATATCAAAATTCCGGCTCAGTTGTTAATACGCAACGTGAACTTCGTCGTGAGATCGGTCGTCATCATGGCTTCAGTGTGGAGGCAATTCGTCGCACCGTGGAGAAGTTTGAGTGTGAGTACACTCTCTTGGGTCTTAAGCCACCAACCAGACAGAGATTGTTGCAAAATGAAGAGCACGTAGCTGCCATAGTGGTTACTATCGAAGAAATGCCCCAAATGTCGATTTGGCACCGCCGATCAGTTGAATTGGGCATCGCCAGAGAGCCAACACGGTCTATTTTCCGCTTGGATTTGGGCATACATCCGTACAAGATTGTGCTGACGCCAGAATTGAAGTCGTAGGATCACAGACCATCCCGTGAGTTCGCTAATTTTGGCAGGAAATCCGAATTCTGTTCAAAACGGCTTTGTCAACAAGCTAAATTGCCATATTTGAATCGAACACAATCCACAAGTGTTCGAGCAAGCATCAATGCATCCACAACGATTGACTGTTTGGTTCGGCTTATGGCATGGCGGCATCATTGGACCTTATTTCTTTCGAAATGGAGGATGGAGACACCATCACCGTCAATGGTCTCAACTATTGAGGTATGTTAACCATCTTTCTGTGATTAGAGCTCGACAACATCGATTAATCCGAGCTGTGCTTCCAACTAGACAGCGCTATATGCTCTACAAGCGACGCAACACTCCAAGTTGTGAAGGGGAAATTTGGGGACTGGCTCATCTCACGGCGGTCATCAACTCACCGCCGCGATCATGCGACTTGACTCAACTAGATTATTTTCTTCGGGGCTACGTAAAGTTCTTGGTCTACGCTAACAAGCCTATCACTTTGGACGAGCTCGAAAAGCCATTGCCAGAATACCGCCGCACATATTGGACCGACCGTTGAAAGCACTGCCTGCATAGTCCAGGAAGCCATTTGAGTGATCTACTATTTCACATACATATGTCTACACCTTTGTTGTTTCATTTAATTTTTGTTCCTATCTTTCTTATCTGGTCACCCTGTACTTTCCGAACTGTTAAAGTTTGCTCCGAGCTATGCTCTAGCGTTTGCAGAATAGATGTCCTCCAAGATGTAATAGATGTGCTCATATCCGGATTTGATAATCCTGTTCTCATGGCGTGCCTCCTTAGAAGACATTGGTCAGAGAGAGAGTCCATACCGCGACCTGATATAGATCTCGATCTAACATAGGCCACAAGACTTTAGATATCCTATTCCCCCACTAAGTTGGATAATTTTTGGTCATATTGATGAGCCTCTCTAGAATAATCTGCCTACTCAAACAGATCGGTGGATTTGTTTCTTTGTTTCTGTATTGCTTTCTAGTCTAGCGTCTTGTTTAGTATCTAGGGCCCTCATTATGTAATTTTTAAGACAATCGTCGTCTAAACGAGAGCAACAAACTCTGTCGTCTGTAGTTTGTTCCATTGATAGTGTTTGACAGTTTTTAACGTAACTTGTTGAAAAAGGTGATCTGTCAAACCAATGCCTCATGTGATTTTCAATATTACGTGAAACAAAATCATCTCCAAACGATGAACTCACTTCATCCAGTTTCAGTGGTGTTTTCTGCTCAAGAGAACTAAAGCTGATTTGTCCGAGTTCACGTGAAGTCCATAATCTCCAGCCCTTTTCCCAAGCCTTTTGAGAGGTGATTTCACTTATTGTATCCAGAAATGTTCGCTTTGCTTTCGCAGTAGTTCCTTCAATATCCCATCAATGACTAGAGTGGATAAAACTTCTCCCTGAGGAGTTCCTAAAGAAACTATAGACTCTTATCCGAAAGTGGAATTCATTTTTCTTGAGATGAGCATTTTGCAAACACTGTAAACGACCTTTTTCCTGGGCATTTTTGATGGCATCCCCTTTTGCATTATTCAAAGGGCCCTCTAGGTCTAAGAAAGCCGCCAATGCGAATTCCTTGTAGCGGAGACTAGTTTCAAGAATTCCAGAAATTTTAATAAAATTTTATAGTGCCTCTCCTCAAAAATGTGTACAACAACTACATCTTACGCAACTCTAATCACGAACACCGCTACCCATTGTCTTGCACAAAGCCGAAAGATCCGCCTTCATACATGCCACAGCACGTACATAATTAATTTGCGTTTTTAATTAAAGCTACGTCGGCCTTTTGTTTAACGTCTGTCCAAGCAAATCATTTAAATTTCCATAAAACATGTGCAACAATGTCCAATGTGCCAGGCCACACAATACATTACAATAGGTGTGGCAACGTCAACTTCAAAATATCAACAAAATTCAAAAAAAAAAAAAAAAGTTCAAGAACCTATCCGCTCCACCCATAACCATCTCTTGCAGCGAATCTATCTGGTTTTACATGAATTTCCAATAAATAAATCGCTATCCACAAATACCACACGAGATCCTTTGGCGGAAAAACCAACCTCAAACCATGCCACAGATGATTTTCATTCCGAGATTTTAAATGCATTTCTGATCCGTTGCACTGTCTCGAGAACAAATGCAGTACCGCGCTGTCAGCCTTGCCGCTTGCCGAGTGCGGCGGCAATGCGAAAAATGATTTAAAACCCAACTCCGTTTGTGCAATCAATTCAATTACAGACACGCCCCTGCATCTCTCGAATTAATTTGCGTGTCTTGAACAATCTGTATCTGTAAAAATGTTTCGTTTGTGCGAGTGCTTGCGCGGAATGTTTGTCTGTTTTGGTTTCATTATGCATTGTCGCTGTCGGAAATCGGTGGCCGGAGGCCATGTGCATCCAGCCCCAAGTTTGGGTTGCGCGTTGACGTCTGACTAATGTCGTCGTCGTCGTTGTTGTCGTCGATGTCTCTTGTTGTCTCGCTGTCTCGTTGTATCGTTGTATCGTTGTATCGTTGTTGGAGACGATTCGATTCCTTCAGATGTCTTTCCAGCTGCGCGTGCATATTTGGTTTTTTTTTTTTTTAATTTCATACCAATACGGCGAAGAAGACGAATATTAATTCGGGATTCGCAATGCTTTGTGGGGAATGGAGGGATTTTATGCATGAGACACGCCCACTGGAGGGCACCAAAAGGTGTTGACACGTTGCGCGACTGCCAAGGGAATAGGTGTACGACAGGATATTTGGCTTATTATTTATTTGTCATGGATAATCATCGCTCTTCCTTGGATGACTGCGGCTGGGTGCGTGCGTGCAACGAATTGGTCGGATGCGGTGATGGCTGCACTTTAAAGACGCTTATTGCGGAGTTATGGATGGGAATGCTAATGAATGGAGGCACTCGTGCATTTGCATATCTGGCGATGAAAATTTGACAATACCGACAGTAGTTGCATGTTTTATTGTTTCTTCTTAATCGTTTGAACAGCGGGTTGCCAGTTGGCACATTCCATGTTGAGCAGTCACTCCTTTCATTCATGGATCGGGTGTTCCAAACAGTGGAGATTCCTTTTAAGCCAGGGTTGAAGGTGTTGATGTGAATTCTTTGGAACAAGATATTAATTCTTTGAAAGTCACTATGACCACAGATTCGTGGAAATGCAATGAGTAGTAGCGTACAAAAGAAATTCCTAACAAAGTTGTACAAAGGATCACAGCTTATTCCAATATCCGGTGGTATTCCATCTGTGGTTTGTATCCATCTGTGCTATGAGGTGCATAGTCAAGTAGGTTATAGGGAGGATTTAAGATGCTTTATATATCCACATGTCGCACGTATCAAGGATTGAGCGAAACTTTAGATTTGACTTATGGATTGAGCTTCAAAATCTTTTCTAAAAAATGAGGAAAGAAAATGAGTCAACATTTTTAAATAACCTGTGAGGTATTATCATGCGTCTAACATTCGCAAAGATTTGTTTTTTAAGATTTGATCTGCTGTTCTACTAGGAAGATAGACCCAGCTTTACGCATTTTCTTATTCTTGGTCTGTAAAATAATGAAAAGCTTTTCATCACCGAAGATCTGTTACCTAAAAGGAGTAAAGAAAGGATACTCAACATCTCCATTTATTTTACACCTTGAGAAGCAAACCAACGACCTACAAATGTCTTACATATGTCCTCGTGTAGTGAAAATGTGTCTTGAGTACCTAGCTTGGATCAAGACAGTCTAGGATGTAAGATATCACCGTGATATCACTTACTTCAGGCCACACTATCTCCGAAGCGTTAATTTAGGTTCATAAAAAAAAAGTAAACTTATCTCCTAGAGATTCAAGCTTATTAGTCTAGCAAGACACAGTTACCAAGATCTAGTTTTAGCGTAACATTTAGGCACATATACGGAGGAAAGCTAAGAGGTCATGGTTATGTTAGAGTCACAGACTACCTGTTGAGCTCCATAAAGAATCCAGAGTCAATGGTCATCGAACCTGTTGAGACTTTCATTATAATGGCCACTTGATCCTTGGTTGTAAGCTGGCGAATCGGTGTTGCTCGGCGTCATATATTGACTTACGTGAGTTGCCGGAGAGGTATTTCATTGGACTTCTGGGGACTCAAGATTCAAAGACATCCAAATTACTCGCAATAAAGATTCCATTCAAGCGCCGCTAATCGGAATCTAAAAAGCTCCCGTAGTTCCTTAGCTGATCCAGTTGCCCAGCTGCTTGTTGAGCTGGTTCTGTCCATTTATTTGGAACTATTGTGAAGATAAACAAATTTCTGAAAAGAACCATTCCCAGTAGTATGGCTTATTTTTTTTTAGCCGGGCTATCTACTTAAAATTCGAGGTAGTCGAATTCCTTGGTGGCCCTAAGTGTTATGTCCTAGATTTTTTTTTATCTAGGCTATCTAGTCGTGGTAGTAACTTTGAGGTAGTAAGGGACTTCGTCTACATCGGCTCTGCTGTAACCTCTGAAAATAACACCTCAGCAGAAATAAGACGAAGAATAACTCTTGCCAATCGCTGTTTCTTTGGGCTAAGAAGGCAAATGAGTAGCAAAGTCCTATCCCGAAGAACCAAGGACTCTATAAGACCCTGATCATCCCAGTCCTACTTTATGGCGCTGAAGTATGGACTCTATTTAAAGCGGATGAAGAGATCCTCAGTCGCTTCGAGAGAAAGATTCTTCGTCTAATTTTCGGTCCCGTTTGCGTTGATGGGCTTTGGAGGAGAAGATTCAACGACGAACTATATGAGCTGTACAGCGACATCGCGCTGATCAGAAAAATGCGCATCAGTCGTTTAAGATGGCTAGGACATGTAAAGCGAATGAACACTAATGCTCCGGCCTATATAGTCTTCGAATCAAACCCGGAGGGACAACGCTGTAAAGTTGTAGGTCACTTGGTCATTACTCAGAGGGGTTTCAGGGATCATTTTCTAAATGCTTTGAACTGAGTTATGCCAGTTAGACAAGATATGTTTTAAAAATTCAAACGAACTGACATCTGTGGTAGAGTTGCCATTTATTATTGTTAGCTAGTGGACAAGGTATCGGAGCTCAGTCCTTCTGTCCTTCTGGGTCACTCGTTCGTCTCGTGTTAGGCCATCTTCTTGTAAAAATTTGGTGGTCTATAGCTCACTAACGAAGGAGCTTTGGATCGTCTTCTTGTAGAAGTTCTTATTATAAAAGTTTTGTTCTCGTACGTTCCTCTAATCCTGGATTTACGCCAGATTCTCTTTTCGTCTTCGCCCTAAAATAATCTTAGACCCAGAGAATGTCAGTGTCTTACGTATGAATTGTAAGAACATAAGGCCCAGCCTAGGTTCAATATAAGCCCAATCCCGCCTCTACGAGATACTTAAGTTATTTGAAAATAGTTTAAGCCATACAAGCAATTATAACCTGGCAATACCCCATACAGCCTTCAACTGAACCGAGACAAAGTCAAGAGGACAAGTAGCCGGTTCAGAAGCTGTGGAATGTTTTTTATGCTCTCATACCCTCGTATGGTGGATTTCGGTGTTTTATTTTGCTCGCGTAAGCAAATTAATTTTTGTTTCTTCCAATCTGTCCCGGTAGGGCTATCTAAAGTGGGGCGCGTCCGACTGAATCTACAGACCATTAGCTAATACCATGTCTCTTGTTGGGAACATGGAACCTTCGCGCCTGCGCACCCAAATCCACTGGTGTTGATGGTGCTTTTACGCAAATAGATTGGCATTCGCCAAGTGGGTAACCACTGTAGGACTGTCCGGCTGAGGTACTCACGGTCGCAACTTGACTTTTAATTAATTTCGAATCGGATGTGCACGTACGTGATTTGGATGGTTCTTCTCCCTGCAAAGTAAATAAATTGGTAGCTGAAATGCTGACAGAACGAGATTAGAAACGGACGTCGAGGAGATGATTTCGCAAAGAGCTTGGATGAGGATTTCGTGTTTTTTCTGTTTCGTAAATATACCTATTCTGGTATTTTGTTTGTTCGACAGCCACGAGGTATTTGCTCTCGAATGATACTGTTTGTTTATCTATTGTGTACTTAGCTTGGTACCGAGAAATGGTGATTCAAGTGGTCAGCGCGCGATGGATGACGTCTGGATTAGTGGAAGAAGATGTTCTTTTTCTTTGTGATCTTATTTCTGTCTGACTAGCTTTGTAAGTGAAGACAGGGATTTGTTACTTTGAAACTGACTTCTAATGAGATAGAGAATGATTGAGAGTGTGAATGGGTAAATTGGGGTTTTTCGGTTACGCAATTATGGATAGGGTCTGAAGCATCATACAGGGAATTAAAATTCTAAATTTGTATCTTTGGCGTTTTCCTGATAGTTCTTTGTTCTTTGCCTAGATTCACTATGACGTATTTTTCTGGAGTGTAGTTGTTTGCAATAACTTTTCCATACACCTTCGCAGTACGTGTACCATAAACTCATCAAACCTTTGTACACCCGAAGCAGATACCGTCGGTGAAAATAAGGAATTCTGTAGCATTTTACCAGAGTATCTGCATCTACAGGTGTAGAACTTGGTAATATGGTATTTAATCGCAAGGCACCAGAAAATTTTTTTATCCGAAATGGAGTACCACAAGGTTGGATTTTCACATCAATGTTGTTCTGTGCCATCGGAAATATTCTTTTAGAAACATTGAATACGGAAAATTGGAGTTCATCAGGACTTCTTTCGAAGGACAATTCTACTTTCAAAGCCGACAAATGTATTCTGAGAACTATCCAACCATATCCTCGCCCAATGGGCCAAAAATCTTGGCTATAGTATACTGCAAACGTGTTAAGCTCGATTCGACTAAGACGAGGTTCAAATCCAAGACCACGTCAGATGTACAGAAGGTCATCCATATAAACCAAAAAGAGACAAAATCACAATTTTAAACTCAAGATTATTTTCCTAGCTGGTATTCTTATATGGTTTGTGAGCACGACACTGTTTAATGTGGGGTTCAGAGTGAAATTTGTTTTATGAGAAGGTTTTTCCAGAGCAATATACTCTCAGATGTTTGTTGGACGTTCTCAAGAGATGAACAAACTTGTAGGTCTTGCCTGACAGATCCTACGCACTAACCACTTGAGCCACTGTTCCGATGATGCTGCTATATTATAGATCCTATGTTGGAATGATACCAGACTAAAACAGCTGCCTCCAAGGAGCCATTCTGTCGCTTAGCGATCATGCATACGCGAGTAATGTTGGAATATTTTCTGTCCGATCTGTGGCAACGCGCAGATAGACCTGGTCGATGAATAGTTCACTAACAATAGGTTTATGTTCAACTCCATGTGAGCCCTCTGAGTTCTGACTCAGCCAGATTTGCGATGAAGGAAAATCTGTGAGAGTGAATCTTATGAGAAAATTCCCTGCACAAAGTATGTCAAGTCGAAGAAATCCAAGAGTTGTGATAAAAGCTTTTCTATCTTCAGCGTCCGTTGTCAAAGAACGGGCTGTCTCAGCTGCTCGTCCTGGCTCCGGTCTTCTCGATTTACGTTCATCATGGGGTGTACTATCTACCATCTTGGAGTTTCGCACTGGAGTGTCGATTATCTTTCCTATGACACTGCTGCCTTCGAAACTTCGACTACTGTTGGACAGTTGAAGTCGACTTTAGTTACTTCCAGGACTGACTTTGGTCAGAATGTGAGCCTGTACTATGCTGTGCTCAAATCTTTGCAGTTAGTCAAGGATTCGGTAATGGTGTCCTAGACGAAATCGATAACCCTGTTTTCAAAACGTATGACCAGTCTATGTTGTGAAGAATATGTGAAGTGGTTCGAGTATCGGTACCTACAGCGGGAGTCAGGCTGTGTTTAAGACCCTGCCCAAGCCTTTAACGCGCTCCAGAGTAGATCGAGAATGGATCGCAATACACACAAGAACCGGGATAAAAAAAAAAAGGTCAGCGGTTGATTTTTCGTAATCTGCAACTGCCTTCGGTCTTTGCTATCCCGGATGGAGGCAGATGGAATTTGTCAAACGTCTGTAGAAATTTGCGCCATTCTGGTTGTCTCTTAGTATAAAGACTGACTACTTCCTGGAACAATTTCCTTTTCTCACGCATCTCAGAGTGCAAAGCTTAAGAGACACGACTGTCTGTGATGCATACAGAGAGGATGGCAATACCGCAGATCATTTTCCTTGCTATTGTCTTTGCCCGGATAGTCTGTCAAATTTTTATAATTGACGAAGTGACTGCTGCTACTGGAAGTTCCTGGAGAAACTCCGATAAAATGGGTTAAACTGGACATTGACATCATGCTGAGTAAATAGCATCGCAGTAGGAATGTTGATTTAAAATTTTAAGATATCGGGTCATCCAACAAGAACTGTCATTTTAAATCAACAGCGAAAGTACAAGATCGTCCTTGGTACCTTATAAGTACAGAGCATGCAGATAGGTCCTGTAATTGTCCCGGTGTGGATTCAAATGGGTTTTAAGTCGTATTCCCAGCTACGGTGGCAATATTTTTAGCTGTTCTATGCGAACAAACACGAGTTGGAATTTTCACAAGATACGTTGTGATGCCGTGCAAGAATGAGCTCAATAACGAC